>CM067172.1:13060955-13197463 GCA_034093135.1 Erigeron breviscapus | reverse complement strand
CATACGATCGGGTCCACTGCCCGATAGTGTGTAGTAGTGAGTTTTTAGGTATTTCTAGTTTATAAATTTTAAACTCGATTTAGCACATCAATTACAAACGAGTAATAGGGTCCACACGTCCACAACCTATAATTATACATCATAATACCGAAATGTCAACTCTACAATCATAAACAAGTTGATTTAGCCTGATAAAGTCCAGTCACAAACCCTAAACACCTTTACAACCTTAACGAGGAGAAACAAGACGCAATCGACTCGACCTTTTTAGAAATGGGAGAAGGTTCATACAAAAAGAGTGTTACTACAAGAAAATAGACTATCTTACGATTCCAACGATAGGTCATACGACTTATTTGGAGTTACGGATTAAAAGTTTTACCATTTCAATGTCAAGCACATAGTTTAGAGCACACGGATGCACATCAATCAAAGGAACAAAGTTAGAAGACACGAGGCTAAAATCGGCCCCGGAATCAAATAGGACGGTTGCATAGAGACCATTTAAGAGAAAAGTACCTGCTACTACGTTGGGGTCATTGCGAGCTTCATTTACATTGGCCGCAAAGGCTCGGCCGTGTGGTTGCACTTGGTGGCCTTGTTGTCCCCGGTTTTGATTAGGCCCGACCATTTGTAGTTGGTTGGGGTGGACGGCTACTTGCACTTGTTGCCCCACCCATCGAGGGCAATTATTATGGTAGTGGTCACGGCTACCACATTCAAAACATTCGCCTCTTCTTTGGTTACCTTGAGGAGGAACGACCCGAATAGGAGCCACATTCATTGGGCCGGCTCTTGGAGCTCTACAATTCTTGGATGCGTGCCCAACTTGGTTGCAATTATAGCATGCCCCACATGGAGTAGTGGCGGGATGGTGCCTGTTGCACCTCCCACAGAAAGGATGAGGCCCGGTATAAGGCCTCCTAGCCGGTTCTACCGCCGCCATTACCCTACCCCTAATTGCATTTCTGGGGTCAAACCTCCCCACTTTGTTTACCCCGCTCGACTCTCCCACTTCTTTCCTCTTGTTTGATGAGGATTTGCTCAAAACGCCCCTTCTAGTAAATCCTCGGTCACACTCCCGGCTTGGTTGACCGCATTAGCCAAAGAAGTAGGCATATTGGAGTTTACATATGATCGGACGTGAGGATTCAAGCCCAAAACAAACTTCTGGATGGCCTGTGACTCGGTACCCACCAAGTGGGGAATGAGGGTGGACAACTCTTGAAATCGTCTAACATAGCCCTTGTAATCGGCTCCTTCCATGTTGAGATTTGCAAACTCGATGGTTAAGTTTTGTAGTTCATACGGAGGACAAAACTTTGCTTTTACTTTGTCTTTGAAGTCAATCCACTCCAAATTTTGAGTCCGCCCCAACGTTATTTCCTGATTCCACCAACTCAAGGCGTCATGCCTAAACATGTCGGATGCATAGGAAATCCGGTCATCGTAGGTGCAATGACTCCTTTCAATCACTGCTTCTATCGCCTCAAACCATCTTATACATTCCGTGGGACCCCCTTCCCATCGAACTCCGGTGCCCCACAACTTTTAAAGTCCTTAAATATACACCCTTGGCGGTATCCGCCATATTGATTATTCAAGGGCATCCGATACCAACCCCCACTGGTCCCTCTTCTTCATATTCTTCGGCTTGAGGTTGATCATTTTCATTATCTACGTTTTCCGGGACTTCATTGTTTTGAGCCACATTATTTTGCCCAAGACTTGTCGTGAGTTGAGCAATGATCAACGCATAATGCCGGCGACTGTTTGAGCGATTACCTCAGCCAAGTTTGGCTCAGGAGCCCACCACGACCCCTACCACGGCCCTACCACGGCCCCTACCTCCCTGTACCTCCGGTTGAGCTTCCGGTTGAGGTTCTTCCTCTTCAGCCCTATAGTTCATTCGGACTCTCCTTGGTCTCTCCATTTCTATAAAACAAGTGACACGTTGACCCGAGAGTTAGTCTCAAATGCTCGCATGTTAGTCACACAAGTAGTCAATGCTCTCATATCGATACCACATACACATTTCATAACGTTATGCTAAGGCAAAAGTGTTAGAATCATAAGGGATTTTCACACATCATATCATCACGTTGGATTTATTACAATACCTCAACATTAATTTAAGTAATCATACTCAATATATCATGCAATTAGACAACTTAACACAAATGATTCAAAGTATAATCCGGATTCGATATGCTTACTAGTTATTGACCGGGTATGTATACAAGGTGTACCAACGGCTAACCCTCCACCTAATCAACTTCCATTAAGCACATCGGTTCCTTATTATACTTTAAGCCACGCGTGCGCAATCCACGATGTCATGAACATGCTATAGTATCGGGTAACCATAAAAGAGTTGATCGGGTTCTTTTAGGGTTGCCACAATATTATACTAAGTTAATGGCATCACTTCATTTTGCCCTAAATCATCAAATTAGTTCCGACAATTATCAACAACAAATCATAATAACCACGTTCATCACATTGAATTCAAGCTATTACACAATAGGTCTTAACTACGAACTCACACAGGGATTCACATAATTCACATTGCACACGAATTCCTAACCATGCATGCTATATGAAGAGTTTTTAACTTAAGCCGTAGTCTAGGTCAAACCGCCTAATTCTCTACGACCACGCATGGGCCACCATTCTGTAACACCCCAAGCCGAGGCTCGAAATATCACGGAAATCATATAGCACCAGGTGGAATTACAATAGAATAAGAACTAAATGCAATTAAAGATTCGGTGAATCCAATACAAAACGAACAAGTAACAAAATACAACAAGAGCAAATAGCCAACAAAGCCAACAAGATGACATCCAAAGATGGCAACCGATCCTAAGTATTATGCAAAAGGAGGGTCAATGAATCCTTGATCCATGAGGTCCAAGTCCGGGTTAAACAGCAAGCAAGCAAGCAACTAAACTCCACGTCCGGGGAGAACCTGATTACCTGAAAAGTGTACTAAGCATAGTCAACACAAGGTTGGTGAGTTCGTAGTAATGGTCCATAAAGAACCAACGTCAATAATCACAATATACGAGTAGAGGCGAAACATGACTTACAGTGAGCCTCTATGTGACACAATAACGTCAACAATGAAGATTTCACAAATAAGTAAGCGTGTGATAAACGTGCACAAATAAGCTCAACCAAATATAAGTGTCAAATGCATAAATCAAATCAGCATGCAAGCTTTATGTATGACTATCAAACCATTTATACAACGATGCTCGCTTGTCAACAGAAGGACAAGGCCGCACCTCAACAATGCTCACTTGTCAACAGATGGTCAAGGCCGCATTTCAACGATGCTCACTTGACAACAGATGGACAAGGCCGCATTTCAATATACATATGTCATATCATCTATCAGTGGGATTTATGCACTACATATGTCAAATCCTCTATCAGTGGGATTTATGCACTACATATGACAAATCCTCTATCAGTGGGATTTATGCACTACATATGACAAATCCTCTATCAGTGGGATTTATGCACTACATATGACAAATCCTCTATCAGTGGGATTTATGCACTACATATGACAAATCCTCTATCAGTGGGATTTATGCACTACATATGACAAATCCTCTATCAGTGGGATTTATGCACTACATATGACAAATCCTCTATCAGTGGGATTTATGCACTACATATGACAAATCCTCTATCAGTGGGATTTATGCACTACATATGACAAATCCTCTATCAGTGGGATTTATGCACTACATATGACAAATCCTCTATCAGTGGGATTTATGCACTACATATGACAAATCCTCTATCAGTGGGATTTATGCACTACATATGACAAATCCTCTATCAGTGGGATTTATGCACTACATATGACAAATCCTCTATCAGTGGGATTTATGCACTACATATGACAAATCCTCTATCAGTGGGATTTATGCACTACATATGACAAATCCTCTATCAGTGGGATTTATGCACTACATATGACAAATCCTCTATCAGTGGGATTTATGCACTACATATGACAAATCCTCTATCAGTGGGATTTATGCACTACATATGACAAATCCTCTATCAGTGGGATTTATGCACTACATATGACAAATCCTCTATCAGTGGGATTTATGCACTACATATGACAAATCCTCTATCAGTGGGATTTATGCACTACATATGACAAATCCTCTATCAGTGGGATTTATGCACTACATATGACAAATCCTCTATCAGTGGGATTTATGCACTACATATGACAAATCCTCTATCAGTGGGATTTATGCACTACATATGACAAATCCTCTATCAGTGGGATTTATGCACTACATATGACAAATCCTCTATCAGTGGGATTTATGCACTACATATGACAAATCCTCTATCAGTGGGATTTATGCACTACATATGACAAATCCTCTATCAGTGGGATTTATGCACTACATATGACAAATCCTCTATCAGTGGGATTTATGCACTACATATGACAAATCCTCTATCAGTGGGATTTATGCACTACATATGACAAATCCTCTATCAGTGGGATTTATGCACTACATATGACAAATCCTCTATCAGTGGGATTTATGCACTACATATGACAAATCCTCTATCAGTGGGATTTATGCACTACATATGACAAATCCTCTATCAGTGGGATTTATGCACTACATATGACAAATCCTCTATCAGTGGGATTTATGCACTACATATGACAAATCCTCTATCAGTGGGATTTATGCACTACATATGACAAATCCTCTATCAGTGGGATTTATGCACTACATATGACAAATCCTCTATCAGTGATTTATCACCATTTCTTGCATCAAACTAGTAGTGGGTCGATTATAACACAAGAATCTTAGCCATCTTAACCTCGTTTGCTTCATATCGAAGAATCAAGTCAAGTTCTTACCATTTTATCCATTTGACCTAATTTCGGGTTCTAGCTCAAGGAGACGTTTTGGTAAGTCAAATTCATTCCATTTACTTCTATTTATACTTGTTCATTGCGATGACAGAAGGGTATCGTTGCATTGGTGACCGGCGTTCACGCATAGGATAGGCATGTTGACTTATTCATGCATTTGGCATTTGCATTGATTCATATATCATTTGTGCATTCTCATTACACATTGTTGTCTTGTGTAATCTTGTTGTTGGACGATATTGTGTTGCTTAGAGGCTCGCTGTAAGTCATGCCTAGCCTCTACTCGTTTATTGTGATTATTGACGTTGGTTCTTTATGGACCATTACTACGAACTCACCAACCTTGTGTTGACTATGCTTAGTACACTTTTCAGGTAATCAGATTCTCCCCGGGCGTGGAGTTTAGTTGCTTGCTTGCTTGCTGTCTAACCCGGACTTGGACCTCATGGATCAAGGATTCATTGACCCTCCTTTTGCATTATACTTAGGATCGTTTACCATCTTTGGTTGTATTATGTCAACTTTGATGGCTATTTGCTCCTGTTGTATTTTGTTACTTGTTCTGCTATGTTTTGGATTCACCGAATCGTTAATTGCATTTAGTTTGATCTATTGTAATTCCACCGGGTGCTGTATGATTTCCGTGACATTTCGAGCTCCGGCTTGGGGTGTTACAGAATGGTGGCCCATGCGTGGTCGTAGAGAATTAGGCGGTTTGACCTAGACTACGGCTTAAGTTAAAACTCTTCATATAGCATGCATGGTTAGGAAATTCGTATGCAATGTGAATTATGTGAATCCATGTGACGTATCTTTTCGTTTGATTGACTTGGGTTGTGTTTTCGTTAAGTATTACTTATACATTAGGATAGACGTACATACATGGAAGTCGGTTATGCCTTCATTGGGTTTTAGATGTGGTGGGAAGGCTGCGGGTGACCCTATATATAAGCATCTGGGACTTGAAGAGAGTAGAATCCTCTGAAGTATATGTACGTATAGTTGGTTTAAATTGATTGTTGGCTCAGGATTGGCGAATATTGATTATTGATTCATATTCATCGTATATCGATCGTTGGTTTATGATTTATGCACTTACATTTGATTGTAAGCATTGCATACATTATTGTTGGACCCTCGGCAGGGGATTTGCCGGCATCCTGGTGCATAGATGTATGCACCCATTTTGGATGTAGTCATGACCCCGAGTATATAGACATATATAACTCGATGATTTTGAGATACAGCCTTGTTCATTGCGATGACAGAAGGGTATCGTTGCATTGGTGACCGGCGTTCACGCATAGGATAGGCATGTTGACTTATTCATGCATTTGGCATTTGCATTGATTCATATATCATTTGTGCATTCTCATTACACATTGTTGTCTTGTGTAATCTTGTTGTTGGACGATATTGTGTTGCTTAGAGGCTCGCTGTAAGTCATGCCTAGCCTCTACTCGTTTATTGTGATTATTGACGTTGGTTCTTTATGGACCATTACTACGAACTCACCAACCTTGTGTTGACTATGCTTAGTACACTTTTCAGGTAATCAGATTCTCCCCGGGCGTGGAGTTTAGTTGCTTGCTTGCTGTCTAACCCGGACTTGGACCTCATGGATCAAGGATTCATTGACCCTCCTTTTGCATTATACTTAGGATCGTTTGCCATCTTGGATGTATTATGTTAACTTTGATGGCTATTTGCTCCTGTTGTATTTTGTTACTTGTTCTGCTATGTTTTGGATTCACCGAATCGTTAATTGCATTTAGTTTGATCTATTGTAATTCCACCGGGTGCTGTATGATTTCCGTGACATTTCGAGCTCCGGCTTGGGGTGTTACAGAATGGTGGCCCATGCGTGGTCGTAGAGAATTAGGCGGTTTGACCTAGACTACGGCTTAAGTTAAAACTCTTCATATAGCATGCATGGTTAGGAAATTCGTATGCAATGTGAATTATGTGAATCCCAGTGTGAGTTCGTAGTTAAGACCATTTGTGTGATAGCTTGAATTCAACGTGATGAATATGGTTACTATGATTTGTTGTTGCTAATTGTTGGAACTAATGTGATGATTTAGGGCAAAATGAAGGGATGCCATTAACTTAGTATAATATTGTGGCAACCCTAAAAGAACCCGATCAACTCTTTTATGGTTACCCGGTACTATAGTAAGTTCATGACATCGTGGATTGCGCACGTGTAGCTTAAAGTATAATAAGGAACCGATATGCTTAATGGAAGTTGATTAGGTGGAAGGTTAGCCGTTGGTACACCTTGTATACATACCCGGTCAACAACTAGAGGACATATCGAATTCGGATTATACTTTGAATCATTCGTGTTAGTTGTTGGATTACATGATGAAATGAACATGAGTACTTAATTTAATGATAAAATATGGCAATAAATGCAACGTGATGATATGATATGTGAAAACCCCTTATGATCCTAACACTACTGCCTTAGCATAACATTATGTAATGTGTATGTGGTACCGATATGAGGGCATTGACTACTTGTGTGACTAACATGCGAGCATTTGAGACTAACTCTCGGGTCAACGTGTCACTTGTTTTATAGAAATGGAAAGACCAAGGAGAGTACGAACAAACTATAGGGCTGAAGAAGAAGAGCCTCAACCGGAAGCTCAACCGGAAGTACAAGGTGGTAGAGGCCGTGGTAGAGGCCGTGGTAGAGGCCGTGGTAGGGCCGTGGTAGGGGTCGTGGTAGAGCTCCTGATAGAGGCCGTGGTAGAGGCCGTGGTAGGGGTCGTGGTAGGGCCGTGGTAGAGGCCGTGGTAGAAGCCGTGGTAGAGGCCGTGGTAGAGGCCGTGGTAGAGGCCGTGGTAGAGGCCGTGGTAGAGCCTGGTAGAGGCCGTGGTAGAGGCTCCGTGGTAGAGCCGTGGTAGAGGCCGTGGTAGAGGCCGTGGTAGAGGCCGTGGTAGGGCGTGGTAGAGCTCCGTGGTAGAGGCCGTGGTAGAGGCCGTGGTAGAGGCCGTGGTAGAGGCCGTGGTACAGGGAGGTAGAGGCCGTGGTAGAGGCCGTGGTAGAGGCCGTGGTAGAGGCCGTGGTAGGGGTCGTGGTAGAGCTCCTGAGCCAAACTTGGCTGAGGTAAGGGGGGTAGAGGCCGTGGTAGAGGCCGTGGTAGAGGCCGTGGTAGGGGCCGTGGTAGGGGTCCGTGGTAGAGGCTGGTAGAGGCCGTGTAGAGGCCGTGGTAGAGGCCGGGTAGAGGCCGTGGTAGAGGCGTGGTAAGCCGTGGTAGAGGCCGTGGTAGGGGCCGTGGTAGAGGCCGTGGTAGAGGCCGTGGTAGAGGCGTGGTAGGGCCGTGGTAGGGGTCCGTGGTAGAGGCCGTGGTAGACTTGGCGTGAGGTAGAGGCCGTGGTAGAGTGGTAGAGGCCGTGGTAGAGGCCGTGGTAGAGGCCGTGGTAGGGGCCGTGGTAGGGGTCGTGGTAGAGCTCCTGAGCCAAACTTGGCTGAGGTAATTGCTCAAACGGTTACAGGCCGAGGTAGAGGCCGTGGTCGAGGCCGTGGTAGAGGCGTGGTAGAGGCCGTGGTAGAGCCGGAAGTAAGGTGGTAGAGGCCGTGGTAGAGGCCGTGGTAGAGGCCGTGGTAGAGGCCGTGGTAGGGGTCGTGGTAGAGGCCGTGGTAGAGGCCGTGGTAGAGGCCGTGGTAGGGGCCGTGGTAGGGGTCGTGGTAGAGCTCCTGAGCCAAACTGTGGCTGAGGTAGAGGCCGTGGTAGAGGCCGTGGTAGAGGCCGTGGTAGGGCCGTGGTAGGGGTCGTGGTAGACCTGGTAGAGGCCGTGGTAGAGGCCGTGGTAGAGGCCGTGGTAGAGGCCGTGGTAGAGGCCGTGGTAGAGGCCGTGGTAGAGCCTGGTAGAGGCCGTGGTAGAGGCCGTGGTAGAGGCCGTGGTAGAGGCCGTGGTAGAGGCCGTGGTAGAGCCGTGGTAGAGGCCGTGGTAGAGGCCGTGGTAGAGGCCGTGGTAGGGCGTGGTAGGGGTCCGTGGTAGAGCTCCTGGAGCCAAAGGCTGAGGTAGAGGCGGAGGTAGAGGCCGTGGTAGAGGCCGTGGTAGGGGCCGTGGTAGGGGTCGTGGTAGAGCCTGTAGAGGCCGTGGTAGAGGCCGTGGTAGAGGCCGTGGTAGAGGCTGTGGTAGGGGCCGTGGTAGGGGTCCGTGGTAGAGGCCGTGGTAGAGGCCGTGGTAGAGGCCGTGGTAGAGGCCGTGGTAGAGGCCGTGGTAGAGGCGTGGTAGAGGCCGTGGTAGAGGCCGTGGTAGAGGCCTGGTAGGGGCCGTGGTAGGGGTCGTGGTAGAGGTCCGTGTAGGGCCGTGGTAGGGCCGTGGTAGAGGCTCCGTGGTAGAGGCCGTGGTAGAGGCCGTAGAGGCCGGGTAACCGGGTAGAGGGTGGTAGAGGCGGAGGTAGAGGCCGTGGTAGAGGCCGTGGTAGGGGCCGTGGTAGGGGTCGTGGTAGAGCTCCTGAGACCTGTAAGGCTGAGGTAGAGGCCGTGGTAGAGGCCGTGGTAGAGGCCGTGGTAGAGGCCGTGGTAGGGCCGTGGTAGGGGTCGTGGTAGAGCTCCTGGTACAGGGAGGTAGAGGCCGTGGTAGAGGCCGTGGTAGAGGCCGTGGTAGAGGCCGTGGTAGGGGGCGTGGTAGAGCTCCTGAGCCAAACTTGGCTGAGGTAGAGGCCGGTAAGCCTCAACCGGAAGCTCAACCGGAAGTACAGGGAGGTAGAGGCCGTGGTAGAGGCCGTGGTAGAGGTCGTGGTAGAGGTCGTGGTAGAGGCCGTGGTAGGGGCCGTGGTAGAGGTCGTGGTAGAGGCCGTGGTAGGGCCCGTGGTAGGGGTCGTGGTAGAGCTCCTGAGCCAAACTTGGCTGAGGTAAGGCCGTGGTAGAGGCCGTGGTAGAGGCCGTGGTAGAGGCCGTGGTAGAGGCCGTGGTAGAGGCCGTGGTAGACTGGTAGAGGCCGTGGTAGAGGCCGTGGTAGAGGCCGTGTGAGGCCGTGGTAGAGGCGTGGTAGAGCCGTGGTAGCCAAAGGCCGTGGTAGAGGCCGTGGTAGGGCGTGGTAGAGGCCGTGGTAGAGGCTGGTAGAGCCGTGGTAGGGGCCGTGGTAGAGGCGTGGTAGAGGCCGTGGTAGAGGCCGTGGTAGAGGCCGTGGTAGAGGCCGTGGTAGAGGCGTGGTAGAGGCCGTGGTAGAGGCCGTGGTAGAGGCCGTGGTAGAGGCCGTGGTAGAGGCCGTGGTAGAGGCCGTGGTAGAGGCCGTGGTAGAGGCCGTGGTAGACCTGGTACAGGGAGGTAGAGCCGTGGTAGAGGCCGTGGTAGAGGCCGTGGTAGGGGCCGTGGCAGGGGTCGTGGTAGAGCTCCTGTAGAGCGTGGTAGAGGCCGTGGTAGAGGCCGTGGTAGAGGCCGTGGCAGGGGCCGTGGTAGAGGCCGTGGTAGAGGCCGTGGTAGAGGCCGTGGTAGGGCCGTGGTAGAGGCCGTGGTAGAGGCCGTGGTAGAGGCCGTGGTAGAGGCCGTGGTAGGAGGCCGTGGTAGGGCGTGGTAGAGCTCCTGAGCCAAACTTGGCTGAGGTAAGGCCGTGGTAGAGGCCGTGGTAGAGGCCTGGTAGAGGCCGTGGTAGAGGCCGTAGTACAGGGAGGTAGAGGCCGTGGTAGAGGCCGTGGTAGAGGCCGTGGTAGGGGCCGTGGCAGGGGTCGTGGTAGAGCTCCTGAGCCAAACTTGGCTGAGCCGGGTAAGCCGTGGTAGAGGCCGTGGTAGAGGCCGTGTTAGAGGCCGTGGTAGAGGCCGTGGTAGAGGCCGTGGTAGAGGCCGTGGTAGAGGCGTGGTAGAGGCCGTGGTAGGGCCGTGGTAGGGGTCGTGGTAGAGCCTGTAGAGGCCGTGGTAGAGGCCGTGGTAGAGGCCGTGGTAGAGGCCGTGGTAGAGGCCGTGGTAGAGGCCGTGGTAGAGGCCGTGGTAGGGCCGTGGTAGGGGTCGTGGTAGAGCTCCTGAGCCAAAGGCTGAGGTAAGGCTGAGGTATCGCCGGTAGAGGCCGTGGTAGAGGTCGTGGTAGAGGCCGTGGTAGAGGCCGTGGTAAGCCGGTAGAGGCCGTGGTAGAGGCCGTGGTAGAGGCCGTAGTAGAGGCCGTGGTAGAGGCCGTGGTAGAGGCCGTGGTAGAGGCCGTGGTAGAGGCCGTGGTAGGGGCCGTGGTAGGGGTCGTGGTAGAGCTCCTGAGCCAAACTTGGCTGAGGTAATCGCTCAAACGGTTGCGGTGGAACCGGCTAGGAGGCCTTATGTCAGGCCTCATCCTTTCTGTGGAAGATGCAACAGGCACCATCCCGCCACTACTCCATGTGAAGCATGCTATAATTGCAACCAAGTTGGGCACGCATCCAGAAATTGTAGAGCTCCAAGAGCGGGCCCAATGAATGCGGCTCCTATTCGGGCCGTTCCTCCTCAAGGTAACCAAAGGAGAGGTGAATGTTTTGTGTGTGGTAGCCGTGACCACTACCGTGATAATTGTCCTCGATGGGTGGGACAACAAGTCCAAGTAGCCGTCCACCCCAATCAACTACAAATGGTCGGGCCTAATCAAAACCGGGGACAACAAGGCCACCAAGTGCAACCACGCGGCCGAGCTTTTGCGGCCAATGTAAATGAAGCCCGAAATGATCCTAACGTAGTGGCAGGTACTTTCCTCCTTAATGGTCTCTATGCAACCGTACTATTTGATTCCGGGGCCGATTTTAGCCTCGTGTCTTCTAACTTTGTTCCTTTGATTGATGTGCATCCGTGTGCTCTAAACTATGTGCTTGACATTGAAATGGTAAATGGGTCACTAACTAGAATTAGCCAAATACTCCGTGATTGTGTCTTGACTTTAGAGGACGTCGACTTCTTCATCGATCTTATGCCTTTAGACATTGGTAGTTTTGATATTATAGTGGGTATGGATTGGTTAGCGGCGGTTAATGCGACGATTGATTGTGGTGAGAGAGTTGTTAAGATACCTTTGGCCAACGGTAAAATTCTTAGGGTTCAAGGCGAAATCTCCGATTCCCCAAATTCTAAAGTCTTTAGTGCTACCACCACAAAGGTAGAATTGAAGACCGTTCCTATCGTTTGTGATTTTCCCGATGTTTTTCCGGATGACTTACCGGGATTACCTCCAACTCGTGCGCTTGATTTTCGTATTAGTCTTATCCCCGAAGCCGCGCCCGTAGCAAAAGCTCCTTATAGACTAGCTCTAACAGAAATGCAAGAATTGCAAACTCAACTCAAGGAACTCCAAGAGAAGGGTTTCATTCGCCCTAGTCAATCTCCTTGGGGTGCTCCTGTTCTCTTCGTTAAAAAGAAAGACGGATCCTTCAGAATGTGTATTGATTACCGGGAATTAAACAAGCTCACCGTGAAGAACCGATATCCTCTCCCTAGAATTGATGACTTGTTTGATCAACTTCAAGGTGCTAAGCACTTCTCAAAAATCGATCTTCGCTCGGGTTATCATCAACTCCGAGTACATGAAGATGACATCCCCAAAACGGCTTTTCGCACAAGGTATGGCCATTTTGAATTCACCGTGATGCCTTTTGGGTTGACTAATGCACCGGCGGTGTTCATGGACTTGATGAACCGGGTGTGTCAACCATATTTAGACAAGTCCGTTATTGTGTTCATTGATGACATACTTGTATACTCGAAGACAAAGGAGGAGCATGTTAAGCACTTGCGTGAAGTGCTTGAATTACTAAGGAAGGAGAAGTTGTATGCGAAATTTTCCAAGTGTGAGTTTTGGTTGGAAGAGGTCCACTTCCTTGGTCACGTAGTGAGCAAGGATGGTATTCATGTGGACCCAAGCAAGATTGAAGCGGTTAAGAATTGGAGAAGACCCGAAACGCCATCCGAGATCCGCCAATTCCTTGGATTGGCGGGTTACTATAGAAGATTCATTGAAAACTTCTCCCGTATTGCACAACCACTCACCCTTTTGACTCAAAAAGATAAAAACTTTGAATGGGGCGAAAAACAAGAGAACGCCTTCCAAACTCTTAAAGATATGCTATGTGATGCTCCTATTTTGACGCTACCGGATGGGATCGAAGATTTTGTTGTTTATTGTGATGCTTCGGGGCAAGGTTTGGGTTGTGTTCTTATGCAAAGGGGTAAAGTTATTGCTTATGCCTCTCGTCAATTGAAGGTGCATGAGAAGAACTACCCGACACATGATTTGGAATTGGGGGCGGTTGTGTTTGCTTTGAAGTGTTGGAGGCATTACCTCTATGGCACCAAATGTGTGATTTATACCGATCACAAAAGTCTCCAACACATCTTCAACCAAAGTGAATTGAACATGAGGCAAAGGCGTTGGTTAGAGCTATTTAGTGATTATGATTGTGACATCCGTTATCACCCGGGCAAGGCAAATGTAGTAGCCGATGCCTTGAGCCGAAAGGAGAGAGTAAAACCAAGACGGGCTAGAGCTATGAGCCTCACGGTAGGGCCAAACATACGTGATCGGATCATTGAAGCCCAAATTCAAGCCACCCTACCGGAAAACTTTGGAAACGAAAACCTGGACGGTATGGAACAACTTTTTGACCGAAAGAATGATAATGGGCTATACATGGTTGAAAGACTTTGGATTCCTATCTTCGGTAACTTAAGAACGCTTATTATGAATGAAGCTCACTTATCGCCTTATTCGGTCCATCCCGGATCGGATAAGATGTACTTTGACTTGAAGGAATTGTATTGGTGGCCGGGCATGAAGCGTGATGTGGCTAAGTATGTGAGTGAGTGCCTTACTTGCTTACAAGTCAAGGCCGATCACAAGAAGCCACCCGGATTGTTGGTACAACCGGTGATGCCCGAATGGAAGTGGGAGCATATTTCAATGGACTTCATTACTAAACTACCGAAGACAAGAAGCGGCCGTGACACGATTTGGGTGATAGTAGATCGGTTAACGAAATCGGCTCACTTTTTAGCCATTCGTGAAACCGATAAATTTGACACTTTGGTTCGTTTGTACATCAAGGAAATAATATCTAAGCATGGAGTGCCGGTTTCTATCATTTCGGATAGGGATGCCCGTTTCAAATCAAAATTTTGGGAAGCCTTTCAAAGAGCCATGGGTACCCGACTTGACATGAGCACGGCATTTCACCCTCAAACGGATGGGCAAACCGAGAGAACCATCCAAACACTTGAAGACATGTTGAGGGCGTGTACGATTGATTTTGGTGGAAGTTGGGAAGACCATTTGCCGTTAGTTGAGTTTTCATACAACAATAGTTACCATGCTACCATTCAAATGGCACCCTTTAAAGCATTGTATGGTAGAGTATGCCGTTCTCCTCTAGCTTGGGCGGAAATTGGAGAGAGTCAACTCATCGGGCCAGAAATTGTGATTGAAACAACCAAGGTAATATCTCAAATCAAGGAGAAGTTGCAATTGGCCCGTGAGCGTCAAAAGAAGTATGCCGATGTGAGACGAAGACCGTTGGAGTTTGAAGTTGGCGAATTTGTACTATTGAAAGTGTCACCTTGGAAAGGCGTCGTACGATTCGTGAAGCGGGGAAAACTTGCACCAAGGTATATTGGTCCTTTCAAGATTCTCGAACGGGTTGGGAAGGTTGCTTATAGGCTAGAATTGCCTCAAGAGCTTAGCGGCGTGCATGATGTGTTTCATATTTGTAATTTGCGCAAGTGTTTGGCGGATCCTACACATCATGTGCCTATGGACGAAATTAGGGTTGATTCGAGCCTAAACTTTGTTGAAGAACCGGTAGAGATCATGGACCGTCAAGAAAAGAAACTCAAGAAGAAACGCTACACAATTGTCAAGGTTAGATGGAGTGCTAGACGTGGAGCCGAGTTCACTTGGGAGAGAGAGGATCATATGCGGTCGAAGTATCCACATTTATTTAATAATTAGGGTTTTGTAGAATTTCGGGACGAAATTCTTTTAACGGGAGGATAATGTAACATCCGCGAATTTTGACCCGTTGACTTTTGTGTAATTTGACTAACAAACTTATGAATGAAGTAATTTGGGCCCATTTATGATTTTATGACTAAGTGGTATGTTAGTCGAGTCGTTAATATGTCGTTTGGCGTTTAGTAGTGTAAATGATTGTTTATATGGCTTGTGGGAGAAACGGGTCGGCCCGTGGGTAGTCCATGACCCACCAGCCCCAATGACCCATTTTCCCCCCTTATCCTTTCCTTCCTTCTCCCTTCTCCTTCTATCTATCTCCTTATCCTTTCCTTCCTTCTCCCTTCTCCTTCTATCTATCTCTTTATCTCTTTCTCTCTTCTCTCAAAAACTAGCAAAAGAACCAATTTAATCTCTTCACCATTTCTTGCATCAAACTAGTAGTGGGTCGATTATAACACAAGAATCTTAGCCATCTTAACCTCGTTTGCTTCATATCGAAGAATCAAGTCAAGTTCTTACCATTTTATCCATTTGACCTAATTTCGGGTTCTAGCTCAAGGAGACGTTTTGGTAAGTCAAATTCATCCCATTTACTTCTATTTATACTTGTTCTAATGTTTCTAGTCGTTTTTATGGGATTTCAAGACATGTTTATGGTAAAAATGGAAATTAGGGTTTTGTAGAATTTCGGGACGAAATTCTTTTAACGGGAGGATAATGTAACATCCGCGAATTTTGACCCGTTGACTTTTGTGTAATTTGACTAACAAACTTATGAATGAAGTAATTTGGGCCCATTTATGATTTTATGACTAAGTGGTATGTTAGTCGAGTCGTTAATATGTCGTTTGGCGTTTAGTAGTGTAAATGATTGTTTATATGGCTTGTGGGAGAAACGGGTCGGCCCGTGGGTAGTCCATGACCCACCAGCCCCAATGACCCATTTTCCCCCCTTATCCTTTCCTTCCTTCTCCCTTCTCCTTCTATCTATCTCTTTATCTCTTTCTCTCTTCTCTCAAAAACTAGCAAAAGAACCAATTTAATCTCTTCACCATTTCTTGCATCAAACTAGTAGTGGGTCGATTATAACACAAGAATCTTAGCCATCTTAACCTCGTTTGCTTCATATCGAAGAATCAAGTCAAGTTCTTACCATTTTATCCATTTGACCTAATTTCGGGTTCTAGCTCAAGGAGACGTTTTGGTAAGTCAAATTCATCCCATTTACTTCTATTTATACTTGTTCTAATGTTTCTAGTCGTTTTTATGGGATTTCAAGACATGTTTATGGTAAAAATGGAAATTAGGGTTAGGGTTTGAATGATTCATGAGTGATTTTGATGTTTTGGTCGAAATTGTGGGTTGGGTTATGTGTATTTATGGTCATTGATGTTTAGTTATGCTTCAAAATGGGTTACAAATCATTTTGGTGTGGTTTGGGTCGAATTTGGGGGTTTTGGGTTCGTTTTGCTGCACTTGCAGCTGCTGGTTCTGATCTGCAGGTTGTCCCACTGCGGCGCAGTGGATGGTCACTGTGTTTATATGTGTGTCGAGTTTCAACTTGTTGAGGTTGTATAATTGACATTCCAGTATATTGATGTATAATTATAGGTTGTGGAGGTGTGGACCCTATTACTCGTTTGTAATCTTTTACTAACTTCTTTGCCGATCAAGGTGAGTTTCGTATCTCCCTACTCGCTTGAGATTCGGGCTGAAAAGTGTAAACCTGGCGTGTTTACTTGTATTTATTGATGTATTGATTGTTGGCTCAGGATTGGCGAATATTGATTATTGATTCATATTCATCGTATATCGATCGTTGGTTTATGATTTATGCACTTACATTTGATTGTAAGCATTGCATACATTATTGTTGGACCCTCGGCAGGGGATTTGCCGGCATCCTGGTGCATAGATGTATGCACCCATTTTGGATGTAGTCATGACCCCGAGTATATAGACATATATAACTCGATGATTTTGAGATACAACCTTGTTCATTGCGATGACAGAAGGGTATCGTTGCATTGGTGACCGGCGTTCACGCATAGGATAGGCATGTTGACTTATTCATGCATTTGGCATTTGCATTGATTCATATTCATCGTATATCGATCGTTGGTTTATGATTTATGCACTTACATTTGATTGTAAGCATTGCATACATTATTGTTGGACCCTCGGCAGGGGATTTGCCGGCATCCTGGTGCATAGATGTATGCACCCATTTTGGATGTAGTCATGACCCCGAGTATATAGACATATATAACTCGATGATTTTGAGATACAACCTTGTTCATTGCGATGACAGAAGGGTATCGTTGCATTGGTGACCGGCGTTCACGCATAGGATAGGCATGTTGACTTATTCATGCATTTGGCATTTGCATTGATTCATATTCATCGTATATCGATCGTTGGTTTATGATTTATGCACTTACATTTGATTGTAAGCATTGCATACATTATTGTTGGACCCTCGGCAGGGGATTTGCCGGCATCCTGGTGCATAGATGTATGCACCCATTTTGGATGTAGTCATGACCCCGAGTATATAGACATATATAACTCGATGATTTTGAGATACATCCTTGTTCATTGCGATGACAGAAGGGTATCGTTGCATTGGTGACCGGCGTTCACGCATAGGATAGGCATGTTGACTTATTCATGCATTTGGCATTTGCATTGATTCATATATCATTTGTGCATTCTCATTACACATTGTTGTCTTGTGTAATCTTGTTGTTGGACGATATTGTGTTGCTTAGAGGCTCGCTGTAAGTCATGCCTAGCCTCTACTCGTTTATTGTGATTATTGACGTTGGTTCTTTATGGACCATTACTACGAACTCACCAACCTTGTGTTGACTATGCTTAGTACACTTTTCAGGTAATCAGATTCTCCCCGGGCGTGGAGTTTAGGTTGCTTGCTTGCTTGCTGTCTAACCCGGACTTGGACCTCATGGATCAAGGATTCATTGACCCTCCTTTTGCATTATACTTAGGATCGGTTACCATCTTTGGTTGTATTATGTCAACTTTGATGGCTATTTGCTCCTGTTGTATTTTGTTACTTGTTCTGCTATGTTTTGGATTCACCGAATCGTTAATTGCATTTAGTTTGATCTATTGTAATTCCACCGGGTGCTGTATGATTTCCGTGACATTTCGAGCTCCGGCTTGGGGTGTTACAATAAATGTAATACTTAACTAAAACATAACCCAAGTCAATCAAACGAAACGAACTGTCACATCAATCCATCAATCCAGTCAAACAATCAACAAACCAATAGATGCAAATAAACACACCAGGTTTACACTTTTCAGCCCGAATCTCAAGCGAGTAGGGAGATACGAAACTCACCTTGATCGGCAAAGAAGCTAGTATAAGATTACAAACGAGTAATGGGGTCCACACGTCCACAACCTATAATTATACATCATAATACCGTAATGTCAACTCTACAATCATAAACAAGTTGATTTAGCGCGATAAAGTCCAGTCACAAACCCTAAACACCTTTACAACCTTAACGAGGAGAAACAAGACGCAATCGACTCGACCTTTTTAGAAATGGGAGAAGGTTCATACAAAAAGAGTGTTACTACAAGAAAATAGGCTCTCTTACGATTCCAACGATAGGTTATAAGACTTATTTGGAGTTACGGTTTAAAAGTTATTAACATTTGAAAATCGACGCGCATTTAATCACAGTAACTATCCACTGCGTCGCAGTGAGCCAGGACTAAGCTCACTGCGCCGCAGTGGCTAAACTGGACCAGGACCAGTAACAAAGCACTGCGCCGCAGTGAGCCAGGGAGGGCTCACTGCGCCGCAGTGGCTAAACTGGACCAGGGCCAGTAACAAAGCACTGCGCCGCAGTGAGCCAGGGGAGGGCTCACTGCGCCGCAGTGACCACCACTGCGCCGCAGTGAGCCAGGGAGGGCTCACTGCGCCGCAGTGAGCCAGGGGAGGGCTCACTGCGCCGCAGTGAGCCAGGGGAGGGCTCACTGCGCCGCAGTGAGCCAGGGGAGGGCTCACTGCGCCGCAGTGAGCCAGGGGAGGGCTCACTGCGCCGCAGTGAGCCAGGGGAGGGCTCACTGCGCCGCAGTGAGCCAGGGGAGGGCTCACTGCGCCGCAGTGAGCCAGGGGAGGGCTCACTGCGCCGCAGTGAGCCAGGGGAGGGCTCACTGCGCCGCAGTGAGCCAGGGGAGGGCTCACTGCGCCGCAGTGAGCCAGGGGAGGGCTCACTGCGCCGCAGTGAGCCAGGGGAGGGCTCACTGCGCCGCAGTGAGCCAGGGGAGGGCTCACTGCGCCGCAGTGAGCCAGGGGAGGGCTCACTGCGCCGCAGTGAGCCAGGGGAGGGCTCACTGCGCCGCAGTGAGCCAGGGGAGGGCTCACTGCGCCGCAGTGAGCCAGGGGAGGGCTCACTGCGCCGCAGTGAGCCAGGGGAGGGCTCACTGCGCCGCAGTGAGCCAGGGGAGGGCTCACTGCGCCGCAGTGAGCCAGGGGAGGGCTCACTGCGCCGCAGTGAGCCAGGGGAGGGCTCACTGCGCCGCAGTGAGCCAGGGGAGGGCTCACTGCGCCGCAGTGAGCCAGGGGAGGGCTCACTGCGCCGCAGTGAGCCAGGGGAGGGCTCACTGCGCCGCAGTGAGCCAGGGGAGGGCTCACTGCGCCGCAGTGAGCCAGGGGAGGGCTCACTGCGCCGCAGTGAGCCAGGGGAGGGCTCACTGCGCCGCAGTGAGCCAGGGGAGGGCTCACTGCGCCGCAGTGAGCCAGGGGAGGGCTCACTGCGCCGCAGTGAGCCAGGGGAGGGCTCACTGCGCCGCAGTGAGCCAGGGGAGGGCTCACTGCGCCGCAGTGAGCCAGGGGAGGGCTCACTGCGCCGCAGTGAGCCAGGGGAGGGCTCACTGCGCCGCAGTGAGCCAGGGGAGGGCTCACTGCGCCGCAGTGAGCCAGGGGAGGGCTCACTGCGCCGCAGTGAGCCAGGGGAGGGCTCACTGCGCCGCAGTGAGCCAGGGGAGGGCTCACTGCGCCGCAGTGAGCCAGGGGAGGGCTCACTGCGCCGCAGTGAGCCAGGGGAGGGCTCACTGCGCCGCAGTGAGCCAGGGGAGGGCTCACTGCGCCGCAGTGAGCCAGGGGAGGGCTCACTGCGCCGCAGTGAGCCAGGGGAGGGCTCACTGCGCCGCAGTGAGCCAGGGGAGGGCTCACTGCGCCGCAGTGAGCCAGGGGAGGGCTCACTGCGCCGCAGTGAGCCAGGGGAGGGCTCACTGCGCCGCAGTGAGCCAGGGGAGGGCTCACTGCGCCGCAGTGAGCCAGGGGAGGGCTCACTGCGCCGCAGTGAGCCAGGGGAGGGCTCACTGCGCCGCAGTGAGCCAGGGGAGGGCTCACTGCGCCGCAGTGAGCCAGGGGAGGGCTCACTGCGCCGCAGTGAGCCAGGGGAGGGCTCACTGCGCCGCAGTGAGCCAGGGGAGGGCTCACTGCGCCGCAGTGAGCCAGGGGAGGCTCACTGCGCCGCAGTGAGCCAGGGGAGGGCTCACTGCGCCGCAGTGAGCCAGGGGAGGGCTCACTGCGCCGCAGTGCACATAACCCAACCCACAAATTCGACCAAAACATCAAAATCATCCTCAAATTCTTCAAACCCTAACCCTAACCCTAACCCTAACCCTAACCCTAACCCTAACCCTAACCCTAACCCTAACCCTAACCCTAACCCTAACCCTAACCCTAACCCTAACCCTAACCCTAACCCTAACCCTAACCCTAACCCTAACCCTAACCCTAACCCTAACCCTAACCCTAACCCTAACCCTAACCCTAACCCTAACCCTAACCCTAACCCTAACCCTAACCCTAACCCTAACCCTAACCCTAACCCTAACCCTAACCCTAACCCTAACCCTAACCCTAACCCTAACCCTAACCCTAACCCTAACCCTAACCCTAACCCTAACCCTAACCCTAACCCTAACCCTAACCCTAACCCTAACCCTAACCCTAACCCTAACCCTAACCCTAACCCTAACCCTAACCCTAACCCTAACCCTAACCCTAACCCTAACCCTAACCCTAACCCTAACCCTAACCCTAACCCTAACCCTAACCCTAACCCTAACCCTAACCCTAACCCTAACCCTAACCCTAACCCTAACCCTAACCCTAACCCTAACCCTAACCCTAACCCTAACCCTAACCCTAACCCTAACCCTAACCCTAACCCTAACCCTAACCCTAACCCTAACCCTAACCCTAACCCTAACCCTAACCCTAACCCTAACCCTAACCCTAACCCTAACCCTAACCCTAACCCTAACCCTAACCCTAACCCTAACCCTAACCCTAACCCTAACCCTAACCCTAACCCTAACCCTAACCCTAACCCTAACCCTAACCCTAACCCTAACCCTAACCCTAACCCTAACCCTAACCCTAACCCTAACCCTAACCCTAACCCTAACCCTAACCCTAACCCTAACCCTAACCCTAACCCTAACCCTAACCCTAACCCTAACCCTAACCCTAACCCTAACCCTAACCCTAACCCTAACCCTAACCCTAACCCTAACCCTAACCCTAACCCTAACCCTAACCCTAACCCTAACCCTAACCCTAACCCTAACCCTAACCCTAACCCTAACCCTAACCCTAACCCTAACCCTAACCCTAACCCTAACCCTAACCCTAACCCTAACCCTAACCCTAACCCTAACCCTAACCCTAACCCTAACCCTAACCCTAACCCTAACCCTAACCCTAACCCTAACCCTAACCCTAACCCTAACCCTAACCCTAACCCTAACCCTAACCCTAACCCTAACCCTAACCCTAACCCTAACCCTAACCCTAACCCTAACCCTAACCCTAACCCTAACCCTAACCCTAACCCTAACCCTAACCCTAACCCTAACCCTAACCCTAACCCTAACCCTAACCCTAACCCTAACCCTAACCCTAACCCTAACCCTAACCCTAACCCTAACCCTAACCCTAACCCTAACCCTAACCCTAACCCTAACCCTAACCCTAACCCTAACCCTAACCCTAACCCTAACCCTAACCCTAACCCTAACCCTAACCCTAACCCTAACCCTAACCCTAACCCTAACCCTAACCCTAACCCTAACCCTAACCCTAACCCTAACCCTAACCCTAACCCTAACCCTAACCCTAACCCTAACCCTAACCCTAACCCTAACCCTAACCCTAACCCTAACCCTAACCCTAACCCTAACCCTAACCCTAACCCTAACCCTAACCCTAACCCTAACCCTAACCCTAACCCTAACCCTAACCCTAACCCTAACCCTAACCCTAACCCTAACCCTAACCCTAACCCTAACCCTAACCCTAACCCTAACCCTAACCCTAACCCTAACCCTAACCCTAACCCTAACCCTAACCCTAACCCTAACCCTAACCCTAACCCTAACCCTAACCCTAACCCTAACCCTAACCCTAACCCTAACCCTAACCCTAACCCTAACCCTAACCCTAACCCTAACCCTAACCCTAACCCTAACCCTAACCCTAACCCTAACCCTAACCCTAACCCTAACCCTAACCCTAACCCTAACCCTAACCCTAACCCTAACCCTAACCCTAACCCTAACCCTAACCCTAACCCTAACCCTAACCCTAACCCTAACCCTAACCCTAACCCTAACCCTAACCCTAACCCTAACCCTAACCCTAACCCTAACCCTAACCCTAACCCTAACCCTAACCCTAACCCTAACCCTAACCCTAACCCGTACCCTAACCCTAACCCTAACCCTAACCCTACCTATCTTGTGGTTCATGGATAACTTGCTTTATAAAAACTATGGGATTCACCAACTTTATGTTGACTCTGTTTAGTATGTATCAAAGCTTATTGAACCATGGAAATAACATTCGTTGCATGCAACATGAAGAATAAAGATCTACCTTGCCCTTAGGAATGCTCCAACTTTTGCTAAGGACATGGATTTCAAATAATTGTTATTTCTAAATATTTTTTCTCAAGACTACTTTCATTTCAAGTATTGTACTTTCATTTTCAAACTATGACATCTTTTAATTAAGAAATTTTACAAAACGACAACGTTTTATGTCGTTCATTATGATTCTTGTGTTATGGTGTCATGATAGTCGCGCCCCTTGCATGTCATATTTTGGGGGTGTGACACAATTACACGTAAATAGTTATCCAGTTCACTACATCAATGGGACAGGAAAACGAGTTGTTAACATGAGATATATACCCGACAAGATCAATAACACGACATGAACATTTGTGCATAGTTAATTACAATTTCAAACCTTATTCTCTACTAAATACTATCGATAGCGTCAAATAACATGTAAGATTAGTTAGATTCATAACTTTCCATCCCATCCCGTTTCACAACATAGATTAGTTAGAATCATGACTTTTTGGGATCTAGATTCTTGAAAGAAGCTCAATCTCAGTTTTGAACTCAAGTTTTGATGGGTCATGGGGATATATATATATATATGTAATTCAAACACGAGTTTGGTACACTCTTTCTACCATGTTCTACCCATGAGTTTAGCATTATTCCAAAATAAAAACTACCCTATAAGGTCGGTTTCAGAACATGACCACACGATACACAAATTCTAACACAATGAAAAATTCTCAAATTTACCACCCTTCAAGGCTTCAACCACACCCTTCGCTGTTTCATAAAATTACATAAGAAATCTTCAAATCTCTTAACTTGGGTACCTCCGTTTTTTGTTTTTTTGTCTCTTATTGTGTTGCGAGAAAATAACATCAATACCCAAAAAAAAGAAGCCAAAAATATACCGTTTGACCCAGCTTTTTTCGAGTTTGCCCAAATACCCATGATTCGCAAACTCCTTGCAAAACTGCAAAATCGCGAGGAGTTTAAGAATTTACAAATTTGCAAGGTGCAGCTTGCCATTTTAATTTTTTCACGACCAATCTTTTGTTTGATTACACAACATGTTCGTGTATTGAATCAAAAGAAGGATTTAGTCTTGCTAAAACTCGAAAATGACTTATAACATGTGGGGAAAAATACAACTTCGTATTGAAAGAGCCTTAAACAAACATGTGCTAAAACTCAATAATGACTTGCAGACTTGAACTAAGAGCTTAATGGAGAGCATTCGTTTAATACAAGGGAATTCTTACATCTATATACAAATAACAAGAAAAACAAGAGGTAAAGTATACACAGATATACTAGAGAAAATTACTTAGTAACACAAGATGTTGTTCTTATCTGGTTCGATTGAGGCAAACAAAACAAGGGAATCTTAGGTTGTAAACAATGAAAGCTTTCCGTTTGTGATTGCTTTCCCGGTCAGTGGTATATACCGCGATCTACCACTTCCGCTTCCGCTATAAGTATTCGGGTATGTTCCGAATCCTTTATCTCCAGTTTAGATAATTAGAATCTTTCTAAATATACAATTTAACAATTTTGGTTTCAACCGTTTATATATATATATATACACACAACACAATACCTCCCGCAAGCAGCCAGCTAGTGACATTTTTCTTTTGATCATATGCACCCAATTTCACCTACGCATTTCAGTTTCGAATGGTACTGACAAACTGCTTACATCAGTGACGGAATCACTATATGGATCATAAAGATCCCCTTTTCGTGTGTGTTGACTTGAAAAAACAAATGACGATTCAGAATCCACGCTTAAAGCAGCCAAATCTATAATGCTCTCGATCTCTCTTACTACTTCTCCCATATTGGGCCGCTGAGCTCCTGACTCTTTGACACAATTCATCGCCAGATTCACAAACTTGGTTAAACCTCCAAGTGTTTCGGGTGAACCAAGACATGGATCAAGAATGTTATGGTATAGGACATTTGGGTCTCCTGACTTGTCAAACACCTCACTAACCTCTCTCACGATATATTTACCTTTTCGTATTGGCGATCTTGCAGTTAACAACTCTAAAAGTACAACTCCAAAGCTGTAGACGTCACTCTTCTCCGTCAATTGTTGGGTCATGTAATATTCAGGATCCATGTAACCCTGCATTTAAAACAGATCAACCACTAAACCAGGAATGGAAAAGCAAATATTAGAAAAGACATGTTTGAACGATTTACTGACAAATGGGTTGATGGTTTATAATCTAAAACGAGTCAGATAAAAGGGATACTGCCCGGAGATAGAGTAAAAATTGAAGTAAGTCGTTATGATTCAACCAGAGATCATGCATAGAAAGGAACCGGTCAACTTGGCCAAACAGGTTGAACATCTCCCAAAGACTACTTAACACATACATCCTCCTAAGCTGTGTTTATTAAATATATTTTCTTAATCTAAGAAATTTTGTGTATTAAATAAAATCTAGGGCATTATCTATCTAAAAGTTATATAAGAAATAGCAAAAAAGGGTTTTTGCCCGTCAACCCCGGCCTGCCCAGTTTTGTTCTCTATTAAAGGTGATCCTTTGCAACTCGACAGCTCAAAAGCATTCTAGCTTGTTACCCAACCTACCCGACCAACCAATCTTGGCAACCTTTGGGGCTCAAATCAGAGTCCATTGTTATTTAAAGAAAATATAACCCATCCATATGAAGGAGTGCCTTGGAGGATTAAGCACTCACCATTGTTCCCTTCACTTGAGTAGAAACGTAACCCTTTCTTTCTTCTCCCAATAGTTTGGATAAACCAAAATCAGCAACTTTAGCATTCAAATGATGATCCAGCAGAATGTTATTTGATTTTATATCTCTATGTATGATGGGAGGGTTAGCAAGCTCATGCAAGTATGTCAGGCCTTTGGCAGAATCAAGAGCTAGTCTAAGCCTCCGCATCCAGTTCAACCTGACACCCTCCTTCCCTGTTTGTAAAATTTCATATAATTAGAACCTAAGCTGAAATATGCATGTTTCAACAGGAGAAATAACTTGTTTAACTTCTCCGAGAATTTAATAGGTAACAAACTAAACCAAATGTTATATATGCTAATCTTGCATGCGCGAGTTAGGTGATGGGTCAAAAAGGATACTTTATGGTACTAGTGGAAACGGGTAAAAATAACTGAACACATTATAGTCCAAATTTCTTAATTTTCCGGGACTGTCAGCCCATTTAACCCATTTCTTTTGAACCTAAATTTTAAGCGGGTCAACTTCAGAAGGCGTGGAAAATTAAGCACCATTAGTCCTTTCACTCTACCTTATCATCTGTATCATTCTACGTTTGTAATGCAAAACTTGGTCCGAAGAAAAAAATTTGTAAATAAGATTTACCTGATAGATTTTCCTTTAGAGTACCATTTGAAATGTACTCATAGACTAACATTTGTTCACCTTCCTCATAACAGAAACCTACTAGAGCTACAACATTTTTATGGTGAATCCTCGAAAGAAGCTCAATTTCGGTTTTAAATTCTTGAGCACCATGCAATGATCCTTGTAGAGCTCGTTTGATAGCAATTAGTTGACCGTTATTGAGAATACCTTTGTATACCTGTCAGCGTGTAACCCGTTTAAAAAAACTTCTCCCTAGCGAATAATAAACGGAAAAGGCTAATGAACGTTAAAAACACGTTTTGACATTGAGTAAAAATGTAAGGGTATAGAAACTCTTAAACAGAGAATCTAGTATAAGAAATGAGGCACATTGATCATAAAACATTAGGGAACCAGTTACTCTAATAATCCAAGTAAAAGCTTTTTAAGCTCTCAACCTTTAGTATGACTCTGTAGTCTGACCATTCTGAATGTGACTAATGACATAACCCCTAAATCACTTTATTAAAATTTACTAAAACTTACAGCTTAAAGAGAATTGACATTACAAATAACACATCAGTGAGATACAAAAAGTTATAAAATGAAAAAAACTGTTGGCAGCTCAACCAAACAATTGCTATGTTTGATTATCTCTACAGTATTTTATTTTTGGGCTAATTGTTTGAAAAGTCCCTCAACTTGTCACTGAAACCTTTTCTGGGGCTCCAACAAAAAAAAGTTCAATTTAGCCACTTCTTTATATTCCCTTGTATCATATCAGCATTTAGCCACTTCCATTTCAAAACCACCGCTACCGACGTCGGAAACTTCATTATATTCCCTTGTATCATATCAGCATTTAGCCACTTCTTTATATTCCCTTGTATCATATCAGCATTTAGCCACTTCTTTATATTCCCTGTATCATATCAGCATTTAGCCACTTCTTTATATTCCCTTGTATCATATCAGCATTTAGCCACTTCTTTATATTCCCTTGTATCATATCAGCATTTAGCCACTTCTTTATATTCCCTTGTATCATATCAGCATTTAGCCACTTCTTTATATTCCCTTGTATCATATCAGCATTTAGCCACTTCTTTATATTCCCTTGTATCATATCAGCATTTAGCCACTTCTTTATATTCCCTTGTATCATATCAGCATTTAGCCACTTCTTTATATTCCCTTGTATCATATCA
This sequence comes from Erigeron breviscapus, assembly GCA_034093135.1. NCBI lineage: Eukaryota > Viridiplantae > Streptophyta > Magnoliopsida > Asterales > Asteraceae > Erigeron > Erigeron breviscapus. The sequence goes on along the minus strand of CM067172.1, from coordinate 13,170,161 downwards.
GCATTTAGCCACTTCTTTATATTCCCTTGTATCATATCAGCATTTAGCCACTTCTTTATATTCCCTTGTATCATATCAGCATTTAGCCACTTCTTTATATTCCCTTGTATCATATCAGCATTTAGCCACTTCTTTCAAATATTCCCACACTATCAATTTAGCCACTTCTTTATATTCCCTTGTATCATATCAGCATTTAGCCACTTCCATTTCAAAACCACCACTACCGACGTCGGAAACTTCATTGGATACGAAGTTACTAAAATCTGAACAATGGTTTCACTGGATCGGCAAAACCCATCTACCAATTTCACAAACACACACAACTATCAAAAAATACCACTACACACCTTCGATTTCCCTGCCATCCCAATTGTCCCTTGTTCCGCCTCTCCGACAGCGACCACCGGTAGCTTCGCTACCCTTTGATTCCAGATCTAATTTTGGCTTCCTCACAAGTCACAACTGATTAGGTTTTTCGTGAAAAACTTTTTTGGGTGAAAAACAAATAAGATTGATTAACTTAAAAGTTTCAGATTTGGGTATTAAGGTTCGTTGTCGGAATAGTAGCGGTGTTTATGGTGGCGGCTATGGAGACTTCACGGTGGTGTTAAGTAAAAATTTTAGCCGTTTTTGACCGGCTACTTACACGAGACCCAACAAAAATAGTTTTAGTCGTTTTCATACCCTCAAATAGAACTTTTTTTTGTTGGAGCCCCAGAAAAGATTTCAGTGACAAGTTATGGGACTTTCCAAGTAATTAGCCCTATGTTTTAGTCGTTTTCATACCCTCAAATAGAACTTTTTTTTGTTGGAGCCCCAGAAAAGGTTTCAGTGACAAGTTGAAGGACTTTCCAAGTAATTAGCCCATTATTTTTTTTAGAACGTCATTCTAATCAATTCTTATTCCTAATTACACGTATGCCTGAAATGAAACCTAGAACTTTCGAAAAATCCCCTATTAATCCACCCCTACAGATGTGGGTAGTGAGACTCATGTCCAGGTGGATCCTCCCAATGTCAAAGACCTTACCAATGGGCCACCAACCCCTTTGGCTATCTCTACAGTATTTAAAACAAGATAGTTCTTGAATGGGTCATAAAGCTGCAGATATATTATCAATTCACAAACTAAGTGGTAGAAATACAACACTAAGATACCTTCCCATATCCCCCAGATCCAATTATGTTTTCTTCAGAAAAGTTGTTGGTGCACTGTTTGAGTTCTTCAAATGAATACCATCTTGCTCCTTTAAGTTGAGGAAAAGCACCAGCATCACTTCCATTGTTCAGCTCCCAAGATGCTGTATGATTACGATATATTGTTTAAAGTAGTAACTTTGTTGTAAAAAGATGAGAAAATCCCAACTTATTCTTCGGTTTGTCTTACCGAAAGGACTATCCTGTTTTTCTTTTGTTGCTTGTCTTTTCTGATAGATAGCATAAGTTATAGCCAAGGCTAACAACACAGTCACAAAACCGCCAATTGTTGCGCCAATGATAATCCATTTATTCGATGACTTGTCTTCTGCGGGTAATAAAAATTAGCAAACTTATTGCTCATAGTGCAGATTAGTTGGTGGCTGTCTGGTTAATTTGATTTATGGAGCAAATTACCAGATTATTTGGTTTGTAAGTGTTAGGATAGCTTAATGCATGTTATGACCATGAAAAAATAAAAGTTTTTCTTTTTGCTACATACATAAATATAGCAAGAAATTACCTCGAAAACAACAATAGTCATCACCAAGAAAGATCATTGGTCCATAGTAGGGTTTATCGAGTTGGCCGTTGATGATGTTGCCAATTGATGAAACCGATGAACGATTAAAAAAATCTTCATCAGAGGGAAAGATGTGCAATCTGTACTTAATATATTTAAATTCATTAATAGTTGAACTAGAAAAAGAAACTGATTCCACGGGAAGTTGAAGGCCCCGGAAGGCTGTAATGAAAGTTTCAAGGAGAGTTTCATAGTAGGTCTCGTTATCCAAATTTGAGAAGGTATATGATAAAAAATATATGTTTCCTGTGTATGGATTTGTGCATTTACACTTTACACTAAGCATTTTATTTGAGCCACAGCGCACAGATGGACAATTATTTGGTGGTAAACCAATAGGTGGTGAACCAGGTGTTAAACCGATTGGTGGTGAACCAATTGGCGTTAAACCGATTGGTGGTGAACCAATTGGTGTATTGGTATTTCCTGATGGACAATATCTCCTTCTTGCTCCACCTTCACAAACTGGATTATTGGAAAGACTGCACAGTAATAGAAAAGAAATACTTCAAAATTTTGAAACACATGTGTCAGGCTACACGTAAGAGGTAGAATATCATGTCTGGTCTCCGCATAAGATGCTATACACATTTGGCATAGAAAATTATACAAATGAGAACGTTAACAACTAAATGGGTCGCAACAGCCCCCTCTTCGAAAATTTATGCATTGGATAGTCATCAAATTATGGAAAATATAAAAATGAAATAGACATAAGAACTCACTCTAAGCTCAAATTGTATACAGATTTTTGGGTGAAGTCAACAATTGAATTGTATGTCAGATCAACAATCAAGTCACTGCTATAGCTGTTCCCGACATCCAAGGTTCCATCAAGATTATTGTTGCTTAGCTCCCTTAAAAAAACCACCAAAAAAGAAGAAATTAAAAGTCACAATGTTTCAAGTCATTGCTGAAAATGTTGATCAGGACATAATTAAGTCCCCTTTAAGAACGTTATAATTGTTGTATTATTGTATATTAAAATTGGAGATTACATAGGATATGGTTGGATCAGTGGTAAACACTCTGTCCTCTGGAGACAGAGGTCATGGGTTCGATCCTCATCCCATGAAAAGGTTGGAGGGCCTTTTCTCTACCATTTCGACAGAAAATGGAAGCAGCCTCTCTACTAAGGTAGAGGTAAGGTCTGCCTACATCTTAACCTCCCCCATACACCGTCGAGGTATTGGGACTCAAAACCCGCGGAAGGCGGCACCGAGCAGTTTCTTTTACATAGGATATATATAAAAGAAACATTTACAATTGACACCATCTAATATGACATAATATAAACTCTAGTCTAATATCCCCCCGCAAGCTAAGGCCGGGAAGCGACCTCTAGCTTGGATCTTAAGTCGAGAAATCAAACAGTGGAAAGTGGCTTTCTGAAGACATCAACAATTTGGTCATTTGTGGAAATGAACCAGACAGATAGTTCTCTTTGGGCAACCTTTTCTCGAACAAAATCAAAATCTATTTTAACATTGTAACATCCCAAATCTTTTTTACTTTGAAAGTTGACCTATTGTTAGCCTTCGTTAGCTTCCGTTAAGTGTTATGTGTAATGAATGAAATTATGTATTTAATGTGCTTTTACGTGTAATGTGATTTAAGACATACGATTAAAGTGATTAAAATGATGATAAATGATGTCTTAAAGTGTTCCGATAGGATTAAAGTGTAAGTAAGCATTCCAGACTGCATTAAACGAGTTTTAAGTGACATTTAGAGATGTGAGAAAGTTCAAGGGCCTAAGTGGTGAAGTTAGGAAAGTGTTTACAGCAGGTTTTGAGGTCAATTACGTGACCTAAGCCCCCATAATCAGATTTCATAAAAAAACTCCCTCTCTCAAATGCTAATAAAATCCGGAGGTAATTTCTCATAGTTTTCGACCTCGTAATCCTTGCTACAGGTAAAACTCATTCTAATGATCGATCCATTAATTACTTTAAGGGGTTTTGCATATTCAATTCGGATCCGATGGATTGGGGTTGATTATTTGTATTTGTTAAATCAATCAGTGTTGTTTTGGGTTAAATAATCATTATTCTTGTTAACAGGGTCATCAATTGGGTTAGTTAGCATATGTTCTCTCACTAAGAATTAAAGAGAACATGATTATCAAATCTCGATCCTGCTTCATGTAATTATTTGAGATATCAATATGAAAATTTAACATTTTAAATAACTATACATATACTCACAATCGCTCCAATTGAGGTTGGAAGATATTTGATGGAAGTACTCCTGAAATCTGTGTTTTGTCCATCAACCTATTGGTTAAAGATTAAGCAGTGATTATTACTGTAATAAATCCTTCCAAATTGGTTAAATAAATTCTGACACATGCAAACATATAATAGTAGTGTTAGCTAGATGATATTGGAAGAGTGAAAGAGAGAGTACAATGTCGTTAACGATGAAATTGTGAACCAAGTAGGAATATCTGATGTATCAAAACTATTATTGCTCAAGTCGCTGCAAATGACATCAAGATAGCTTATGTGACGTTAGAAAAAGAAAATTAAATAAACTGACAACTTGAAAAAAGAATATGATTAGTTTGCAAGATAATGTTTGGCGAAGATCATAATACAACTAAATTTAGCTTATGGCTTCACATGGAAATGTTATTGGCTACATTTTGCAATTTCGACCCACTTTTTAATTGATAGGTTGCTTTCATGTAAATTATAGGTCAAATGGGTAAATTAGAAACTAAAAAAATAGATGAAAAGGAAAAAAGGGTCAAAATCACTAAAAAAAAAAACTCAGAAATTGCTTTGTTTTAGAAAAGTAGAGTTTTTATAATTGCATGTTAGCTCACGGGTAACTGGATCAAATGAAATAAAAATATGAAAAAAGTTAAATCGGCCAACCTTTTTCCACACCAAAAAGTGCCCCACTTTGACCCGACTCCAATTTGACATCTTACCTAAATTGCCAGTCGGTTTTGCCAGCTCTAAATCTCTAATAGTACCACAGTAAAAGATTCAAGAAGTTCAAACCAACTTACACGTAAGTGAGGTTGTTCATTTCAACAAGATTTGGGATAGGTCCCGTCAGGAAGTTGTTTGATAAGTGTCTGAGAAAGACAAAATATGCAAATTAATGTCAGCATCAAGAGAAACTTGTCCAGATAATATTAGTATTAAGAATAAAATCAAATAAATAAGTTGGTTGGAATATATCATCACGTACAGCTGTCTGACAGATTTGAGGTTCGCTATGTTCTGAGGCACTGTCCCGGTCAAGATATTCGAGTCCAGACGTCTGTAATAAAGGAGAGAAAGAAGACGCATATGCTAAAAAATGAAACGTATTTAGCTCAAAGGGGATTTCTAAATTTCTCAGGGATTTTCAGTAACCGATACATACATAGTTTGAAGTGTCGGCACAAGTCCAATTGAGGAAGGAATTGTTCCATTTAATTGATTGTTGTTCATTATGCTGCTCAAAAACACATAAGCTTTCTGTGTTACAGTCATTTTATAAGAAGAATGAATAAGAATAGGTTTGTAAATAGTACTAGAGAGTTGTACATATGGAAATGTCAATACAAGAAGACCAACTATGCCTACAACCAGGTGCATAAAAGATGTAGTAGAAAACCATATATGTCCGTCTGTTTTACCTTTTAGCGGGCATTATTTGTGAATGAGTGGAGTTGATGTATGGTTTATCCATAACAGGTCAAGTGGGTCAAAGTAAAAAACGAAGCTTAAAGGGAAATGGGTTAAACAGGGTGAAAGTCGCCTAAAGTGTAACTTTAAAACCTCCTAGTTTGTTTTATTCTTAGCAAGTGATATTGTCATTGGACAAGGATAATTTTGTAATCATACTCAACAAAATAACTATATATTAATAATGAAAAAGAAAACAAGAGTTTCAGGGTCATTTTAACACGACTGGAACCAACCCATTTCAATTTATTATCCAACCCACCCATGATGCAACTTTGTATCCATTTGAATAAACTAAAGCTTCATAACTTTAGAGCGGCTGATACTTACACATGTTTTAGGGTCATATTTGCATGGAACAGGCGAGATTGAATAGGACCAGATAACTGATTATTTCCCAAATGACTGCATAATGACCAAAATATATAGAGATTAAGCATACAAGGATGAAAAATCACTTCACAAAAAATGATAAACTCACAAATGTGATACAATTGAGATTAGAACATACAAGTGCTTTGCTTTCAGAAGCATGTCAAGGCCTAAGGCTGTTCCATTAGACACAGGAATAGATCCTGTCAGCTGATTATGTGTTAGATCTAACCATGTTAGATTAGTTAAATTCCCAATGGATGGTGGGATAGATCCAGTGAAGTTATTATAATTGAGTGCTCTGCAATGCAAGAGAACAGAAAATCAGGAATTAAATAAGAGATAAAGCAGCACAACAGGAGATCGCAAGATGAGCAAGATAGATTGATTGAGGGCACAGCTTATTTTTACTATGATTGATGCCTTAAATTATGATTACCAAAACAACAATGGCAACACAAACTGAATAAAATGACTTGCAGGGTTGTATATGCATTAAAAATAGCCTATGGAAACTTTCTATTAGCTGGGATACAAAAAAAAAAAAACTCGAAATGGCCCATTAGGAATATAGAATTGCCACCTCCAAATAGAACTTTTTCGAAAGAAAAATAACACACAAATCTTAATAAGATAACATATGGTATGCTTGCGGACTTATGACAGGATCAACATGTTTACAAAGTGTAAAGAAGTTTGACACATTCCTCATGGTCTAACTCTTTGGGTCACCATATCTAGTTAGTCAACGTTAAGCTTGACTTGACCTTTACTCGTTGGATGTTCTAACTTTTACCAACTAACAATCTAAGACGCATCATCAATAAACGAATAAACATACATATATTATATGTCTAAAACAATGACGTTATGTTATTTCAGGTTAAGGCACATATATTATGTAATAATATACGTAAACTTTAACCATTTGTAAAATAACAAAGATGTTAATAAAATTTTAGATATAACTTTTATTTTACAATTTGGTCCGTAACTACATTTTTAAAATCAATTATATAACCTTATACGTAACTAAATACATACATTGTGTGTATATAAATATAACCAAAACCTATACATATATATATATATATACTATATACACACACACAATACCTATAGATTATACTTGACAAACAAATGAACAAAGCCTTCTTATTTTTATGATGATAAAACCGTCTAAATGAAGAGCGAAAATATTAGTGTTTGCAGCTACTATAGTTATGCTAGGGTTATCATTAGTCTTTAGTTAGAGGGTATTAGATGTAAATTATTTTCCTATTTATATTCTCTCGTAATCTATTCTAAATCAATACAACAATTATAATTATCATCTCAATTTGGTATCAGAGCCAGGCACACAATTGCCGCCACCCCTCCCCCACACCACCACCACCACCCAAACCCTAAAATCGCAAACCACCCTTTTCTGCCGCCACCCTATCCATCGCCGATATGGCCCTCCTTGCTGCTTTTTCTTCTCAAGACAAGGCGTCCAACATGAATCACAAATTCCCTTTCACCCTCAAACCCAAAAACTACAACAATTGGAAGACTATGATTCAACCCTTCCTTGTATTAGACACATTAGGTTTAATATTATATTAGTCTATATTAGAGGGATCTTAATGTAAATTAGTCTATTATATATATCTTCCTTGTATCCCTAATTTATTCAGACTATTCAATACAATTTACGTGACTTCATATGGTATCAGAGCTAGGTTAATATAGCCGCCAGATACCTCTTTTTTTTTTTTCCCGTGACAACACATCACCACAACCATGGCCCTTCTTGCTGCTTTCAGTACACAAGAGAAAACCTCTCATAAGTTTGCTTTTACCCTCAAACCGAAGAATTACGGGTATTGGAAAACAATGATCCAACCCTTCTTGGTTACCAACAACATGTTCGGGTACATCAATGGCACAATCCCTTGTCCTCCAGCAACCATTACTACCGAAGCCACTGGTTCTGGCGACACAGCAGTTTCGGCTTCTACTCGACCCAACCCCAACTACACAACCTGGATCGCCAATGATGCTCACATTCGTATGCTTCTTATCTCAATAGTTTCTGAGGAGTGTCCTTCCATCATGTTAAAGGAGAGACGTCCAGAGATCTTTAGAACAATCTTGAACGAACACATTCACCTCAAACTCAGTCCCGTGAATACACTCTCAAAACAAAATTGCTCAAGCTAAAGATGAAAGGTGATGAAACACCCACAGAGTATCTTGCCCGTGCAGAAGAATACGCTACAGATCTCTTGATTATTGGTAAACCGCTTTCTGATGAAGATGTTGTCATGCTTGTCATCTCTGGTCTTCGGGAGGAATACAACGGCTTTAAGTCTAATGTTATTGGTCGCCAAACACCAGTCGCGTTTGATGAACTAGAAGGTCTTCTTTCTGATCATGATTACATGATCCACAAAGAACAGCCTACTGTCTCCAGTCCCTCCCAAGCCTTCACTGCCACTACCGGTAGCATTCTCCATAATGCCGATTGGGGTGGCTGTCCCATTGACCGTCGTTCTACAGGTGGTTTTGCTATTTATCTTGGGTCGAATCTAATCTCTTGGACAGCTCGCAAACAACGCACTGTCTCCCGCTCCTCTACAGAATCAGAATACAAAGCCTTAGGTGACACAGTCACTGATCTCACATGGGTTGAATCTCTTATGCGTGAGCTTGGCATGGTGTCGCGATCTGTCCCTATTTTATGGTGTGATAATTTAGGAGCAACCTATCTCTCTGCCAATCCAGTGTTCCATGCTCGTACAAAGCATGTAGAGGTTGATTTCCATGTTGTTCGTGAGAAGGTTGCCCAGGGGAGAATACGAGTCCAATTCATCTCTACACAGGATCAAATCGCAGATGTCTTCACCAAACCCTTATCAACAGATCGGTTCCTATTCTTACGGAACAAGCTGCAGGTCGCTTCCCGGCCTCAGCTTGCGGGGGAATATTAGACACATTAGGTTTAATATTATATTAGTCTATATTAGAGGGATCTTAATGTAAATTAGTCTATTATATATATCTTCCTTGTATCCCTAATTTATTCAGACTATTCAATACAATTTACGTGACTTCATACCTTGAAACCGGAAACATGTACGGTAACATCGATGGTACCATTCCATGTCCTCCCGCCACCATCACCATCCCCGCTTCTGGTTCGGGTGACAATCAGCGTCCGGCATCCAGCCAACCCAACCCTAATTTTGCAATATGGAGACACAATGATGCTCATATTCGCACCCTTCTGATTTCAACAGTTTCTGAGGAGTCTTTTCATTATGTTAATGGCTCAACTTCAAAAGAATTATGGGAAAATCTTGAACGCGGTCATGCTCCTCAAACACGAGCTCGCGAACATACCTTTAAAACTCAACTGATGCGGATCGTGATGAAAGGTGATGAACAACCTACTGCTTATCTTAATCGGGCCTTAGCATTGGCAACTGATTTACGTAATGTTAGACTAAGTATTTGTCTTTAGTTTACATTTGTTCTAAATAGAGGGTACTTATATGTAATATCAGGCTCTTTATATTGGGCTTATTGTAATCCTTTGTTAATCAACTAATACACAACGGCTTATCATGGTATCAGAGCTTTGGATACCTCAGCCACCTCTAACCCCAAATTAAACCCTAATTCTCCAGAAATAATTATATAAACAAAAAAAAAACAGCAACAAATCTTCAACGATGGCTATTATTGCTGCCTTCACTGCTGCTGAGAAAACAACCCATAATACTCACAAATTCGCTTTCACCCTTTCCCCTACAAACTATGGCTACTGGAAAGCAATGATTGAACCATTCCTTGTCACTAATCATCTATTCGGTTATGTTGATGGTACAATACCATGTCCTGACGAGAAGGTAACTAATGAATCAATAGTTACTGATAACCCTAGTTATCCTTAGTGGATTTCAAATGATGCCCATGTTAGAATGCTCATCCTTTCCACTATTTCTGAAGCCTCCTTCCAGCATGTTCAAGGTAAGACATCTAGAGAACTATGGCTCTCTTTAGAACAAGCATATGCACCACTGCTTCCCGAGAATACACCTTAAAAACTCAACTGCTTAGGATTGAAATGAAAGGCGATGAATCCCCTATTGCTTATCTTAATCGAGCAATGGAATATGCCTCAGCCCTAGCCAATATTGGGGAACCCATGAAAGACAAGGACTTGGTTATGCTCACTCTCTCAGGTCTGCGAGATGAATATAATGGTCTAAAATCGACTCTTCTGGGTCGTCATCCTCCGGTTACCTTCAATGAATTGAATCACCTTCTCTCTAACCATGACTTTATAACCAATAAAACAGCTTCCTTTTCCGCTGTCCCGTCACCGCAAGCATTTGCCGCCGCAACAGGAAGCACACCAAATCTCTCACCTGATCTTAGTACTATTCAGTCTCAACTCAGCAGCCTCCACCTACTAGCCTCTCAATTAGGGTATCAACTCAACCCGATTGCCTCGCAAAACAACCAACACCAAGCCTTTTATGCTTCTCGACCTTCAAACAACAACAGGGGGAATCGCAGGGGGCAACCTCGTGTAAATAATCGGAGCAACTACAACAATAGAGGACGTGATAACTCACGTGATAACTCCACTGTCACGAGATCCTTTCAGTGGGCAAAAACTCAGAATCTGGTGTATGGTCATTGTAACCGTTGTGGAATAGCACACCTTCCATCTTAGTGCCCTAATCAACCTTCGGCTAACCAGTCTAGACCTCAAGCAAACTTTACAAATTTTTCATATGCAGGATCATCATCAACAGCCTCTTGGCTCCCTGACACCGCTGCTAATAGCCATGTGACCCTAAACTTATCAAGCTTTGACAACTCCGAGGTTTATCATGGTAATGACTCACTTCATGTTGGCGACGGTAATCCCCTTCCTATTTTTCACATTGGCTCTTCTAAGATTTTTTCACCACATAAAACCTTGAATCTTAAACATATTCTTCATGTTCCTCAAATTCAGAAGAACCTCTTATCTGTTCAACGATTTTGTTCTGATAATGACGTTTATTTTGAATTTCACTCTTCTTTCTTTTTTGTGAAGGACGAGTCTACACACACTACCCTCCTTTCGGGTCCAAGTGACAATGGGCTCTACTCTCTTCGACTTCCTCAACTCAAGTCTCTTCCGAAAATTGCCTTCACAGCAACCAAAGCTTCTTTAACAATCTGGCACCAACGTCTCGGCCACCCTCATCAGCGTGTTTTTGCTTCCATTGTCTCTAGTTGTTCTTTACCAATTTCTACAAAACCAGATTCCACTTTATGTACTTCTTGTCAGTTGGGAAAGTCTACTAAGCTTTCATTACCAAACTCTGCCTTTCATAGTACTAATATTTTGGATTTGGTATATTGTGATATTTGGGGACCGTCTCCCATAGTTTCTATTGATGGTTACAAGTTCTTTCTATTGTGTGTGTTGATCATTATTCACGTTATATGTGGTTTTATCCTCTCAAACACAAATCTGATGCCTACACCATCTTTACAAACTTTACAACCATGGTTGAACGCCAATTCAACACAAAATTAAAATGTGTTCAAACTGATTGGGGAGGCGAATTTCGTCCTCTCACTACCTTCTTTACAAATCTTGGAATCATTCATCGACGCTCTTGTCCTCACACTAGTGAGCAAAATGGTATTGTTGAGCGTCGTCACCGCCACGTTGTGGAAACCGGACTTGCCCACTCTTATCTTCCACAACGTTTCTGGCAATTTGCCTTTGAAACTGCTGTTTATCTCATTAACCGATTACCATCACAAACTACTCAAACAAATCTCCCTTTCAACAAATCTACAACCGGAAACCTGATTATACATTTCTTCGTGTCTTTGGTTGTCAATGTTTCCCTTATCTTCGTCCTTATAATCGTCACAAAATGGACTTTCGTTCTACACCATGTGTCTTCCTTGGCTATAGCTCTACCCATCATGGGTATCGGTGCTTTGATCCCCTCACCTAACGGGTATATATAGCTCGACATGTTCGTTTTAACGAACATGTTTTCCCATTTCACTCTACACCTTCACCACCTAATTCACCACCTTCTGATCCTTACATCTCTGTTTTTCCTACACCTATCCCCACCATACCTTCTGATGATCTTTCTACACTAGACGTCCCAACGTCTTCGGCCTCTACACCTACACCTCCTCCTGTACAAACTATCCAACCTGGGACATCTTCTTCACCACCTCCACCTCCTGTACAAACTATCCAACCTGTCACATCTTCTTCACCACCTCCACCTCCTGTACAAACTATCCAACCTCTCACATCTCCTTCACCACCTCCACCTCCTCCCCCTCCTAGGACTCGCCCTTCTTATCTTCGTCCCAACCCCAAACGAACCACTCCTTATGATCCATCTGCTTACATTTCCACTCGTACTTCTCGTTCCTTAATTGAAGCTACATCTTTTACTGTTTCCAACAAATCTCCAGAGTAGCGCCTTGCCAGGGCCGAAGAGTTACAAGCACTTTATAAGAATGGAACATGGTCTCTAGTTCCTCCTGTTAATCGTACTAATATTATTGACTGCAAGTGGGTGTACAGGTTAAAGAAAGATTCTCAAGGCAATGTCACACGTTACAAGGCCCGCCTTGTCGCCAAAGGTTTCAATCAACAAGCCGGTATTGACTATCATGAAACCTTCAGCCCCGTGGTTAAACCTGCCACCATCCGGGTCATCTTATCAACTGATGTGACCCAAAATTGGGATTTAAGACAACTGGATGTGCAAAATGCTTTTTTACATGGTGACTTGCAAGAAACTGTGTACATGAAACAACCTCCTGGTTTTGTTGACCCGAGTAAACCAAATCACGTTTGTCTTCTGCATAAGTCACTTTATGGGCTTAAACAAGCTCCCCGGGCATGATTTACTCGTCTCTCCAAAGTTCTCACTCAGCTTGGCTTCACCGGCTCTATTCATTCTCAAGTCTGGTGGCATCCTCATTTATGTTCTTGTGTATGTGGACGACATCATCATTACCGGCAACAACAACACTCTTATTGACAACATCATTCAACGACTTAGATCTATCTTTGCCATTAAAGATCTCGGTAAGCTTCATTATTTTTTGGGCATTGAGGTTGTTCATCATCAGAATAACATTGTGCTATCTCAACGACAATACATCTTGGATATTCTTAAGCGATCAGGCCTCTCTGACTGCAAGCCGGTTGTTTCCCCCATGAGCTCTACTCAGACTTTAACCACTGATGATAGTCCTCCCCTTCAAGATCCGGTCATCTATCGTCAAACTGTTGGAGCATTACAGTATGCTACTCTATCTCGCCCAGATATTGCTTTTGCTGTGAACCGGGTTTGTCAGTTCATGCATGCTCCCACAGAAAATCATTGGTCTGCTGTAAAACGTATCTTGCGTTATCTGAAGGGCACCTCTAATCTAGGCCTCATAATTCGGCACCAGTCTGGTTCCTCCCTACAAGCCTTTACTGATGTTCATTGGCATGATTCAACCACCTCTCCTATTCAGGCGTATTCTGACTCTGATTGGGCTGGCTGTCCAGTCGACCGCCGATCCACGGGGGGATTTGCTATCTATTTGGGATCAAACCTTGTCTCTTGGACTGCACGCAAACAACGAACCGTGTCAAGGTCCTCAACTGAATCTGAGTACAAAGCTCTAGCTGATACTGTTGCTGAATTAATCTGGTTGAAAGCTCTCTTGCATGAACTAGGCATATCTGTAAAGTCAGTACCGACTCTCTGGTGTGACAATCTTGGAGCTACCTACCTCTCGGCTAATCCCGTGTTTCATGCTCGTACCAAACATGTTGAAGTAGACTTTCACTTCATTCGTGAGCAGGTTGCTAGTGGTCAACTCAATGTTCAATTCATATCCACCACTGATTGCAGATGTTTTCCCGAAGCCTCAGAGATTTCAGTTTTTAAGGTCCAAGTTGCAGGTCGTTCCCCGCCCTCAACTTGCGGGGGAATGTTAGACTAAGTATTTGTCTTTAGTTTACATTTGTTCTAAATAGAGGGTACTTATTTGTAATATCAGGCTCTTTATATTGGGCTTATTGTAATCCTTTGTTAATCAACTAATACACAACGGCTTATCACGTAACATTGGAAAACCTATGAAAGAAGAAGATTTGGTCATGCTTATTGTTTCTGGTCTACGCGACGAATACAACGGCTTAAAATCCAACTTGCTCGGCCGTGAAACTCCGGTTTCTTTAACCGATCTGCCGGCTCTTTTATCCGACCACGACTATATGGTCCACAAGAATCAGCCCACCACCGAGACCTCACCATCGGCATTCAACACCATCTCCTCTGAACAGCCGCAACCAGTCACTCATACACCATCCGGATCATCCCAGCAAAGTCCGGCTCAGCTTCTTGCCGTCCAACAATTGGCAGCTCAGTTCGGCTACTATCTCACTCCCAATTCTTCATCACAGGCTTTATTCACAAATCGTTCTAATCGGGGCCGAGGATCTTCCTTTGCCCGTAGTCGTCAATATGCTGGTAGGTTTCCTTCATGTGGTCGTGGCTCTTTTGAATGGGCATCTATGACTAACCAGTGGCATTGGTCATCTTCCTTCTGAGTGCCCATACAGAGATACTTCTGCTCTTCGTAGTCGACCACAAGTTAATTTTGCCGACAACAGGTCTCAAGCATCAAGCAACAATTGGTTGCCCGATTCGGGGGCAAACAGCCATGTTACACCAGATCTTTCAAGCATCGGGACACCTGAACCATATCACGGCTATGACAATCTTCATGTTGGCAACGGTAAAGGCTTACCCATTCTTCATATTGGTTCCACTAAAATTTTCTCACCATCCAAAACCCTTTCTTTAACCGACATTTTACACGTTCCTCAAATTAAACATAATCTGCTATCTGTACAAAAATTATGTGTTGATAATAATGTTTTCTTTGAATTTCATCCTTTTTTCTTTTGTGTGAAGGACATATCTACACGCACTATCCTACTCACGGGTCCAAGTAAGGATGGTTTATACTTACTGGTTCTTCCTCAGTTTCATTCAATCCCGAAGACTGCTTTTTCTCTTACACGTGCTCCCGCATCTGTTTGGCATCAACGTTTAGGGCATCCACATTCTCGAATTTTGCAACATATGTTATCTCGTTATTTACTTCCTGTTTCAGACAAATCTTTAAAGATATTTCTTCTTCATGTCAATTAGGAAAGTCCTCAAAACTTCCTTTAAAAAGTTCATCGTTTCGTAGTAATAATATCCATGATTTGATCTATTGTGATGTTTGGGGCCCTGCTCCGTCTTTATCTTTTGACGGTGATTGATATTTTATGTTGTGTGTTGATCATCATTCGAAATATATGTGGATTTACCATTTAAAACATAAATCTGATGTCTATTTAGTTTTTAAACAATTTGTGATAATGGTTGAACGTCAATTCAATACAAAACTAAAAAGTGTTCAAACTAATTGGGGTGGAGAATTTCGTAATCTCTCTCCCTATTTTGCTTCACTTGGCATTATTCATCGACGATCTTTCCCTCACATAAGCGAACAAAATGGCACAGTTGAACATCGGCATAGACACGTTGTCGAAACCGGTCTTGCTCTCCTCGCTCAGTCATTTGTTCCTCAACGTTTCTGGCACTATGCATTTGACACTGCAGTTTATCTTATAAATCGGATGCCATCCACATCGTCATCTCTCACTTCTCCGTTTGAACGTATCTTCAATCGTTCTCCGGATTTCTCCTTCCTAAAAGTCTTCGGGTGCCAGTGTTTTCCATACTTACGTCCTTACAATCCTCATAAAATGGATTTTCGGTCAGCTGCGTGTATCTTTCTTGGATATAGTCCGGTTCACCATGGGTATCGTTGTTTCGATCCCTCCTTTGATCGTGTGTATGTGGTTCGCAATGTCCGTTTTAACGAAACCATTTTTCCCTTTGAACCAAAACCAACCGTCTCTCCAACACCACCATTACAACCGTACCACTAGATGGTTCATAACCCACCTATTCCTTTTCCGAAAATTCCTACTACGGTACAACCTACTATTCCAGAACAGCCCACTGCTCCTCCGGCCACTTCATCATCCTCCCTCACCCAACCGAGCGTGCCTGCACCAGCTCAACAGCCTAATTCCTCTCAACCAGTTAGGCCGAGGCCATTTAATCTTTGGCAGAATCCAAAGCCCACTTCTAGATTCGATCCATCAGCTTTTCATACATCGACCAAACCTTTACCGAACCAATTCGTACCACCAAACAACCACCGAACCAGATTCATCGAACCTACCACCACCCACTACCGAACCAATTACCTTTACCGCTGCCAACAAACATATCGAATGGCGTCGTGCTATGGTTGAGGAATTTTCCGCTCTTGTTAGTAATGGTACTTGGTCTCTTGTTCCCCCGGTTCCAGGGGCTAATGTTGTTGACTGCAGGTGGGTTTACACGATAAAAAAAGACAAAACAGCATCCAGATACAAAGCACGTTTGGTTGCTAAGGGGTTCACTCAAACTGCAGGTGTTGATTATCAGGAAACTTTCAGCCCCGTTGTAAAAGCAACGACCATTATTAGAGTTGTCCTTTCTTTGGCCGTAACTCGTCAATGGCCACTTCGACAACTTGATGTGCAAAATTCCTTTTTACACGGTCAACTAGAGGAGACTATTTTTTTGAAACAGCCACAAGGGTTTGTTGACAGCACCAAACCAGATTATGTTTGTAAGCTCCACAAGTCTCTCTATGGGCTTAAACAGGCTCCCTGTGCATGGTTTACTCGTTTCTCATCTATATTACACCGTTTGGGGTTTAGAGGATCCAAAACTGATCCCTCTCTGTTTATTTACAAATGTCAAGCTACTGTTCTCTATTTACTAGTGTACGTCGATGATATAATTGTTACCGGAAACAACGATGGTGCTATCCAACATGTAATTTCTGCTCTTAGTTCCGAACTTGCATTGAAAGATATGGGGGATCTTGATTACTTCTTAGGTCTTGAAATTGTTCGTCGGGGCAAAGTATGTGATTCTCTCTCAACAGAAGTACCTTCTTGAAGTTCTTGAGCGTGCCGGCCTGTCTGCGGCCAAACCAGTTCCGTCCCCTATGAGTAGTTCCACAGTTCTAACTTCGGATGACAGCCCGATATTTTCAGATTCGGGTAAGTATCGACAAATTGTTGGTGCTCTACAATATGCAACGCTTTCGCGACCCGATATCACCTTTGCTGTTAACCGGGTCTGTCAATTCATGCATTCACCCACTGAAAATCACTGGAGCGCTGTCAAACGAATACTTCGTTATCTTCAAGGCACGGTTCACTTTGGGTTACTTATTCAGCATGCCTCAAGCTCCACTATTCATGCTTTTACCGACACCTCTTGGAATCATCTTGCTGCTTTTTCTGATGCGGATTGGGCTGGCTGCCCGGTTGATAGACGCTCTACAGGTGGATTTGCAATTTTTTGGGCTGTAATCTTGTCTCTTGGATGGCACGCAAGCAGAAAACGGTCTCTCGGTCTTCTACTGAATCTGAATACAAAGCATTGGGTGATGCAGTAGTTGAAATAATGTGGCTTGAATCTCTAATGCGCGAGCTTGGTTTCGTATCTGACTCTCCTCCAGTTCTATGGTGTGATAACTTAGGAGCAACCTATCTCTCCTCCAATCATGTGTTCCATGCTCGTACAAAACACGTGGAGATCGATTATCATTTTGTTCGGGAGAAGGTTGCTAAGGGGGGTTTACGAGTTCAATTCATTTCTACAGCAGATCAGATTGCAGACATTTTCACAAAGCCACTTCCAACTGACCGGTTCAACTTGTTAAGATTCAAGCTGCAGGTCGTTCCCCGGCCTCAGCTTGAGGGGGCGTATTAGTGTTTGCAGCTACCATAGTTATGCTAGGGTTATCATTAGTCTTTAGTTAGAGGGTATTAGATGTAAATTATTTTCCTATTTATATTCTCTCGTAATCTATTCTAAATCAACACAACAATTATAATTATCATCTCAATTGAAAACAAGAGAAAGAAGTCAAAGTAACCATACCATGTTATCATTATATACAAACACATACTCTATCCTAACCACTCTACACTCTTAACAAACTTTCTTTCTCTCATAGTACTCGAACAACAAAAATGTCACCTCCCTTTCTGATTGGTTGCAGCAGTAACACAAGTAGAAGAACATAAATAAAAATCATCAAACTCATACCTTTGATCATTCTAAGATAACCATATTTCTTACATAATTTTCAAGCAAACTGTTCCAACATCTTAAGCTATACAAACACGGTTTTAGAGATGGGTTTAGTATTTGTGAATGTAAGTAACTATAAATGAATGTCTATAATTGAAAAAACTAAAGATGTGTTCATTTTATGTAACGAACTTTCGAATCTTGTGTATGTATTCGGGTATATGTGGCAACCATATAAGCTGCCACTTGTAAGTTTTTGATTGGTATGATACATAGTTACATACAATGCACAAGATTTGAAAGTTCATTACATACAATGAACACAACTTTAGTTTTTTCATACTATAGACATTCGTCTATAGTTAATTGCATTCACAGATACTAAACCCTTTAGAGATATAAAAAGGACTCGATCATCGGCCCTTAGATCTCGAAAAATCTCAGCCACTTTGTAAGTTTATTTGTTCTTAAATATCATATACCTATTATGGAATGAGTTTCTTGATTATTATTGATAGAATGGGGGCTTTAAATAGCCAATTACAACTTGTTGAACAAGTAAAAGATAACTATGATTTTCTAAATAAATAGAAGATATGATACAACTAGATCCTTAATTACTTAAATTATGTAATATCCTTAATACGCCCCTGCAAGATGGCGGACTAGTAACGCCTGTCTTAGATCTAAACATGAAAAATGGGCCTCTTGCAAGTGTTTTGGTAAAAGCATCGGCCAGTCAGCAGAGTGAATGTGGAGAACCTTAAATTTGACTCCCGTTACCCGCTCACGTATAAAGTGATAGTCAAGTGTGATGTGTTTCATTCGAAAATGGTAAAGTGGATTAGCACACAAGTAAGTTGTTCTAGTATTATCACAAAAGAGCTTCGAAGTGGAAAAAATAGGCACTGCAAGTTCAGTGAGCAAATGTTAAATCCAAGTAACTTCAGCTGCTGCAATGGCAAGTGCCTTATATTCGACTTCCGTTTAAAACCGTGAAACTGACCTCTGGCGAGAAGACCGCCAGGAAATAATATTGGTGCCCATATAAAGGAGATTTGAAAAGGTCGATGGGCCACCATCATTGTTGCCACCCCAATCGGAGTGAGCAAAAGCTGATAGTGACAGAGAAGAGAAGAGCCACTGATAAGCAACAGATCATGATAAATGGTACCCTTTAGGTATCAAAGAACCCTTTTTGGAGATTGAAGATGTTTTTGAGATGGATATTGCATGTACTGTGACAACCGGTTGACTGCAAAGGAGATGTCTGGCCAAGTTAATGCAAGACATTGGAGAGAGACAATCTTTTCAGATATTAATAGTGATTGAAGAACTAGAGACAAGGGACTTAGTGAAGACGATCCTGCATTGGCACTGTAATTCACCAAGTGGTCGAATACTTGTGTATGTCATTATTGGACATGTTGCCTTAAACTATTATTCCCGAATGCGGGGTTTACTTTGTTTGTGTATTTGACTATGTTTTCGTGGAGATAACTCACCCGCGACAAAAGTGTCCAATTTGTATCAGCAAAGTCATGACATGTTATGAAATGCATTTAATGGGGTGTGATAATCTTGATCAGTTTCAAATTAAACTACCCAATTTTTCGTATTGAATCAATGATCAAAAATCGAATACTTACAAAAAGACCAGGCTCTTAAGGGAGCCTATTGAATCCGGAATTCGGCCCCTAAAACTGCAACCAACCAGGATTCTACATGCAAAAATTTCTTTGTCAAACAGAGGATATCAGATATGGTTTTGAACAATGCTATATAAAAAAAATTATAGCAATAACTAGTAGATTTATATTAGTTTTCTACAGTAAAATATTATTATTTAGTCTTACAACGTCGTTAGATTCTGCAAGTTCTGTATAGATTGTGGAAGAACAGCTTTAATGCCTTTGTTATTGGAAAGATCTCTACATGATGAAACAATGAAAGTTAAAGATTAATTCATCAAGTTTATCCGTTCTAAAAAAAAAATTCATCAAGTTTATAGCAAGATATCTACAAACAATACTACTATAAAAGCATAAACTGTAATCTCCGACTGGTAAAACGCACAAATAAACCAGCATGGAAAGAGATGAAATGTCTCCAATGTCCGTAGTTTTCAATCCAATGCCGGCCAGCTTTCTGTAATAAAGAGTACAAACGTAAGAAAACGGCGGACTTAATACTAGAATTATGTTAGATTGAGCTAAAGTCAACTTACAAGGTAGTTACACGCGAGTTGGTACAGTTAACTCCTTCCCATTTTCTTCCACAGGGATCTGAACCCCTCCAATTTGGTGGTAGTTTCCGCCAGCTAGACTTGATTGCCTTTAGCACACCAACTACGAGTATGACACAATCAAATATCAATGATACGGCAAGCAAGTCATGATCAGCCGGTAACAGCTTTTCATTCAAGGTATAATTCTAACCATATAAATTACAACAGAACAATATTTATCCAAACACTTCTGCAAGTAAAACATTGCACAATATACAATCATATCGCATAATAACATTGTTGTGTTTGATTAATATTGTGGTGTTATACTTGGCAGCTCAATTCCTTTGGTCTTCTATTTGGAATCAATTTATTATTTACGACAAGAAGAGAAACATACAAAGTAAATGAGCAAATATATGAACTTATATAGTTAATAAAATATGAAGCATCAAACTCATAGTTATTATGTGAGATTAATCACTAGTACCTTTTCTCAATAGATTTTTTTATAAACTTGTAAAATTTGTACACTGTTAATACGTAGGTGGCTAGGTGACCTGATGACCTATAATAGCCGGTTAAACACTTCTTTTTCAGTTAATAAAGGGTATTTTGGTCTTTTAACTATCTTCTTCTCAAAACATATCATAACCCAATTCACTCAAAACAACAGTGGTTTGTAAAATGTGTATTAGCATTTCGTAATCCAATAATCCATATATTTGATTCCAATAAGCAACGTGGTTTGGATCAGTAGTAAACACCTTGTCTCTAGAGACAGGGTCAGATCCTCATCCCATGCAAAGGCCATAAGTCTTTTCTGCCATTTAGGTGCCTCTCACCTAGGGAGAGGTAACTAGGTAAGTCTGTCTTAACCTTCCAGTCGGGGCCCAAAACCCGTGGAAGACGACAATAGGCAGTTCCTTTCGTGCAACTTAATCTTCTTTGCTACCCGCTAGTTCAGATGAATTATTATTATTCAAGTTATCAACCTTAAAACCACTGCCACGTAGGTTCCGTTTTCCGATGATTGTGCACCGGCGGTGGGTTATACGCCGGTGGAAATAGTAGAGAAAATCGGGTTAGGGCTTGAATTCGAAGAGTTATGATTAAAGTTGAGACAAGTACCTCATTTAAGGTGCTGAAAAGCAGTTGTTGATGGATTTGATGCTGATAAAAGAGATTGACATAAACAATGAAGTCTAACAGCTTTTGGTAGATGAGCCCAACAATGGCTGTTTCAGGTGGTTGTTGTTGGGTGGCTGTATTTGTTACGGCAGCCATATTATATTTTTTTTTATACTTATTTTTGTGTAATTATATTTGTTTCCTAGTTATGATATATGGTTTTGGAATATTGGTTATCGAAGATATGTTTTGAGAAAAAAATAGTTAAAAAAACTAGAATACTCTTAATAAATTAGAAAATAAAAGATTTAATCTATTATTATAACTCATTAGGTCACTTAAGTATCAAGCGTGTACAAATTCATAAGTTCGTGAGAAATATATATAAATAAAAAATTTTATAAGGCAACCATGAACGTAAAAAACGTTGATGATCGAGTGATTAATCTCCTTTGAACATTTGATCGGTTTTTACACCTAAAAAAACTTAAAACAAACTAAAAAAAAAGTAACAACTAACAAGTAACAACCATTATCTTAAATTAGTAATTAAAAATAAAATCATAACAGAAAGTAGCTGGAAAAAGTTAAAAATGCAAGAGAAAATTCAATCATAAATTAATTATGCTCTACGAATCAATAAAGATTATGACGAAACATACGATCATTTGGATCTGTCCTTGCGGCGAAAACGACTAAAGTCTGACTACAAACAATGATCAACACCCATAATCGAATGCTCAAAACCATTCCGTTAAACTCAACAATATCTTGTTATGACAAATTAACTTAGAAAGCAAATATATATATATAGACACATTTGGAACACATAAACAATTACTTGCATTTTCTTTATTATATCTGAGGCTAGGTAACATTTAAAAAAATAAGTTGAAAATGATATTGATACATATGTAGTCATGTAGGACCTAGTCAATATGCAATATATATGTGTGTGTGTTACCAAAGCCAACACACTGTGTGAAGAAATGTCCGACTAAAAACAGACAATTGAGAACGAAAGAAAAAAACAAAAAACGAAACGAGACTATTTTGTTGTTTTCTAGTAGATGATAAATGTGAACAACTCCAACTAATGTCGTCTTTAAAGATTTATGGATTCGGACGAGCCAGAGAAAAAAGACGCATTAGCTAGCCACAACGAATTAAACTCTATAAACTAATTTTTAAAAACGAAGATTCAATGTTATATCAATACATATAGCAAAAGTTATTGTTAAAAAATATTTAAAATATTACAAAATCATGTTATACAAATCATATCCAAACGTATCATATTTTAGAATGAACTTATTTTGAAGCTTTTAGGGGAGTTATATTCTCATAATATCATATCGCCATCCATAACAATCTATATTTACACAATTATATAATGTACAGTAAAATATCTACACGTATATGGCTAAAAGGTGTTAAAAGATTATCACTATTCACTATCCAAGCTTTTATGTTTCAGAAAATCCTTTACTAAACATACCATATTGTAAACATCTATGATATTAATGACACTCTTTGTTTAAAGCAAAAAGTAGTTATTTCTGTTTTGTCCTAAGTTCTTGTTCCTTCTAATTTCGCCCCCGATTTTAAGGCTCATTTCATTTTTGGCCATAAACATTTCTGTAAATGATATAGGAGAAATGGAAACGATTTGATTTCCTCGCGGAGAAATTAAACTCTCGAGAAATACTTTTATATGTAATCCCATTTCACTCCATTTTGTAAGGAAATGAATTTTATGCTGCCTATTTCTCCGTGTTCTTTTTGCTGGGAAATCAGAAGGCTTAACAAAAAAGGGGTATAAAAGCAAAGTCACGTGTAAAGCACATTTAATCCCAAATTGAAGAAAAACTTTCTTCCAAACCCTAGGTTGTGGTGATTTTGAAGATCTTTCACTCCGCTGTCCTCCCACCAAAACTGACCGTCTTCCACCATGATTGGTCGTCTTCTATCACTTTTGATCGTATACTCCTTCAATCCTAAACCCCTGTCGCATTTGTGAGCAATTAATTTGAAGCTTTTCGCCATTCAAGGAACTTTTTATTCTTGATTATTATTAATAAAAAAAAGGTTAAATAGTATCTCATTTAATTTTTAAAAGTAAATGGATATCTTGTGAAAAGATTGTTGAAAACTAGTATCCTATATCTAATTTCATTCAATCAGTTTCGTAGTATAGATCATTGAGATACCAATTTGCAGTTTCTTTTGGTCATTGAGAGCATTTTCAAAACTTTGTAACTTGCTTGAACAAAAAGGAGGATTACGCAACTTGCTCATAATGAAAAGAACCGAATAATAATCAATAGATTCCAAAGATCTGGTGAAACTATAAGCCGTTATTTCAAGTTAGTATTAGATGCAGTTTGTCGATTACACAAAGGGTTCTACAAGACACCTGTTCGAGTTCCAAATAATGAGACCGATGAGAGGTGGAAATGGTTTAAGGTTAGTCAAGTGCATCATTTATGAGAATAGCATTACATATGATATTTTTGTAAAGCGTTATATGTGGTTATTGCAGGGTTGCCTTGGGGCACTAGATGGGACATACATAAAAAACCTTATCGAACACGAAAAGGGGAGACTTGTACCAATGTTCTTGGTGTATGTACAAAAGACCTCATGTTTACTTATGTGTTGGCTGGATGGGAGGGTTCTGCAGCAGACAGCCGAGTGCTTCGAGATGCTATTAGCAGGCCACAAGATCTTCGAGTACCCCGTGGTATCTTACATATCATACATGTAACTACTTGTACATATTTATTTATACCCAATTAATGACTTATTGTTGCATACTTGGTGTTAATAGGATCATACTATCTTTGTGATGCCGGTTACACGAATGGAGACGGTTTTCTTACTCCTTATCGTGGTCAACGGTACCATATTAATGATTGGTCGAACCCGCCTACCACGGCTAAGGAGCTATATAATAAAAGGCACTCATCGGCAAGGAATGTTATCGAAAGAGCTTTTGGTATGATTAAAAATAGATGGAAAATCTTGCATGATATTTGTTATCATCCAGTCGAGTCGATGCCGCGCATCATCATTGCTTGTTGTTTGATGCATAATTTCATACGTACGGAAATGAGCGAAGACCCTTGTGAGAATTTAGTACCAATAAATTACTCGGTAAATGGAAATGAACATGATGATCTTATTAGCACGGTCGAGACATCTCAAGTATGGAGTGATCATAGAGATAGTCTTGCTAATGACATGTTTAATGAGTGGAATACAAGACGTCGTAATCGATGACATTCTTATTAGTTTATACATGTTCTAGCTGTGAATTATGTTCACTTTTTGAAAACTATATTACGAATTACACATGTAGTAGATGCAGGTTATCATCTCCATTGGTTTCTCTTGTAAGATGATGCATAGTCTAAGTTACAAAAGTTATGTATTCTAGTAACTTTGTACTCAATATATGGTCTTTGTTTTGTAATCTTGTTTTGTTTATTATATCATCAAAATTTTAGTTTGTATTATATATTTAGTTTTTAAGAATATGCAGCTAATATTTACGTACTATAAAGCCATGACATTGTTATTTTTTGTTCTCTTGTTGTTAAAAAAAATGTTTTCTTGGTTTGATAATCAATTTAAATTTATACCAAAAGAATTTTACATCCAGGATGTTTGGATTTTTCATTAAAATAAAATGTAACAATTTTGTAATAAAATGTATTTTATCTCTCTGAATTTCTTACCAAACGCAAGAATTTATTTCCTATTCAATTTCTCTGACCTTACCAAACATAGGATTTTGTTAAATTTCTCAGCTAATTTCATTTCTCTCTATTTCATTTCTCTGATACATTTCATTTTTCTGAATTTCCCCCAACCAAACGAGCCCTAAGTTCTTTTCCTTTCAAATTTGTAGCCAAACTACTGTAAATTCATCTTTTCTTTAATATGTTTTCATCAATTTTTATCTCATTCCAATTCTGGCGTCCAACATTTTACTTGTCGCAAACTTCCAAAAATACAATTGTAGATCAAAACAGTGTATACCAATCCTAGTTATCAACAATACATAAGGAATGTGTTACAAGATAGAAAAATGTGGTGTCACTCTAATAGACACTTGACCCAGTGTGGCTCCATGCCCAACATGCAATATATAAATATCTTTGAAGAAACTCACCATGGATAAAAGTCAAAAAACCAGCTCTTTCAACATTAGTAGTTAATTACACACCTTGTCAACTTGATCAACAAGGCCTTTGGTCGTCTTTACCATCATTATCGAAAGTTTCCTAACCACTTTAATACTAGGTAAGTATGCATCATCATCGTCATCATCTGTACATTAACTTTTTTATATTATCAATCATAAAATTTTGAGTTTATTAGAAAAGTACACTAGTTAGACAACTTTTATATTATCAATCATAAAATTTTGAGTTTATTAGAAAAATACACTAGTTAGACACTTAGACAATTTTTTTTTTTTCTATTATATGTTTAAGTTTCATGTTGTAGCAACAAAAAGACATAAGTCTGCAAATTTTTTTTAAACTTTAGATGGAAAACAAAAAATCTCAATTTTTTCAAAAATACATTCATCGCAAAAGGTTTGGCGAGGATTTTTTTTATTACTTTTGAGAGAAACAAAAAATCCAAATTTTTCTCGCAAATATTTTTAGCGACAACAATATTGTCGCAAAGGTCACGTCTTTTTTTTTCTTACTTTCAATTTCAAAGTCAATTTGAAAGTACAATGCAAAAGGTAAATTTGACTTTCAAAGTCAAAAGCAATATTTTTTGTCTACCCTATAGCGACTACAATGGGTCGTAACAAAAAGTCACCGTTTTAAAATCAACCTTTTCTTTTAGTAACTCATATTCGCTGATTGAGCATAAAAAATTGTATAAAACAAACAAATTGCATTTGAAAACATATTTTTATCAACTTGCCAAAAAAAATATGGAGTATGTATGCACTCAAATAGTAATGAACTTACAAAGTTACAATCATCATCTTGTGTAGTTGGAAACCAAACTTGTATGATGATGAATTGATGATGATGATGAGAAATGGAAAATTTCTTGATTGACCACAACATATATTTTTCCATTGACTTCAAAACCAAATGGGCAAGTAGGTAAATAGCTACCTCAGCTCTGTTTTATATTTTAAGGCACATGGTAACACGACCAGGGAACAGGAAACCCGACCAGGGCATTAGCGGCGACGTCGCCGCTAATGCTGGTGACGTGGCGGACCCCACATGCCAGCAATAATTACTGACAATGCCGTCACAGCATTACTGACAGGGGGCCCACTAAAACTTTGCCAGATTTACCATGACTGACATGGGGGCCCGCAGTATTAGCGGCGACGTCGCCGCAAATGCTGCCTGGTCGGGTTACACTTTTTGCCCTGGTCGTGTTACGCGCCTCGTATTTTAATTGAAAGAAAAGGATTAGATTCTTGGAGCATAAACAAGTAGGTTTTACCATTTACTTGGTCTTTCTTTTACATTTTTTGCATGTTTTAGGGTTGGCCAACATATCATTTACTAATTCTTTTCATGGCAAACATAAAATGCCAAAACTCACTAATGCTTATATTTTCTAGTTATATTCCATTTCCTTATCATAATAATTCACTGTATGTATTTTCTTTGTTTTGCTCAATATAAGTGACTACTTTCAAAATTTTAACCAATTAAAACAAACCTGATATCGTTATTCTGTCTACTATACACTAGTAATCCTGAAATATAGATTCTCGGTTGGACAAATGGACAGGCTAATAAAGTAAAAGTTGCATATAATAGGAATGTTTGTTCATGTAGATCTCTGATAGCCATGGACATGAATCATCATATAGCAGCAGAAGAAAATTGAGCTAGGGATCGATTCTTCAAGGCTCACGGAAAGCCAGAAAGTCGACCAATGGTGCCAAGAAGAGGACATTGTGCTGAAAATGGAAACTAAGGCTAAGGGGTATGGAGAGCTTTAGGAGGCGGCAATGCGGCATCCCTCCAAGATGTCTATGGGCCGCCTGCTACACCAACAAGGCCGGTGTTTAAGGTGGGCAAGGTGGACGACGGGCCGAGGTCCGTTTTTTAGGGGGCCGTTTTTATTTTTTTATTGTTATATATATATATATAGGGTGAGGATCCTGGAAGAAGGTGTCTTAAGGAGAGAAGGGAGAGAAGGTCCTATGGGCCAATCAAAACGCGACATGTGGCAAAAATAAAAAGTTGCGCGGTGGCATAATCGTAAATAAATTAACTTTTGTGAAGCTTGGTCAGCTTGGGGAGTCAGCTTGGTTGGGTCAGCTTGGGTTGGGTAAGCTTGGTCAATTTGGTCAGCTTGGTCAGATGGGTTGGGTCAGCTTGGGGTTGGGTTGAGTCAGCTTGGGGTCAGCTTGGGGTTCGATTGGGTCAGCTTGGGGTCAGCTTGGGTTGGGTCAGCTTGGGATGGGTCAGCTTGGGTTGGGTCAGGTTGGGTCAGTTGGGTTGGGTCAGCTTGGGTCAGCTTGGGTTGGGTCAGCTTGGGTTGGGTCAGCTTGGGTTGGGTCAGGTTAGGGTGGGTTGGGTCAGCTTGGGGTTTGGTTGGGTTAGCTTTGGGGTTGGGTTCGATTGGGTCAGCTTGGGGTCAGCTTGGGGTGGATTAGCTTGGGGTTCAGTTGGGTCAGTTTGGGGTTGGTTCAGCTTGGGTTGGGTCAGCTTGGGATGGGTCAGCTTGGGGTGGGTCAGCTTGGGTTGGGTCAGGTTGGTCAGCTTGGGGTCAGTTTGGGTTGGGTCAGCTTGGTTAGCTTGGGTTGGGTCAGCTTGACACAATCTACACATAATCTACACAAATATAGATTAATCTACACAAATGTAGATTATGGGTTTTGGGTCAGCTTGGGTTCTGGGTTGGGTCAGCTTGGGGTTGGGTTGGGTCAGGTTGGGTTGGGTTGGGTCAGCTTGGGTTGGGTCAGCTTGGTTAGCTTGGGTTGGGTCAGCTTGACACAATCTACACATAATCTACACAAATATAGATTAATCTACACAAATGTAGATTAATGTACACAAATGTAGATTATGGGTTTGGGTCAGCTTGACACAATCTACACATAATCTACACAAATGTAGATTAATCTACACAAATGTAGATTAATCTACACAAATGTAGATTAATCTACACAAATGTAGATTAATCTACACAAATGTAGATTAATCTACACAAATATAGATTAATCTACACAAATATAGATTAATCTACACAAATATAGATTAATCTACACAAATATAGATTAATCTACACAATTTACACATAATCTACAAAAATGTAGATTAATCTACACAAATGTAGATTAATCTACACAAATGTAGATTAATCTACACAAATATAGATTAATCTACACAAATATAGATTAATCTACACAAATTAGATAATCTACACAAATATAGATTAATCTACACAAATATAGATTAATGGGTTCTTGGGTCAGCTTGAGGTTGGGTCAGCTTGACACAATTTACACATAATCTACACAAATGTAGATTAATCTACACAAATGTAGATTATGGTTGGGTCAGCTTGGTTAGCTTGGGTTGGGTCAGCTTGACACAATCTACACATAATCTACACAAATGTAGATTAATCTACACAAATGTAGATTATGGGTTTGGGTCAGCTTGACACAATCTACACATAATCTACACAAATGTAGATTAATCTACACAAATGTAGATTATGGGTTTGGGTCAGCTTGACATAATTTACACATAATCTACACAAATGTAGATTAATCTACACCAATATAGATTAATCTACCAATATGATAATCTAACAAATATAGATTGTTAAGTATTAATGGCTGATGTTGATGAAGGGTGATTATTGGTTATGATTGACGATCTTTGATTGATGGCTCAGGTTTGGCGAATATTGATTATGGATTCAT
Organism: Erigeron breviscapus; assembly: GCA_034093135.1. NCBI lineage: Eukaryota > Viridiplantae > Streptophyta > Magnoliopsida > Asterales > Asteraceae > Erigeron > Erigeron breviscapus. The sequence goes on along the minus strand of CM067172.1, from coordinate 13,140,766 downwards.
ATTCTTCGTATATCGATCATTGGTTTATGATTTATGCATTTACATTTGATTGTAAGCATTGCATACATTATTGTTGGACCCTCGGCAGGGGATTTGCCGGCATCCTGGTGCATAGATGTATGCACCCATTTTGGATGTAGTCATGACCCGAGTATATAGACATATATAACTCGATGTTTTTGAGATACAGCCTTGTTCATGTTGATGACAGAAGGGTATCGTTGCATTGGTGACCGGCGTTCACGCATAGGATAGGCATGTTTGCTTATTCATTCATTTGGCACTTGCATCGATGCATACATCATTTATGCATTCCTCATTGCACATTTACGTGTCTTGTGAAATCTTGTTGTTGGACGATGTTGTGTTATGTAGAGGCTCACTGTAAGTCATGTCTAGCCTCTATTCTTATATTGTGATTATTGATGTTGGATCTTTACGAACCATTACTACGAACTCACCAACCTTGTGTTGACTATGCTTAGTACACTTTTCAGGTAACCAGGTTATTCAAGACGTGGAGGTTGATTGTTTGCTTACTGTTGAACCCGGACTGGACTGACATGGATCAAGGATCCATTTGCCTTATGTTGCATTGTATTTAGGGTTGTTAGCCTTCTTTTGTTGTCATTTGAAATCTTGATGTTTACTTGCTCCTATTGTATTTCGTTACTTGTTTATCGTTTGTATGGATTCACTGAATCCTCTTATTGCATTTAGTTGTTCTATTGTAATTCCACCTGGTGCTGTATGATTTCCGTGATATTCCGAGCCTCGGCTTGGGGTGTTACAAATGGGCCAATCAAAACGCGACATGTGTGCAAAAATAAAAAATTGCGCGGTGGCATAATCGTAAATAAATTAACTTTTGTGAAAGCTTGGTCAGCTTGGTGGGTCAGCTTGGAGTTGGGTTGGGTCAGCTTGGGGTTCGATTGGGTCAGCTTGGGGTCAGCTTGGGTTCGGTTGGGTCAGTTTGGGGTTGGGTCAGCTTGGGATGGGTCAACTTGGGTTGGGTTGGGTCAGCTTGGGTTGGATTGGGTCAGCTTGGGTTCGGTTGGGTCAGTTTGGGGTTGGGTCAGCTTGGGATGGGTCAGCTTGGGTTGGGTCAGGTTGGGGTGGGTTGGGTCAGCTTGGGGTTCGGTTGGGTTAGCTTTGGGGTTGGGTTCGATTGGGTCAGCTTGGGGTCAGCTTGGGTTGGATTAGCTTGGGGTTCGGTTGGGTCAGTTTGGGGTTGGGTCAGCTTGGGATGGGTCAGCTTGGGTTGGGTCAGGTTGGTCAGTTTGGGTTGGGTCAGCTGGGTTGGGTCAGCTTGGTTAGCTTGGGTTGGGTCAGCTTGACACAATCTACACATAATCTACACAAATGTAGATTAATCTACACAAATGTAGATTATGGGTTTTGGGTCAAGCTTGGGTTCTGGGTTGGGTCAGGTTGGGGTTGGGTTGGGTCAGGTTGGGTCTGGGTCAGGTTGGGTCAGCTTGGTTAGCTTGGGTTGGGTCAGCTTGACACAATCTACACATAATCTACACAAATGTAGATTAATCTACACAAATGTAGATTAATAAATGTAGATTAATCTACACAAATGTAGATTAATATACACAAATGTAGATTATGGGTTTGGGTCAGCTTGGGTTGGGTCAGCTTGGGATGGGTCAGCTTGGGTTGGGTCAGCTTGGGATGGGTCAGCTTGGGGTGAGTCAGCTTGGGGTGAGTCAGCTTGGGGTGAGTCAGCTTGGGTGGGTCAGCTTGGGATGGGTCAGCTTGGGATGGGTCAGCTTGGGATGGGTCAGCTTGGGTTGGGTCAGCTTGGGGTGGGTCAGTTTGGGTCAGCTTCGGTTGGGTCAGCTTGGGATGGGTCAGCTTGGGTTGGGTCAGCTTGGGATGGGTCAGCTTGGGATGGGTCAGCTTGGGTTGGGTCAGCTTGGGATGGGTCAGCTTGGGTTGGGTCAGCTTGGGATGGGTCAGCTTGGGATGGGTCAGCTTGGGGTTGAGTCAGCTTGGGTTGGGTCAGCTTGGGATGGGTCAGCTTGGGTTGGGTCAGCTTGGGATGGGTCAGCTTGGGATGGGTCAGCTTGGGTTGGGTCAGCTTGGGATGGGTCAGCTTGGGTTGGGTCAGCTTGGGATGGGTCAGCTTGGGATGGGTCAGCTTGGGTGAGTCAGCTTGGGGTGAGTCAGCTTGGGATGGGTCAGCTTGGGATGGGTCAGCTTGGGATGGGTCAGCTTGGGTTGGGTCAGCTGGGGTTGGGTCAGCTTGGGATGGGTCAGCTTGGGATGGGTCAGCTTGGGTTGGGTCAGGTTGGTCAGTTTGGGTTGGGTCAGCTTGGGTTGGGTCAGCTTGGGTGGAGTCAGCTTGGGATGGGTCAGCTTGGGATGGGTCAGCTTGGGATGGGTCAGCTTGGGATGGGTCAGCTTGGGATGGGTCAGCTTGGGATGGGTCAGCTTGGGATGGGTCAGCTTGGGATGGGTCAGCTTGGGTTGGGTCAGCTTGGGATGGGTCAGCTTGGGATGGGTCAGCTTGGGATGGGTCAGCTTGGGTTGGGTCAGCTTGGGATGGGTCAGCTTGGGTTGGGTCAGCTTGGGTTGGGTCAGCTTGGGATGGGTCAGCTTGGGATGGGTCAGCTTGGGATGGGTCAGCTTGGGATGAGTCAGCTTGGGATGGGTCAGCTTGGGGTGGGTCACCTTGGGATGGGTCAGCTTGGGATGGGTCAGCTTGGGTTGGGTCAGCTTGGGATGGGTCAGCTTGGGATGGGTCAACTTGGGTGAGTCAGCTTGGGATGGGTCAGCTTGGGATGGGTCAGCTTGGGTTGGGTCAGCTTGGGATGGGTCAGCTTGGGATGGGTCAGCTTGGGATGGGTCAGCTTGGGATGGGTCAGCTTGGGATGGGTCAGCTTGGGTTGGGTCAGCTTGGGATGGGTCAGCTTGGGTTGGGTCAGCTTGGGTTGGGTCAGCTTGGGATGGGTCAGCTTGGGATGGGTCAGCTTGGGATGGGTCAGCTTGGGATGAGTCAGCTTGGGATGGGTCAGCTTGGGGTGGGTCAGCTTGGGATGGGTCAGCTTGGGATGGGTCAGCTTGGGATGGGTCAGCTTGGGATGGGTCAGCTTGGGATGGGTCAGCTTGGGATGGGTCAGCTTGGGTTGGGTCAGCTTGGGATGGGTCAGCTTGGGTTGGGTCAGCTTGGGGTTGGGTCAGCTTGGGTTGGGTCAGCTTGGGATGGGTCAGCTTGGGTTGGGTCAGCTTGGGATGGGTCAGCTTGGGATGGGTCAGCTTGGGATGGGTCAGCTTGGGTGAGTCAGCTTGGGTTGGGTCAGCTTGGGATGGGTCAGCTTGGGATGGGTCAGCTTGGGATGGGTCAGCTTGGGTTGGGTCAGCTTGGGTTGGGTCAGCTTGGGATGGGTCAGCTTGGGATGGGTCAGCTTGGGATGGGTCAGCTTGGGATGGGTCAGCTTGGGATGGGTCAGCTTGGGATGGGTCAGCTTGGGTTGGGTCAGCTTGGGATGGGTCAGCTTGGGATGGGTCAGCTTGGGATGGGTCAGCTTGGGATGGGTCAGCTTGGGATGGGTCAGCTTGGGATGGGTCAGCTTGGGATGGGTCAGCTTGGGTTGGGTCAGCTTGGGATGGGTCAGCTTGGGATGGGTCAGCTTGGGTTGGGTCAGCTTGGGATGGGTCAGCTTGGGATGGGTCAGCTTGGGATGGGTCAGCTTGGGATGGGTCAGCTTGGGATGGGTCAGCTTGGGATGGGTCAGCTTGGGTTGGGTCAGCTTGGGATGGGTCAGCTTGGGATGGGTCAGCTTGGGATGGGTCAGCTTGGGATGGGTCAGCTTGGGATGGGTCAGCTTGGGATGGGTCAGCTTGGGATGGGTCAGCTTGGGTTGGGTCAGCTTGGGATGGGTCAGCTTGGGTTGGGTCAGCTTGGGATGGGTCAGCTTGGGATGGGTCAGCTTGGGCTGAGTCAGCTTGGGTTGGGTCAGCTTGGGTTGGGTCAGCTTGGGATGGGTCAGCTTGGGATGGGTCAGCTTGGGATGGGTCAGCTTGGGTTGGGTCAGCTTGGGATGGGTCAGCTTGGGATGGGTCAGCTTGGGATGGGTCAGCTTGGGATGGGTCAGCTTGGGATGGGTCAGCTTGGGTTGGGTCAGCTTGGGATGGGTCAGCTTGGGATGGGTCAGCTTGGGATGGGTCAGCTTGGGATGGGTCAGCTTGGGATGGGTCAGCTTGGGGTGGGTCAGCTTGGGATGGGTCAGCTTGGGATGGGTCAGCTTGGGATGGGTCAGCTTGGGTTGGGTCAGCTTGGGATGGGTCAGCTTGGGTGGGTCAGCTTGGGATGGGTCAGCTTGGGATGGGTCAGCTTGGGTTGGGTCAGCTTGGGATGGGTCAGCTTGGGATGGGTCAGCTTGGGATGGGTCAGCTTGGGTTGGGTCAGCTTGGGTTGGGTCAGCTTGGGTTGGGTCAGCTTGGGTTGGGTCAGCTTGGGATGGGTCAGCTTGGGATGGGTCAGCTTGGGATGGGTCAGCTTGGGTTGGGTCAGCTTGGGATGGGTCAGCTTGGGTTGGGTCAGCTTGGGATGGGTCAGCTTGGGTTGGGTCAGCTTGGGATGGGTCAGCTTGGGTTGGGTCAGCTTGGGATGGGTCAGCTTGGGATGGGTCAGCTTGGGTGAGTCAGCTTGGGATGGGTCAGCTTGGGATGGGTCAGCTTGGGTTGGGTCAGCTGGGGTTGGGTCAGCTTGGGATGGGTCAGCTTGGGATGGGTCAGCTTGGGTTGGGTCAGCTTGGGTTGGGTCAGCTTGGGTTGGGTCAGCTTGGGTTGGGTCAGCTTGGGATGGGTCAGCTTGGGTTGGGTCAGCTTGGGATGGGTCAGCTTGGGTTGGGTCAGCTTGGGATGGGTCAGCTTGGGATGGGTCAGCTTGGGATGAGTCAGCTTGGGATGGGTCAGCTTGGGATGGGTCAGCTTGGGTTGGGTCAGCTTGGGGTGGGTTGGGTCCAGCTTAGGTTTGAAGTCAAATTTGGTCAAACGACTTGTATAAGTCTCATGCTTCAATTCATCATTTATCTTTATCCTGCTTCCCCCTTCTTCTATGTCTTCAAGCAACATGTCTTCAAAGATGCTTGTCAAGAAGCCAGCTACACCACACACCCATTTTTTGATAGCATCTTCGGGTATGTGACATGGCGCCAGATCCCCTCTCCCAAGATCTAGCATACCCTTCAGCATGTAAAACCAAAGGCATATCCGGAGTCTTAAATTAGACCCGTCCAATAATAAACCCTGGTTATGAGACCGGCCGGGAATAAAATTGTAGTGTTAGCCAGGTTGTGAACAAGGGTAGGATCTAGCCAACAAACTTAAACACAAGTTTCAATATCATTCATGACAACGTGTAGATGTCAATGTGTAAATTCCTAAATAAGTTGGAGATATTCTAGTAACATATATACTGGCATGACTAAAGGTAGTGACATGCAACACAAAAGGCTGGATCCTAAATCAGATGCACAACGTTGTTAACAGGAAATACACAATTAATAGAGCGCGCAAATAGGAAAAAATGTTTCAAAAAATATAATAACTACATAAAACCTCACTTCTTTCTTTTCTTTTCAAAACCCGTATTGTGTCAGTTACATATACATGAATAATAGAAAAATAAAATAAATTTTTCTACTTAGGATCCAACTTTGTAGAAAAATGGTCACCACTATAAGCAAAAAGACTGTCATTAGTATAAGGATGCTCACTTCCCCTAGTAGTAAAATCTCCTGCTGAATTTGCTGCTGATTCGGCATTCGGATTAAGACCGTTGAGTTCCATAATTCCTTCAATCTCTTTCACAACATCACTCATTGTTGGTCTCTGATCTCCGGTTTCTTCTACGCACGTCAATGATAAATCTACAAATCTTTCTAATCCTTTGAGTTGAGTGGTCAAACCGATGATTGGGTCAAGGACGTCTTGCAGATTATATAGTTCTTTACTTTTGTCCATGGCTTGCTTCACTTTTTTCACAATGTACTTCCCTTTCTCGATTGGATTTCTTGCTGTTATTAGCTCTAATAATACGACTCCAAAGCTGTAAACATCGCTCTTTTCAGTCAACTGTTGTGTCATGTAGTACTCAGGGTCCATGTATCCCTGCATTAAATCATGCAGCTTTGAGCTTAAATTTTTCACGAAAACGAAAGCCTTAGGTATGGAATGGAAGTTAGCAAAAGGTGACAATTTAGCACCACTTATGTTCAAATGGAGTAGTATAGACAATTCAGGTTATAAGTTGCCTCTAATGGGCCAAATTAGTAAACGTAAAGGTTATTTGAAATGAAATGGGTTCAATGGTTCAAATACGATGAAAGAGTCAAAAGTCATAGAAAGTGTGGTCACAATGCATTTATTTCAAAAGTTAGATTATCATTATAGTATGATATAAGCATATAACTATTAATTAATACTGAATAGGTTACTAATTTATAGAATGCAGAAAAGTAAGAAAAATAATAATCGCATGCCAACCAGCCCGTTTATGACCACAACCCATTTAGAACAGTTAGCACCATTTACCACTTCTGCAGACTACGAGAGTCTACAGTAAATAAAAAAATTACTGACCATAGTCCCTTTGACTTGAGTTGTAACATGAGTCCTGTTAGCATCACCCAGAGATTTGGATAGGCCGAAATCAGCCACCTTTGCGACTAAGCGTTCATCTAATAAGATATTGTTTGTTTTCACATCTCTATGTATGATTGGAGGATCAGCAAGATCATGCAAATATTGCAACCCTTTCGCTGCTCCTAGTGCTATACGGAGTCTTCTCATCCAATCCAATCTGATTCCAGATCTCCCTACATGTATAAAAACCATACATCATCAGTTTTAAATTTCAAATGAGGGGGTATGAACGATTCTTGAAATGTAAAATTACAAATTAAAAGAAGTTACCTGATAGACTATCTTTGACTGTACCATTTACAATATACTCATAGACCAACATTTGTTCACCTTGATCGAAACAGAAACCTACAAGACTCACAAGATTCTTGTGATGAACTCTTGAAAGAAGCTCGATCTCGGTTTTAAACTCAAGTCCACCTTGTGTTGATCCCAGCTTAGCCCTTTTGATGGCAATGATTTGCCCATTTGGTAAAATTCCTTTGTATACCTACACAAAATGAGCTCTTTCTTTCATTTTCTCTCAAAAATGATCAACTCTAATATTTTCCTTCATCTTTATGCATGTAGAGTAATATGCTGGGTTATGTTTTATCTTTAGTGGGTCAAATAGGTAAGCTGAAACAAAAATAGATTAAAGCGTAGTCAAATGAGTCTAAAGTAGGGCTACATGTATTTTTTGGTGCAGAAACCTCTTTAATCATTGTATAGAGATAGTAAGAATTTGATAGTCATATTTGACACGTTATGGTTTATAATTTTAAATTTTTTTGGATTTTCTGCGTTAACCCTCTTAGCCGATGAATATTCGAGAAGAATAACACTATTTTAGGAATGGATTGTGATTGTAATTTGTATATATCGTTTCCTTATTTATCGATTGTATTTTCCCTATATAATGGGTATTGTATATCAATACAATTCATTGAGATCAATAAACTTTTATGGTACCAGAGCCTCTACCCTAGAGCTACGGCTCAAAATTCCTAAACCCTAAAACCGCCTTCTTCCTCTTCCTTTTTTTTTCCGGCCAAACATGACCAAATCCGAAGCTGAAGCTGAATCCTCAAACCCGAAACCCCTTGCTCTTCACCCAGCATACTCGGTTGCCAACATCAATGCCAAAATCCGTACCCTAGATGGTACGAATGTAACATATTCAAACTGGGTTAAGCTTTTTAACCTTCATGTAACCGCCTACAAAGTTGCAGATCATATAGATGGCAGCCCACCTCCTGAAAAGACAGATCCAGAATATGACTTATGGAAGGAACTTGATGCCCTTGTGATGCAGTGGATTTTCAGTACTGTATCGGATGATATCCTCAAACGCATCATTGATAACAATGATTCAGCACGTGATGCTTGGGCCAAGTTGGAGAAAATATACCTTAGCAATAAAAAGGCACGGGCTGCTGCACTCGAGACGAAATTCTGCAATATGACACTCGGTGCTTGTGCTTCTTTAGATGCTTATTGTCAAGAGCTTCAAAGTCTTGCCACCCAACTCGCCGATGTTAATCAGCCCGTCTCTGACTCTCGGTTGGTGTTACAACTGGTTCGTGGTCTTCCTCCCGAGTACAACACCACTGCTTCTTTCATTAACAACAAATTATTGGGACCTTGCCATCTCTCTCCTAAAAGATGATGCCATTCGCATTGAGGCGCACAAAGGGGCTGCCTCTTCAGTATTGGTAGCGCCAACCACCACTACACCATCTGCTCCACAGCCGGCTCTCACAACAACCGCCTCTGACCACCCACCCGAACACAACAGCAGTAACCAGACCCAGGGACGCGGGCGCGGCCGCGGCAGATACGGCTCCAGGGGCGGCGGTCGCTACAGTAACAGGGGTGGTTCATCAGGCTACGGCCGATCTTTTTGGACTGCTGGTAACCCTTCGGCCTACAACTCACCATACCCGAATTGGGCCTGGTGGACCACACCCCCTTGCCCTTACCCAACACAAAATAACTGGCGGCCCAATGCTTCTCATTCACAGGCCACACCATAGCAGTCCCAGGCCCACTTTGCCGGTTCGGGCCATTACTCATCTCCTCAGTTTGGGCCACAACAATATGGGTATGATGCGTTGTGCCCCTCTGATTTAAGTGCAGCTTTTAATAATATGCAGATGAACCAGAACGCCTCGTGGAATAATGACATTATGGATACTGGAGCAGGCTCGCACTCGGCACGCGATCCAGGTAAAATTATTATTCCCAACTCTTATCCTGTACGCAGTTCAATAATGGTCGGTAATGGCACTTGTATCCCAATTAAAAGCACAGGCACTGGTTTCCACACCCTACCCAACCGGACCTATATTCTGCCCAATGTCCTTTATAGCCCACACATAATTAGAAACCTTATTTCTGTACGACGTTTTACTCGCGATAATAATGTGTCTATCGAATTTGACCCGTTTGGTTTTTCCTTGAAGGATCTTTTCACTAAACGGACTCTTTCAAGACACAACAGTACCGGGGACCTCTATCCTTTCACTCTGCCTGAATTACCTCCACAAGCCTGCTTCATCACCACACCTTCCCTTCCATGGCACGAGCGTCTCGGCCACCCCGGGAATCAATTTTTAGATTTATTACGTCGTACATTTAATTTTTCATGTAATAAAGACACATTGTCTCATGTTTGCAACTCTTGTCAACTTTCAAATAGTAAACGTTTACCATTTTCCGTATCAAATTCTTTTACTTTTGCCCCGTTTGATATTGTGCATTGTGACCTATGGACATCACCCGTCACAAGCAAAACAGGTTACAAATATTACATGGTGCTTATTGACAACTTTTCCCACTTTGTTTGGGTATACCCACTTAAATTTAAATCCGAGGCTTTTCCCACCTTTGCTAAATTTCACAAACTAATTCACACACAATTTCAAAGAAAAATAAAAACTTTTCAATGCGATCTTGGGGGTGAATTTGACAATCACCATGGCTTACTATTTCGTTTCTCGTGCCCTCAGACATCCTCATAGAATGGACGGTCCGAGCGTATGATTCGTCGTCTAAATGACATCATACGTGCCCTCCTTATCCATGCAAAACTACCCCCTGTATTTTGGGTCGAAGCTATACACACCGCCTCATATTTACACAACATATTACCTACTAAACGCCTAAACTTCTATACACCCACCTTTGCCCTATACCTTAGGCACCCCGACTATGATCATTTACGCGTTTTCGGGTGTGCTTGCTACCCCAACACCTCCGCTACTTCACCACACAAGCTTCACCCTCGTGCAATTCGTTGCATTTTTCTCGGTTACCCTCCGGATTTCCGGGGCTACAGGTGCTTTGACCCAACCACCGGTAAAGTTCACATATCACGCCATGTCACCTTTGACGAATCAACCTTTCCTTACACCATACCACAGACACCCAACACCTACAATTTTCTAGACGATTCACATACACCTGCCTTTGACCCAACCACCGGCTTCTCCTTTATTCCACCAGCACCAACTACACGGTCCACCACCACTCATTTTTCGATCACCTACAGCAGACGCCCGAGACCACAACCTGCACCAATTCCACCATCACCACCTCCCACTCCCCACCAGCCCTTGGCTTCAGCACCCACGGCTCCAACTACCACCGCCCCACCACCATCGGCCCAACCTGCAATCAATCACCACCCTATGACTACCCGTTCGAAATCCCGCTCACTACCACTTCCATCCACTTTACTCCCACCTTAATCTCCCCTATTCCCAAGACCTATGCCAAGGCCTTTGCTGACACTAATTGGTTAAGTGCTATGAAAACTGAATTTTCTGCCTTACAAGATAATGATACATGGGAGTTAGTTCCAATACCCATAGACCGTCCCGTTATACACTGCATGTGGCTTTTTCGCCATAAATTCAGGTCCGACGGGTCTTTGGAACGCTATAAAGCCCGTTTGGTGGTCAACGGAAACTCACAGACCGTAGGAATTGATTGTGACGACACGTTCAGTCCAGTTGTTAAACCGGCTACTATCAGGACAGTTTTATCTTTGGCGGTCACCAGGTCTTGGCCGATACATCAACTTGATGTTAAAAATGCATTTTTGCACGGGCATCTTAATGAAACGGTTTACATGCATCAACCTCCGGGTTTTGTAGACAAAGGGCACCCTCAGTTTGTGTGTCGCCTTAAAAAGTCGTTATATGGTCTTAAACAGGCGCCTCGGGCGTGGTATACCCGCTTTGCCACATTCATCAAATCCCAGGGGTTTATTAGCAGTATGTGTGATCACTCTTTGCTCATTTTTAAGCAGGATCCAGCTAATGTTGCCTATTTATTACTTTATGTGGATGATATTGTGTTGACAGCTTCTAGTGACACATTACTTCATGATATTATCCGTGTGCTCTCTCGAGAGTTCGCAATGACTGATTTAGGTCGGCTTCATCACTTTCTTGGAATTAAAGTTGATCAGTTTTCACAAGGCCTTTTCTTATCCCAGCAACAGTATGCTAAAGAGATTCTGGCTCGCGCTAACATGTCAGCTTGTAAACCATGTAACACACCTGTTGACCTCTCATCCAAACTTAGCGCGTCTGATGGACCACCTCTTTCAGATCCGACACTATATCGCAGCCTTGCGGGAGCATTACAGTACCTAACCGTTACTCGTCCAGATATCTCATATGCAGTCCAGCAGGTTGGTTTGTTTATGCACGATCCACGCGAATCCCATTTTGCCTTTATGAAGCGGATCATACGGTATATACAGGGTACTCTTGATTACGGGATTCGCATTGTTCGGTCTCGGTCTCATGAACTGGTTGCTTACTAAGATGCCAATTGGGGTGGTTGTCCGGATTCTAGACGCTCAACGAGCGGTTATTGTGTTTTTTTGGGGGATAATTTACTGTCGTGGTCCTCTAAACGGCAACCCACTGTTTCGCGTTCTAGTGCTGAAGCTGAGTATCGCGGGGTTGCTAATGCGGTTGCCGAAGCAACTTGGTTACGTAATTTATTACTTGAGCTCCATACTCCTTTGCGCCGGGCCTCTATCGTGTACTGTGATAATGTATCCGCCGTGTATCTCTCTGATAATCCCGTGCAGCATCAGCGCACCAAACATGTAGAGATTGATATCCACTTTGTACGGGAGAAGGTTCGCATCGGTCATATTCGCGTTCTACATGTTCCGTCTGCCTTGCAGTATGCTGATATCTTCACAAAGGGGCTCTCCAAGCAGTTATTCCAGTCATTTCGTTCCAGTTTGAGCGTTGGTCCTTACCACGTTCAAACTGCGGGGGAGTCTTAGCCGATGAATATTCCAGAAGAATAGCACTATTTTAGGAATGGATTGTGATTGTAATTTGTATATATCGTTTCCTTATTTATCGATTGTATTTTCCCTATATAATGGGTATTGTATATCAATACAATTCATTGAGATCAATAAACTTTTAAACCCAACCTGCCAACACGTGTTTCCTTGTGTGTGGCAGAAGTCTTACACATCTTCAAATAGCTACCAAATCCACCTGACACACCCATATGTATACACGTATAACGTTAATGTAAACTTACCATTCCATATCCACCCGTTCCTATGTTGTTTGATTCCGAAAAATTGTTTGTGTATTTACTAAGCTCTCCAAAAGAGAAAGCTTTTGCTCCTTTTAACTGAGGAACAGCACCGCTTCCATTGTTTACATCCCATAATGCTACAAGTTTTACACAAATACGATCAGAACCAAATCATATATGCGAGTGTAATCTGGAAGTTTTAGTAAGGATCATGAAATATTATACCAAATGGGCTGCTCTCTTGGTTTGCTCTTTCAGCTCGACCCTTTTGACGAAAAGCATATATTCCAGCAAGTATTAGTAATACCACAAGAACACAGCTGCCAACAGCTGCCCCAATGACAATTCCAGCGGATGACTTGTGTCCTGGTTCCGCTGTGAGATGACACCATAATATGGTTTATTGAATGACTAACTGTACATAACTGTAGAGTAGAGGTTGCAAAAATACGCGTGATAGATAGGTTTAATAATAAAAAAAATTTGTTCGAACAAGGTCAGGTTGGCCCGAAACACTTTTTCATCAATATTTATTTACGTATATATATTTTTAGTAAAATTCTAGTTTATTTTTAAGATTAACTCATATGACAGGTTTTCGTTGATGCTATTCTGTTTGTTTTATCTGCTAGAGCATAACATAACACGAATTAACTAATTAAAGAAATGGATTACCTAACGAGAAGTCATAGTTTTCGCGGCTGAAAACGTAGGGCCCAAAGGCTGGGGGTGGTTTATAAGCTTGGCTTGTAAATGAGAACGCAAGGCCAGAAATCCCGGTCCTATTGAACCCTTTTAATTCAAATGGGAAAATCTGTAACTTGATCACAAGGTATTCATTAAAATCCTTGTGAGGATTACTGAGTGAAATCGACTCAACCGGGAGTTGAGATAGTTGATAAGAACTGATCAAAGAATCTCTTAGAGAATCAAAAATCGTCGAATTTCCAATGTCAGAAAAGGAAGGTGCTCTGAAGTTAAGGATTCCAGTGTATGGAAACGAACATCTACAATTTGGACTTAAAACTTGAGGTGCACTACAGGATGTAGATCCACAGTTGTTGGGTAGAGTCGAGTATGTAGTATTATTTCTTGGAAGGGAACAAAAGTTATTATCTAAACCTGTCTCTGTACATATTGGATTGCCTACAAGTCTGCATAGAAAGATTAACCCGATGTATTTTAGTTGATAAACAAAATAGATGATAAAAAATCATACAATGTGAATGAATTGAAATATATTAAATATAATAATATCTGAAGTAAATTGGTTGAAACTAGAAAATGCCATATATGATATAGGCTATGAAAGGAAAAGTAATATATTTGGCCACAAAAGTCGAACCTTGTATCTTTGTAATTTTTTTCTCTTCAGAAAAATGATTGTATTGGGGTAAAATAGCAGAACTTACATTATTTCGATACTATTTTGGCTTTGTTGGGTGAAGTCAGTAATTTGATTATTCTGCAAATTGACTTGTTGTAGTTGGTTGCTTGGTGTAGTGCCAATATTCAAGGTTCCATTTAATGCATTGTTACGTAGATCACTGACAAAAGAAGAGTTTTCCGATCATCAGTTTTTTCTGCAGTTATAAACATAAGAATGTGCACCAAACACCGAGGGATTATTTACTTACACATTCTGTAACTGAGGGATTCTGAAAAGGGCAGCAGGAAGCTGTCCTTCAAGGTTTGTACTATACATATTCCTGCACCAGATTATTAAGAATGATACATAATCAGCCATTGCAATTTTGAAGGAAATATATTGAGATGGTAAGAGGGATTTACAGAGTGGTCAAAGACTCTAAAGTTGAAAACCATGAAGGAACAGATGAAGGGTCAAAAGTATTGTTGCTCAAATCTCTGAAAAAAAGTGAAAAATTATGCGTTAGTTTATTGAGTATGTAATGAAGATAACTTTTTAGGAACTCTATTACTTACAAATAATTGAGGACAATCAACCCCGATAGATTAGGCATGGGGCCGGTCAATCGATTGTTTGACAGGAACCTAGAGGCAATCTATTAGAAAATGTCACAATACAAATAGGCCAAACAAATAAATGTTGAAGTTCTGAAACCTACATATCGGTAACACGGATGAGATCATTGATGCTTGGCGGCACGTTACCAGTTAAGAAATTCCTATCAAGACGTCTGATATTAAACGAATAACTGGCATTAGTATATTAAGAAGCTTCACTTTGAGGTTTTCAGGAAAATCTTGAGATGTGATCATCATAGGTAGTCACACCACTTCCAGGGTATTCACAAGGCCAAGTGTTGAAGGAATTGGGCCGATTAGCTGATTGTCTTCGAATAAACTGGTCAGAAAAGAAAGTTGAATAGTTAGTGGACTCTTGTGAACATTTCTATTTTCAAGAAAGATTGTTTCTGATATAAAGACATACATATGGATTAGAGACATGCTGGATCTAAAGAGCCTTTCTGGGATATTACCCGTGAGCATGTTTTTTCCAAAATGGCTGAAAGTTGTAAAATTGCAGACTAAAGTAAGCACAATACATATTGAATTGCATATACCAAGTGAACCCATATCGAAAAGAATGATATAAAACTAGACATACAAGTGCCTTGCTTTAAGCAGCATATCAAGACCAGGAGTTCCTCCATTAGAAACTGGTATTCCTCCAGAGAGTCTATTATCAGCTAGATCCAACCAGTCAAGTTTTTCAATATTACCAATGGAGGGTGGAATGGGTCCGGTGAAAGCATTTGTATTTAGGGACCTACAAAATCAAGATTGTCGAATAAATAACATTAGCCACTGGGTTTGTAAGCATAAATAAAATTTTGAAGAACTGGGTAAGTTTGGTGAAAGGTCAAGCTGGGTGGGTTGGGTTGACCCGGAAAACATTTTATTGAAAATTAAAGTTTTCAGAATAAAACATAGTCTGTCAAATATGATAAGAACATTTATCAGATAATAATCCATTGAGTTAAATTACAACTAGCTTTCATTCTGCATCCTTTTAAACTAATTTATTTTCATTTTAACCGTTTGATCTGCTAAAGATGAAAACACGTTCATAAGTGATGTGTCAAAATTACCATCTTTATAAATAGATATTTTATATATCACTTTGAAGGAAGCAATCTTGTACTCACATGTGGACGAGGCTTTCAAGTTTTCCAATTGAGTCTGGGAGTGGACCGTTGAAACTACAATTGATCAGGATGCTGATGAACAAAATCAAACACAGATTATTCTAGTATCGTGAAAAAAAGCTAGTTTAATATAAGCTGACGCCTATTAACTGTAATAACTACTCACAGGTGTGTTAACTTTTTCAAATTCTCAATTGCTGAAGTTAGAGACCCGGTCAAATCTGTATTGCAAGATAGATCTCTACATACACAAAGAGTTTAAAAGCAGAACAATAAAAATCTGATCATATAACACATACAGGAGCTACAACTTGTGTTAAGTAAATGATCAAAAAACATACAGAATCTGCAATTCAGTTAACTGTGCGATGTCTCCAGTAAGCCGACCTTTCAAATTCATGTTTGCCAATTTACTGGAAACTCAAATAGAATGAGAAACAACAACTTGTAACTTGTTTGCAGTTACACGAAAAAGGATATTCACGAAAGATGAACTCACATGGTGGTTACACGCCCGTTCGTGCACCTGATCCCTTCCCAATCAATACAAGGATCAGAGTTACCTTCCCAACTAGGTGGTGTGTTCTCCCAACCATTCTTAAGAGCTCGCATAGCCGTAACTACACAAGTCAAACAAAATTTGTCTTAGCAAATATACATAGCAAAACGCTTGATAACTATATTAAAACGACAACGATATGATTCACAAACTTTTTTAAATCTACGTAAAGATATATATATCAGTCACTTCTTGAACTTGTCACACATATTTAGCTTCTTATATGATCCCGATTCTTTAACAATACATAAAAACGAACAAATTTTGTTCTTGAAAACATTTTTTGTCCGTCTAACTGAACCGACAGTCATGAAAGTGATATAATGAACTTACAATCATCATTTTGTGCAGTTGAAAACCAAACTTGTATAAATACTAATACGATAAGAAGTAAATGGCCTATTCTTTCACCCATTTCTGATTATTCTCTAAACATGAAAGTGGGAGAGAAAATGTGTAAAAATATATTAAGAAGAAGGGGTTATATTAAGATATTGAAGAGAAGAAAGTGTCTTCATGACAACGGGATTATTTCAATGACTTGAAAATTAAATGGGCAACTAGCTAGATTTGTTTCATTATTATAATTATTAATCTTAATCAAAAATGGTTGACTTTAAAGAAAGTGGCTATTAGCCACTGGCTAACTTAATAGGATATGTGATATAAAAGTGGAGGATCTATTATCTTTTCTCGTTTTTCTTTTTCAAAAAATGATCTTGGAGGTTGTGTAATGCTTACTCTCAAACTTTTCGTTTACACATTCTTTCTTTTGAATTTTGCATGTTATACGTAGCATAATTTTGTTTTATTTTACTAAATCTATTCCAGACAAACATAAAGCGACAAAACTAACTTAGAAAATGCATATTCATTTAATGTAATGATAACTATGATAAAACTTTTAACTAATTATTATTTAATGTAATGTAATAAAGTACTAATATATTGATAATGATATAATCTTAACAGTTTACACTACAACAAATATGTTATTGATTAACACTCATTTCTTCGTACTTTTTAAAAATGTTAAAAAAATTGTTAATTTGTTCACACTTATAAATGTGTGAAAAGAACTCACATTTAAAAGTGTGAATAAAGTTAAAGAATCAAAATCTTTTCACAATTATATATGTAGAAACAAAAAGTTCACATTTTCAAGTGTGTAAAAATATATAATTGTTCACACTTAAAAATGTGGAAGTAATTTGTGACACCAAATTTCCTCACACAAGAGGAAGTGCGAGGAATTTGAGTGTGACAAATTAGCTCTCACACTTTTAAGTGTGAAAATGTTTGACATTTTTTCACACTTTTAAGTGTGAACATTTTGTTTATACATTTATACTTGTGAAAAAAGTATGACTTTTTTAATTTTTTCACACTTCTAAGTGTGAATTTTTTTTACACAATTTTAAATGTGAACAAATTAACATATTTTTTTACACTTTTTAGAAATGCGAGGAAATAAATGTGAGCAATTGACATTTTTGTTGTAGTGTTATAATCATTTTTTTTTAAACTCACAAATGCAAGTTTCACCCAAAACCATAGTTTCTTTGAAAATGAACATGCCTTGGTCAAGTAACCTAAAGCAAAGTAACAATAACATTTCGGAATGCGGCGGCGGTGACAGCCAGTGCCGTCTCCAAAAAGGTAAAGATTTCGGGGTCTGACTCGAGAATAAAAAGTAGGCCTATAAAATAACGAGTTAATAACATAGTATTACAAATTTACAACGATAAACGTATTCGACAATAAAAAGATAAAATTTGACAAACTCATCAGTTACTGAGGCGCTGACCCTTGACTCCGCAATACTGTGGGAAATCAAATTAGTGCAAATGAGCCTCGCCAACTCATTTTTAAGATTAATTCGAACTGTTTTGGTCTCAAGTAATTAAATCACAATAACATAAAGGGAACACATAAAAATGTAATTTTTTACTCAAAATTCCTAATAAGGGGAATCTATTAGTTTTCGTCGGTTAAAAAGATTTTATTTTTTTTTATAAAAAGGCACTGCCTTTGTATTTTATTAACAGCTGAAAAATTACAATCCATCCAGAATTAGAAGACTTGGACAGGCCCAAGTTTATACATACATTCTCAAAAAAACCACTATCTTATTATCCTAACTAATTGTATTTACTCTTCCAATATCTGTACAATCAATCCTATAACTCAGATTTGAGTATGTGTCTTTTGCTATATGTTCCATCTCATCTTTAGCTTCTGATAATTTGTACCCGCTTTAAATTGCAGTCTGCTAATCCTGTTTCTAATAACATCCACTATTTGATCTTTCAATTTCTCTTTAGGGATCTGACCTTTGCCAAAGAATCTGCCATTCCTTTCCTTCCATATTACATACACACATGCAGCAAGGCATAATCTTTGTACAACACTCTTTATGGAGTTGTTGCATCTTTTGTTACTAAACCAGTGTAATATATCCTGCCACTTATCAGGTGCTTCTTCATCCTCCATAATCTCCTTTACTTGCTTCCAAATAAAACCAGAGTACTCACACATAAAAAACAAGTGATCCAGTGAATCATGTTGTTTTTCACAAAGAGCACAAAAGTATGTATTTGCAGGGTTCCATTTCATCATTCTTTCATGAGTCTGTAATCTGTCCTTCATCGCAAGCCACAAAATGAATGCATGACTTGGTATATTCTGGCTGAACCACACTGTTTTGCCCCATTGGACCTTATTACTACTCTCCCTATTATCTTTCCACACATTTCCCACAGAGAACTCTACTTCATTACCAACATTATTTATGCACACAACTTTATCTTCTTTAGCTTCAATCAAATTTGGTACAGCTAACATACTCAAAGCTGGTACCCTATTTACCCATCCTGTAGGCCATATCCAAACCCCATTCTGAACCATTTCCTTAACAGTTACACTATCATCAATCCGAGTATCCTTCAACATACCACCAGATATATAATTACTTAGAGGACTCAAATTGCACCAGTTATCGTGCAATAAAGCAGTATGTTTACCATTTCCAATTTTACTAACACAATGTCTTCTCATTATATCCCTTTGCTTCAGTATACCTCTCCAGCTCCACGAAGAATGTTCTGTATCCTTCGCAATCCAAATACTTCTTCCTTTTAATCTTTCAGTCTGGATCCAACTGACCCACATGGATTTTTGTTTAGTGCATAAGTTCCAAATATGTTTGCACAACAATACTTCATTCCATTCCTGCAAATCTTTTAATCCCAGTCCACCACAATCCTTAGGCTTGCACACTTCTTTCCATTAAACCTTTGCCTTCCCTCTTCCTAAAACGCCTCCACACCATAGGAATCCCTTTAGAATAGTTTCTATATCTTTTAAGACAGATTTAGGTATCAAGAAAACGGAAGCCCAATATATATGCATGGTTGATAGAATAGATGTGATTAACTGTAGTCTACCGGCATAGGATAGAAACCTGTTCTTCCAATCCAAGATTCTGCTCCTTATCTTATCCAACAATTCTTTGCAATCGTTCACACTCAAGCATTTGCTGATAAGCGGTACCCCCAAGTACTTTACTGGCAACTTTCCCTCCTTGAATTGCACCATCTCCTTACTTCTACTGTCCACATTACCAAAAAATATAGTGCTTTTGCCACTACTAGAAAAATAGCCTTTAATGACACATAAATTATGACACACGCATTTTAATGACAAGCAAAAACGGGTGTCATAAAAATACTGTCATAATTTGTAAAATCTGAAGGGTTTATGACGCGCAATTTTTAGTGTCATAAAAAAGTGTAGTGTAACACGGGATACACTTTCTTTGCGTGTCATCCTAAGTGTCGTCTTATTTTTATTAAATCTTTTAAAGTTTATCCATATGACCAGTATATCCTGAATCCTCTTTCTGCTACAAATCCAAAAATCCAAAATCCAAAATCTTCTTTCTGCTACAAAAATACAATAATCCAAAATCCAAAAATACAATAATCTTTACTGCTACAAAATCTGTTAGGTCCAGATTTAGTCCAGATTTACTGGACTCGCTCCAGACTCGACTACTGGAGCCTTACTGAAGATCTGTCCAGAAACGTGTTCTACTGGACCTACTCCAGACTTGGAATCTGGAGTCCCTCTGAAGATTTGTCCAGAAATAATGGAAGACCAGTGAGCAAATACTTGTATAGGAAATCTGGAGTATTCTCCAGATGAGCTCACTGGACTTCACCCCAGTCCAAATCAACTCTACTGAAGACATTTTGACTGAAGTCAAAGACTGAAGTCTGAAGAAAAAAGACTTAACAAATGGCGGAGTCCACTGGAAAGTCTTACCAGATCTGTACACTGGAGGATTGTCAGTGTTCTAGATCCTACAAGTCTGAACACTGATATCAGGGATTGACTTTTCCCTTTACACACTTTCCAAAGAACAATCCACTTGTTCTTTACCAAAGTATACGTGTGTAAAGGTGGTTGGATAAAAGGATACACTTGCATTTGATGTGACTTTATCCTTATTCCTTATCCAATACATTTAATGTTCTTGTCGGATCATTAAATGTATGCAACCATATTTGTACGGCACAAAATTCACTGGTGAATTTTGTTGCCTATAAATACAAAGTCATTTCCTTGACATAAATACTTTTAAGCATTCATTTTGCATTGAAGTGAATTTGTCCAAATACTCTCGATCTTAAACTGGGATACTTCACAACTTTAAGTATCTCGATCCTAAAGAGTTATTTGACAAATATAGATCATTTGTAACTCATAGGTTGTTAGGATACATACTTAATTGTATTATCTTGATTCCGCAACAACCTTGTGTTTTATTTAACATCATAAATAAAATACCCATGAAAAATACATAATGTTCCACTTTCTTTACGTGTCATCCTAAGTGTCGTCTTATTTTTATTAAATCTTTTAAAGTTTATCCATATGACCAGTATATCCCGAATCCTCTTTCTGCTACAAATCCAAAAATCCAAAATCCAAAATCTTCTTTCTGCTACAAAAATACAATAATCCAAAATCCAAAAATACAATAATCTTTACTGCTACAAAATCCATCCAAAATCCAAAATCCTGCTACAAAAATCAATAATCCAAAATCCAAAATCCAAAATCCAAAATCCAAAATCCAAAATCCAAAATCCAAAATCCAAAATCCAAAATCCAAAATCCAAAATCCAAAATCCAAAATCCAAAATCCAAAATCCAAAATCCAAAATCCAAAATCCAAAATCCAAAATCCAAAATCCAAAATCCAAAATCCAAAATCCAAAATCCAAAATCCAAAATCCAAAATCCAAAATCCAAAATCCAAAATCCAAAATCCAAAATCCAAAATCCAAAATCCAAAATCCAAAATCCAAAATCCAAAATCCAAAATCCAAAATCCAAAATCCAAAATCCAAAATCCAAAATCCAAAATC
Source organism: Erigeron breviscapus (assembly GCA_034093135.1). Classification (NCBI taxonomy): domain Eukaryota; kingdom Viridiplantae; phylum Streptophyta; class Magnoliopsida; order Asterales; family Asteraceae; genus Erigeron; species Erigeron breviscapus. Next base: position 13,119,419 of record CM067172.1, on the reverse strand, counting down.
CAAAATCCAAAATCCAAAATCCAAAATCCAAAATCCAAAATCCAAAATCCAAAATCCAAAATCCAAAATCCAAAATCCAAAATCCAAAATCCAAAATCCAAAATCCAAAATCCAAAATCCAAAATCCAAAATCCAAAATCCAAAATCCAAAATCCAAAATCCAAAATCCAAAATCCAAAATCCAAAATCCAAAATCCAAAATCCAAAATCCAAAATCCAAAATCCAAAATCCAAAATCCAAAATCCAAAATCCAAAATCCAAAATCCAAAATCCAAAATCCAAAATCCAAAATCCAAAATCCAAAATCCAAAATCCAAAATCCAAAATCCAAAATCCAAAATCCAAAATCCAAAATCCAAAATCCAAAATCCAAAATCCAAAATCCAAAATCCAAAATCCAAAATCCAAAATCCAAAATCCAAAATCCAAAATCCAAAATCCAAAATCCAAAATCCAAAATCCAAAATCCAAAATCCAAAATCCAAAATCCAAAATCCAAAATCCAAAATCCAAAATCCAAAATCCAAAATCCAAAATCCAAAATCCAAAATCCAAAATCCAAAATCCAAAATCCAAAATCCAAAATCCAAAATCCAAAATCCAAAATCCAAAATCCAAAATCCAAAATCCAAAATCCAAAATCCAAAATCCAAAATCCAAAATCCAAAATCCAAAATCCAAAATCCAAAATCCAAAATCCAAAATCCAAAATCCAAAATCCAAAATCCAAAATCCAAAATCCAAAATCCAAAATCCAAAATCCAAAATCCAAAATCCAAAATCCAAAATCCAAAATCCAAAATCCAAAATCCAAAATCCAAAATCCAAAATCCAAAATCCAAAATCCAAAATCCAAAATCCAAAATCCAAAATCCAAAATCCAAAATCCAAAATCCAAAATCCAAAATCCAAAATCCAAAATCCAAAATCCAAAATCCAAAATCCAAAATCCAAAATCCAAAATCCAAAATCCAAAATCCAAAATCCAAAATCCAAAATCCAAAATCCAAAATCCAAAATCCAAAATCCAAAATCCAAAATCCAAAATCCAAAATCCAAAATCCAAAATCCAAAATCCAAAATCCAAAATCCAAAATCCAAAATCCAAAATCCAAAATCCAAAATCCAAAATCCAAAATCCAAAATCCAAAATCCAAAATCCAAAATCCAAAATCCAAAATCCAAAATCCAAAATCCAAAATCCAAAATCCAAAATCCAAAATCCAAAATCCAAAATCCAAAATCCAAAATCCAAAATCCAAAATCCAAAATCCAAAATCCAAAATCCAAAATCCAAAATCCAAAATCCAAAATCCAAAATCCAAAATCCATCATCCAACATAAGCCAACTATCAACATTCCTCAAACATAAGCCAACTATCAACATTCATCAATCATAAGCCAACAACCATAATTTAAACCAACTATACGTACATATACTTCAGAGGATTCTACTTTCTTCAAGTCCCAGATGCTTATATATAGGGTCACCCGCAGCCTTCCCACCACATCTAAAACTCAATGAAGGCATAACCGACTTCCATGTATGTACGTCTATCCTAATGTAAAAGTAATACTTGACTAAAACATAACCCAAGTCAATCAAACGAAAAGAACCGTCACATCAATCCAACAATCAAGTCAAACAATCAATATATCAATAAACACAAAAGCATAATCAACCTCAAACACAAGTCTATCGTACAACAAATCATACGACTCTACAATGCACGTCATGTTCTATCTTAATCACAATATGTAACCAAAGTTTACCGCATAATCAACAAATCACTCAAACAATGAAGCACGTATGTTTACACTTTTCAGCCCGAATCTCTATTGAGTAGGGAACTACGGAACTCACCTTGGCTTCCAAGCTACGATTACGAGTTAAAAAGGAGTTATAAATGCTCAACAACCGCTACGAGTCCGCAACCTAGCAATAAATATCATATTATCATCAAAGTCAACTTCTATAATCCTAAACAAGTTGGTTTAGTAAGATTAGGGTCGAGTCACAACTCTTAGACGTCTAACCGCTTTCCCGCGTAAGAACAAGACACATTCGACTAGACATTTTTGAAAATGGAGAAAGATTCATGAAAAATGAATGTTACCAAAAGAAAGTAGACTCTTATACGATTCCAACGATAGGTCATATGACTCGATTGGACTTACGGATCAAAAGTTATAAGCGTTTGAAGTTGACGAAGAATCGCTTGACCAGCAACTTATCACTGCGCCGCAGTGAGCCAATTCTGCAGCAAAACTATGCCTAGAACGATCCCAAACAACCCAAAACACATCCAAACACCATTTTAGTCCTAGGGATCGACCAAAAGACCTTTCCAACTCGATTTTGAGCATAAACAAACATATATAAACATAAATAAACACAACCCAAAAGACCTTTCCAACTCGATTTTGAGCATAAACAAACATATATAAACATAAATAAACACAACCCACTTCATAAATCCGTTTCATTTCATCAATTTCATACCAAAATCGTTCTTAACCCTAATTTAAATCCACAAAACCCTAATTTGCATTTTGACCCGATTTGTGACCCGAATTTACTTGAAATCAACTAGAAATATGTAAATAAACATAAAATAAAGATTATGGGATGAGTTTAACTTACCAAAATCTCCACCTAGTGTTCAAACCCGAATTTGACCCGAATTAGATGTTTTCTTGCACCTTGAAACCCGAATTTTCGATATGTTGCTAAGATGAGGTTGATGATGAAAACCCCTAACAAAATCTTGCTTAACTTCTAATATATGAGGTAGAAATCCAGAGAGAGAGATATAGGTGCTTGTGTTTTTCTTGGAAGAGAAAAGAGAGAGAGAAGGAGAAGATAGAAATGAAATGAGTGGGGGAGGGGGAGTTAGAAGGGGGGCCGGCCTAAACTCCAAAAAGGGTAGGCTCCCACTCCGCTAAATTCGACAAATAACTAAACGTTAACCCTTTAAATGCCAAAACGACTCACAACCATACTTTAACTTAACGTTTCGCTAAAACTCGCTTATTCTCCCAAGCTTCTACCTTGATTTACAAAAGTCATTTACATTTAGTTGAATTTAAATTGTAAGCATCGATTAGCACGACTAATGAACCCGACTAGCGCATAAGCCCCAAATTGCACGACAAATTGATCTATATGTACACATTGCACTTAAATGAACCCCAAAAGACTTTAATTTATATTACTAACTAAATTGTTAGCCAAATTGCACAAGTAGTCAACGGGTCAAAAGTCACGGGTGTTACATTATTCCCCCGTTCAAAAGAATTTCGTCCCGAAATTCAACAAAACCCTAGTTATTAAACAGTTTTAGGTATCTAACCCTTACACGGTCCCCTCGCTCCCAAGTGAACTCGTTCCCGCGTTTAGCGTATCGTCCAACCTCTGAAATTCGTGTAGCGTTTGCTCCTTAGCTTCTTGACCTCGCTACCTAAGATTCCTTCCGGTTCCTCGAAATTACAACGATTCTCACTCTCAAAGGATTCAAATCTCGCTAATGTTATTCGCTCTCATCACTTGTAGCACGTGGCTCCGTTTAGTACTATAGGACAGCTTGAGTTTCCACTCACATGCCAATCCCATTCTGATCATTCCATCTCGTACACACCATGGTTGATTCCCTCGTTAAAAGAACTCCTTCATAAGTTACAATTTGTTACGCAATTAAATTTTTGAAAATCTCAAGGAATGTTTACCAAAGATTCGTTTGTCTTTTCGTTTATAATCATCGCATCTATCTCAAAACATCTTACTATTATATTAGCAAAATTCATTCGATTAAAGGAGCCGTATTATGTAACAAGTTTTTAGTTTATAGCTCGTTAGGTTATTTAGAATCGGGTGACGTCGCACACATCCTTCATACCAAGTGTTAGAACCTTTCGCCATGATTCATCGATCTCCGGGTTATAAATCCATTTTCTCAAACGAGTTTATTGTCAGTGTCCAGGAATTTATTATTTATTATTGTTATATATGTATATATACATATCGCGGTTAACATTAAGTGCAATTAGTTGTAAACAGGTAACACTTATTATGACGATTTGCCTTATAGTTAGCGCATTAAGTTAGGCGTCCAATTAAATCACCCCTTACCAATCGTGTACGTGTTTATATACCACCCAATATCGTTTAGACCTCAACTCCATTCCCGCGACGCTCGTTCTTGCGCATATTTTACATGTTGGGTAGACTTTAAAATTTTTTTATTTTATTTTATTTTATTTTATTTTATTTTATTTTATTTTATTTTATTTTATTTTATTTTTTCTTTTTTTTTTATTTTTTATTTATTTTATTTTATTTTATTTTATTTTATTTTATTTTATTTTATTTTATTTTATTTTATTTTATTTTATTTTATTTTATTTTATTTTATTTTATTTTATTTTATTTTATTTTATTTTATTTTATTTTATTTTATTTTATTTTATTTTATTTTATTTTATTTTATTTTATTTTATTTTATTTTATTTTATTTTATTTTATTTTATTTTATTTTATTTTATTTTATTTTATTTTATTTTATTTTATTTTATTTTATTTTATTTTATTTTATTTTATTTTATTTTATTTTATTTTATTTTATTTTATTTTATTTTATTTTATTTTATTTTATTTTATTTTATTTTATTTTATTTTATTTTATTTTATTTTATTTTATTTTATTTTATTTTATTTTATTTTATTTTATTTTATTTTATTTTATTTTATTTTATTTTATTTTATTTTATTTTATTTTATTTTATTTTATTTTATTTTATTTTATTTTATTTTATTTTATTTTATTTTATTTTATTTTATTTTATTTTATTTTATTTTATTTTATTTTATTTTATTTTATTTTATTTTATTTTATTTTATTTTATTTTATTTTATTTTATTTTATTTTATTTTATTTTATTTTATTTTATTTTATTTTATTTTATTTTATTTTATTTTATTTTATTTTATTTTATTTTATTTTATTTTATTTTATTTTATTTTATTTTATTTTATTTTATTTTATTTTATTTTATTTTATTTTATTTTATTTTATTTTATTTTATTTTATTTTATTTTATTTTATTTTATTTTATTTTATTTTATTTTATTTTATTTTATTTTATTTTATTTTATTTTATTTTATTTTATTTTATTTTATTTTATTTTATTTTATTTTATTTTATTTTATTTTATTTTATTTTATTTTATTTTATTTTATTTTATTTTATTTTATTTTATTTTATTTTATTTTATTTTATTTTATTTTATTTTATTTTATTTTATTTTATTTTATTTTATTTTATTTTATTTTATTTTATTTTATTTTATTTTATTTTATTTTATTTTATTTTATTTTATTTTATTTTATTTTATTTTATTTTATTTTATTTTATTTTATTTTATTTTATTTTATTTTATTTTATTTTATTTTATTTTATTTTATTTTATTTTATTTTATTTTATTTTATTTTATTTTATTTTATTTTATTTTATTTTATTTTATTTTATTTTATTTTATTTTATTTTATTTTATTTTATTTTATTTTATTTTATTTTATTTTATTTTATTTTATTTTATTTTATTTTATTTTATTTTATTTTATTTTATTTTATTTTATTTTATTTTATTTTATTTTATTTTATTTTATTTTATTTTATTTTATTTTATTTTATTTTATTTTATTTTATTTTATTTATTTTATTTATTTTATTTTATTTTATTTTATTTTATTTGTCCATTTATTAAATATTTATACATACATCACCGTATTCGCTTATCTCATGTATACAATTTAGCCTAACAACCTACTTTATACATGCCAAACTATCAAACTAGTAAACCAATCCTTTCATGAAAGTGTTTGTTGATTAGCACACCTACATATGCATTATCTATTTCCGTTACATCATGCATAATGATCACGCTTAACCACATATTTTCTCATACCTTTGCCATATAACTAATATGTTAAATCGATTCATAAAATTCTCCGTTGGTTAATACATTTTACGCATGCATCCCCAAATATCTCATATCCCGCATACAATCAAGTTTGACAATGTCTCATACGATTTTAAGTTCATATACTATTAAGCAACATACCCCCATTGTTCACCGATTACAATTAACATCTTTAGTGTTGGAATATCAACCGTTTATAATACATAAGAGTTAGGATACTTACAACCTTGATACCTTCTTAGGGTGCATATCAACATATTTATCATATTGTATCCTAACCGTTTATCAACATGTTTAAGTCGGACAACAACGAAAACATTTACAACATCCACGTGACCACTACGGGGCATACATACATACACATCACACATGCATAACATATAGGTTACTAAATCATACTAGATAACATGTCATTCCACTACCAAATCCAATAATAGTAATAGTTCTAGAGTCTATGACCCGGGGGTTTGCTTCCCAATTTAACTCAGGTTGGCCGCATTAATAGTTAGTGTTTTAACGCCGACACACTACACATGTTCAATGTCTTTTACTAAGGCCGACACATAAATATTCTCAATTAACTGTCATATATCGTGTTATCATACCAACATACCATACGTGTTTCATTCCACTATGTTAAGAACAACATATCAAAGTTCTCAAGTAATCGTTATCTATCATGTTCTCGCCAAGTTCACAACAATTGTTTATCGTTAATTCAAGTAATCACGTCAATACATCATACCATCAAACAATTAACACAAAACGGTTCAAGTATAATCTGGATTCGATATGCTCTCTAGTCATTGACCAGATATGTATACAGGGTGTACCAACGGCTAACCCTCCACCCAATCAACTTCCATTAAGCATATCGATTCCCTATTATACACTAAGCCAAGCAACTAACACGAATGATTCAAAGTATAATCCGAATTCGATATACTCTCTAGTTATTGACCGGGTATGTATACAGGGTGTACCAACGGCTAACCCTCCACCCAATCAACTTCCATTAAGCATATCGATTCCCTATTATACACTAAGCCAAGCAACTAACACGAATGATTCAAAGTATAATCCGAATTCGATATACTCTCTAGTTATTGACCGGGTATGTATACAGGGTGTACCAACGGCTAACCCTCCACCCAATCAACTTCCATTAAGCATATCGATTCCCTATTATACACTAAGCCAAGCAACTAACACGAATGATTCAAAGTATAATCCGTAGTCTAGGTCAAACCGCCTAATTCTCTACGACCACGCATGGGCCACCATTCTGTAACACCCCAAGCCAAGGCTCAGAATATCACGGAAATCATATAGCACAAGGTGGAATTAATGTAGAACATGAACTAAATGCAAATAAAGGATTCGGTGAATCCATACAATAAAAGAAACAAGTATCACAATACAACAGGAGCAAGAAACCATCAATATTACAAACGACATCAAAAGAAGGCTATCAATCCTAAATACTATGCAACATAAGGCAAATGGATCCTTGATCCATATAAGTCCAGTCCGGGTTCAACAGCAAGCAAACAAATCAAACTCCACGTCCTGGATAACCTGGTTACCTGAAAAGTGTACTAAGCATAGTCAACACAAGGTTGGTGAGTTCGTAGTAATGGTCCATAAAGAACCAACGTCAATAATCACAATATACGAATAGAGGCTAGACATGACTTACAGCGAGCCTCTAAGTAACCCAATAAGGTCCAACAACAAGATTACACAAGACAAGTAAATGTGTAATAAGAATGCACAATGATATACGAATCAATGTAAGTGCCAATGCATGAATAAGCCAACATGCCTATCCTATGCGTGAACTCCGTCACCTATGCAACGATACCCTTCTGTCATTACAATGAACAAGGCTGTATCTCAAAATCATCGAGATATATATGTCTATATACTCGGGGTCACGTTCTACATCCAAAATGGGTGCATACATCTATGCACCAGGATGTCGGCAATCCCCTGCCGAGGGCTCATCAACGATGTATGCAATGCTTACAATCAAATGTAAATGCATAAATCATAAACCAACAATCAATATACGATGCACCTGTGCCATCAATCAATATACGATGACCTGTGCCACAATAACCACGTTGACCTCATGCACTTGACCATCACAAAACAACACGTTGATCACATAGTACCCATATCAAAACAACACATTGATCACATAGTATCCATATCAAAACAACACATTGATCACATAGTATCCATATCAAAACAACACATTGATCACATAGTACCCATATCAAAACAACACATTGATCACATAGTACCCATATCAAAACAACACATTGATCACATAGTATCCATATCAAAACAACACATTGATCACATAGTATCCATATCAAAACAACACATTGATCACATAGTATCCATATCAAAACAACACATTGAATTTAAGCTATCACACAAGAGGTCTTAACTACGAACTCACACGGGGATTCACATAATTCACATTGCACACGAATTTCCTAACCATGCATGCTATATGAAGAGTTTTAGCTTAAGCCGTAGTCTAGGTCAAACCGCCTAATTCTCTACGACCACGCATGGGCCACCATTCTGTAACACCCCAAGCCAAGGCTCAGAATATCACGGAAATCATATAGCACAAGGTGGAATTAATGTAGAACATGAACTAAATGCAAATAAAGGATTCGGTGAATCCATACAATAAAAGAAACAAGTATCACAATACAACAGGAGCAAGAAACCATCAATATTACAAACGACATCAAAAGAAGGCTATCAATCCTAAATACTATGCAACATAAGGCAAATGGATCCTTGATCCATATAAGTCCAGTCCGGGTTCAACAGCAAGCAAACAAATCAAACTCCACGTCCTGGATAACCTGGTTACCTGAAAAGTGTACTAAGCATAGTCAACACAAGGTTGGTGAGTTCGTAGTAATGGTCCATAAAGAACCAACGTCAATAATCACAATATACGAATAGAGGCTAGACATGACTTACAGCGAGCCTCTAAGTAACCCAATAAGGTCCAACAACAAGATTACACAAGACAAGTAAATGTGTAATAAGAATGCACAATGATATACGAATCAATGTAAGTGCCAATGCATGAATAAGCCAACATGCCTATCCTATGCGTGAACTCCGTCACCTATGCAACGATACCCTTCTGTCATTACAATGAACAAGGCTGTATCTCAAAATCATCGAGATATATATGTCTATATACTCGGGGTCACGTTCTACATCCAAAATGGGTGCATACATCTATGCACCAGGATGTCGGCAATCCCCTGCCGAGGGCTCATCAACGATGTATGCAATGCTTACAATCAAATGTAAATGCATAAATCATAAACCAACAATCAATATACGATGCACCTGTGCCATCAATCAATATACGATGAACCTGTGCCAACAATCAATATTCATCCAACATAAGCCAACTATCAACATTCATCAACATAAGCCAATTATCAACATTCATCCAACATAAGCCAACTATCAACATTCATCAATCATAAGCCAACAACCATAATTTAAACCAACTATACGTACATATACTTCAGAGGATTCTACTTTCTTCAAGTCCCAGATGCTTATATATAGGGTCACCCGCAGCCTTCCCACCACATCTAAAACTCAATGAAGGCATAACCGACTTCCATGTATGTACGTCTATCCTAATGTAAAAGTAATACTTGACTAAAACATAACCCAAGTCAATCAAACGAAAAGAACCGTCACATCAATCCAACAATCAAGTCAAACAATCAATATATCAATAAACACAAAAGCATAATCAACCTCAAACACAAGTCTATCGTACAACAAATCATACGACTCTACAATGCACGTCATGTTCTATCTTAATCACAATATGTAACCAAAGTTTACCGCATAATCAACAAATCACTCAAACAATGAAGCACGTATGTTTACACTTTTCAGCCCGAATCTCTATTGAGTAGGGAACTACGGAACTCACCTTGGCTTCCAAGCTACGATTACGAGTTAAAAAGGAGTTATAAATGCTCAACAACCGCTACGAGTCCGCAACCTAGCAATAAATATCATATTATCATCAAAGTCAACTTCTATAATCCTAAACAAGTTGGTTTAGTAAGATTAGGGTCGAGTCACAACTCTTAGACGTCTAACCGCTTTCCCGCGTAAGAACAAGACACATTCGACTAGACATTTTTGAAAATGGAGAAAGATTCATGAAAAATGAATGTTACCAAAAGAAAGTAGACTCTTATACGATTCCAACGATAGGTCATATGACTCGATTGGACTTACGGATCAAAAGTTATAAGCGTTTGAAGTTGACGAAGAATCGCTTGACCAGCAACTTATCACTGCGCCGCAGTGGGGTCTGGCACCTCCCACTGCGCCGCAGTGAGCCAATTCTGCAGCAAAACTATGCCTAGAACGATCCCAAACAACCCAAAACACATCCAAACACCATTTTAGTCCTAGGGATCGACCAAAAGACCTTTCCAACTCGATTTTGAGCATAAACAAACATATATAAACATAAATAAACACAACCCACTTCATAAATCCGTTTCATTTCATCAATTTCATACCAAAATCGTTCTTAACCCTAATTTAAATCCACAAAACCCTAATTTGCATTTTGACCCGATTTGTGACCCGAATTTACTTGAAATCAACTAGAAATATGTAAATAAACATAAAATAAAGATTATGGGATGAGTTTAACTTACCAAAATCTCCACCTAGTGTTCAAACCCGAATTTGACCCGAATTAGATGTTTTCTTGCACCTTGAAACCCGAATTTTCGATATGTTGCTAAGATGAGGTTGATGATGAAAACCCCTAACAAAATCTTGCTTAACTTCTAATATATGAGGTAGAAATCCAGAGAGAGAGAAGGAGAAGATAGAAATGAAATGAGTGGGGGAGGGGGAGTTAGAAGGGGGGCCGGCCTAAACTCCAAAAAGGGTAGGCTCCCACTCCGCTAAATTCGACAAATAACTAAACGTTAACCCTTTAAATGCCAAAACGACTCACAACCATACTTTAACTTAACGTTTCGCTAAAACTCGCTTATTCTCCCAAGCTTCTACCTTGATTTACAAAAGTCATTTACATTTAGTTGAATTTAAATTGTAAGCATCGATTAGCACGACTAATGAACCCGACTAGCGCATAAGCCCCAAATTGCACGACAAATTGATCTATATGTACACATTGCACTTAAATGAACCCCAAAAGACTTTAATTTATATTACTAACTAAATTGTTAGCCAAATTGCACAAGTAGTCAACGGGTCAAAAGTCACGGGTGTTACAATACTCCCCGTCCAAAATATATATGCGCATCTGGAATCATATATGTTTGATATATTATTTGGCAGAGTATTAAAATATTTCATTATATGGACCTTCACAGCATTTGGTATGGACAAGAGCGGCCTCGTTGGCTGGGCCCAGTCCCATATGAATATCCTACTTATCTCAATGGTGAATTACCTGGTGATTATGGATTTGATATTGCACGCCTAAGTGAAGATCCTGTAGCTTTCAAGAGATACTTCAAGTAAGTTTTGCTTTTTTATTTTGGACAACATATCTTGTCATGATGTGAAACATGTAGTGTTTATCCGTGTTTTTGCAGTTTTGAAATATTGCATGCACGCTGGGCTATGTTTGCAGCACTTGGTGCTCTAATTCCAGAGTTATTAGACCTTGTAGGTGCTTTCCATTTTGTGGAACCTGTATGGTGGCGTGTGGGCTACTCAAAGCTTCAGGTATGGATCTGCACTTTAATTTCAAGAAGCAAACACTTGTGCGAATCTAATACATTGTTATCTTGCCAATTTAATCTACAGTCGAGTTTCAGAAATGTCACTTACATTGTTAATTTAATTTTTATATTACAGCGCAATTTTATATATGTTGGCAGGGTGAGACACTGGATTACCTTGGTATCCCAGGCCTCCATTTTGCTGGAAGTCAAGGAGTGATTGTCATAGCAATCTGCCAAACTCTTCTCATGGTAACTCTTAATATCTTCCATCTTCAAATAAACCACCTTTAACATTCCTATCAATAAAATTTACATTCTCGTTTCAAAATCGACAAATAACTAAACGTTAACCCTTTAAATGCCAAAACGACTCACAACCATACTTTAACTTAACGTTTCGCTAAAACTCGCTTATTCTCCCAAGCTTCTACCTTGATTTACAAAAGTCATTTACATTTAGTTGAATTTAAATTGTAAGCATCGATTAGCACGACTAATGAACCCGACTAGCGCATAAGCCCCAAATTGCACGACAAATTGATCTATATGTACACATTGCACTTAAATGAACCCCAAAAGACTTTAATTTATATTACTAACTAAATTGTTAGCCAAATTGCACAAGTAGTCAACGGGTCAAAAGTCACGGGTGTTACATTATTCCCCCGTTCAAAATATATATGCGCATCTGGAATCATATATGTTTTGATATATATGAAATGCGCTCTTTTGCTATTTGTGTATTTATTTGTATTGTGAGATTAACTGTTATTTAATGTGTAGATATTAATAATTTTATAAAAAAAATTTTTTTTTTTTTTTTTTTTTTTTTTTTTTTTTTTTTTTTTTTTTTTTTTTACAACCCTGTCTTCTATGCTTCAATGTATCGTTGTTTTTTTTTTTTTTTTTTTTTTTTTTTTTGTGTTTTTTTTTTATTATATATATAGTTTCTTTTTATTTTTTCATTCGTGTGTTATTTTTTTTTTTTTTTTTTTTTTTTTTTTTTTTTTTTTTTTTTTTTTTTTTTTTTTTTTTTTTTTTTTTTTTTTTTTTTTTTTTTTTTTTTTTTTTTTTTTTTTTTTTTTTTTTTTTTTTTTTTTTTTTTTTTTTTTTTTTTTTTTTTTTTTTTTTTTTTTTTTTTTTTTTTTTTTTTTTTTTTTTTTTTTTTTTTTTTTTTTTTTTTTTTTTTTTTTTTTTTTTTTTTTTTTTTTTTTTTTTTTTTTTTTTTTTTTTTTTTTTTTTTTTTTTTTTTTTTTTTTTTTTTTTTTTTTTTTTTTTTTTTTTTTTTTTTTTTTTTTTTTTTTTTTTTTTTTTTTTTTTTTTTTTTTTTTCCTATCAATAAAATTTACATTCTCGTTTCAAAATCGACAAAATAGAGGCTCTTTAGCCTTTAGGAATATACTTGCCTGGTGACATTAATTACCCAGGTGGTGCACTATTTGATCCGTTGAACCTTTCTGGAGATCCCGTTGCTTTTCAGGAGCTGAAGGTGAAAGAGATTAAAAATGGTTTACCTTAATGAACCCAGGTGGTGCACTATTTGGTCTGGTTTTGTGTGGTTAGTTTACAGGCAAATCAAGGGTGAGAATACACGGATGATGATTTGGATGAAGTTCGTGAAGAATGGGCAAATTATGTGGCAAACTTCATTTACCGGTGTTGAATTTTATATAATTTAGTAGTTGTAAACTTTTATGGTTAATATTAGAATTTTATATAATTTAGCAGTTGTAAACGCATTGTTTTGATATATAGAATTTTATATAATTTAGTAGTTGTAAACTTTTATGGTTAATTAGAATTTTATATAATTTAGTAGTTGTAAACTTTTATGGTTAATTAGAATTTTATATAATTTAGTAGTTGTAAACTTTTATGGTTATTAGAATTTTATATAATTTAGTAGTTGTAAACTTTTATGGTTAATATTAGAATTTTATATAATTTAGTAGTTGTAAACTTTTATGGTTAATTAGAATTTTATATAATTTAGTAGTTGTAAACTTTTATGGTTATTAGAATTTTATATAATTTAGTAGTTGTAAACTTTTATGGTTAATTAGAATTTTATATAATTTAGTAGTTGTAAACTTTTATGGTTATTAGAATTTTATATAATTTAGTAGTTGTAAACTTTTATGGTTAATTAGAATTTTATATAATTTAGTAGTTGTAAACTTTTATGGTTATTAGAATTTTATATAATTTAGTAGTTGTAAACTTTTATGGTTAATTAGAATTTTATATAATTTAGTAGTTGTAAACTTTTATGGTTAATTAGAATTTTATATAATTTAGTAGTTGTAAACTTTTATGGTTATTAGAATTTTATATAATTTAGTAGTTGTAAACTTTTATGGTTAATATTAGAATTTTATATAATTTAGTAGTTGTAAACTTTTATGGTTAATTAGAATTTTATATAATTTAGTAGTTGTAAACTTTTATGGTTATTAGAATTTTATATAATTTAGTAGTTGTAAACTTTTATGGTTAATTAGAATTTTATATAATTTAGTAGTTGTAAACTTTTATGGTTATTAGAATTTTATATAATTTAGTAGTTGTAAACTTTTATGGTTAATTAGAATTTTATATAATTTAGTAGTTGTAAACTTTTATGGTTATTAGAATTTTATATAATTTAGTAGTTGTAAACTTTTATGGTTAATTAGAATTTTATATAATTTAGTAGTTGTAAACTTTTATGGTTAATTAGAATTTTATATAATTTAGTAGTTGTAAACGCATTGTTTTGATATATAGAATTTTATATAAAGACTGGAAAAAATCAAGAAATAACACCCGAGGAAGTCCTTTGGTGAAGATGTCCGAGAAGTTATGTCGGGAAGGAACATGAAGAACACGAATATGACCACGCTGAACTTTCTCGCGAATAAAATGGATATCAATCTCAATATGTTTAGTGCGTTGATGTTGAACTGGATTACCGGTAAGATATATAGCACTAACATTATCTGTATAAACCAATGAAGCTCTGCGGAGAGGACAACCAAGCTCAAGTAGTAGATTACGAAGCCAACACAACTCATAAACAACAGTAGCAATACCCCGATATTCCGCCTCAGCACTGGATCTAGAAACAACCGTCTGACGTTTGGAGGACCAAGAAAGTAAGTTGTCCCCCAGGAAAACACAATACCCAGATGTAGAACGTCGAGTGTCGGGACAACCAGCCCAATCAGCATCAGTGTAAGCAACAAGTGTGGACAAAGAAGAAGGCCGCATCCATATACCCATGTCCATAGTGCCTTTGATATAACGCAGAATGCGTTTCAAAGCAAGAAAGTGATCCGTGTAGGGAGCATGCATATACATACAAACTTGCTGTACAGCATAAGAGATATTCGGGCGAGTAAAAGTCAGATATTGAAGAGCACCTGCCAAAGAATGATACAAAGTCGGATCATCAAAAGGGACACCAGCTTGAACCCCGAGTTTGCCTGTAGTGTCAATTAGAGTAGAAACGGGGTTACAATCCTGCATCATAGCTCGGTAAAGAATGTCAGAAGCATATCGGCTTTGAGATAAGAATAAACCGTCAGAAGAGCGGGTGACAGAGACGCCCAAAAAATAACTGAGAGGGCCTAGATCTTTCATAGCAAACTCAGCGGATAAGTGAGACATAAAATGTTGCTTGAGCTGACCTGAGGAGGTAACCATAAGGATATCATCAACATATAAGAGAATGTAAGCCGTATCCATACCACGGTTGTAGATAAACAATGAGTGATCACTGGAGCTATGATGAAAACCTAATCGTGCAACATAATCAGTAAAACGCTGGTACCAAGCACGCGGTGCCTGTTTGAGGCCGTACAACGATTTACGAAGCCGACAAACATGATCTGGAAAACGAGTATCCCGGAAACCTGGAGGTTGATGCATGAACACAGTTTCAGACAGGTTACCATGAAGAAATGCGTTCTTAACATCAAGTTGAGTAATATCCCATTTGCGAGTGAGTGCCAAAGAAAGCACTGTCCGGATAGTTGCTGGTTTCACAACCGGACTAAATGTGTCGGAACAGTCAATCCCCACCTGCTGAGTACGACCATCTCCCACTAAACGAGCCTTGTACCGCTCAAGTGTACCATCCGACTTCAATTTGTGCTTATAAATCCACATGCAACGTATAACATTCATAGCAGGAGTACGAGGAACCAACTCCCACGTCTTATTATCAATGAGAGCCTTAAACTCATCAGTCATAGCATGGTGCCAAATAGAACTGGAAAGGGCCTCGGTTAGGTTTTTAGGCAGTGGAGCAACAGTGGTGGAGGTATGTAGGTTAAGTGGTTGTTTCAGTTTGGAATGACCAGTTTTGCTACGCGTCTGCATAGGATGAAGGGTAGGCGGTGGGGGAGGGGGTGGTGGCGGAGATGGAGGTGGAACTGTGGCATTGGTGGTATCCGGTTGTGTAGGACGAGTCTGATTACGGGAGTAGGTATGGGCAAACCATGATGGGGTAGCCTGGGTTAGGGACTGGTCAAGATGGGCAGTGTGGCGAACAGGGGTGGTAGGGGGTGAGTCGGTTTGGATCGGCGGTGTATAAGTGGACGAATAATGGAGTAAATTGGGATGAAGGGCCGAGTCGCCTACCTTGTGAAGGAAATCACAAGACCGAGGGGACTGAGTGTTGTGGAATGGGAAGGTGGATTCATCAAACAGAACATGACGAGAGACAAAGATTTTCTTGGTAGCAAGGTCATAGCATTTGTACCCCCGATGATTGGAGGGGTAACCAAGAAAGACACAAGGGGTGGACCTTTGTTGGAGTTTGTGAATGGAAGGGGCAGGGAGGAGAGGGTAGCATAAACAGCCGAAGGTGCGAAGATGGGAATAGGCTGGAGACTTGTGATAAAGGAGATGAGTCGGGGTTTTAAAAGCTCTCAACTTGGACGGAAGGATGTTAAGTATGTAAGTGGCCATGTCGAGAGCATGATGCCAAAACGAGGGAGGGAGGGAGGCGTGGGTAAGCAACGTGCGAATGATGTTATTTATGGAGCGGATTTTACGTTCGGCTTTCCCATTCTGTGAGGAGGTGTGAGGACAAGAAAAGCGAAATTGCATGCCAAATTGTTTGTAGAAGTTATGAAATTGATTGTTATTATACTCAGTTCCATTATCACACCGAATTGTCTTTATAGGTTTATCAAATTGAGTTTTAATAAGGCTATGAAAATGTTGGAAAACAGAGAACACATTGGATTTATGTTGTAACGGATAAGTCTACAAGTAATTAGTATAATCATCTACAAACAGAATATAATAACGATGACCGCCCGTGCTTAAGACGGGAGAGGTCCAAAGATTACTATGAATAATATCAAAAGGTGTGTAAGTAACAGAAACTGAATTGAAGAACGGAAGTTTAATATGTTTACCAAACACACATGATTGACAAAGTTTATTAGATTTAGAAGTAGACAAAGAAATAGCTTAATTATTATGCAAAAAACGAAGTAAATTAGAGTCCGGGTGCCCTAAACGATGGTGCCAAATGTCTTGAGTAAAGGCTGCGAACGCTGAAGGAGAACATTTGGCTGGAAGAGACAACGGATAGAGATCCCCGGAGCTGTTGCTTCTAAAAAGAGGAAGTTTGGTCTTGAAATCCTTCACAAGAAAACCATACGGATCAAATTCAACAGAAACATTGTTTTCCCTAGTAAATTTTCTAACAGAGATCAAATTTTTGATTAGAGAGGGTGACACAAGGATGTTATGGAGTTTCAAGGGTGGAAACGGTGGTTTTAAAGTGGATTGGCCAATTCCAGTTGTGGATATTTGGGAACCATTACCAATGACAATGTGTTTAAAACCAGTATTGACATAAGAGGGAAGCATACCTGAGTTGTTGGCCATGTGATTTGTAGCAGCACTGTCCATATACCAATTCTGATCCGGGTTCAAAGACATTGACTGGAAGGCATAGTCAATGTTAGTCGGCGTGTAGGAGTAGTCATTTGCCGAAACATATGAAGCTGATGGGGCAGGGCCTAAAATTCCAGGATTGCGAGACGGGGGCCGAGGCAAAGGAGCAGTCGGGTAGGGACATGGAGGAATGGACCACTGAGCATGAGAAGGAACCTTCCATTGATGCCATGGTGGTGTATAGCCATAGTTTCCAAAGTAGTTGGTAGCATTATTGCCACGTCCACGTCCACGGCCCCGTCCACCCCTACGTCCACCCCGACCACGACTATCTGAACCGCGGCCCTGATAAGGTTGCTGTGACTGATCTGGAGCAGTTGGAACTGTTGGAGCAGGGGCAGGAGGATGGGGTGGGAGGTTAGGGGGCGGATTTGTGGCGGTAGTGAGGTTAGCAGTGGCGGTTTGGCGGGCTTTACGGGCTTCTTCAAGAACAAGACGGGATCTGGCAGATTCAAAAGTAGGCAGTGTGGTGGATTGTTGCAAAGACACCGCCACGTTATCATATTCCATACTCAAGCCCGCAATTAATTGAAGTACTAGGTTGGGATCGGTGACCGGTGCATCAACATTAGAGAGTTGATCCGATAAGTGTTTGAGCTCTTGACAATAGGCGGAAACAGAAGAGAAATCAGATAACCTGGTGTTGCTGAATTTCTGGCGAAGGTAAACGGCTCGGGTGGTTTGTTGTCAACAAAGATGCGGGCAAGGGCGGACCAGGCTTGGGCAGCAGTGCTGTCTGGTTGTAAGATGGTAGTCAAGAGGCTGGGAGTGATGGTGTTGTAAATCCATTGAACAACAATGGCATCAATGCGCAACCATTCCGCATCAGGTGAAGAGGATGCGTTTGTAGGAGGGATGATGTGGTCTAACACCTTACACGCGGTGCATTGGATCTTGAAAAGAGCCATCCAGGAGTTGTAGTTACCCTCTTCGCAATCGAGGGTGTTGGGAATGTGATTGCGAATATTAGTGATAGTAGTTGCGGGATGTAAGGGTGTGGAGGTGACTGTTTGTTTGTCTTTGTCGACTGTCATGATGAAGAACATCAGGAACGAATTTGTTGAGAAGAGGAAGAAAAGAGAAGGGACGGCACAGGGAGGAAAAAAAATTTTTTTAGGGTTTCTCTAATACCATGTTAGACGAGATAATGAATTGGTTGGGTTTTCCCCTTCTCATTGATATGAATATATAAGATTACAAATTACACTTGACTACCTCGGACTATTATAGAAGTTACAATACAATAATAATAGACACGGTCTAATAGTTTGGATGTGTTCTTCTTTTTCTCTTTTGATGATAATGATCCTTAGCACAGAGGATCTAGCCATCTTTTGGATATGCTAACCATTCCGACAGCTTTTTTTTCTGACCAATGTTTGGATATGCTAAGATTTGAAATATATCATGTACAGTATGTATTTTTCTTTTTTTTTCACAAACCACATGTGTAAAAAATGATGTGAGTGGTGTTAATATTATCTAACATTTTTTTTTAATGAAGATGATTGATATTAGTTGAAGTGTATGGATGTATATATAGGTTTTAGGTAAAATAAAACAAGTATTAAAGTAAAACAAATAAAACAATAGATTTTTCTTCAATGAAAATCATCGTGCATCAATTGTTTCGTTAATCTTCGTGCATCAATTTAACCATAATCTAAGGGTCAAGATCTTGTCTTATTTGTTTTACTTTAATACTTGTTTTACAATACAACCCCTATATATATATATATTATATATATAATATATTTATTTATATTATCAACATATATGATTATATATATATATATATATATATATATTATATATATATATTATATATATATATATATATTATATATATATATATATATTATATATATATATTATATATATATATTATATATATATATTATATATATATATTATATATATATATTATATATATATATATTATATATATATATTATATATATATATATATTATATATATATATATATATATATATTATATATATATATATTATATATATATATATATATTATATATATATATATTATATATATATATATATTATATATATATATATATTATATATATATATATATATATATATATTATATATATATATTATATATATATATATATTATATATATATATATTATATATATATATATATATTATATATATATATATTATATATATATATATTATATATATATATATTATATATATATATTATATATATATATTATATATATATATATATATTATATATATATATTATAAATCTATCCTTTTATTTGTAATTTAATTAGTTTTATTTTAGCGAACTATATTATATATTTATATATTTTTTCCTAACATAAAAATAATATAGCCTCGTAGCACTAAAATCACCTACATAAAAAAATATAATAATTACATGTAACCTCACACCTTTCTTTTCAAAACTCGTATTGTGTAAGTTACATATACATGAATCAAAGAAAAATAAAATAAATTTTACAATATATAACTAATTCCATGTTCTTGATTGTGCAAATGTTTTTTTACTTTGGATTCAACTTTGTAGGAAAATGGTCACCACTATAAGCAAAAAGACTGTCATTAGTATAAGGATGCTCACTTCCCCTAGTTGTAAAATCTCCTGCTGAATTTGCTGCTGATTCGGCATTTGGATTAAGACCGTTCAGTTCCATAATGCCTTCAATCTCTTTCACAACATCACTCATTGTTGGTCTCTGATCTCCGGTTTCTTCCACACACTTCAATGATAAATCTACAAATCTTTCCAATCCTTTGAGTTGAGTGGTCAAGCCGATGATTGGATCAAGGACGTCGTGCAGATTATATAGTTCTTTACTTTTGTCCATGGTTTGCTTCACTTCTCTCACAATGTACTTCCCTTTCTCGATTGGATTTCTTGCTGTTATTAGCTCTAATAGTACGACTCCAAAGCTGTAAACGTCGCTCTTTTCAGTCAACTGTTGTGTCATGTAGTACTCAGGGTCCATGTATCCCTGCATTATATCACGTAGCCTTCTATTTCAGGTTAAAATTTTCATGAAAACGAAAGTCTTATGTTTGGATTGGAAGTTAGCATAAGGTGGCTAGCAATTTTGGCCCACTTATTTGAAAATGGAATAGACAATTCAAATTATAAGTTGACTCTAATGGGTCAAATTAGTAAATGGTAAAAGTTATCTAATATGAAATGGGTTGAATAATTCAAATACGTTGAAAGAGGCAAAAGCCATACAAAGTGTGGTCACAATAGTAAATTGTTTCATTTAAAAAGTTAGATTAGTATCATAGTATGAATGTATGATATAACTATTAGATATATTAGTTATTTTATATCAAGTTTCCATGTATTAGTTTAGGCTACTGTATAAATATAGCCTCTTGTAATCCCTATCAATTACAATTTAATATAATAACCTACAAAGTTTTTCATGGTATCAGAGCCATAAATCCGGCAACAAATCCGGCCACAATTTCGATCAATAAACCTAACTTTATCTACAATATGTCCAACTCAAATTAACCCTTTAAATATTCGAATTATACAACACCACCACCACCATTAGCTGCGGATTCAAAAACTGAGAAAACCCACAAAAATTCGCCGCCGCCGCTCTGACGCGCCGCCGTTAATCTTGCCGGAATTTTTGAATTTCAGCAATTACTTTGTTTTTCAGACGAATTAAGCTCCACCGCCGCCACCATCTTAATCCTTGTGAAATTCTGAACAAAACCCATAACTTTAATTTGTCTTTCGCCACTGTTCACCGCCGTCGCTGCCGGAAACCACCGCCGGAACCTAATTTTTTCAAAAACAAAAAAATTAACCTACTTTTCTAATGGCAATGCTTGCTCCTATCTCCACACAAGACAAAGAAATCCACAACTCTCACAAATTTGCCTTCAAACTATCTCCAACTAATTATGGATATTGGAAATCAATGCTTGAAGCTTTTTTCACTACACATGGTTTATATGGGTATATAAATGGCACAATTCCATGTCCTTCTCCAACAATACAATAAAAAGACAAAGAAGCTACATCCACTTCACAACCAAACCCGAATCATCTGATTTGGTTATCTAATGATGCCCATGTACGTATGCTTATTATGTCTACTGTCTCTGAAGCATCGTTCCGACATGTACAAGGAGGTACTTCACGTGAACGGTGGTTATCCCTTGCTCGCGCATATGCCCCACAAACCTCGTCTAGGGAATATACCCTTAAGTCCCAACTTCTTCGACTTCAGATGAAAGACGGTGAATCAACGTCTACTTATCTTACTCGAGCACAAGAGTATGCTGATGCTCTTGCAAATATTGGCGAACTAGTGAAAGACAAAGATCTTGTGATGCACGTTATTACAGGTCTTCCCGATGATTACAACAACTTCAAATCAACCATACTTGGTCGACCAACCCCCTTGGCATTCTCTGAGCTGAACGGGCTTCTCTTGGATTTTGACTACATGGTCAAGAAACCCATGGCTGATTTAACACCCGCTCAAACTTTCTCGACTGCTACATTGCCACAGTCTTCGAGCCCTAGTGGAAATTCACCTTCACTTCCGAATGATACTATGGAAGCCCTTCAACAACTGGTAGCCCGTCTTGGTTTTCAGCTTCAACCATCATCTGCCCAGTCACCTCAAACTTTTTATTCACCCAATAAAAGACTTTCTTTACGAGATATCCTTCATGTCCCTGAAATTAAACAAAATCTTCTTTCCGTTCAAAAGTTTTGCTTAGACAACAATGTGTTTTTTGAATTTCACGCAACTTTCTTTTCTGTGAAGGACAAGGTCACCCGTTCTACCCTCCTCACTGGTCCAAGTAATGGAGGTCTCTACTCCTTTTGTCTACCGAGCTATCAACCTATCCAAAAATCTTCTTTCCGTTCAAAAGTTTTGCTTAGACAACAATGTGTTTTTTGAATTTCACGCAACTTTCTTTTCTGTGAAGGACAAGGTCACCCGTTCTACCCTCCTCACTGGTCCAAGTAATGGAGGTCTCTACTCCTTTTGTCTACCGAGCTATCAACCTATCCAAAAATCTTCTTTCCGTTCAAAAGTTTTACTCAGACAACAATGTGTTTTTTGAATTTCACGCAACTTTCTTTTCTGTGAAGGACAAGGTCACCCGTTCTACCCTCCTCACTGGTCCAAGTAATGGAGGTCTCTACTCCTTTTGTCTACCGAGCTATCAACCTATCCAAAAATCTTCTTTCCGTTCAAAAGTTTTGCTTAGACAACAATGTGTTTTTTGAATTTCACGCAACTTTCTTTTCTGTGAAGGACAAGGTCACCCGTTCTACCCTCCTCACTGGTCCAAGTAATGGAGGTCTCTACTCCTTTTGTCTACCGAGCTATCAACCTATCCAAAAATCTGTCTTCACCACTGTTCGAGTCTCTCCGGACGTGTGGCATCAAAGACTGGGTCACCCTCATTCAAAATTATTTTCTTCTATGTTATCTAGATTTAATTTACCGCTTTCTAGTAATAGTTCTTTAAGTCATTGTACTACTTGCTCTATTGGCAAGTCTTCCAAACTGCATTTACCATTATCTCGCAATAAAGCTTCGAATATTCTTGATCTTATTTATTGTGATGTTTGGGGTCCTTCACCCGTTCCTTCTTTTGATGGTCATTCTTATTTTTTGTTGTGTGTTGATGCCTTTTCACGTTACATGTGGTTCTTTCCCTTGAAACGTAAATCTGATGTTTATCATATATTTACTCAATTTGTTGCTATGACAGAACGTCAATTTAAAACAAAACTGAAATCAGTCCAAACCGATGGCGGGGGTGAATTTCGCAAATTGTCTCCTTTTTTCTCAAATCTAGGCATCATCCACAGATTCTCTTGTCCTCACACAAGTGAACAAAATGGCCTTGTTGAAAGACGACACCGACATGTCGTTGAAACTGGTCTCACTCTTCTTTCTCAATCCGGTGTCCCATTTAAATTCTGGCACTTTGCCTTTGACACTGCAGTCTACCTTATCAATCGCATGCTCTCTTCAAACACAACACGCACCTCTCCCTTTGAGTTTTTGTTTAAACGGACACCCAATTACACTTTTCTCCGTGTTTTTGGTTGTCAATGTTTTCCTCACCTACGACCCTATAATCCACACAAAATGGATTTTCGGTCTACTCCTTGCACATTCTTGGGATATAGCACCTCCCATCACGGGTATCGGTGTTTTGACCAAGAGTCTGAGCGTCTCTATGTTGCTCGTCATGTCCGCTTTAATGAACACTTCTTCCCATTTCGTCAACCCACCTCGCCACCGACACCTACCTCCCAACCAGACGAATACTTCTCGTCTTATCCATCACCTCCACTTCCTACGATCGACCCGATTTCTGATGGGTCAGCTGAAAATGTTGATTTACCTCCTCCACCTGAGCCCACAACTACGCTCATTCCTCCTGTCCAACCATTACAACGTTCATCAGAACCTGCACAAGTGGTCGATCCTATTCCCTCCTCTAGACCATCATCACCACCCCAGCCCACTACACGCACACGTCCTTCAAATCTTCGCCAAAATCCGCCTAAAACAAAAAATTTTGATCCATATGTGAATCATACCTTCACATCTCTTTCTGAATCTGAACCCGCTACCTTTGCTATTGCTAACAAGAACCCTCTCTGGCGCAAAGCCATGGAGGATGAATATTCGGCTCTCATGAGAAACGACACATGGTCATTAGTGCCACGTGTTCCTGGAAAAAATGTAGTTGATTGCAAGTGGGTATACAAAGTTAAACGTAAACAACGGGGAATAATCACTCGCTATAAAGCGAGACATGTTGCTAAGGGATTTCACCAGCAGCCGGGCATTGACTACACTGACACCTTTAGCCCTGTTGTCAAGGCTACCACTATCCGGGTTGTTTTATCCATTGCTACAGCTAACCATTGGCCCTTAAGACAATTAGATGTCCAGAATGCTTTCTTACATGGTGAACTTAAGGAAACAATGTATCTACAACAACCGCCAGGTTTTGTTGACAGGTCAAAACCTGATCATGTGTGTTTATTGCACAAATCATTGTACGGTCTAAAGCAAGCACCGAGAGCGTGGTTTCATCGGCTCTCTTAGGCTCTTTATCGCATTGGTTTTAGGGGATCCAAAATTGATCCCTCGCTTTTTATCTATTGTGCTCGTGGTACAGTGCTATATATGATAGTGTACGTTGATGATATTATTTTGACAGGAAACAACCCTTTGCTGCTTGATCAGGTTGTTCATCAGCTTAGCCATGCCTTCGCCATTCAAGACATGGGGCATCTGTCCTATTTTCAGGGTGTGGAAATCACACGTACATGTTCAGATTTGTTTCTATCTCAATCCAAATATATTACGGATCTCTTGGAACGCGCAAATTTATCCAATGCCAAACCAGTTCCATCTCCACTTTCTACATCTGTGGTTTTGTCTAAAAGTGATAGCACTGCCTTCTCGGATCCAGTAAAATACTGAAGTATTGTTGGTGGTCTCTAGTATGCTACTCTTTCTAGGCCGGATATCGCATTTGCTGTGAACAAAGTGTGTCAATACATGCATTCCCCGACTCAGAATCATTGGTCAGCTGTTAAGCGTATTCTCCGTTACTTACAAGGGACATCCGGTTACGGATTACGCATCTCTAGCAACTCATCAACTCAGTTACATGCTTATGTCGATGCCTCATTCAATGCTATTAATGCCTACTCGGATGCTGATTGGGCTGGTTGCCCAGATGACCGTCGATCCACGGGGGGATTTGCTATATATCTTGGATCTAATCTTGTCTCTTGGTCTGCTAGAAAGCAGCGAACTGTATCTCGGTCATCCACAGAGGTTGAGTACAAGGCTATGGCTAACACTGTCGCCGAACTTACATGGCTTCAATCTCTACTTCAAGAATTGCGCATTCCTATGCAGACTACTCCAACATTGTGGTGTGACAATCTAGGTGCTACTTATATGTCAGCTAATCCCGTCTTTCATGCTCGCACAAAGCATGTGGAAATTGATTTTCATTTTGTACGAGAGAAGGTTGCTCAAGGAAATTTGTCAGTAAAGTTCATATCTTCACAAGATCAGATTGCTGATGTTTTTACGAAAGCCTTATCATCTAATCGGTTCTTGCTGTTGCGATCCAAGCTAAGAGTCACTCAGCGTAGCTTGAGGGGGCGTATTAGATATATTTAGTTACTATATATTAAGTTTCCATGTATTAGTTTAGGCTACTCTATAAATATAGTTTCTTGTAATCCCTATCAATTACAATTTAATATAATAACCTACAAGGTTTTTCAATAACTATCAATACTTAATACATTTGAATGCACCTATTTATAAAAAAGCAGAAAAGTAGGCAAAATAATAATCGCATGTTAACCAGACCGCAACCCATTTAGAACACTTACCACCATTTACCACCTCTGCAGACTACTAAAGTAAAAAATGAAATTACTGACCATTGTCCCTTTCACTTGAGTAGTAACATGAGTCCTGTTAGCATCACCCAGGGATTTGGATAGGCCGAAATCAGCCACCTTTGCGACTAAGCGTTCATCTAATAAGATATTGTTTGTTTTCACATCTCTATGTATGATTGGAGGATCAGCAAGATCATGCAAATATTGCAACCCTTTCGCTGCTCCTAGTGCTATACGGAGTCTTCTCATCCAATCTAATCTGATTCCAGATCTCCCTACATGTATAAAACCATCGATCATCAATTTTAAATTTCAGATGAGTGAGGTATCAATGATTCTTAAAATGAAAAAAAAAAAAGAAGAAAAATGTGTTACCTGATAGACTATCTTTGACTGTACCATTCACAATATACTCATAGACCAACATTTGTTCACCTTGATCGAAACAGAAACCTACAAGACTCACAAGATTCTTGTGATGAACTCTTGAAAGAAGCTCGATCTCGGTTTTAAACTCAAGTCCACCTTGTGTTGATCCCTGCTTAGCCCTTTTGATGGCAATGGGCTGCCCATTTGGTAAACTTCCTTTGTATACCTACACAAAATGAACTCTTTCTTTCATCTTCTCTTATAAATATAATCAACTCTAATATTTTCTTTCATCTTTATACATGTAGAGTTATTAATTTTGACACATCTTTAGCGGGTCAAATGGGTAAACTAAAGAAGTCAAATGAGTCTAAAGTAGGACTACATGTACTTTTGATGCATAAACCTCTTAAATACTTGTATTGAGATGGTAAGAATTAGATAGTCAATATTTGCCACGGTATTGAATATAACTTGTAAAAAAAGATTTGGATTTTCCACGTTAGTTCAACCTGCCAACACGCGTTTCATTGCGTCCCGCAGAATTCTTAAAGCAACTACAAATAACTACCAAACCCACTTGACATACCCATATGTATACACGTTATAAGGTTAATCAGTTAATGTGAACTTACCATTCCATATCCACCCGTTCCTATGTTGTTTGATTCCGAAAAGTTGTTTGTGTATTTGCTAAGCTCTTCATAAGAGAAAGCTTTTGCTCCTTTTAACTGAGGAACAGCACCACTTCCATTGTTGACATCCCATAATGCTACAAATTTTACACAAATACGATCAGAACCCAATCATATATGCGAGTGTAATCTGAAAGTTTTAGTAAAAAGATCATGAGATATCATACCAAATGGACTGCTCTCTTGGTTTGCTCTTTCAGCTCGTCCCTTTTGACGGAAAGCATACATTCCAGCAAGTGCTAGTAATACCACAAGGACGCAACCACCAACAACCGCCCCAACAATAGCTCCAGTATTTGATGACTTGTGTCCTGCACCTGATCCCCCTGTTAGATGACACCATAGTGTGGTTTAATGAATGAGTAACTTTATATAATTGTAGAGTAGAGGTTGCAACATACGCAGGATGGATGGGTTGGGTAATGTATAAATTTTGTTCAAACAAGGTCAGGTTGGCCCGAAACACTCTTTTCATCAAATTTTATATACGTATATTTATTTTCAGTAATATTCTAGTTTTTTATTTAATTAAAATGATTTTAACTCAATGACAGGTTTCCATTGATACTATTTTGTTCGTTTTATCTGCTAGAGACATAACATAACGCGAGTTAACTAATGAAAAAAATTAATTACCTAATAAGAAGTCATAGTTTTCACCAATGAAAAAGTAGGTCCCAAAGGCTGGGGGTGGTTTATAAGTTTGGTTACTAAGTGAGAACCCAAGGCCAAGAATCCCAGTTCTATTGAACCTTTCTTCTCCGGATGGGAAAATCTGTAACCTGATCACAAGGTAATCATCCAAATTCTTGGTAGGATTACTGACTGAAATCGAGTCAACCGGGAGTTGAGACAAACTAAAAGAACGGATCATAGAATTGCGGAGAGAATCATATATTGTCGAATTTCCAAGGTCAGAAAAGGAAGGAGCTCTGAAGAAAAGGTTTCCGGTGTATGGAAATGAACATCTACAATTTGGACTTGAAACTTGAGGCGAACTACAGGATGTAGGTACACAGTTGTTTGGTGGAGTCAAGTATGAAGTATTAGTAATTGTAGGAAGGGAACAAAAGCTATCCGTTACATCTGACTCTGTACATATTGGATTGCCTACAAGTCTGCAAAGAAAGTTTAACCCGATGTAGTTCAGTTGATAAACAAAATAGATAATATAAAATCATACTAAGTAAATGAACTGAAATATTAAAAATTTAATAATATATGAAGTAAATTGGTTGAAACTTGAAAGGTGTCATATCCGATATAGGGTAAGAAATGAAAAGTAATATATTTGGCCACAAAAGTAGAACCCTTTTTTTCTGAAAAAATATGGCATTGGAGTAAAATAACACAACTTACATTATTTCGATACCATTTCTTTGGCTCCGTTGAGTGAAATCAGCAATTTGATTATTCTGCAAATTGACCTGTTGTAGTTGGTTGCTTGGTGTAGTGCCGATATTCAAGGTTTCGTTTAATGCATTGTTACTTACATCACTGACAAAAGGAAAGTTTTCCAATTTATCAGTTATTCTGCAGTTATAAACATAAGAACTTGTACCAAATACCAATGAATTATCTACTTACACATTCTGTAATTGAGGGATGCTGAAAAGGGCAGCAGGTAGCTGTCCTTCAAGGCTTGTACTAGACATCTTCCTGCCAGATGATAAAAATGATACGTAATTAGCCATTGCGGTTTTGAAGTAAATATATTGAGATGGTAAGAGGGATTTACAGAGTGGTCAAAGACTGTAAAGTTGAAAACCATGAAGGAACAGGTGAAGGGTCAAAAGTATTGTTGCTCAAATCTCTGAAATGACATTAAGAAATCCTGTATTAGTTTCTTGAGTATGTAATGAAGATAACTGTTTGAAACTTTCTTACTTACAGATAATTGAGGACAATCAAGCCTGATAAATTAGGCACGCGGCCGGTCAACTGATTGTTTGACAAGAACCTATAAACAATTTATTAGAAAATGTCAAAATAACATGAAATGAACCAAACACAAAGACATTTAAGTTCTGAAACCTACATTTCGAAAACACCCGTGAGGTTATTGATA
This sequence comes from Erigeron breviscapus, assembly GCA_034093135.1. Lineage (NCBI taxonomy): Eukaryota > Viridiplantae > Streptophyta > Magnoliopsida > Asterales > Asteraceae > Erigeron > Erigeron breviscapus. The sequence goes on along the minus strand of CM067172.1, from coordinate 13,090,104 downwards.
CTTGGTGGCACATTCCCCGTTAAGAAATTCCTATCAAGACGTCTGATTTTAAAGGAAAAATGGCATTAGTATATAAATTAGTTGCACTATGAGGTTTTGAAAAAATCTTGAGGTGTAATCATCATAGGTACTCACACCACTTCCAGCGATTTCACAAGGCCAAGTGTTGAAGGAATGGGACCGCTTAGCTGATTGTTTTCGAATAAACTGCTCAGAAAAGAAAGTTGAATAGTTAGTGGACTCCTGCGATCATTTCTATTTTCAAGGAAATTTGTTCTGATATGAAAACATACAGATGAATTAGAGTCATGTTGGAGTTAAAGAGTCTTTCCGGGATATTACCAGTGAGCATGTTCCTTCCAAAATGGCTGAAAGGAGTAAAATTGCAAACTAAAGTAAGCACAAAATCCAAATTCTAGTTGCATATACCAAGTGAACCCATATTGAAAAGAATGATATAAATGTAGATATACAAGTGTTTTGCATGAAGCAGCATATCAAGACCAGGAGTTCTTCCACTAGAAACTGGTATACTTCCAGAGAGCCTATTATCAGCTAGATCCAACCAGTAAAGATTTTCAAGATTACCAAGTGAGCATGTTCCTTCCAAAATGGCTGAAAGGAGTAAAATTGCAAACTAAAGTAAGCACAAAATCCAAATTCTAGTTGCATATACCAAGTGAACCCATATTGAAAAGAATGATATAAATGTAGATATACAAGTGTTTTGCATGAAGCAGCATATCAAGACCAGGAGTTCTTCCACTAGAAACTGGTATACTTCCAGAGAGCCTATTATCAGCTAGATCCAACCAGTAAAGATTTTCAAGATTACCAATGGAACTTGGAATGGGTCCGGTGAAACCATTTGAATTCAGGGACCTACAAAATCAAGATTGTTGAATAATGGTTAACATTAGCCACTGGGTTTATAAGCATAAATTAAGATTTAAAAAACTGGGCAAGTTTGGTGACAGGTCAAGCCGGGTGGGTCGGGTTGACCTGGATAACATTTTATCCAAAAATAATGTCATTCAGAATGAAACATAATCCATCAAATACGATTAGAACGTTTATTAGATAATGATCCAGTTTTGTTAAATAAAAATGCTACACAATGTTTTATAGTGAATTAAATTACAAATTTCAATCTGCATCCTTTTAAACTACTTTATTTTCATGTGACCTTATGTACCCCTATCGACACATTCATAAGTAATGGGTCAGAATTATCATCTCTAAAATTGGGAATTCAATATATATCAGTTGGAAAGAAGCAATCTTTGTACTCACATGTAGATGAGGCTGTCAAGATTACCAAGTGAGTCCGGGAGTGGACCGCTGAAACCACAATTGACCAGGATCCTGATGAACAAAATCGAACACAAATTATTATTCTAGTATTCCAAAAAAAAAAACAAGTTGAACAATAAATGAGGCCTATTAAGTCTAAAAGCTACTCACAGATTTGTTAACTTTTTCAAATTTCCAATTGCAGGAGTTAGAGACCCAGTCAAACCTTTATTGTAAGATAGATCTCTACAAACACAAAAAGTCAAATACATAACAATAAAAATCTGATCACATAACACATACAGAATCAAACAATATTTTTGCTAACTAAATGATCAAAAAACATACAGAATCTGCAATTCAGTTAGCTGTGCGATGTCTCCGGTAAGTCCACCTTCCAAATTCATGCTTGCCAAAGTACTGGAAATTCAAACAGAATGAGAAAAAAGAAACAACTTGTATAACATGTTTTTACTTACACGAAAATGAATATTCACGAAAGATGAACTCACATGGAGGTGATACGCCCATTCGTGCACCTGATACCTTCCCAACCACTACACGGATCAGAGCTACCTTCCCAACTAGGTGGTGTGTTATCCCATTCATCCTTAAGAGCTCGCATATACGTAACTACATAAATCAAACAAGTTTTTTCTTAGCCATATGCTTAGCAAAATGCTTAGAAACTTCATTAAAACGACACCTATTCAACTAGCTACGTCAAAAATATATAGCTGCTTATATGATCCAAATTCTTTTAACGATGCATAACACGACCAAATTTAGTTCTTAAAAACATTTTTCGTGCGTAAAACAAGTACCGAAAGTCATGAAAGTTATAGAATTAACTTACAATCACTATTCTGTGCAGTTGAAAACCAAACTTGTATGAAGAATATTATGATAAGAAGTAAATGTCCTATTCTTCCAACCATTTTTGAAAATTTTTTAAACATGAAAGTTGGAGAGAAATGTATGAAAATATATCAAGAAGAAGTTATATTAAGACATTGGATAGAAGAAAGTGTCTTCATGACAGCAGGATTGTTTCATTGACTTGAAGATCAAATGGGCAACCAGCTAGATTTGTTTAATATTTTCTATTAATTAAATATGATTGAATTATAAGAAAGTGGCTTACTTATTCTTTCTTTTGAATTTTACGTGTTATACGTATCATAATTTTGTTTTACTAATTCTCTTCCAGACAAACATAAAGCGTCAAAACTAACTTAGAAAATGCATATTCATTTGAAGTAATGATTATTATGATAAAACTTTTAACTAATTATTATTTAATGTTTTACAGGTTTCGCGACAACGATATATGTATTATCATAAACTCGTCTTGGAAAATGATTTTGTGGTGAAATCATTTATTTAAATAAGACATGATTTCATCTAACATGTGATAGTATAATTACTTTTCTTTGCACTATTATATGACATTTAGTTAGGTAATTTCGTTAAAGTGAAATAGCTCCACTTCTTTAAATAGTTGGAACATTCTTTTCTATTAATTACTTTATCTATCAACACATGTTTGTACTAGTCTTGTTTACACACATCAACTTGATACTTATTTTTTACGAGAAATATTAATTAACTAGAAATTCATTGATTGTTCAATTTGCATGATCTTATTCTTGATTATGTTTGTTCGATCGGCTTTGACCAAAATTAATTAAATAATTTCAAATCAAATATTGGAACAGACTAACACTAATATTCCTTCCTTCCGTCCCATTATTGTTTTCTTGGTTATTATATCAATTTATTTATTTATTTTTGAAAAGTTATATCAATTTATTTTTAATAAACTGTTATCTTTAATTTATAATTAGTTAAAAACAAGTATTTTGTTAGAAATCAGATGATGTCAATTATCTATCTTATAACTAAAAGAGAAGTTGGGGTACACTTGGCACCCTTAAACGTTTTTAAGGCCTTAAAACACTCTTCTAATTACTCTAGAACTCTCTCCTTTTTTTAGATTTTTTTATTTTTTATTTGTTTATTAAATAAATAATTATATTTAAAACTCTATTATAAATCTTTTTCTATAAAAACAAATCTTTTAAATTTTAAAGATATATAATATCCTTAAAACTCTCCCAATAAATTATTATACATACAACCTAAATTTTTATTAATCATTATCATTCATATTATTCTTCTCCTTCATATCTTTAAGGGTTAATTACAAAAATGGTACCTGAACTATCCATCATATTGCACAAATCATACCCAGGGTTTATTAATTACGTCCGTCATACCCAAACTTACCATTTTTCTACTCGGACCATACATGGACCAAACGTCCGTTAGTTGTGCTGTTAAGTGCCCCCATGTGCCGTGCACGTGAGGGGTATTTTCGTCATTTTGCATGCTCTATTTGATGTACAGGTATGAAATATGTAATTTTTACTATACTTCAGGTACCATCTTTGTAATCTGCCCTTATTATTAATATTATAAAATTATAATTTTATAAAAATTTATTAATATTTTATAAATATTTATATTGTTTTAAAAATAAATTTTATGTTAATGATTATTATGTAGTAATAAATTATAATTTTATAAAAATTTATTAATATTTTATAAATATTTATATTGTTTTAAAATATAACATTTTATTTTTATAAAAATTATTATTTTATAGAATAAAATAATCTTTATAAAAATTTATTAATATTTTATAAATATTTATATCGTTTTAAAATATAACATTTTATTGTTAATGATTATTATGTAGTAATAAATTATAATTTTATAAAAATTTATTAATATTTTATAAATATTTATATTGTTTTAAAATATAACATTTTATTTTTATAAAAAATTATTAATATTTTATAAATATTTATATCGTTTTAAAATATAACATTTATTTTTATAAAAATTTATTAATATTTTATAAATATTTATATCGTTTTAAAATATAACATTTATTTTTATAAAAATTTATTAATATTTTATAAATATTTATATTGTTTTAAAATATAACATTTTATTTTTATAAAAATTAATAATTTTATAGAATAGAAATAATCATTTATAAAAATTAATAACTTTTATAGTAATAAAATAATTTTTATAAAAATTTATTAATATTTTATAAATATTTATATTGTTTTAAAATATAACATTTTATTTTTATAAAAATTAATAATTTTATAGAATAGAAATAATCTTTATAAAAATTCAATATATTTATAGTTTTCAATAAAATAACATTTATAAAAATTAATAACTTTTATATAATAAAATACATTTTTTATAAAAATTAATAACTTTTATAGAATAGAAATAATCTTTTATAAAAATTAAATATTATTTCATAAAATAAAAGTAAATATTTTTAAAAAATAAATATTTATAAAATATTAATAAATGTTTATAAAATTATAATTTATTACTAAATAATAGTCATTAAGAATATTAATTTTTATTAAATAATACTAATTGATAAAATATAGTTTTATAAACTAAAATATTAATAATAAGGGTAAATTACAAAAATGGTACCTGAGTATAATGAAAATTACGGATTTCATACCTGTACATGGGGGCACTTAACAGCACAACTAACGGACGTTTGGTCCAGGTATGGTCCGAGTAGAAAAATGGTAAGTTTGGGTATGACGGACGTAATTAATAAACCCTGGGTATGATTTGTGCAATATGATGGATAGTTCAGGTACCATTTTTGTAATTAACCCTATCTTTAATAAACAAATCAAGTTCAGTAAATTTTTGAACAAAAAAAAAATCACACAGTTTAGAAAGAAAAAAACATACGGTTTTTTTTATATCACACTTTAATTTTGTTTTTGGTATTTTGTTTATGTTTGTTTATTATTTGATATATTGAATTGTTATGTTATTGTTATTTTTCATCTTTTTTAATTTAGTTTGTTGTTGTAACATCCGTCAATTTTGACCGTTTGACTTTTTACGTAATTTGACTAATAACTTAAATTATTAATGTAAATGCTTTTATTTTGAGACATTATGACTAGTGATATACTTGACGGGTCAAATTATCGACTTATTATGTGACACGATAAATGACGATGATTAAATAAACTATAAATGTAGACGGGTCACCCATGGTTTAGACCCATGACCCATCCCATAACCCAACCCTATCCTCTTACCTTTCTCCTCCCAATCCTCCACCATTCATTCATTCATCCACCCATCTCTCTCTCTCTACCTCTCTTGCAAGAAACACACACACAAACACATATATCTCTCACTCTCTCTCTAGATTTCTATCACATTTATTGAAATTTAAGCAAGATTAAAACTAGAATAATAATCATCATCATCTTCTAAACAACATATCAAAAATTTGAGCTTCAAGGTGCAAGAAATCTTCACTTTCGGGTCAAAAACGGGTTTAACACTTTGGTGAAGGCTTTGGTAAGTCAAATCTATTTCAAATTAATCATTTTATGTTTGTAATCATGTTTCTAAGTCAAACCCATGAGTTTCTTGGTCAAAATCGGGTTCAAGCTTCAATTAGGTCAAAATTAGGGTTTTGGTGTTCTTGATTTGGGTTTGGGCGAATTAAGACATGGATTTGATGTTATGATTCGAGTTTATGAGATGGGTTATGTTTGTTTATGTTTAATTATGTCTAACAATGCATAAAAACGGGTTTTGGATCATCACAAATCATTTTGGAAGTCAAAAATGGTGTTTGGGTTGTGTTTGGACCGATCTGAGCAATTTCGCGCCGTGAGGGCTTGGTGTCGCGTCGTGAGGCTCAAAATGTAACACCCCAAGCCGAGGCTCGAAATATCACGGAAATCATATAGCACAAGGTGAAATTACAATAGAACAAGAACTAAATGCAAATAAAGATTCAGTGAATCCATACAATACGAAACAAGTACCAAAATACATAAGGAGCAAATAACCATCAAAGTTTACAAAAGAACATTTCCGAAGATGGCGAATCGATCCTAAGTATAATGCAAAAGAGAAGGTCGATGAATCCTTGATTCATAAAGTCCAAGCCCGGGTTTAACAGCAAGCAAGCAACTAAACTCCACGTCCGGAGAACCTGATTACCTGAAAAGTGTACTAAGCATAGTCAACACAAGGTTGGTGAGTTCGTAGTAATGGTCCATAAGGAACCATCGTCAATAATCACAATATACGAATGGAGGCTAGACCTGACTTACAGCGAGCCTCTAAGTAATACAATAACGTCCAACAACCAGATTACACCCTTATCAGTAAATGTGTAATAAGTATGCACAAATGATGTAAATATCAATGTAAGTGCTGAATGCATAAAAGGCATGACCAACAATTTGGCATCAGATAACGCATCCTAAGAGTACCATGACAACAACAAAACCATTACCAACACAATATTCTCAAGTCTAACAACTTGGTAGTACGTCGTACATTGCGCGATCTCAAGTGTATGACACTTGGAAGTACGTGGAACCATTCATCAAGTAAGTATACTTGGAAGTACATCAACCAATCAATAAGTACAAAAGCATGTTCTCAAGTGTAAAGCACTTGGAAGTACATCAACCAAATCACAAGTCTATCGTACAACAAATCATCTAAAACTACAATGCACATACATTTCATACGACTTTACATTTAAGGAATCATAGATGCTTATATATAGGGTCACCCGCAGCCTTCCCACCACATCTACAATTCATTAAAGGTATCATCGTCTTCCATGTATGTACAACTAACCTAATCGTAATAGCAAATCATTACAAGATCATAAGGGCAAAGTAATTGCGTATAATAAACGAGCACGCGAAATATTAGCATCAAATCATGTATCATACGTATGTAAGACCACAACGTATATCAAATGCGTGTCAATAACGTCATCAATGCAACAATAAAAGTATGCTTGAGTGTGTACCGTACCAGTCAAGTATAACATGGCGTATATATCCGTTCCAAACACATTCCCAACATCCATCAATTCCTCTCAACAATGCGTACATACACTTCGGAGGATTCTACTTTCATCAAGTTCTAGATGCTTATGTATAGGGTCACCCGCAGCCTTCCCACCACATCTAAAACCCTTTGAAGGCATAACCGACTTCCATGTATGCACGTCTATCCTAATATTAACGAAATACTTAACAAAACATAAATCAAGTCATTCAAACGTGATAACCGTCTCATCAATCCAACATTTAAACCAAATCAATCAATCAATCAACAACGTAAGTAAACACGCAAGTTTACACTTTTCAGCCCGAATCTCAAGCGAGTAGGGAGATACGAAACTCACCTTGATCGGCAAAGAAGCTTAAGTCGAGTTAATAAAAGATTAATAGCGAGTATTGGGCCCCACGTGTTCACAACCTATCAAAGCATGCCATATATCATAATGTCAACTTTATAATCATAAACAAGTTGGTTCCTTAGGTTTAAGTTGAGTCACGAACCCACAATTACTTTCTTAACATTACCGAGTGTGAAACATAACACTTTGACTAGAAATTTTTAGAAATGCACGAAGATTCATACAAAATGAAGGTTACTACGTGAAACTAGACTCTCTTACGATTCCAACGATAGGTCATACGACTTATTTGGACTTACGGATCAAAAGTTATTAACGTTTGAAAACTGACGCGCGCGAATGTCCAGAATGAATCCACTGCGCCGCAGTGGGGCAAAGCCAAGCCACTGCGCCGCAGTGGGCCAAAACAAGGCAGAATGGGCAGTAGTAATCCACTGCGCCGCAGTGGGACTAGGCCCCTCCACTGCGCCGCAGTGGGACAATTCCCAGCACCAGCAGCCCTAAGTGCAGAAAACGAACCAAAACCCCCAAAATTCGACCCAAAGCATACCAAAACGATTTGTAAGAGCTTGAAACTCATTTTGAAGCTTAACTAAGTGCCATTAAACATAAATACACATAACCCATTACAAATTTCCATTCCAAAACATCAAGAACACTTCCAAATCATTCAACCCAAACCGAAACCCTAATTTAACCCTAATTCCATTTCGACCCGATTTAAGACTTGTAAAAGTACGAGATGACTAGAAATGAGTAAACTAACATAAATAGAAGTAAATGGGATGAATTAGACTTACCAGAACTTCTCCTTGAGCTCAAACCCGAAATTAGGTCAAAATGGGTAAAATGCAAGAACTTCCACCTTTGATTATTCGATATGACGATAATGTGGTTTAGAAGACTATGATTCTAGTGTTATACTAGTTCCAAAACACCAATCGATGATAGATAGAAGTAGAAATGAAATGGGTTCTTTTTGCCCTTTTTACTTAAGAGAAATGAGAGAAAGATAGATAGAAATGAAAGAGGGAAAGAATAGATAAGGAAAGGATTGGGTCTTGGGTGGCTGGTGGGTCGTGGACTACCCACGGGCCGACCCATTTCTCATCTCAAGCCAAATTACAATCGTTAGACATCTAAACACCAATCACAACATAATATCGACCCGAGTATAACACATTGTCATTTAATTCACAAAACGACCCAAATAATTCATTAACTTAAATTGTTAGTCATATTACACGAAAAGTCAACGGGTCAAAACTCACGGATGTTACACAAAAACTTGGCAAAACTCGAGGTCAGTGACTTAACTCGCGCCGTGAGGATTTGGGATCGCGCCGTGAGGCGTGTGTGCTTCTCGCGCCGCGATTTCGGCCCTTCACGCCGCGATTCTGGTCAGTTTTCGCGTCAGTTTTCAAACGTCAATAACTTTCGAACCGTAAGTCCGTTTTAGACGTATGACCTATCGTTGAATTGGAGACTTGATGACTACTTGTTGATCTTGCTAGGGCTTGGACTGGGACTTTCATGGATCCGTGATCCGTTTGCCCTTTTAGGGTTTATGCTTAGAACCATTTGGATTTATTTGTAATATCTTGTCTTGACTTCCGTTGATGACTTCTTGTTTACTTTGCATCTTGTACCTTAATTGTTGGTTTGGGTTCACCGAATCCTTTTATTTCATGTAGTTTATGTTCTACGATAATTCCACTGTGCGCTATATAATTTTAGTAATATCCCGGGCCTAGCCTGGGGTGTTACAGTTGTAAATTGTAGTTTGATTATGTCTTCTTTTTCTACTACAAAAGGGTTTATTCTTTTAAATTTGTTTTGTTCATGTTTTGTTATTTTTCACCTATTTTGTTATTTATTATTTTGATATTTACGTTTGATATATATATTTTGAGACTATCCATCAATCGAATGGACCTGAAGACTGTTATAACAACATGGATAAATAATGATAAAGAAGATTAAATAAGAGGCAGAGATAAAATGATACGTGTATTCCTCAAACTTGTGTATTACAACTAATGGGGTTTACCTTTATATAATGTACATTAAATTTGAAAAATAAACTAAAGGTAAAATAGTCATTACATAATTTATATTTGTATCTATATTATAACTAAAAGAGGATGTTGGGGTACACTTGGCACCCCTTAAAGCTCTTTTTAGGCCTAAAACTCTCTCCTAATTAATCTAGAGTTCTCTCTTTTTTCTAGATTTTTTTTATTTTTTATTGCTTATTAGATAGATAATTATATTTAAAACTCTATATAAATCTTTTTCTATCAAAACAAATCTTTTTAAATTTTAAAGATATATAATATCCTTAAAACTCTCCCAATAAATTATTATATATACAATTACCATCCAATTACCCTTTTTTTAATATATATATACAACCTAAATTTTTATTAAATCATTCTCTTCATTCATATTATTCTTCTTCTTTGCTATCTTTAATAAACAAATCAAGTTCAGTAAATTTCTTAACAAAAAAAACATACAGTTTTTTTTTATCACTTTAATTTTATTTTTGATATTTTGTTCGTGTTTGTTTATTATTTGATATTGAATTGAATTATTATGTCATTGTTATTTTTCATCTCTTTTAATTTAGTTTGTTGTCAATTGTAATTTGATTATGACTACTCTTTCTTCTACAAAAGGGTTTTTTTCTTTTAAATTTGTTTTGTTCATGTTTTGTTATTTTTCACCTGTTTTATTATTTATTATTTTGATATTTACCTTTGATATGTATATTTTGAGACTATCCGTCCAATGGATGGGTCTAATGACTAGTATAACAATATAACATAATTTCAATTACATTTACATAAACATATACTGTAACACCCCAAGCCAAGGCTCAGAATATCACGGAAATCATATAGCGCAAGGTGGGATTAATGTAGAACATGAACTAAATGCAAATAAAGGATTCAGTGAATCCATACAATAAAAGAAACAAGTATCAAAATGTAACAGAAGCAAGCAATCGTCAAGGTTTACAAAACGACAACGAAAGACTGCTAACAATCCTAAGTACAATGCAACATAAGGCAAATGGATCCTTGATCCATATAAGTCCAGTCCGGGTTCAACAGCAAGCAAACAATCAAACTCCACGTCCTGGATAACCTGGATACCTGAAAAGTGTACTAAGCATAGTCAACACAAGGTTGGTGAGTTCGTAGTAATGGTCCACAAGAAAACCATCCTCCAAATCATAATATACTAATAGAGGCAAAACATGACTTACAGTGAGCCTCTAAGTAACACAATAAACGTCCAACAACAAGATCACACAAAACAAGTAAGCGTGAAATAAGAGTGCACAAATGATGTAAATATCAATACAACACCAAAAGCATAAACAATCATAATGCAATATCATATCGTAAATCGAACTCATAACAATCATGCCACAAATGCACCAAATAGGGTGTGCCTGCGTGTAAACCGCTTAAACAGAATATACATGCGTGTGAACCGCGTATATAAATAGGCCATACTTGCGTGTGAACCGCGTGCGTGTGAACCGCGAAAAATATATATATGCTTGCGTGTGAACCGCGTATAAACACCAACCACAATTCAACAATCGTCAACCATCAATAATTAACGCAAAATAAACTATACGCACATACACTTAGGAGGATTCTGCTTTCATCAAGTTCTAGATGCTTATATATAGGGTCACCCGCAGCCTTCCCACCACATCTAGAACTCTTTGAAGGCGTAACCGGCTTCCATGTATGCACGTCCATCCTAAATAATAATAATAATCATAATATATATATATATCTCAATCCTTTACTAGAATCAACCATAATTACATTGCACATACATTTCATACGACTTTACTTTTAAGAAATCATAGATGCTTATATATAGGGTCACCCGCAGCCTTCCCACCACATCTATAATCCACTAAAGGTATCGTCGTCTTCCCTGTATGTACACTATCCTAATCACAATATCAAATCACTACAAGATCATATGGGTAAAGCAACATCGCATAATAAATGAGTACGCGAATTATTAACGTCAGATCATGTATCGTACGTATGTAAGACCATGATGTATATCAAATGCGTATCAATAACGTCATCAATGCAACAATAAAAGTATGTTTGAGTGTGCACCGCACAAGTCAAGTATAACAAAGCGTATATGAACATCCCAACACATTCCCAATATCCATCAACTCCTCTAAATAACGTGTACATGCACTTCGGAGGGTTTTACTTTCATTAAGTTCTAGATGCTTATGTATAGGGTCATCCGCAGCCTTCCCACCACATCTAAAACCTTTTGAAAGTAAAACCGACCTCTATGTATACACTACTATCCTAATTTATTTAACAATATCACAATCTCATACAAACCCATCAAGCATTAAAGCAAAACTATCCATCATTCATCCAATGTCACCAACTAGACATTTTGTATGTGAGTAAAATCAAACAACACCAACAATCATTTACAAACACAAATAAAGTAATCACATAAGTTTACACTTTTCAGCCCGAATCTCAAGCGAGTAGGGAACTACGGAACTCACCTTGATTTCCAAGCAAAACGACAAGTTAATATCGAGTTATAAATGTCCAACGACCGCCACGAGCCCACAACCTATCAATAACATATCATGGTGTCATCAAAATCAACTCTATAACCCTATACAAGTTGGTTAAGTAAGTTTGAGTCGCGCCAAAGTCTCACAACGCCTTAATGACTCTCCCGAGCATGAACTATAACACTTTGACCCGACATTTTTAGAAATGGGAAAGGATTCAGATCAAAAGGACCTTACTATGAGAAAGTAGACTCTCTCACGATTCCAACGATAGGTCATATGACTTATTTGGACTTACGGATCAAAAGTTATTAACATTTGAAAAACGACGCGCAAACTTTCCAGCATCTAACCACTGCGCCGCAGTGAGCCTTTGCCAAGCTCACTGCGCCGCAGTGGGCTAGCCAAGAACTGGGCAGACCTTAGCCACTGCGCCGCAGTGGGCTAGGCCCAAGCCACTGCGCCGCAGTGGCCCTTTTCTGGGCAGAACCACCAGCAGCACCAGCAGCAGCAACAACAACCCAAAACCCTTAAACTCGACCCAAACCAACTCAAATCGATTTGTAGGAACTTGTAACTTAGATTGAAGCATAAATAAACATCATTAATCATAAATAAACATAACCCAATCCACAAATCCGACCAAAACATCAAAATCACACCAAAACCTTCAAACCCTAATTGAAACCCTAATTTGACCCAAAACAAGATTTAAGCCGATTTAGGACTTGTAAATGTTCAAGATGACTAGAAATGCATAAACAAACATAAATAGAAGTAAATGGGATGAATTTGACTTACCAAAACCTTCACCTAGTCTCTAACCCGAATTTGACCCGAAATGGCTAGAAATCTTGCACTTTGAAACCCAAATTTTTGATATGTTGTTAAGATGAGGTTGATGATGAAACCCCCAAACAAAATCTTGCTTAATTCCCAATATGTGAGATAGAATCTAGAGAGAGAGAGAGGTGTGTGTTTGTGTGTGTTTCTTGGAGGAGAAAAGAGAGAAGGAGGAGAGAAATGAAAGGGGGAAAAAGAGATAAGGAGAGGATTGGGTCTTGGGTGGCTGGTGGGTCGTGGACTACCCACGGGCCGACCCGTTTCCCTTCTCTAGTCAATTTACAATCGTTACACATTTAAACACCGATCAAAACACATTAATGACCCGAATACGACACATTGCCATTTAATTCACGAAACGACCCAAATAGTTTCATTAACCTATATTGTTAGTCATATTACACGTAAAGTCAACGAGTCAAAATTCGCGGATGTTACATTATTCCCCCGTCAAAAGAATTTCGTCCCGAAATTCAACGAATCACCAATTGTTAAACAAAGGTGGGTACTTAGGCCTCAACTCTAGCGATCTCCACCACACATCAATCCATTTCTTGTCTTCGGCGACTTCATAATGAAGTCCATCACAAATTGTTTTCCTTCAAATCTCTCTCCCGTCTTTCACTACACGCTTATTCGCATCTCAGGAGTCTATAAGGGTTTTGACCACGCGCGCGATGTTAGGAAGTTAAGCATATACGAAATTTTAAATTATCGAGATGGGACAAGCCCGATAAGTCACCCGGAAAGGCCTCGGGAGACTCAAGATTATCGGAGACGACGTTAGTTTCCAGATTCTTAAGACGGTAGCTCTAAGGACGCTTGAGTTTGACAATTTGCATGAAACCCTAAAAACCCTACCGTTAAATTTTCCTACATTGGTAACCCTACTACACAACTAAGAACCGTATTAACCGTTGGTATTCAAATTGTACTCACTTAACCGTCAAGAACCTTAATATCATAGAGCACAACGTACGTGAAGAGTTTGTCGTCTTCTAGGGTCAAGATGTACACACGGGGTATTTGGCCAAATTTGGTTAATGAGTCGTTAAACACCCGAAATCTTAAACATATAGTTCGAAAACACACGAACGAGCGTAATTCAAAGGGGTAACGTTAGGGTAAACGAGGTCATAGTCTGTTTCAATATCGAATAGTGTCATAACATAACGATTGTTAAGAAGAATGTACCTTAACCAATGTTTGGATCATTTTGGCCTCCATTGCCAATTCCCGCAAAAGCTCGGTCACGAGGATGAACTTGATGGCCTTGTTGGCCACGGTTTTGGTTCGGCCCGGTAATTTGGAGTTGATTCGGATGGACCGCCACTTCGACTCGTTGTCCAATCCATTGCGGACAATTATTTCGGTAGTGATCAGGGCTCCCACATTTAAAGCACGTACCCCAAGGAAAGTTGCCTTGAGGATGAACGGTTTGAAGAGGTACTATATTCAAAGGTGTCGTTTTCGGTGCTCTACAATCTCTTGCCAAATGTCCAAGTTGATTACAATTGAGGCAAGCTCCACATTGGGTGTTAATGGGATGATGCTTATTACACCTGTTACAAAAAGGATGAGGTCCCACATAAGGCCTCCTTGCCGGCTTAACTGCCGCCATCCCCCTTCCCCGGTTAACATTCGTGGGATCAAACCTTCCCATTTTCTTCATCCCACTTGATTCTCCCATTTCCTTTCTCTTGTTTGTTGAGGAGTTACTCAGAACACCGCTCCTCAATAAGTCTTCAGTCACACTACCGGCCCGGTTGACAGCATCGGCTAAAGAAGTAGGCATGTTAGAATTCACATAGGATCGGACTTGAGGATTCAAGCCCAATACAAACTTCTCGATGGCTCGAGCCTCAGAATCCACCAAGTGAGGAATGAGGGTAGACAACTCTTGAAATCGTCTAACATAACTCTTGAAATCGGCTCCTTCCATATTGAGATTAGCAAACTCAATGGTCAAGTTTTGTAGTTCATAGGGAGGACAAAACTTTGTCTTCACTTTGTTCTTGAAATCGATCCATTCCAAGTTATAAGTCCGCCCCAAAGTTATCTCTTGGTTCCACCAACTCAAGGCGTCACTTTTAAACATGCCGGATGCATAAGAAATCCGGTCGTCATATGTGCAATGACTTCTTTCAATCACTGCCTCGATCTCTTCAAACCACCTTATACACTCTGTGGGACCGCCTCTTCCATTAAACTCTGGCGCCCCACAGCTTTTGAAGTCTTTAAATATACACCCCTGTCGGTATTCTCCATGTTGATTATACAGGGGTATACGTATTGTTATAACACGATTTAAGCTCTGAATTCGATCTAACAATGGCGGTTTGTTAGTGTGTGTTCTTGGTGTGTGTGTGTGTGTTTTGAGAGAGAAAGGTCGAATAAACTGAAAGATTGGAATTAATTGTGTAAGGAATGAAATGTTAGTTCTGTTCTTGTTATGATTTCTAAGGTGTGAGGGCTATTTATAGTCTAACAATACAACTTTGCCAATTATCACAATTAGCCCCTCAACCTTAGTAATCATCTATCTATGACTTAACAACAAGAATGTCTTCTAATCTTTATTACAATTTATCACTATTTTTGGATTTCTAACATTCTCCCCCTTAGTGATTTATTGTAATGAATGAAGTACGTGTTATCTTGTCTTGAAATTGATGAGCCCGGTGGTGAAGACAATTTGAATGTTGAAACAAGTCTTCAAAGCTTTTTCTTTTGTCTTTGTAGAACTTGATTCAGTCTTGATCTTGGACTTCTTGAAGTTAAATCATATGAAGATTCTCAATGTCCTTTTTGAACAGAGAATGATGAACGCATGTTTGGCTTGAATCTTTGAGAATTGATGAATCATGAATCAGAGTTGTCTTTTGAAATGCAGAAGAGATGAATCTTGGTTTTGATTCTTCAATCTTCGATTCTTGAGTGAAATTCAACTTTTTGATTCTTCAGTTTTAATTCTTGAACGAATCTCATCTTCTTGAAATGAAGTTTCATGATTATGAACTCTCCCCCTAGATTTATGCATTGGAGTTTCTTGATAAAATTTTGTTGTATGACTTGAAGATCTTGAATGAAGAGTGTTTGATGAAGACTCGTTTGAAGTTTTACTTCTTTGACTTGAATCTTCTCACAAATCTTTCAACCTTTTTGAAGCTTTGATCTTTGTCATATCAACTCGAACACTTTGGAGAGTTAGCAATTGGATGAAGTTTAAGATGAAATTCTTATGAATTAATCATGCTCCCCCTCAATCCATGAGTATACATTTTTGGAGCATCTTTGAATTGTTGAATTGTCTTGAATGAAAATCTTTTCATCTTCGGTTTCATTCTTATCTCAAAAGTCAATTTAGATTCCCCTTTTTGAAATCAAAATCTTAATCAACTAAAGTCTAGTGAGAATCTGAAACTATTGACTTATCATGAACAATTTTCTCTCCCTATACACAAACTTTGATAAGCCTTTTCCATTTGAAAACACCCAAATTAAAAAATTTCTCAACATAGACTCTCATTCCATTTCTATCACTAACTATGCCTTGAAAAGGATAGAAAGATGGTATCATTTGAAGACAATACCAAATTCATTTCCGAAGCAAAAGCTCAGATGACAAAGACTATGAATCAATCAATCATAATATTTTCTCCCCCTCATAATGACAAAATTGGGAATCAATGTCATTATGCACATATGTGATTGATTAAGTGTCACAAGGAATAAGAAGACATGGAGAAATGTCAACCATCAAAACATCAACCTAAACTAGTAGCCCAACCCAAGAGATCCTATGGGTGACTAAAATGTAAGATTGAAGTTGTTGGGACAAACAATATATCATGGTGTTGGTGGTTTCTGTGTTTGTGTTAAGAGAAATGAAACCGGATAAGAATGATCCGTTTACATGTTCAAAAATCAAAAGGATTAATGAAATGACCGATAGAAATGTATAACATTTTCGGATTTCCTATGTATCATTGAGATATGCACAAAACAAGTCTCTAACATAGTTCGGTCTGCGGCTTTTCAACCACTAGATTGCTTCAAAGAATATAAATCATGGTTAACACTACCGAAGCATTTGATAACCACAATTTTATTCTTAAAGACTTTTAGGGAAAACCGAGGTCACTTAGACTTCTCGTTAGCTCAATAATCACATAAATGTAATTATGAGACCTACGTTCAACGTTGGAAAAGATGTTAGCATTGGTAGGATTTCCATTCGATCATCGTGGAATATCAATAAAGATATCACTACGAATGTTCCGGCTATATCACAGAGATAAGCAATTATATCACAAAGATATGACGCTAGTGTGTCCTAAAAGAATGAAAGATGATCAATTTAATGATCAATTAAATTTGCTCTAGACACAATGTGATCAAATGAAGTCGGGGACTGGAGCAGAATGTCGCCCTTTTTCAATATCAACATCTTCCAAAAGAAGAGTCAATAGAAGTGTGAAAATCTCCGTGAGAATAAAACAAGTATTTGATAAGAAACACTTGAGTGGTTAGGAATGATGTGCATTGCTTCACTGGGTCCATGAAGACTTTTTCAATATCAAGATATCAACAAATGATAACTGATAGAAACGTGTTTTACCCGGCTTTTGAGAATTTTGGGAAGGTATCATTTCTTTTATCCCTTTTCTCACAACAAATCACCTTAACCTCTCACTTTTCGACTTTACTCCCTCCATTCTAGTTGCACGAAATCAACATCACTCAAAATACCCTCACTATCTAATGAAAGAAGTGAATACTCCGGGGTTAGAACTCATCGGCGATGATGAAATTCATGGAGTAAATTTTGAGAAATACCTATCGCTCGTTGTGCAAACTAATCACCGAACTCCATTTGATTAAAAATCATTGGAAAAACATCAAATGTGTGAATGAAAAGGTTTGAAACACATTTGAAGTTTGAGAATTTTTGAAATCACAAACTCCCCCTTAATCTATGCAAGAATATATCAAAAATGGTTTTCATAGAAAGGTGGAGCAAAAATTTGTTTTTGCGAAATCAAAAAGAAACACAAAGTTTTGCTTCAACAACAATGTTGGTAGTAAGATAGCTAGGGAGTACACAAAGGCGTTCAATCCGTCGCATCTTACAACAACATGTTGGAGGCAATTAAAAAACATTTAAGTAAAGTGAAAATCCAATCAATTAGTACAATATGAGAGAACAAGGGAGTACACAAAGGCGTTCGATCCTTCGTTTCCCATATCACTAGTTGAGAGTTTGAAAAGTTTGTTTGAAAAAAAAAAAACTTGATTGCTATTACACATACATATTCATATAAGAATACTTGGAAGTACACAAAGGCGTTCGATTCCTTGTTTTCTTATATCAATTTATAGTCTTTGTCATCTGAGCTTTTGCTTCGGAAATGAATTTGGTATTGTCTTCAAATGATACCATCTTTCTATCCTTTTCAAGGCATAGTTAGTGATAGAAATGGAATGAGAGTCTATGTTGAGAAATTTTTAATTTGGGTGTTTTCAAATGGAAAAGGCTTATCAAAGTTTGTGTATAGGGAGAGAAAATTGTTCATGATAAGTCAATAGTTTCAGATTCTCACTAGACTTTAGTTGATTAAGATTTTGATTTCAAAAAAGGGGAATCTAAATTGACTTTTGAGATAAGAATGAAACCGAAGATGAAAAGATTTTCATTCAAGACAATTCAACAATTCAAAGATGCTCCAAAAATGTATACTCATGGATTGAGGGGGAGCATGATTAATTCATAAGAATTTCATCTTAAACTTCATCCAATTGCTAACTCTCCAAAGTGTTCGAGTTGATATGACAAAGATCAAAGCTTCAAAAAGGTTGAAAGATTTGTGAGAAGATTCAAGTCAAAGAAGTAAAACTTCAAACGAGTCTTCATCAAACACTCTTCATTCAAGATCTTCAAGTCATACAACAAAATTTTATCAAGAAACTCCAATGCATAAATCTAGGGGGAGAGTTCATAATCATGAAACTTCATTTCAAGAAGATGAGATTCGTTCAAGAATTAAAACTGAAGAATCAAAAAGTTGAATTTCACTCAAGAATCGAAGATTGAAGAATCAAAACCAAGATTCATCTCTTCTTGCAATACTTAGTTACTGCGGCAAGAGCTTGATATAGTTCGTCTGATACACCATCTCTTGTAGCCATCACATCATCTCCCTCCTCATCTGACGAAGAAACAACCACCATTTGCCTTTTGAGAGCTTCAGAGATCTTCTTTTCAACGATCAATGCCAAAGGATCAGAAGATACAACTTCCGGCATTTTGTTCGATGAAGCTTTGTTCAGGACTTGGTTTTCATTGAGCTTGAAGGATTCATATAGAGTATGAATAGTGAACTTGGTCAGGTTTGATGTTGCTTGATTTGGGTTCCAAATTCTTCCCATTCTTGACCAAGTGCTTTGATGAACTTGATGTTTAACTCAATCTCAGTCTTCTTGACATTGTTCTTCCTCAGTTCATTAATGACATTGCAGAATCTGTAATACACTGCCTCAAGAGATTCATTTGGCATTTTGGAGAAGTTGTCAAACTCAGTCAAAATGTTGGTCAATCTGATTGTTGAAGTCACGTCAGCTCCTTCCATCTGTCTTGCCACCTCATCCCATATCTCTTTTGCTGTATCATAGGAATCAACAGACCCATAGATTTCATCTGGTAGAGCTCTGTATAAACATGACCTTGCTCTGTTATCTGCAGCTGTTCGATCCTTTTGCTCAGCATTCAAAAGTTCATGAGTTGTAATAACTGCACCAGTAGTGGGATGGAGATGAACAGCAAGTCCTTTCAGAATGGATTCTTTCATCATATGGCCATTTGTTTGACTCTCCACATAATCCATGAATCGTTTCTTCCATAGTCCGTAAGAACCACGGTAGAGAACTGGAGGTCTTGTATCAGAACCTAATGCCAACGCTTCACGAGAAGCCATTTGAGATTGATTTGAATTGGAAAAAAAATGAAACGATCTTGGTAAGGTTAAGATATGAAACGATCTTGATTTAAACAGTAAATGAAACGATCTTGACTTAAAGAAGAATTGAAACGATCTTGATTGAACCAGGGAATGAGACGATCTTGACTTAAACAAGAGTTGAAACGATCTTGATTGAATGTTCTTGGTGAGATCGTCTTTGAATAAGATCGTCTTGGAGATCTTGAAGAAAAATTGATTAAGTATAAGAAATGAGACGGTCTTGAAAACTGGAACGATTTTGAATGAAGATCGTCTTGGAACTTTTTGGTGAAATTTTGGCTAAGTATTAAAAATGAAACGGTTTTGAAGACTGGGACGATCTTGAATGAAGATCGTCTTGGAAAATTTGGTGAAATTTTGGCTAAGTATTAAAAATGAAACGGTTTTGAAGACTGGGACGATCTTGAATGAAGATCGTCTTGGAAAATTTGGTGAAATTTTGGCTAAGTATTAAAAATGAAACGGTTTTGAAGACTGGGACGATCTTGAATGAAGATCGTCTTGGAAAATTTGGTGAAATTTTGGCTAAGTATTAAAAATGAAACGGTTTAGGTGAAGATCGTCTTAGGTGAAACGATCTTGGTTGAAGTTCGTTCTGGGAAAAAAAATGAAACGATCTTGGTTGAAGTTCGTTCTGGGAAAAAAAATGAGACGATCTTGGTATAAGATCGTCTTGATTTCTTTCACAAAACTTTCAAGTGTCTGAAATGACCAAACCAATCCTTTTGGATTAGTTAGCCAGTATCAACACTTCCACAACACACTTTTTGCTAAAACGATCTTATGAGGATCGTCTTAACAAACCACTAAGCACAGAACTAAAACGATCTTAGGCAAATCGTCTTGGTCATCTTCTTCAACTGAAAACAATTCCAGAAAAACTCCATTATCAACTTTTTAAAACTTCGATTTCTTATGAATTACAAGGAGTTAGATCACGAAATCACTTCCAAACTGTTTCAATTTACGTCCGCAACACGATTATGAACAAAATTCAACCTAAAACACAACAGATTCAAATCCCTGAAATTACGCGCCAAAACTCAAAATTCAATCTTGAGATTTAGATTGAATTGGAACTTGAAAATTGACAGGATTATGTTATCAATAGCCACGAATCTATTGATGAACAAACAATTGTGATTTTATGAGATTTGATGTGTGAATTTTGAAGAACCAGTAAGTGAGAAATTTCGAACAGAATTTGAGATTTAGCTTGATTTTGATGAAATTGTGATCAAATTCAGTTATGGATCGTCATCCGATTGATGTTTTTCTCTGATACCACTTGTTATAACACGATTTAAGCTCTGAATTCGATCTAACAATGGCGGTTTGTTAGTGTGTGTTCTTGGTGTGTGTGTGTGTGTGTTTTGAGAGAGAAAGGTCGAATAAACTGAAAGATTGGAATTAATTGTGTAAGGAATGAAATGTTAGTTCTGTTCTTGTTATGATTTCTAAGGTGTGAGGGCTATTTATAGTCTAACAATACAACTTTGCCAATTTTCACAATTAGCCCCTCAACCTTAGTAATCATCTATCTATGACTTAACAACAAGAATGTCTTCTAATCTTTATTACAATTTATCACTATTTTTGGATTTCTAACATTCTATCACTCTCACTGGTTCCTCTTCCTCGTTTTCTGCGTCCTGAGGTTGAGCATTTTCATTATTCACATTTTCTGGGGCTTCATTGTTTTGAGCCACATTGTTCTGCCCAAGACTTGCCGTGACTTGAGCAATAATGGTTGGCATGAGATTAGCGATCGTTTGAGCGATCACCTCAGCCATGTTTGTTCAGGAATTTCACCACGACCCCTTCCTTGGCCTCTACCACGACCTCTCCCTCTGCCTCTACCACGGCCCCTACCTCTAACTCCTTGTACCTCCGGTTGAGCTTCCGGTTGAGGTTCTTCCGGTTCATCCCTGTAGTTCATTCCGGTTCTCCTTGGTCTCACCATTTCTATAAAGCAAGTGACACGTTGACCCGAGAGTTAGTCTCAATGCTCACATGTTAGTCACACAAGTAGTCAATGCTCTCGTACCGATACCACATACTCATTTCATATCATTAAGCTAAGGCAAGAGTGTTAGAATTCTATGAGATTGTTACTTAGCATATCATTATGTCAATTTCATTACAATCGTTCATTATTAATTCAAGTAATCATGCTAATACATCATAAAATCAAACAATTAACACCAATGGGTTAAGTATAATCTGAATTCGATATGCTCTCTAGTCATTGACCAGGTATGTATACAGGGTGTACCAACGGCTAACCCTCCACCCAATCAACTTCCATTAAGCATATCGGTTCCCCATTATACACTAAGCCAAGCAACTAACACGAATGATTCAAAGTATAATCCGACTTCGATATGCCTTCTAGTTATCGATCGGGTATGTATACAGGGTGTACCAACGGCTAACCCTCCACCCAATCAACTTCCATTAAGCATATCGGTTCCTTATTATACTCTAAGCCACACGTGCGCAATCCATGATGTCATTAACTTGTTATAATATTGGGTGACCATAAAAGAGTTGATCGGGTTCTTTTAGGGTTGCCACAATATTATACTAAGTTAATAACATAACTTCATTTTGCTCTAAAGCATCCAACAAACATCAATCAGTAACAACAATCCATATCAATGACAATTAATTTCGATCAATGCACACATTAACCACATTGTACCCATTCCACATTCATCACGTTGAATTCAATCCATCACATAAGTGGTCTTAACTACGAACTCACAATATACACTTTCTAGGGTTCACAGAATTCATGTTGCACACAAATTTCCTAACCATGCATGCTATATGAAGAGTTTTAACTTAGCCGTAGTCTAGGTCAAACCGCCTAATTCTCTACGACCACGCATGGGCCACCATTCTGTAACACCCCAAGCCAAGGCTCAGAATATCACGGAAATCATATAGCGCAAGTGGGATTAATGTAGAACATGAACTAAATGCAAATAAAGGATTCAGTGAATCCATACAATAAAAGAAACAAGTATCAAAATGTAACAGAAGCAAGCAATCGTCAAGGTTTACAAAACGACAACGAAAGAAAGCTAACAATCCTAAGTACAATGCAACATAAGGCAAATGGATCCTTGATCCATATAAGTCCAGTCCGGGTTCAACAGCAAGCAAAACAATCAAACTCCACGTCCTGGATAACCTGGATACCTGAAAAGTGTACTAAGCATAGTCAACACAAGGTTGGTGAGTTCGTAGTAATGGTCCACAAGAAAACCATCCTCCAAATCATAATATACTAATAGAGGCAAAACATGACTTACAGTGAGCCTCTAAGTAACACAATAAACGTCCAACAACAAGATCACACAAAACAAGTAAGCGTGAAATAAGAGTGCACAAATGATGTAAATATCAATACACACCAAAAGCATAAACGGTCATAATGCAATATCATATCGTAAATCGAACTCATAACAATCATGCCACAAATGCACCAAATAGGGTGTGCCTGCATGTAAACCGCTTAAACAGAATATACATGCGTGTGAACCGCGTATATAAATAGGCCATACTTGCGTGTGAACCGCGTGCGTGTGAACCGCGAAAAATATATATATGCTTGCGTGTGAACCGCGGATAAACACCAACCACAATTCAACAATCGTCAACCATCGATAATTAACTCAAAATAAACTACACGCACATACACTTAGGAGGATTCTGCTTTCATCAAGTTCTAGATGCTTATATATAGGGTCACCCGCAGCCTTCCCACCACATCTAGAACTCTTTGAAGGCGTAACCGACTTCCATGTATGCACGTCCATCCTAAATAATAATAATAATCATAATATATATATATATCTCAATCCTTTACTAGAATCAACCATAATTACATTGCACATACATTTCATACGACTTTACTTTTAAGGAATCATAGATGTTTATATATAGGGTCACCCGCAGCCTTCCCACCACCTCTACAACTCATTAAAGGTATCATCGTCTTCCATGTATGTACACTATCCTAATCACAATATCAAATCACTACAAGATCATATGGGGTAAAGCAACATCGCATAATAAATGAGTACGCGAATTATTAACGTCAGATCATGTATCGTACGTATGTAAGACCATGATGTATATCAAATGCGTATCAATAACGTCATCAATGCAACAATAAAAGTATGTTTGAGTGTGCACCGCACAAGTCAAGTATAACAAAGCGTATATGAACATCCCAACACATTCCAATATCCATCAATCCTCTAAACAACGTGTACATACACTTCGGAGGTTTTACTTTCATCAAGTTCTAGATGCTTATGTATAGGGTCATCCGCAGCCTTCCCACCACATCTAAAACCTTTTGAAAGTAAAACCGACCTCTATGTATACACTACTATCCTAATTTATTTAACAATATCACAATCTCATACAAACCCATCAAGCACTAAAGCAAAACTATCCATCATTCATCCAATGTCACCAACTAGACATTTTGTACGTGAGTAAAATCAAACAACACCAACAATCATTTACAAACACAATAACAAGTAATCACATAAGTTTACACTTTTCAGCCCGAATCTCAAGCGAGTAGGGAACTACGGAACTCACCTTGATTTCCAAGCAAAACGACAAGTTAATATCGAGTATAAATGTCCAACGACCGCCACGAGCCCACAACCTATCAATAACATATCATGGTGTCATCAAAATCAACTCTATAACCCTATACAAGTTGGTTAAGTAAGTTTGAGTCGCGCCAAAGTCCCACAACGCCTTAATGACTCTCCCGCATGAACTATAACATTTTGACCCGACATTTTTAGAAATGGGAAAGGATTCAGATCAAAAGGACTTTACCATGAGAAAGTAGACTCTCTCACGATTCCAACGATAGGTCATATGACTTATTTGGACTTACGGATCAAAAGTTATTAACGTTTGAAAAACGACGCGCAAACTTTCCAGCATCTAACCACTGCGCCGCAGTGAGCCTTTGCCAAGCTCACTGCGCCGCAGTGGGCTAGCCAAGAACTGGGCAGACCTTAGCCACTGCGCCGCAGTGGGCTAGGCCTAAGCCACTGCGCCGCAGTGGCCCTTTTCTGGGCAGAACCACCAGCAGCACCAGCAGCAGCAACAACAACCCAAAACCCTTAAACTCGACCCAAACCAACTCAAATCGATTTGTAGGAACTTGTAACTTAGATTGAAGCATAAATAAACATCATTAATCATAAATAAACATAACCCAATCCACAAATCCGACCAAAACATCAAAATCACACCAAACCCTTCAAACCCTAATTAAACCCTAGTTTGACCCAAATCAAGATTTAAGCCGATTTAGGACTTGCAAACTTTCAAGATGACTAGAAATGCATAAACAACATAAATAGAAGTAAATGGGATGAATTTGACTTACCAAAACCTTCACCTAGTCTCTAACCCGAATTTGACCCGAAATGGCTAGAAATCTTGCACTTTGAAACCCAAATTTTTGATATGTTGTTAAGATGAGGTTGATGATGAAAACCCCAAACAAAATCTTGCTTAATTCCCAATATATGAGATAGAAATCTAGAGAGAGAGAGAGAGGTATGTGTTGGTGTGTGTTTCTTGGAGGAGAAAAGAGAGAAAGAGAGAAAATGAAAGAGAAAAAAGATAAGGAGAGGATTGGGTCTTGGGTGGCTGGTGGGTCGTGGACTACCCACGGGCCGACCCGTTTCTCTTCTCAAGCCAAGTTACAATCGTTACACATTTAAACACCGATCAACACATATTATCGACCCGAATATAACACATTGTCATTTAATTCACAAAACGACCCAAATAATTCATTAACTAAATTGTTAGTCATATTACACGAAAAGTCAACGGGTCAAAACTTCATAGTTTGTCAATTACATCCTTAATCAGTTTCTTCATACTTATATTTTTAAGTCAACTGAGCTTTAAGCGTAAAGATAAAGATAAAGAGTCAACTTATTAGTCAACTATCATGTTTTAGTGACATTTTTTTAGTGACATATTATTCTACTCTTATATTATTTTGATATGGAACTTAAAATTTCGAAAAAACGTCCTATTAATCTACCCCATAAAATTTGGACTTGAACCGAGATGGATCCTTCTTGAATGAACCTATTTTAAATCAAAATCTTTTTTTTTTCTAATCACGTTCTATTAAAAATATTTGTATTTTCTATTATATTATCATTTGTTTGCATCATTATAAACTAATTAAGTACAATATTCTAATTTCAGTAACAACGTTCCAATCAATTAATTACGTATTTAACATCTATCAAAGTAGCTTAAAATGTTTTTACAGAAGTTCTTGCATCCAAATTTCTCAAGATAATTGGAAGTAATCAGGAAAATGGTTTGGAAACATTTAAGAAAATACCTTGTAAAGTTGTTAGAACTTAGAAGACTATACACCCGATGCCCATTATTTATCCAATATATATCCTTTAAGATGGTGACTCCTTAGCGATCGGTCGATAGCCTTCATGAATTATAAATGACGTAAATCACAGATAATGGGACTGTATTTGGACCGACTTGTATAGTTGTATATATAGTTGTATGTTTGGTGTCTTTAAACTTGTTTTATATGCCGTCCTTTTCTTTAAACATTTTACCCCATATATAATATATATATAAATTATTATACGAGTAATACCATTTATATTTTATATTATCTATATATATATGTGGTTTTAGGTAAAATAAAACAAGTTTAAAGTAAAACAAATAAAACAATAGGTTTTTCTTCATTGAAAATCCGTGCATCATGAAATTCGTGAATCTGTGCATCAATTTAACCATAATCTAAAGGTCAATATATTGTCCTATTTGTTTTACTTTAATATTTGTTTTACAATACCCAATCCTTATCTACCAATATATATATAACAATGTCCTAAATTTTTTTATAAAAAAAAACCGTTAGATGAGTTTAACTTTAATTACAACTCTTAGATCAAAATAATGATGTTATTTCCAAATTTATTATTAAAGAAACACAACATTAGTCCCCTTGACTTTATATAATTACATTCTCTTTTTTTCACGTAGGTTATAATATTACGCGTTAAAGTAATAAATATATTTAAAATTGGAAATAGTTTTAATAGAGTTAAAACATGTACTTCGTAATTGGGATGTGATTACGAAACTCATTCGCACTACCTATTAAAATATATAATTAAATAAATATTAGTGGATGATTATAATAAGACATATTATTATCTCACAGTATATTATTGTAATACCCGTTATTTAAAAACGTAGCGGAAAAGATCACTTCAAAAACTGCCCCATCCGTAACGGATGGTACCTTTCATAAATGGTGTTACTAGTGTGCATCATCGAAATAATAAATGAAATCCAAGTCTTGGCACTAACATAAATGCCACATTATTACAAAGTCTTAACATAATAAAGTAGCCAAAACATAAGGCTAAGGGAAGTCTAAGCATTCAACAAACTATGCTAGTCTTCTTTATTACTTCTACCCATCTCACCGAGCTAATCCTTTCCTAGCTCAAGCCTGCTTATCCTGAAAGCTCAACATTTTCAAAAGAGCAAGTGTTAGCTGATAAATTAGCTAAGTAAGATAACATAGTATTGAAAATGTTTGCCCATTAAATATATTAACAAGACCATATCGTCGTTATATGTTAATATCACGTGAGTAACATAAAATCATTGCACACATATCTTACCATAACACAATAGGATCATCATATATCTAATGTGCCTAACTTTTCTTTCATATCTTTCTTTACTTTGTTTCTTTGCCTAGACGTAGGCTAAGTGACTTATGCCACTTACATAGGATGTGGTTTGTGTGCAGGCGGTCGTAGACCATACATGGAGTCCTCATACCCGACATGATGAGTAAACCATAAGGTGGTCCATCGGCTTCTTGGAGGAATTGACAAAGTCATTTCCAACTGAATAAACCGTTTATGCCTTTATGCAATGGTGGTTAGTTACTCCACCCGGAATACTAAACACTATGCCACGGGAGGTATCATGATTCCCAAACCATGTGACCACGTACGCACTAGCTCCGAGGAACTAGCACGGGTTAAGCTTAACACAAGACTTTACATATCTTCTTTTACTTTATATTAGCTTAGGCTACACTTTCACCTAAGTTAATCACATTCATCTTTCTTTACTTTAGGGCCTTAAACGTGCACGTGACATGGCAATCCTTATTAAATTTATATGTATAATTCAGTTTAAGTCTTAATATTCATAAGGTCTTATTGTGTGATTAGGATATTGTGCAGGGTTCTTTTCTGGATGATTGTATGGAGGGTTAATGCTGCTCAAGTTGAAACACAAGGGACTGCCTTTGGTTAAAAGGGCTTGATTCGTCAAGTCCTTAATCCGTCTCTTGCAGGTGAGACATCTACCGATGGTCCTCACGATGTTGGTAGTCAAAGACTCATCACCACCACAAGGGGTGATCAGTCACTTGGTCAGTCTGGGGTTCACCCATCCTCAAGGGATGTTCTGGTGACTGCCAATGCTGAAGCTGATCAATCAATTCAGCTTCATGAAGCAGGCAATGTACAGCTTGAATTACATGATGGTCCTCACGATGTTGGTAGTCAAAGACTCATCACCACCACAAGGGGTGATCAGTCACTTGGTCAGTCTGGGTTCACCCATCCTCAAGGGATGTTCTGGTGACTGCCAATGCTGAAGCTGATCAATCAAGTCAGCTTCATAGCATTCTTCTCTCTTACACTCTGGGTCTGCACAGGCTGCCAATGCTCCACCTAGATCACAAGGTGGAGTACAGGCCTCAACATTCTATCCCGAGGAGGTTGTGGTGCAACAAAACATCACAGAAGAGGGACCATCCAATTCTACCCTTTACATTACACCAACTGCAGCCGTCTCTGCACTTGTGGAAACACAAGGACTGCTTTTGGTAATATGGGCTTGATTCGTCAAGTCCTTAATCCGTCTCTTGCAGGTGAGACACCTACCGATGGTCCTCACGATGTTGGTAGTCAAAGACTCATCACCACCACAAGGGGGTGATCAGTC
>CM067172.1:12941959-13059955 GCA_034093135.1 Erigeron breviscapus | reverse complement strand
TACGAAACTCATTCGCACTACCTATTAAAATATATAATTAAATAAATATTAGTGGATGATTATAATAAGACATATTATTATCTCACAGTATATTATTGTAATACCCGTTATTTAAAAACGTAGCGGAAAAGATCACTTCAAAAACTGCCCCATCCGTAACGGATGGTACCTTTCATAAATGGTGTTACTAGTGTGCATCATCGAAATAATCAAAATGAAATCCAAGTCTTGGCACCAACATAAATGCCCACATTATTACAAAGTCTTAAACCATAAATAAAGTAGCCAAAACATGAGGCTAAGGGAAGTCTAAGCATTCAACAATCTATGCTAGTCTTCTTTATTACATCTACCCATCTCACCGAGCTAATCCTTTCCTAGCTCAAGCCTGCTTATCCTGAAAGCTCAACATTTTCAAAAGAGCAAGTGTTAGCTAATAAATTAGCTAAGTAAGATAACACGAATTTGAAAACATTTGCCAATTCATAATATATTAACAAAGTCATCTTTTAATGTTAATATCACATACATATAATCATTGCACACATATCTTAACATAACACAATAGGATCAACATATGCCCTAAAGTGTGCCTATACTTTCTTTCTTCATCTTTCTTTCTTTATTTCTTTGCCAAGACGTAGGCTAAGTGACTTATGCCACTTACATAGGGATGCGGGGTTGTGTGTAGGCGGTCATAGACCATACATGGAGTCCTCACACCCGACATGATGGGTAAACCATAAGGTGGTCCATCGGCGTCGTTAAGGAATTGACAAAGTCATTTCCAACTGAATAAACCGTTTATGCCTTTACGCATTGGTGGTTAGTTACTCCACCCGGAATACTCAAACGTAACTATGCCACGGGAGGTATCATGATTCCCAAACCACGTGACCACGTACGCACCAGCCCCGAGGAGCTAGCACGGGTTAAGCTTAACACAAGACTTTACATATGCTCGAGACTTCTTAATTATATTAGCTTAGGCTACACTTTCACCTAAACTAATCACATACATCATCTTTTACTTTAGGGCCCTTAAACGTGCACGTGACATGACAATCCTAATCATATTAAGTCTAGTGACTAGGTGTTCAAGCCAAGCTATATTCATAAGGTCTTATTGTGTGATTAGGATATTGTGCAGGGTTCTTTTCTGGATGATTGTATGGAGGGTTAATGCTGCTCAAGTTACAAGTATCAAGGACTTAAGGCTAAGTCGGTGGATAGATGAGGGACTTCTTTGCAAATACTGAAGATAGTTTATATACCCAATTTAGGGTTATTGTTAAATAATAATAAATCATATTTTCTGAATCTATTTTCGATCGAATATCAGTTTCTCTCTAGGGTTTCTTATTCATTAACAATATCATCTTGATATTGTTTCGATTCTGTATTCTTATTAAATCTATAAACAATAATAATAATGTTCTCTCCTTGTTCGTATTTGTTTACTTGAGGTTTGAATCTATTCATTCAAATATCTTATTAATAAACTATAATAATAATTTCAGATGGTATCAGAGCCAGGTTCTCTGATATCTGGTTAATCTCGAGTGTGTTTCGATCTAAAATCGATTATACTTTTGATTAATTTGGTTTAGAGTTCAATTAAAAAAATTAGGGTTTCGAATTTTGGGATCTTTGATTATTTTTGGGGATTCTACTTCAGATCTTCGATTTGTTGATTGTGTTTCCTTGATTAGGGTTTCTGAACCCTAATTCGGCTACTTCAAATTCCGCTGCTCATTAGGTTACATCTTATCCTACCTGATTTTGGTAAAATCAGGATATCTCTTTAATAATTTGTTTATATAACTGTTCTACCATCAGTTTTATTGCCAGAGCTTGATTACTGGTAGCATATTTTTACCTTAATTTCATTGGTCCTTGACCTGACACTTGAGTGTTCAGGAATCCTGGATAGACTTTGTTATTAAGTGTCTTGCTGCTTAATTAAGTTCTTAGGTGATTAATAATGACTGGAGGTGGTGACTTAGGGAGTGGTAGCACTCCTGCTACTATTGTGTTTGGTGATGAATTATATTTGCATCCTACTGATTCTAGTATTACTTCTTTTGTTGCTCATAAATTGAAAGGAACTGAGAATTATTCTGTTTGGAGTTGTGCTATGAATATTGCTCTGCAAGCTAAAAATAAAATAGGCTTTATAGATGGATCATGTAAAAGGTCTACTTCTGATGCTTCTTTAGCTAGGCAATGGGATATGTGCAATTCTGTGGTATTGTCTTGGATTTTAGGTTCTATTTCTGAAGAACTTTATCTAGGTCAGATTTTTTCTACTAATGCTACTGCAGTTTGGAATGAACTTAAAGAGACTTATGATAAAATCAATGGTTCTGAAACATTTAATCTATATCAACAAATTAATTCTCTGAAACAAAATGGTTCTTCTTTGTCTGATTACTATCATAGATTAAATGCTTATTGGAAACAGTTTGATGCAATTACTAAGTTACCTGCTTGTTCTTGTGATGCTCAAAAGGCTTTTAAAACTCATAATGACTTAATGAAGTTAATGCAATTCCTGATGGGATTAGATGATATGTATCAAACTGTTAGGAGTAATTTGTTGACTAGAGATCCTATTCCTGATGTTAAAACTGCTTTTTCTGTGATTTCAAGAGATGAATCTAGTAAAAATTCTAGTTATACTACTCCTGTAACTAAGTCTCAGAATACTGCTTTTGTTGCTAGGTATCAAACTGGTCAAAATTCTAGTTTTAAAAAACCTATACCTAAGAATAATTCTCTTGTTTGTTCTAATCCTAAATGTGGTTTAACTGGTCATACTGTGGATAATTGTTATAAGATTGTTGGTTATCCTGATTACATTAAAAAGAAATGGGCTGCAAGTAATACTCTTAACAAATCTTCTAGCAATAACAGTGTATCTGCTAATAATTCTTTTTCTAAATCTTCTGAGGTTAATTCTCAACCTTTCACTCAAGATCAAATTCAGCAGTTGCTTGGATTATTGAATTCAAAACCTCCTGAAAATGTTAAAGCCAATATGGCAGGTACAATTTTTTGTTCAAATACAAAAACTTTTTACAGAGTTTATAAAACTGATAAGGGGTGGATAGTTGACTCTGGGGCAAATCAACACATGGTCACCAGTCTAGAAAACCTTGAAAATGTTGTTGACATTTCTGATCTAGGACTTCAAATAGATCATCCTAATGGTACCACTGCTTATATTAAAAAGGTTGGCAATCTTAAAATAAGTGACTCATTAACTTTATATGATGTGTTATATGTTCCTGAGTATTCTGTTAACCTCTTGTCAGTTCATAAACTGGCCAGAGACAGTAAAGTGTTTGTTGGATTTGATGAGTCTAAATGCTATATTCAGGACTTACAGTTGAAGAGAACTCTGGGGACTGGTAGTCAGTCTGGAGGTTTGTATTATCTTGACTTTACTAAAACTGGAAAGCTGGTTAATTGTAATACTGTTATGTGCTTTTCTAATTCTTTATGGCACTGCAGACTTGGTCATCCTTCTGACCAAGTTCTGAAAGTGTTAAAAGGTCAAATTGATATCAAAGGTGATGGGTCTTCTTCACCTTGTGATGTTTGTCATTTCTCTAAACAAACAAGGGAACCTTTTCCCTTGAGTGATCATGTTTCTGTGTCTATTGGTGACTTGATTCATCTTGATGTCTGGGGGCCTTATAAGGTTACTAGTAAAGAAGGGTTCAAGTATTTTCTGACTGTTGTGGATGATTTTTCAAGGGCAGTCTGGGTATATCTTCTTAAAACCAAAGATGAAGTTTATCAAAATATTGTTGTGTTTTATGAGTATTTAAAAACTCAATTTTCAAAAAGAGTTAAGGTTTTTAGAAGTGATAATGGTGGTGAGTTTGTTAACTCAAATATGGAAAATTTTTGTAATAAAAATGGGATTATTCATCAAACCACTATTGCTTACACACCTCAGCAAAATGGTATTGCTGAGAGAAAGCACAGACACCTTCTGAATGTTTCTAGATCTCTATTGTTTCAGGGAGGCTTGCCTTTGAATCTATGGACTGAATGTGTTATGACTGCTACCTATCTAATAAATAGGCTGCCTTCCTCTGTTCTTAAAAAGAAGTCACCTTATGAGTTGGTGTTTGGAAAGCCTCCAAACATTGACCATTTAAGGGTGTTTGGTTGTCTCTGCTTTGCTACTTCTTTAAACAATTTAGATAAATTTTCTAAAAGGTCTGATAAATGTGTATTTATTGGCTACTCTAATACAAAAAAAGGTTATAAAGTTTTTAGTTTAGAGTCTAAACAAGTTTATTTTACTAGAGATGTCAGGTTTTATGAGCAAATCTTTCCTTTTAAAATGAATAAAGCTGATTTGGATAAAACTACTCAAGATTCTGAACTTATTAAATTTTTTGATACACCTTATATTTTTAAGCCAATAAATGCACCACCCAATGATGAAGCAGAGACTAGTAATGGTGATGATAATCATGATCTGCACTTAGGAGGCAACCAAGGAAATGCCAGTGATGATGAATCATCACTTGGTGAATCCTTAACTGCCACCAGTGAAGATAATGATGAATCATCTGGAAGTGATGATAATAATGATCATAATGCTAGTGCTGAGGGTGAAAATGTCTCCTTTCAAAACCTTAGAAGGTCTGATAGGTCTACTGTTGTACCTATAAAGTATGCAGACTATGTTCTTGATGGTAAAGTTAAATATGGTATTGATAAGCATGTGAATTATTCACATCTGTCAAAGGATAATTACTGCTTTGCTACTAATCTTAACAAGATTAGTGAGCCATCCTCCTTTCATGAGGCCAGCAACAATGAAAAATGGGTTGCTGCCATGAATGATGAGATGGAGGCTCTTAATAGAAATAATACATGGGAAATTACTTCTTTGCCACCTGGTAGGAAGCCCATTGGTTGTAAGTGGGTGTACAAAGTTAAATATAGGTCTAATGGAGATGTTGAAAGGTTTAAGGCTAGGTTAGTAGCTAAAGGGTATAATCAACAAGCTGGTATTGATTATGAGGAGACTTTTTCTCCTGTAGTCAAGATTGTGACTGTTAGATGTTTGATCAATGTGGCTATTAACAGTGGCTGGACTTTATTTCAGTTAGACATTAATAATGCCTTTCTTTATGGTGACTTGTATGAAGATGTTTATATGGATTTACCTCTTGGATATTTTCCAAAGGATGATAAAAGAGTTTGCAAGTTAAAAAAGTCTTTATATGGTTTAAAACAAGCACCAAGGCAATGGAATGAAAAACTTTGCAATACTTTGTTGCAAAATGGTTTTAAACAAAGTAAATGTGATTATTCTCTTTTCACTAAGACTGATAAAAATGTTTTTATTGTTCTTTTAGTGTATGTTGATGATATCATTATTACAGGGAACAATTTAAAAGAAGTTGAAAAGGTAAAGCAGTTTCTAAGAACAAAATTTTTGATAAAGGACTTGGGTGAGTTAAAGTATTTTCTGGGCATTGAAGTTTTGAAAGAAGGAGATAATGTGTGTTTATCTCAAAGAAAGTATACTCTTGATTTATTAGCAGAGTATGGCATGCTTGCATGCAAACCTGCTAAGACTCCTATTGAGTCTAAATTGATCATTTCTAATCAGCCTTTAAACAAAGATGACAAACCTCTTGATAATGTTACAAATTATCAAAGGTTGCTTGGTAAGCTTATTTACTTGACTCATACAAGACCAGATATTTCTTATGCTGTTCATTGTCTTAGTCAGTTTATGCATTCTCCTTTGGAGTCTCATTTGAAATTAGCCTTCAGAATTCTGAGGTATTTGAAGCAGAGCCCTGGTACTGGTATCTCTATCTCTAAACATTCTAATCTCAATTTGTTTGGTTACACTGATTCTGATTGGGCTAAATGTAAAAGCACAATGAGAAGTGTGACTGGTTATGGAGTTTATTTAGGTAATTCACTTGTTTCTTGGAAAAGTAAAAAACAAAGTGTGGTGTCTAGATCCTCTGCTGAAGCAGAGTATAGATCCCTTGCTTCTTTAACATGTGAAGTTATGTGGATCACTAATATTTTAAGAGATTTGCAACTTGAAATTGAGAAACCTATATCTTTGTTTTGTGATAATAAGGCTGCAATACAGATTTCTGGAAATCCAGTGTTTCATGAGAGGACAAAACATTTTGAAATTGACTTGCATTTTATTAGGGAGAAGATTTTGGATGGAATGATTAAACCATTGAAAATTGAGTCTTCTAATCAAGTTGCAGATATCTTTACAAAAGGTCTTGCAAAAGACCAACATGAAAAGCTTTGCCAAAAGCTAAAATTATTAGATATGTTTAAGACTTAAACTGAGGGGGAGTATTAAATTTATATGTATAATTCAGTTTAAGTCTTAATATTCATAAGGTCTTATTGTGTGATTAGGATATTGTGCAGGGTTCTTTTCTGGATGATTGTATGGAGGGTTAATGCTGCTCAAGTTACAAGTATCAAGGACTTAAGGCTAAGTCGGTGGATAGATGAGGGACTTCTTTGCAAATACTGAAGATAGTTTATATACCCAATTTAGGGTTATTGTTAAATAATTAATAAATCATATTTTCTGAATCTATCTTGTTCGAATATCAGTTTCTCTCTAGGGTTTCTTATTCATTAACAATATCATCTTGATATTGTTTCGATTCTGTATTCTTATTAAATCTATAAACAATAATAATAATGTTCTCTCCTTGTTCGTATTTGTTTACTTGAGGTTTGAATCTATTCATTCAAATATCTTATTAATAAACTATAATAATAATTTCAGATGGTATCATATGTCTAGTGACTAGGTGTACGAGCCATGCATACAAACATATAACATAATCATTTCATCTTTTCATAATCACATAGCTTAAACATTTCATCATTTCATAACATATGCACTTACCGCATACCCTTGAAACCTGCATAAGTATGTCATACATCGTTAATGGTAAGCATCATATCCCTTATTAACCTCCCATTATCACCCATAATCATATAAACATGCATACATAATCATTTGGGAAGTTTAACTTATAAAAACGTGTTTTGTTGTACCATCAGGTGACAAAAGATGTTATCTTACCTCGGTACTGCTTAATAATGAGTTACGTATGTCTTACAGTGCTTGCTAAGTATTCTCGGGAACCTAGAAACGAGACATAGGAAAGCTAAGCATTAACAAGAATTTTCAGCTTAAATAGGCTAGGTGTATGCCGCACCCCTATCCTTGGTGCGCCGCACCAACTGAAAGAATGGTATGAGGAAAGCTAAGGGTGCGTCGCACTCCATATCGCACTCCTCGTCGCACTCCCTCTCGGGAACATAGTGTACGCCGCACCATAGGGATGGTGCGTCGCACCCCATGGCCAAATCCTAGGTGTGTCGCACTCTTAGGCCGCACTCCCTCTCGGACTCACTAAGTGCGCCGCACCCTTTAAGAGGTGCGCCGCACCTACTGCAGCTACGGAAAAAACCCTTTTTTCCCTTCTTGAACAAAACCCATTCGAACCCTAAACGACTTTAACTCTTTAAATCGACTTGGAGACATAAAATTGACCTTTTTAATTACACTTTTGATGACTTTAATCAATTAATTGATCCTTTAATCATTTGCTAACATAATACAATCGTTTGATCACCCAAAAACATGAAATCAATGATCAATCAGCTAATTAACCCAACCCAAACCCCATGGTCTGGATTGAATACAATTCAATGACACAAAAGATCATAATTCAAAGGGTTTTAACCTATATTACCTGCAGTTGACGTACAAGATTCAAGATCTAAACAAAACTTGATCGAAACGGCACGAAACGATTGAATCTTGAAGAAAACTTTCTTTGAGATGGAGGGAGGATCGACTCTGGGGTTATCTCACGTATGGAACGGATTTGTGACAATTAGGGATGCCTAATTGCCACTTAACCCCTGGACATCAACTCCTAATCCTACACTCTGGACCCCTTAACTTCCAAACATAACTTTCTTAGCTTAATTCACTTACCGAGAGACTTAACGACTTAACAACCACATCATCACTTACTTAACTTTACTTAAATTAAGTTCATTTAACATATCTTAATCATATAATATTAAATACCGAAGCATTTAATCACATAATTCCATTTAGGGCACATAGACTTAACGAAACTTAACTTTAACTAACGGAAAGTCAAATAGTCAAACTTGAAAAGTTTGGGATGTTACAATTACTTCCCCTTTAAGAGGATTCCGTCCTCAGAATCTCATCAGAAATGAACAAATGAGGATACTTATCTTTCATCACGGACTCGGTCTCCCAAGTTAAACTTTCACCATGATTATGCTTCCATTTGATCAATACAAGATCAATCACTTTCCGACGAAGTTTCTTTTGCTTTCTTCCAAGTATTGCTACTGGTTCATCAACCATTCTCTTATTAGGATCAATACTCACATCTTCAATAGGAATAACACTAGACTCTTCAGCCAAGCATTTCCTCAAATAAGAAACATGAAATGTGTTGTGAATTCCATCCAATTCTGGAGGTAATTCCAATTGATAAGTCAAATCTTTTATACGCTTCAATATCTTGAAAGGTCCAATGAAGCGAGGACTTAGCTTTCCTTTCTTCCCAAAACGTATGACACCTTTCCATGGAGAAACTTTCAGCATTACCATGTATCCAACTTTAAACTCAACCGGTCTTCTTTTCTTGTCGGCATAAGTTTTCTGACGTTCTCTAGCTACTCGTAGGGCTTCTTTAGAGATATTGACTTTTTCAGATGTGATTTGAATAATTTTAGGTCCAGTGAACTGCTTTTCACCGGGCTCCAACCAACAACTTGGAGTCCGACATCTCCTTCCATAGAGCATTTCAA
Source organism: Erigeron breviscapus (assembly GCA_034093135.1). Classification (NCBI taxonomy): domain Eukaryota; kingdom Viridiplantae; phylum Streptophyta; class Magnoliopsida; order Asterales; family Asteraceae; genus Erigeron; species Erigeron breviscapus. The sequence continues at coordinate 13,051,057 of CM067172.1, read as the reverse complement.
ACGGTGGCATGCCAATACTTGCATGATAGCTGTTATTATAAGTAAACTCAATCAACCGCAAGTGATCATCCTAAGCACCACCATACTCCAAAACACAAGCCCTTAACATATCTTCCAAGGTTTGAATTGTTCTTTCACTTTGCCCATCAGTTTGAGGATGATAAGTAGTGCTCAAGTTAACTCTAGTACCTAACTCTCGTTGAAGACTCTTCCAAAAATTAGATACAAACCTCGTGTCTCGATCCGACACTATAGACAAAGGAACTCCATGCTTTGAGACGATTTCTTTTATGTACAACTGCGCCATCTTGGTCAATGGTACATCTTGACGTGTCGCTGTGAAAGGAGCACTTTTCGTCAACCTATCCACAATAACCCATACCATGTCATTTCCACTTGGTGTCCTAGGTAGCTTAGTTACAAAATCCATATTAATATGGTCCCATTTCCATTCCGGAATCTCCAATTGCTGCAACTTTATATATGGATTTTTGTGATCAGCTTTGACACGAGCACAAGTCAAACATCATTCAACAAAATGTGCAACTTCTCCTTTAATATTCGGCCACCAATAAAGAGGCTTCAAATCTGCATACATCTTTGTAGCACCGGGGTATATTGAATATCTTGACCTATGAGCTTGTTCAAGAATCAACTCTTGGTTACCATTAAGCAATGGTATCCAAATTCGGCCTTTATGGGTCTGGAATCCACGACTATTCAACTCCATATCAAGCCGCTTCTTCTTACCAATACCTTCTTTGTCAACATTTTCTTTCAAAAGAGCCTTAGCTTGGGCTTCCTTAATACGTTCAAGTAATCCAGACTTAGCTTGGACAACCATACTCATTAACCTACAAGAAAAATTCTGCAGCTTTCTACTCAATGCATCCGCCACCACATTAGCTTTACCGGGATGATACTTGATGATATACCCTATACGGATACGAAGCAGATACGAAGACACCTTCGTACAGGTAAAAAATCACTTATTTATATATACCCGGAACGGAGCACAACCTCCGTACACCATACTCTTTCCGGAGCTCCTGGGAAATAACACCCAGCTCCGAAGGGACATATAAGGAGGTTGGATATACATGGATCCTTTCCATAGTTATCCGAATAGAATAGTATGCCTAAAATCCGGAAACCTCGGATACGGCTCATCACGAGATTATCACAAATCTTCTTAAAACAATAGAAGATATCCTTAAAGAGGAAGAGATTTACCCTAATTCTCTTACCCTCCTCTCCAAGTTTCTTACCCTCTATATAAAGAGGAGAGGCCATACGGCTTGGCACATCTTCCACACTCTTCATACATAACACAACACCGATCCTTGGGCTTGGTAGCAAGACATAACATCAAATAGGCGTAAAGCGGCCGCTACCCTTTACCAGCAAGGAATCGCCTACAAACCACCTTCGAAACTCACACACCCCTTCGGTTGTGCCATAGTGCGATTATTTGATCAAACAAATTGGCGCCATCCGTGGGACAAATTCCAAAAAAAACAACAATTCTTTCAAAACCCACCCACGATCAGAATAATCAGCTATCATGGCCGATAGAGACATCAATTACTCACCAAGAACACCCAATACGGGGGGGGGGGGTGTAACACCCCGACTAGGGCGGAAACACGAGATGCCATAGAACGACATGGTACAAAAAGATTAAGTAGAAAACATCAACATAAAGTTTCAAATGACATTCAAATCCCAAAAGATTACAAGTTCAAGTTGACGTTTAATAACCATTACATAACCCAAATCCATAATCAAAAGATAATTGTTTGCATTACAACCGTCGAGCATGAAACAAATACAACATCCAAAGAGGCGGTCGTGCTAGAACCTTACTGCTCTAAACCTGAAAAGCATGAAGATAAAGTGTCAACTACGAGAGTTGAGTGAGTTCATAGGTTTATACTAACAATACGTTCATATTCCATCAATTCCAAAAAGTAATATGCCATAAAATTTCCAAGAATTTCATCATAATATCCATACCCAAACCGTATGTTCAATCAGTAATAACCAACCATAAACGATAACAATAACACTTGGTCAAAGGTATAATTTGATGAGTTTGTTCTTGAGCCACTACTAAGACCGGTTATGTCCCAAATGAAATGATAATGATAAGCACATGCCGTCAATCACGTGCAATAATAATAATAATAGAAGGGTCGTGGCATGGGGATGACCACTGATATTATAGTTAGAGCACCACGAGGTCGGACTGGAAATTAAGGTCGCCACCAAGGCAAACCAAACATCCCACCGCTACCTATTTATGTATATTTGACATTAGTAATTTTATAACTTTGGTATTTATGTATATTTTCTGATTTATAATCATTTATTTAATTTAATATTATTTAATTAATTATTTATTCATTTTATCAATTTATTAACTAAATAATTCCTTAAAAATACTTTTAATTATCAAAGTTGCCTTTATAATTTATGAATAATTATATATGAGTTATATTCTGACTTTTATGCTTTTTAACTTATAATATTATGTTTTATATATTTATTTATGTAATTTTTCTATTAATTTGATAATAGTGTTTAATTAGTGGTTTTTACTTACTTATTTACCTTTAAAATATTTAACACTTGTTTCTTGACTTTTAATAATTTTACTCCAGTAGGTTTTAGTTATTTTCACCATTGGTTATGAAGATTTAACCAAATTCATGATTTACATAATTTATTTATTCATTTATTTACCTTTTTAATTCTTTTAAAATCCAATAATCAATGGAAATTCTTAGAAATCACCACACATCATTTTGGCTAAAAATCCCAGGCCTTTTAGGAAACTTTTATCAATATAAATTCATAGCAATTCAACCTCTCTTGTGTCTTGCTTATTTTGAGGTCTTTATGCTTAAAAATTGTTTACCGAAATAGTGATTTTAGCCTTATTTCTTAAGCAATTAAGGTGCTTCAAAATGGGTTTTCATCCTTGTTTCATTATTTACAGAAAGTTTATCATATTTTGGTATTCCAAGTCGTGATAGTGGTGGTGGTGTGATATGTGCAAATTTAGATCTTTCGGTTAGTGATTATTTGACCCGAAAAGATGATTTTTGAGCTTATCATTGTCATGTAACATATGACCTAAGTTTTATTCTTTTGAAATCACTTATTTACAGTAAGTTTAGGTCATTTTCTTTATCATTTGATTATGGTGCAAGTTTGTGCTAAAAATGCATTTTTGCATGCTTTCGGTTTGTGATTTTTAGCTTATATCCACTTGTTTTATTTCAAGCTTTATATCTTTGATGTTTTATCAATTTTTCCAGAATATTAAGATCCATTTAAACATGTTTTCACTTAGAACAAGTCTATAATCATCTCATAATCCAACAAAAGATCCAACCTTCTTAATTCTAGCATGCATGCATTCAAATCAACACTTTTTAATACAAACTTTTATAGATCTAACATCCAACAACATAAAGACTATTTTTTAATCAAAATTTCCAGAAATAATATCTTCAAAATATACAAAAATATAATGATTTTTCAAGAATAAAGTCACTTTGCAAGCTTTTTAATACATGACAACACTTTTAGGTCTTAAACTAGTTGAATCCTTGAATCTTCTTCTAGATCTCGACATGCATGAGCATGGGAAAGAAGATTCTATCAACTTTGCCCTCATCAAGTGTGTATTACAAAGAAATACAAGAAGAAAGTGTAAACTTTTGATAAAACCTTTGAATATGAACATAAGTAAGATTAATCTAGCAAAAAGGATGAAGATTTATACCCTCTTGGTTTCGGTTTTGATGATGAAAATGGGGCAGAAAATTCGTGGCCTTCAACCCCAATAATACCCTTTTTATTGCTTGCAAAACACCCTTAAACCTTACTTGATATAACCTTTGATTAATCCTTAAGAACCTTTATTATTATTATAGCTTAGATAAGATTTATTTTTGCCTTGTTCTTGCTTGTTTGTGCCGAACCAAGAAGAAGAAAAAGGAGAATAGAAAGAGTTTTTGAGAGAGAAAATGATTAGTGTGTGTAAAGTGAATGTGTAGTGTGTGTTTGAGTTGAGAGTTACAAGAAATATGCCAATGTAAAGTTTGAAATTGTTTTGAGTGTGAGAGAGGTATTGGGGCCGGTTGGAGGGGGGGGGGTGTTTGAGTTGAGAGTTACAAGAAATATGAAGGGGTTTTATCTTTTTTTTTAAAGTGTTTGTAATAATATGCATTGTGTATATAAGTTGTAAATGTGTTTAAGTGGTAAATTAAAATTTGGTTTTATAGACTAGAATACATGTTTATGTGTATATATATATATATGCCGTGTATATATGTATGTGTGTACACATTTGTATTTTAGTTTTGTCACTTAGGTCATTGTATGTACATTTTATATTTATATTAGACATGTATGTACTTATTATTATTATTCAAGCACTTTTACGTGCATATTAGTTTATGAATATATATATTTTTGGGATAGTCATTTTATTTCCATGACCATATAAACTTTAATTGATTTGGTGATTAATTTATTGGACATTTATAAAAAAAATTGATTGTTAGCTCAACATGTGAGACTTACATTATTATTTATATAAATTGATTGATTAACAACAAAAAAATTTTTGTTCAATGGTGTTTTTATTAAATTTAATTTAGAACTAAATAATAGTTTTAGATTGCTAATTTAAGGGCATTATCTACTAGCTTCTAGTATCACTATGGCTTGCGGGATCATAGGCAACATAACTAGCACATATATAATATTAAAAAGGAGGGTTGTTACATCCTTACCCCCTTAGAAGAATTCCGTCTCGGAATTTGAATTTGCTTAGGGAGAAGGTGCGGATATTTCTCTCGTATAAAGTCCTCGCGCTCCCATGTGAATTCGGGTCCGCGTTTCGAATCCCATCTAACTTTAACTATGGGGATCTTGCTTCTCTTAAGGCGCTTCTCGTCGCGATCTAGAATCTCCACCGGCTCCTCACGAAATTGGAGCTTATCTTCCACTCGTAGTTCCTCGAGTGGAACCACTTTCGAGTCATCCGCCACACATTTCTTCAAATTCGACACGTGGAATGTGTCATGAACATCTCCCAATTCTTGGGGTAGCTCCAACTTGTAGGCCACGGGGCCTATTCTAGCAATAATCTTGAACGGCCCAATGTATCGTGGGCTCAACTTCCCTCTCTTGCCAAACCTTACAGTTCCCTTCCACGGCGATACTTTCAATAGCACTTTATCTCCAACTTGAAACTCTAGAGGCTTCCTTCTTTGATCCACATAGCTCTTTTGCCGATCTCTTGCGGCCTAAGCTTTTCTTTAATAATTGCCACCTTGTCCGTAGTTTCTTGGACATAGTCTACCGTAGTCAATCTTCTTTCACCCGCTTCCAACCAACACATGGGTGATCTACATTTGCGGCCGTACAAAGCTTCAAAAGGTGCACATTGTATGCTAGAGTGATAACTATTTTTATAAGTAAATTCCGCATACGGCAAGTGATCGTCCCAATTACCACCAAACTCTAATGCACATGCCCTCAACATGTCCTCCAATGTTTGTATTGTACGCTCGCTTTGTCCATCTGTTTGTGGGTGGTAAGCCGTGCTTAAGGCTAGAGTTGTGCCCATCGCTTCTTGCACGTGACCCCAAAACCGTGAGGTAAACCTACTATCCCTATCGGAAATAATGGACAATGGCACACCATGTAATGTCACGATCTTCTCAACATAAAGGCGAGCTAAATGCTCGGTGTTCCAATATTCTTTTATTGGGATGAAGTGGGCTGATTTTGTAAGGCGGTCAACAACTACCCATATTGCATCATGGCCTTTCTTGGTTCGAGGCAGTTTCGTTACGAGGTCCATTGCTATTTGCTCCCACTTCCACTCGGGAATTTCTGGTTGTGTCAAGAGTCCAGACGGCTTCTTATGCTCTGCCTTAACCATTGCACAAGTCATGCACTGGTTCACATATCGAGCTACATCATCTTTCATCCCAGGCCACCAAAAGTCCCTTTTTAGACCTTGGTACATCTTATCCGCTCCCGGATGGATCGAATACCTTGAGTTATGGGCCTCATTCATAAGTACATCTCTTAACCTATTAACCCTTGGAACCCAAGCTCTTCCTTTAAAGTACAAGATGCCTTCATCATCTCTATCAAACCTTGTTTCCATCCCGCTCAAGGTCTCTTTCTCAATATTCTTACCTTCGAAGGCCTTTGCCTGATCTTCTAAGAATCGATCTCTTAGAGACATTCTCACTCGTAGGTGATTAATTCTTGCTCTTGGTTGCTTAGTGCTCACCTTCCTACTAAGTGCATCGGCAACGACGTTTGCCTTACCAGGGTGATACTTAATTTCGCACTCATAATCATTGAGTAGCTCCACCCATCTCCTTTGCCTCATGTTTAACATCTTTTAATCGAAAATGTGCTGCAAGCTCTTATGATCGGTAAATATCGTGCACTTAGTACCATAGAGATAGTGTCGCCATATCTTTAGGGCAAAAACCACAGCTCCTAATTCCAAATCATGTGTCGAATAATTCTTCTCATGTGGCTTCAATTGCCTAGATGCGTATGCAATGACCTTGTCTCTTTGCATTAGTATGCACCCTAGCCCTTTATTCGACACATCACACCACACCACGAATCCTTCCATTCCATCTGGCAATGCTAATATCGGCGCTTCACATAACATGTTCTTTAGTGTTTGGAACGCTTGCTCTTGTTCTTCTCCCCACACAAACTCTCTTGACTTTTGAGTCAATTGAGTTAAGGGCACAACAATCTTTGAGAATCCTTGAATAAATCTTCTATAATAACCCGCTAGGCCTAGGAAGCTTCCCACTTCTTGATTGCTTCAATCTTAGATGTATCTACATGAATTCCTTCTTCGTTCACAATATGTCCAAGAAACTGCACTTGGCGAAGCCAAAACTCACACTTAGAAAACTTAGCATATAGCTTCTCGTCTCTAAGTAGCTGCAAGACTATCCTCAGATGCTTCTCATGATCCTCCTTGCTTCTTGAATATATCAAAATATCATCGATGAATACTATCACGAATTTGTCCAAGTATGGCCTACAAATTTTATTCATCAAGTCCATGAATACGGTCGGTGCATTGGTAAGACCAAATGGCATCACTAGGAACTCATAATGCCTATAGCGAGTCCTAAAAGCCGTTTTAGGTACATCCTCTTCTCGTACCCTCAACTGGTGATAGCCGGATCTAAGGTCGATTTTTGAAAAATACGACGCTCCTTGAAGTTGATCGAACAAATCATCTATTCGTGGCAGCAGATATTTGTTCTTTATGGTCAACTTATTCAACTCTCTATAGTCGATGCACATTCTTAAGGACCCATCCTTCTTTTTGACAAAAAGGATTGGTGCACCCCACGGCGATGAACTAGGTTGAATTAACCCTTTTTCAAGAAATTCTTGCAATTGCTCGGAAAGTTCTCACATCTCAGAGGGCGCGAGTCTATACGGTGCTTTAGCCACGGGGGCTGCCCCGGGAACTAAATCGATCGTAAATTTCACTTGTCTCGTAGGTGGAAGTCCAGGTAGTTCGTCAGGAAACACGTCAAGAAAGTCCCTAACCACTGTTACCTTGTGAGGGTCCTTACCCTTTACTCGCTTATCCACTACTTGTGCCAAGTAGGAGTGGTATTCTTTTCGTAGATACTTCCCCACCTTCATAGACGACACTAGTTTAGGATGGACTCCCGCCTTATGAGCTTGCACTATCAACACTTGATTCACCTCTCGTGTACTTCCCACGCCTAACCAAGTCATTTACTAGCTTGGTTGCCAAGCTTATAGCTTGCTCAAGAGTGGTAGGGCTTGCGGAAGTAACCATCAACCTAACTTCAGGTGCAAACCCGTAGATGAACCTTTCAACCTTCTTAGCCACAGGGGTTACCATCTCCGGCACCAACACGCACAGCTCATGGAAGCGGATCACATATGCCTCCAATTCCAGTCCCCTCATGGTATGGTTCCAGAACTCCATCTCCAGCTTTTGTACCTCTTCCCGAGGACAATACTCACGCTTCATCTCTTCTTTGAGCTGCTCCCAAGTCAAAGCGTTGACCACTGCAAGACCTCTAGTAGTCGCTTGGAGATTCCACCAAGTAAGAGCCCTTCCTTGAAGCTTACTAGTAGCGAACTTAACGCGGTCAGCCTGTGCGCAATCAATGATGTTCAGATTGGCTTCCATACTTTGGAACCAAGTAAGAAGCCCAACGGGACCCTCTGTCCCATAAAACTCCTTGGGGTTGCAAGACGTGAAAGCCTTGTAGGCATTCTTATCAATGCCATTGTCCCCTCCTCCAGCTTGTCTTCATGCCGCATTAAGGCTAGCGGACACGCTTTCAGCGATCTGAGTAGCCACGGTTGGCATGACATTGTTGATTTGTTGGGAGATCAAATTGGCCAGCTCTGTCTGTCGTCGGGCCTCTTCCGCTCGGCGTTGAGCCTCCTCGCTTGTCTCTTCGGTGTTTCTTCGGGGCGCCATAGTTCTATAACAGAGGATAAGGTAGTTTAGTTATTCTTGCGCTAAATCGTATGATATAGATTCAACTCACGACTCCATGATCACACACGAGTACATATGCGTATATATATTTATATAAGTAAATGAGGACGCATACATAAGTGGGGGCCCTTATTTGCACGTATATACATATGTATACGCGTATATATATATATACCTATTCCAAGTTTGAACTTATTATTTATAGCTTTAATAGTTTAGCTTCTAACTCGAACGGAAGTTCACTTGTCGCTAATGCGCTTTACATGTAGTTATTATGCGCTCACGATATATATATAATTCTAACTCCGTGCTACTTTCTCATTTGCGCAAAACTTTCCACTATAATTAGTCATATTTGCATTTCATCGCAACAACAATTTTCATAATGAGAGTAACAATAATATGGAGAAAGTAAATCGACACAACGTATAACCATGGAAGGGCATTAAGCATATATATATCATCCAAGATAAGTTCACAAAATTTGCAAATGCCAAATACATGGTGACTATTGTCACATACAATAAGAAAGTTCAAGAAATAGCAACAAGACATAATTGTTCATAATTCGAGATAAGTTCATAATGTAGAGGGGAGTCCCTAGGTCCACACCCTAAGTATGAGAGCAATCACAAAAACGCATACGGCCGTGAGCACGCATCCCATTACCAGAATCACCTCGTTAATCCTACGAACCTCTAATATAGCCATCCCCGAATATCCCGCCGATCGGTCCATTATCCCCATAGCCCTCTCCATCATAATCTCTTGATTCCTTACTCTTGCTCTTGCGTCCCTCAATCCACTAGCTATGCCCCATACTCGCTCTCTTTCCTCTCGAATCATGCCAAGGGGAGGTGGAGGGGGTACTCCATAAACGGGACGATGTGGGTCCTCTCCAAGATGCCTCGGCCCAAAGTGGTACATGTGCTCTTGGCGAGGAAGGCGCGGTGGGAAGTATGGATCTCGAGCCGGGAAACGTCCATCACTGAGGTTCAAAGCGACATTTTGCCTTGGAGGAGTAGGGACTCGAGGGGCTGGTGGCGACGGTGGCGGCATAGGCGAGCGGCGCCCAGACCGGTTAGAAGCGATGCTCCTAACACTAGCCGCCCTCTCACGATGAATCCTCCATAGGCTCGGATCCTTCCTCTTCTTGGCGAGGCTGGGGAGGCTGTTGAGTGTTCCTAGTAGACTCGGATCTTTTTGAGGGATCGGACTCTTCTTCTTCTTGCCTCTCTTGTCGATCCATTACCCTATCGCGAACCTATAGAGGTTCCTTAGGTAACTGGAGTACCTCGATGCTCCATTCCCTTGCGACATAATGCTCCTACACAAGTTACATAAAACGTGAGATGCCGACTCGATCCGACGCTTAGACGACTCCATCACGACCGACTTGACCATTGACGACTCACGTGACGACTCGCGGACAACATGACGACTTAACGGATCACAAGACGACCTCAACCATTTGGCGTCCAACCACCCAACTCAACGACCGAACAACCGACATGACGACCATCAACCAACACGACGTCCAACAACCAACATGACAACCACTAAACGACGTAGTCACTATCGACCGACTTGTGCACGACTCTCATGTAATAGTTCTATATATAAGCAAGGTAATACTAGCAAAGTGGGGGTATTAACTAAGGGTTCTAATAAGTAATGCAAACATCGGATTTGGTTATGTGCCTTTTTGCACCAAGAATCGTTTTTCAAGTTTTATTTTCAAAGGACTCATTTTTGAACATTTCTTAGACAATTAATTCGATCACTCCATGTTACATTCTTAACTAGTCGTAGTTGGCCAAGCTACGCTTCGCTAAGGTGAACACTTTATGATCGAATTGATTCTTTAAGAGATGTTCGACTCATTTTGAAAATACATAGGTTATAGTAAAAATTCCCTATAACCTTGGCTCTGATACCATTTTTCTGTAACACCCCGACTAGGGCGGAATCACGAGATGCCACAGAATGACATGGTACAAAATGATTAAGTAGAAAACATCAACATAAAGTTTCAAATGACATTCAAATCCCAAAAGATTACAAGTTCAAGTTGACGTTTAATAACCATTACATAACCAAATCCATAATCAAAAGATAATTGTTTGCATTACAACCGTCGAGCATGAAACAAATACAACATCCAAAGAGGCGGTCATGCTAGAATCTTACTGCTCTAAACCTGAAAAGCATGAAGATAAAGTGTCAACTACGAGAGTTGAGTGAGTTCATAGGTTTATACTAACAATACGTTGATGCATCAGTTCCAAAAAGTAATATGCCATAAAATTTCCAAGAATTTCATCATAATATCCATACCCAAACCGTATGTTCAATCAGTAATAACCAACCATAAACGATAACAATAACACTTGGTCAAAGGTATAATTTGATGAGTTTGTTCTTGAGTCACTACTAAGACCGATTATGTCCCAAATGAAATGATAATGATAAGCACATGCCGTCAATCACGTGCAACAACAACAACAACAACAATAATAATAATAATAATATAATAATAATAATAATATAATAATATAATAATAATAATAGAAGGGTCGTGGCATGGGGATGACCACTGATATAGTAGTTAGAGCACCGCGAGGTCGGACTGGAAATGAAGGTCGCCACCAAGGCAAACCAAACATCCCACCGCTACCTATTTTAGTGGGTGAGGGGACAAATCCTAGTTGCGCAACTCTCAAACTACAGGCCTCTCGAAGAGTTAATAGTAGTGTACCGAGGTGAAACAGTTTGACAGTACTCAAGCTCATCATATAATATATAACACGTTGAACATACAATATAATTCCCATATCATAATCATCGTTCATTCAATGTAGCATTTTCATAAAAGAAAGTCAATTTAATTAATCATGTTTTTCACCCCGTAAGTAAAACACGTAAAAGAGTTTGAAAGGGGGCTATGACTCACTTGATTTGAGAGTAATAAGGGCTGATCAAATATGAGTCCTTCGCCTAGTTTTGTTGCTCCTCAAGCAAGCCTAAACCATAATATATATATTCACGACGTAAGTTCGTGTGACATGAACTAGTAAGCTAGATCATGAGATGTGTACTAGTAGACTTGCCCATCTTTGATTGTTGTTTAATTATGGAGTTCAAGTGTATTATATTTCTCACAATATTTGATTAGAAGGTATTTGGTGGAGAAAGTCATTTTCTCATTATACGTATTCACACGTTTGTTGGAATTTCGGTAACTTAGCTTTAATTGTCATGGTTTCCATTGTATGCTTTGCTTAATTATAATATTTGACATTAGTAATTTTATAACTTTGGTATTTATGTATATTTTCTGATTTATAATCATTTATTTAATTTAATATTATTTAATTAATTATTTATTCATTTTATCAATTTATTAACTAAATAATTCCTTAAAAATACTTTTAATTATCAAAGTTGCCTTTATAATTTATGAATAATTATATATGAGTTATATTCTGACTTTTATGCTTTTTAACTTATAATATTATGTTTTATATATTTATTTATGTAATTTTTCTATTAATTTGATAATAGTGTTTAATTAGTGGTTTTTACTTACTTATTTACCTTTAAAATATTTAACACTTGTTTCTTGACTTTTAATAATTTTACTCCCGAGTTGTTCCTTAATGATGAGATTCCGGAGACGGAATCCTCTTAAGGGGGAGGTAATTGTAACATCCCAAACTTTTCTTTACTAGTTGACTAATGTCGTTAAGTCAATATTGTGTGTGTCGTTAAGTCTATTTTAGGTTTTATGCATATGTGTAGTTAATGTGTGTTATGTGTGAGGCTTGAAAGCCTAAATGTTAATGTAGTATAAATGTGTGTAATATGAAGATTAATGTCTATGTAGTGACATTTAATGAAGGATTAATGTTGTATATGGTCATTAAAGTAGTTTGTGACCAATAATGAAGCATTAGGAAGCCTAGGGGCTAGTTTTGACATATGTGCAAAGTCAAAAACGGGATTAGTAGTATGGGGCTGCCATTAAGAAGTTTATTTGCAGATTTGTGCCTCCTAAGAAAGCCCTAACCATTCCCATAGCAAGTCCCTATCAATTTCAAGCCGAAAAGTCCCTTTGTGTGTGATTCGGGTGTGATTTGTCAAGTGTTTTACATCCCTATTGTCATCTACAGGTAGATCAGGTATTAAATCATTGATTTCAGGTCCTTTTGATAGTATGAGTCATTAGGATTAATTATTGGATTTTTGGAGGAATCGTTTAACGAAGATTAATGGTGGTTTGATGGATTAAAGCCATATGTGGTGTAATAAATGGTTAAAATGCTTTGTATGTTGGGATTTTTTGGGTTTTTATCAAAGTAATATTATCCTTATAATATTAAAACGCAGCGGAAAAATTGAACTTTTCAAGATGTGTATATAGTTAAAAACCAAAGTTTAACTTATAAAAGAAAACCCAAACAATAAGGATCCATGTATATGAATGACATACATACAAAATAACAACCATAGGGTGTTTTAGGGAACTACCTTCTTCCAAGCTAGTAAGGAAGTAGAGATGAAGAATATGATGTTCTTCAAAAGACAAGTCTTCAATCTAGAAGAACCTCAAGCTAGTATACCCCAAGCTTCCAACAAACACCCCAAAATATGCTAGGAATTAAACTTGAAAAGCCTTCCTTTTGATCTTCTTTGAACCGAAATATATGAGAAGAAAAAGAAGGTTTTTCTAGTTGAGAAAATAAGAGAAAAGGTCTTACAAATGCATGTAAGAAAGTTGATACAAACTATGTGTTGTGTTGTGTTGATAAATGAAGTACAAGTGTTATAAGTAGATCAAATCTACTTCAAAAGCACATGGGGGGGACGGCCACATGTGGGTTGTAACAAACATTTTGTTGCAAAAATTATAAAACCACTTTACTTGTACATTTTATAGATAAAATTGTAACATAACTTATTACATATCTTATGTAACATATTACATATTATACACAACACACATAAGTGTTTATTTTGCCAAATAAACTTATTCACATTTCTCTCAAAATAAATCATCCATATAATTTATTTACATATCTCAAGTTCAATTATTTAGAAACCCACTTTCTAAATGTTTCAAGTATTGATATTTATTTAAAGATCAAATCATATAAATAAATACCATAAGTGTTTGTCTAGCTTGTTATTGGGTATGACCCGACTTGGATCATCACGTACAAGCCACGTCAATTTAATATGTGTCTTGGGCAGACGAATTCCAACATTGTAATGGTCTAATTATGAAGGATTATGGTGTTTTGAATCTATATGTTAGATCTAGAGTCGTTTGGGGTCGAATTGGGGATGAAAACGATTTTTGTAAAAGTGCAGGTTGAAGGGGAGTTGCGGCGCAACGCCTAGTTGCGGCGCAACTAAATTCCAGAAGAATAAGTTGCGGCGCAACATAAGGTGTTGCGGCGCAACTGGAGGCTTGAGCTGCGGCGCAACTCTATGTTGCGGCGCAACTCACCTGTTTTCAGCAAATTATAATTTTGAATTGTAACTTCGTTTTGACACGTAGATTAGACCTGAAACTAAATTGAGTCGTTAATGTGTGTGGGTCTAGTTATTGACCTTAATAACGTGAGTATGTAGTTATCTAATGATCGTTTACTAATATAGGTAGACGCCATAGTTGCTTTACTCAGTGACTAGTTGTTGATTGTTGTGGACTACGCCGAGGTAAGATACACTACTTTGACACGCTGGGGGATTCAACGAAAAGCTGGTTTCAAACCATAAATACTTCCATTTGGTATCTTTATATTGCATGTGGGCATATGGGGTTACACGGGAGGTATTATGGGTTATGTAGTTGACCATGAGACCTGAAATGCAGTCCCTAATGTAGTGAAATGAAGTATTGCTTAATGTAGTGTATTATTATGCAGTATTATGATATGAAGTATTATGCAGTATTATGATATGAAGTATTATGCAGTATTATGATATGAAGTATTATGCAGTATTATGATATGAAGTAATATGCAGTGTTATGATATGAAGCAATATGCAGTGTCTTGTAATGCAGTGTGATGTAGTTTATGTAGTATTATGAAGTATCTCATTATGCATGAAATGTAGAAATGAAGTTGATGTGTGATATATGCATGCTTACATGGCTTGTACACCTAGCTCACTAGATTTATTGGGTTGCCATGTCACTTGCACGTTTAAGGATCCAAACGTATAAAGTTAAAGTGTGTGAATGTCTAGGAATGTGTGTTACCTAGACTATATGTGTGTGACGGTTTAGGAATGTGCGTTACCTAAACCATATGTGTGAAACCGAGCTCGTAAATATAATGCAGGGAAAGTGTTAAGCTTAACCCGTACTGGTCTTAGCCGGACGAGTGCGTTGACGTAGTTGTTGCTTGGGTGGATCCTTGCAACATGGTCATTATAATGCAGGGCGAGTAATACGAGGGGTTTGACCAACCTCCATACACGGATTACTCTGGGATTGGCTTGCCATTCCTTAACGACGTATGATGCGTAGCCTTTTGGTTGACCATCTAGTCGGGTGTGATGCAAGGCACACTTATATGCAGATAACGAAGATACGTGTGATAATGTGTGAATAAAATGAAGGATAGGCACATTTAGGGTGATTCATCCTAATTGATATGAAGTTGATATGCAGTTATGTGTGAACGTGTGATGTGTGTTGTGCCTAAATAAACTTGTCTAATAATGAAGACTGTTTTAATTGGACAAATGTTTTAATAATATAGTGTTATCTTACTTAGCTAATTCGTTAGCTAACACTTGTTTCTTAAATGTGGTTATTCCCTCAGGTTTAGCTTGAAGGTAGACGATGAAGGAATAAGTGAGGTGTGGGTAGATGCATGCAGACAACCTTAGCTACCCATAGACGATTATCTCTTTAGACATTTATTTACATTTCGTACTTGATGTCGAATTTATGTAGTATTGTTGAACGGTTGTTTTGTGTAGGGCAACCGTTGGGTTTTCATTTGAAACTATTTGATGGTATTGCATGTAACACCAACTAAACGTAGAAACCGAACAGTTTTTATCGGTTTTGACTTTTAAAGTCTTTTCTTCCGCAATTTGACACCGTTAGGTGAAAGTTTTTGAAAACCTATATTTTTAAACGACGGGTGTTACAAGTTGGTATCAGAGAAATGGTTTAAGTGAACCAAAATTCGACCATGACCGTAGGATTTTGGACTTAGAACGATGAAGGATAAGCTAGGATTATGTAGGTGTGCCTAGCTTGAGATGAAGTGCTTTAGGACGGGTTGGGATTGAGTGAGAGTGTAGGAATGAGGCTCTATGATGATTGTTTGATGAGACGTTATGTGAATATGTCTTTTAGCCTTTATTCTTTCGTTTTCTCGCTTCTCCGTCTCTAAATCATTTTATTGCTACGATAGACGGTCCATAAGGTGATGTCATTTCTCTAACTGATTTTGATAAATGTGCAATGTAGTATATGTGTGAAGTGTTTGAAATGAAGGAAAGTTGGAGGAATAGGTGAGGTGGTATTCTATTAATATCCAACCCATGGGGTTGTGACATGGATCGTAAAGGAAGTGAGATGTTATATGTGTGAAGATGGTTGTGTGAATGGATCTGGTGAAGAAAAGACGATACACAAGTGTGGTAACGGACATGCAAGTGAAAGGATACAATTACAATTATGGTCCGGAACATAATTGCAAGCGTATCATGACACGAACGTGTTCGTATGGCCATGCTTGTGTTGACCGGTGTGCAAAGTAATGAAGTTGGGGAGATTTCTATGTAGTGTACCCCTAATTGTCGAAAGTAAACACCATGTAGCAAACTTTAATGACGTTAATGCCTCAAGTGCGTGGAAATGTGTGAAGATCGGTGAAAAGTTATAGCTGGTTAAATGTGTATGATGATTATGAAGTACATGAAGTTAAATGAAGTTTAAAGGTAGGTGAAGAGTGAAGTGATTGGTAGACAATGTTGTTGAGCCTACTAGTTCAAAGGACTTGGACTTGAACCTGACAAGTAGAGTTAATGCTGGATATTTGAAGGGTGATAAGTAGGTGATGCACAGAAGGGTTACCGGGCACACGGATGAAAGGATATAGTTACAATTCCGGTCGCGAACGTAATTGTAAATATATCACGACATGTGTGTGTTTGTGAGACTGTGTCTGTGTTGATCCAAATGAAGTGAAGAGGACGATGGTGGAACCATTGACTGGTATCCCATTTAACCACGTGAATAGTAGACACGTAAGAATGCAGTAAAGGAGGATGAAGTTGAAGCAAGTAAAGAAGTCAACTCTACGGTGGATACAACCTTTAAACATGAAACTCATCCATTCCAAGAGCACTATGATGTGATGTGAGGTTTTATTCGAGCTGCTAAATGTGAAAGTAGTGCTTAGGATTAAGATTGAAGGTTTGAGTTCGTATGGAATTTGATTAGAGGATGGAATTTGATGAAAGATGTGGCGCATGGGTTGAGTGGTGAAAATCTGGGGAGTTTTCTGTGTAAAATTTTAGTGAATTATGTGGTGCATATGTGTTTCATGCGGCGCATACTTTGGACTGTTTTGGATTTGCGACTCGCGTAGTTTTGATTTTGCTACGGGACGATGTGTGACGATTGTGACGAGTGCCTACGGGGAAGATTCTTCCTTATTACATGAATATAAAGGTGATGTTGATATCCTATATTTGTACGGAATCTTATGTATGACTGTTTCTTAAGATAAAGAGTTTTCCCTTAAGAAAGGAGTAAAGGGTATAATGGTGGGAACAATTATAGCTTCCTAGAGCATATGAAGTAAAAGCATTCAAGAGTATTTGATTCCGAATTGATCATGTTTTCCGTTTATGTGATCCACTAAAACAAGGCAAAGATTATACCTCTAGAGTCGAGCCTACTCGTAGTTTTGAGACTTTCTATAAGGTTCTCGGTTTCATTGCAATCGTGAGGTAGAGCCTTCAAGTGATGTATGTCTAGTGTTACTTTCGTGCAAACGCATCTTCCATTTCGCTCCGTTACAGAAAGAAGTTATTGTTTCCAATTATGGGATCTATTTATTTTCTAAGATTAATTTACGATGTTGCTACCCTTTGTTGATGTTGAGAGTTCCAATGAAGTTATGCATACGCTCATTATGACGACCTTATTGAGTTCTGGAAATGCCTTTATGGTGATGAAAGTCTTGACTATTCAAAGTGTGACGAAGGACAATATGTTTGTGTAAAGAACATTATTACGAATGACAACTCGAAGAGGCTCAGTTAGAAATTCGTCAAAAGTGAGTAAAAGTTAAAGAAGCATCTGACATTCTATGTTGAAAGAAGCCAAGTTTTATTTATTGGCTAAGTCTGTGGTGGTGAGGCTATGGTGAGTGTTTGATTACGGCAAATCAGCTCAAGGTATTGTTCTTCGGGACAAGAATGTAGTAGAAATGAAGCAAAGTCAGAAGTGGTGAGCCGAACCTTCATAAAGCAATACGTTTAAAAGTAAGATTTCAGTATCCGAAAACGAAATGACCAAAAGTGGTACTTAAGGAGGCTTGTGAACCGTGGTGACATGCTTATTTGAATGCCGTCAGAAATGTGATACAACCTATCATGATACGAGATGTAGTAAGATACTTGTCTTTTATCACGTTGGAGCCGCAACAAAAGTAGTTTCCTTTAATTAACCTCTTAACTGGATTATCTTATGTGTGTTGGGTTTTCCGAGTTATGCGGGAGGTTATGTGGGAATGTATGTATGATGAGGTGGCTCTTTATGATATGATGACGTCTAAAGAAAAGTGGTTATGTGCATATGTAGTATGTCGATTATATTTATGTCGCCATGAAATGTTTGATATGTGATGGCTTATGTGATGGCTTATGTGTGGGGCTTAAGTGTGAAATATCTAGTTCACTAGATACACGTGGAATTGTTATGAGTTGTGCACGTTAGTGGGATTAAACATTAAAGTAGATGTTGGACTAGTTAGGTAATGTATATACCTAATGTTAAAGTAAAGTGTGGAATGTGAGAAATCGTTCTAGCCTTAGTGCTAGTGCGTAAGACGTGGGAAGTCGTACTAGTTGTAAAGCCAGTGCGTAAGATGTAAGACGTGAGAATAAGTATGATGTATCGTTGAAAGGCACAATTAGGAGTATATACTCTGCATGTGCTAATATGAATACGTGTGACAAGTTTATGTGTGATATGCCGAGACGTGATATGAAGTTACGTTTACGTGGTAAGTCTATGTTGATATGGGCAGGAAGGTCTTATCCTTCAAATGAATAGTCTTCGCTGAACGTAAAATGAGGTGATTACCTGATTTGATTTCAAAATTGAATCAAAGAAATGCCGAAACGAATGAAGTGTAAGGTGAAAGAAGAAAAGACTATGTAAGAAGTTCAATGAGTTGGTCATGCTAAGTTGAAGAGACCATAGGTCTTGATAGTATACTCATCCAAGTAGTACAAGGGTGCTGATTGTGTGTGTACAAAAATGTGTGACTTGTATACAAGTCAAATCTGAGCACCGAGCGCAATATGGAGAGATGCAACAATCGGTTATTTCAAAGCAGAAATGTACTCATATGACGACTATGGATTATGTGACAAAGTTGTATATATCCCTTTGGGGCCATTATGTGATACGAGTCAGTGTAGAATAGTTGATAAAAATGCTTCTTTCTCGTCACTCATGAGTATGCGTGTGTGGTGAAGCTTGCCATCTTGTATATAGATGAAGTATGTAGGGAGTTCCATTAAATGTTGTGTGGTAGAAAGTGTAGGACTCCAAGTTATTGGATGGAACCCGGTGAAAAGCAGTTGACCGGTCCTGAAATTGTTGAAGTTACGGCTGAAAAAGTCAATGTGGCTAAAGAACTTTACGTGTGGCTAGAGAAAGGCAGAAAACTTATGCAGATAAGAAAAGGAGACCAATGGAGTTTAGTGTAGGTGACTTAGTGATGCTGAAGTTGTCACCAAGGAAGGGAGTTATCCGGTTTGGAAAGAAGGGCAAGTTGAGTTCAAGATTTATTGGACCTTTCAAAGTGTTGAAACGCATAAAAGATCTAGCTTATCAGTTGGAAGTTGCCTCCAGAATTGTAAGGAATTCACAACACTTTCCATGTATCCTACCTAAGGAAGTGACTAGACGAGGAGACAAGTGTGATTCCAATTCAAGACGTGAACATTGACCCAATGAAGGGAATGGTTGATGAGCCGGTGGCGATACTTGGAAGTAAGCAAAAGAAGTTACGCAGAAAGGTGATAGATCTTGTCTTGATAAAGTGGAAGCATAATCATGGAGAAAACTTGACTTGGGAAACCGAAGCAGTAATGAAGGAGAAATATCCCGAGTTGTTCCTTAATGATGAGATTCCGGGGACGGAATCCTCTTAAGGGGGAGGTAATTGTAACATCCCAAATTTTTCTTTACTAGTTGACTAATGCCGTTAAGTCAATATTGTGTGTGTCGTTAAGTCTATTTTAGGTTTTATGCATATGTGTAGTTAATGTGTGTTATGTGTGAGGCTTGAAAGCCTAAATGTTAATGTAGTATAAATGTGTGTATTATGAAGATTAATGTCTATGTAGTGACATTTAATGAAGGATTAATGTTGTATATGGTCATTAAAGTAGTTTGTGACCAATAATGAAGCATTAGGAAGCCTATGGGCTAGTTTTGACATATGTGCAAAGTCAAAAACGGGATTAGCAGTATGAGGGCTGCCATTAAGAAGTTTATTTGCAGATTTGTGCCTCCTAAGAAAGCCCTAACCATTCCCATAGCAAGTCCCTATCAATTTCAAGCCGAAAAGTCCCTTTGTGTGTGATTCGGGTGTGATTTGTCAAGTGTTTTGCATCCCTATTGTCATCTATAGGTAGATCAGGTATTAAATCATTGATTTCAGGTCCTTTTGATATTATGAGTCATTAGGATTAATTATTGGATTTTTGGAGGAATCGTTTAACGAAGATTAATGGTGGTTTGATGGATTAAAGCCATATATGGTGTAATAAATGGTTAAAATGCTTTGTAATGGTCTAATTATGAAGGATTATGGTGTTTTGAATCTATATGTTAGATCTAGAGTCGTTTGGGGTCGAATTGGGGATGAAAACGATTTTTGTAAAAGTGCAGGTTGAAGGGGAGTTGCGGCGCAACTAAATTCCAGAAGAATAAGTTACGGCGCAACATAAGGTGTTGCGGCGCAACTGGAGGCTTGAGCTGCGGCGCAACTCACCTGTTTTCAGCAAATTATAATTTTGAATTGTAACTTCGTTTTGACACGTAGATTAGACCTGAAACTAAATTGAGTCGTTAATGTGTGTGGGTCTAATTATTTACCTTAATGACGTGAGTATGTAGTTGTCTAATGATCGTTTACTAATATAGGTAGACGTGCATAGTTGCTTTACTCAGTGACTAGTTGTTGATTGTTGTGGACTACGCCCAGGTAAGATACACTACTTTGACACGCTAGGGGATTCAACGAAAAGCTGGTTTCAAACCATAAATACTTCCATTTGGTATCTTTATATTGCATGTGGGCATATGGGGTTACACGGGAGGTATTATGGGTTATGTAGTTGACCATGAGACCTAAAATGCAGTCCCTAATGTAGTGAAATGAAGTATTGCTTAATGTAGTGTATTATTATGCAGTATTATGATATGAAGTATTATGCAGTATTATGATATGAAGTATTATGCAGTATTATGATATGAAGTATTATGCAGTATTATGATATGAAGTATTATGCAGTATTATGATATGAAGTATTATGCAGTATTATGATATGAAGTAATATGCAGTGTCTTGTAATGCAGTGTGATGTAGTTTATGTAGTATTATGAAGTATCTCATTATGCATGAAATGTAGAAATGAAGTTGATGTGTGATATATGCATGCTTACATGGCTTGTACACCTAGCTCACTAGACTTATTGGGTTGCCATGTCACTTGCACATTTAAGGATCCAAACGTATAAAGTTAAAGTGTGTGAATGTCTAGGAATGTGTGTTACCTAGACTATATGTGTGTGACGGTTTAGGAATGTGCGTTACCTAAACCATATGTGTGAAACCGAGCTCGTAAATATAATGCAGGGAAAGTGTTAAGCTTAACCCGTACTGGTCTTAGCCGGACGAGTGCGTTGACGTAGTTGTTGCTTGGGTGGCTCCTTGCAACATGGTCATTATAATGCAGGGCGAGCAATACAAGGGGTTTGACCAACCTCCATACACGGATTACTTTGGGATTGGCTTGCCATTCCTTAACGACGTATGATGCGTAGCCTTTTGGTTGACCATCTAGTCGGGTGTGATGCAGGGCACACTTATATGCAGATAACGAAGATACGTGTGATAATGTGTGAATAAAATGAAGGATAGGCACATTTAGGGTGATTCATCCTAATTGATATGAAGTTGATATGCAGTTATGTGTGAACGTGTGATGTGTGTTGTGCCTAAATAAACTTGTCTAATAATGAAGACTGCTTTAATTGGACAAATGTTTTAATAATATAGTGTTATCTTACTTAGCTAATTCGTTAGCTAACACTTGTTTCTTAAATGTGGTTGTTCCCTCAGGTTTAGCTTGAAGGTAGACGATGAAGGAATAAGTGAGGTGTGGGTAGATGCATGCAGACAACCTTAGCTATCCATAGACGATTATCTCTTTAGACATTTAATTACATTTCGTACTTGATGTCGAATTTATGTAGTATTGTTGAACGGTTGTTTTGTGTAGGGCAACCGTTGGGTTTTCATTTTAAACTATTGATGGTATTGCATGTAACACCAACTAAACGTAGAAACCGAACAGTTTTTATCGGTTTTGACTTTTAAAGTCTTTTCTTCCGCAATTTGACACCGTTAGGTGAAAGTTTTTGAAAACCCATATTTTTAAACGACGGGTGTTACAAGTTGGTATCAGAGAAATGGTTTAAGTGAACCAAAATTCGACCATGACCGTAGGATTTTGGACTTAGACCGATGAAGGATAAGCTAGGATTATGTAGGTGTGCCTAGCTTGAGATGAAGTGCTTTAGGACGGGTTGGGATTGAGTGAGAGTGTAGGAATGAGGCTCTATGATGATTGTTTGATGAGACGTTATGTGAATATGTCTTTTAGCCTTTATTCTTTCGTTTTCTCGCTTCTCCGTCTCTAAATCATTTTATTGCTACGATAGACGGTCCATGAGGTGATGTGCCATTTCTCTAACTGATTTTGATAAATGTGCAATGTGAAGGGTTGGGATTGAGTGAGAGTGTAGGAATGAGGCTCTATGATGATTTTTGAGCTTATCATTGTCATGTAACATATGACCTGAGTTTTATTCTTTTGAAATCACTTATTTACAGTAAGTTTAGGTCATTTTCTTTATCATTTGATTATGGTGCAAGTTTGTGCTAAAAATGCATTTTTGCATGCTTTCGGTTTGTGATTTTTAGCTTATATCCACTTGTTTTATTTCAAGCTTTATATCTTTGATGTTTTATCAATTTTTCCAGAGTATTAAGATCCATTTAAACATGTTTTCACTTAGAACAAGTCTATAATCATCTTATAATCTAACAAAAGATCCAACCTTCTTAATTCTAGCATGCATGCATTCAAATCAACACTTTTTAATACAAACTTTTATAGATCTAACATCCAACAACATAAAGACTACTTTTTAATCAAAATTTCCAGAAATAATATCTTCAAAATATACAAAAATATAATGATTTTTCAAGAATAAAGTCACTTTGCAAGCTTTTTAATACATGACAACACTTTTAGGTCTTAAACTAGTTGAATCCTTGAATCTTCTTCTAGATCTCGACATGCATGAGCATGGGAAAGAAGATTCTATCAACTTTGCCCTCATCAAGTGTGTATTACAAAGAAATACAAGAAGAAAGTGTAAACTTTTGATAAAACCTTTGAATATGAACATAAGTAAGATTAATCTAGCAAAAAGGATGAAGATTTATACCCTCTTGGTTTCGGTTTTGATGATGAAAATGGGGCAGAAAATTCGTGGCCTTCAACCCCAATAATACCCTTTTTATTGCTTGCAAAACACCCTTAAACCTTACTTGATATAACCTTTGATTAATCCTTAAGAACCTTTATTATTATTATAGCTTAGATAAGATTTATTTTTGCCTTGTTCTTGCTTGTTTGTGCCGAACCAAGAAGAAGAAAAAGGAGAATAGAAAGAGTTTTTGAGAGAGAAAATGATTAGTGTGTGTAAAGTGAATGTGTAGTGTGTGTTTGAGTTGAGAGTTACAAGAAATATGCCAATGTAAAGTTTGAAATTGTTTTGAGTGTGAGAGAGGTATTGGGGCCGGTTGGAGGGGGGGGGGATACAAGAAATATGAAGGGGTTTTATCTTCTTTTTTTTAAAGTGTTTGTAATAATATGCATTGTGTATATAAGTTGTAAATGTGTTTAAGTGGTAAATTAAAATTTGGTTTTATAGACTAGAATACATGTTTATGTGTATATATATATGTCGTGTATATATGTATGTGTGTACACATTTGTATTTTAGTTTTGTCACTTAGGTCATTGTATGTACATTTTATATTTATATTAGACATGTATGTACTTATTATTATTATTCAAGCACTTTTACGTGCATATTAGTTTATGAATATATATATTTTTGGGATAGTCATTTTATTTCCATGACCATATAAATTTTAATTGATTTGGTGATTAATTTATTGGACATTTATAAAAAATTTTGATTGTTAGCTCAACATGTGAGACTTACATTATTATTTATATAAATTGATTGATTAACAACAAAAAAAATTTTGTTCAATGGTGTTTTTATTAAATTTAATTTAGAACTAAATAATAGTTTTAGATTGCTAATTTAAGGGCATTATCTACTAGCTTCTAGTATCACTATGGCTTGCGGGATCATAGGCAACATAACTAGCACATATATAATATTAAAAAGGAGGGTTGTTACAGGGTCTCGGACACCCCCCGGAGGACTGAATTTTCAGGAGCAATTTTCTTTTGACACGCCTGTGTCAAACTTCAATCCACCTATTATTACAACAGGCGATTACAGTGCGGCTGCAGGTGAAGCATCAAATACACAAAGAGGTCTAGACAGATCCGCGACTACATCGCAGGGTCAGGGTCTAGATAGATCCGCACAGCAGGGTCAAGGTCTAGACAGATCCGCGACCACATCGCAGGGTCAAGGTCTAGATAGACCCGCACAGCAGGGTCAAGGTCTAGACAGATCCGCGATCACATCGCAGGGTCAAGGTCTGGATAGACCCGCACCACTGGGTCAAGGTCTAGACAGACCCACGATGATACCCAGAGTCAAGGTCTAGACAGATCCACGACGACCCCTCAGGGCCATAATATAAACAGACCCGTAATCACGCCATCCCAGGGCCGTAGCAGCTTCATACTTACACCACTTCAAGGTCAGGGCCAGGGACATAACAGGTCAGACACCACTCCGCTCAACCAAGGAACATCACAGGCTCGTGGAGATACTAACAGGGCGTCGACATCAGCAGAGCACGAAATAAACGACGCATATGTGCAAGCTAATTATGATGTGTTAAATACAATCATGCACCGTCTAAGAGAAACGGGTCAGATCTACAACGTTACCAGAAATCTGGAAAACGACTATGACTCGGATTCAGTCGATGAATACATCGAGATGGAGACCCCCTTAGGGAGGCCAAACGAAAGGATACAGTCATGGCACAGAAGGCGTACTCAAGCAGTCACAACCCCCGCGACAAGAACAACCGAAATACGGATAGGAGGGGAAAGGAATGCACCAATTAACGCTGAAGGAACAGCCCTCCGGAAAGCATGAGAAGGGCGTCTACCCGCCTCCGATGGAGGTCCGGAGAATAATCTATTAACACAGCAGAATCTGGGTGCACCAAGAAGACACCAAAAAGGGGTCATGCGCCCCCGAAGGAATGCAGTTCACCCAGATTATGATTCATACGAGTGGGAGGATCCTGAACCGGTTGACCTATCCCACCTAGTAAACACGGACAGCCCATTCTCCATGACCATACAAAGCCACCCATTGCCTGTGAAAATGAAATACCCTTAGCATTTGGGGTATTACGACGGAAAAAGTGGCCCAGACGACTTTTTAAAGAAGTTTGTCGGAGCAGCTCTGATTCAAAGATGGGATATGCCAACTGATATGCCTTATTTTATACCATTTTCCCACATCATTATTAGTTGTTTTTAAGTGCTTTTCGAGTCATTTTTGTATACATTTGGTTCGTTTATGGTATTTGTTAGTGTTTCAGGATATTAACAGGTACTTGAGCATAAGTTATGAAGAAAACGACATTTTGAAGTGAATAAGTGCTTACGGAAAGATTACTTGGTACAAAACTGAAGTTTGCTATTGTACAGGCTTCCACTGCGCCGCACCACATGTCACTGCGCCGCAGTGGGATGCTACCTGAAGGATTGCGACGCGGTTAAAAGGTTGCGTCGCATCTATTTGTTCGAGAGTTAGGCTGCGCCGCAGTCACCTATGCTGCGTCGCAGTACCACAAGTCTTCAGCAGCCATCTGGTCAATGAAAGTCAACAAGTCAAAGCAGTCAACACTCAACTGCGCCGCAGTGGGTAGACTGCGCCGCAGTCTGAGACGGATTTTTGTAATTTTTTAGGGAAAATATAAATAGCTTGCAAAAACATTCCAAAACCCTATCTTAGACTTTCCAGCCGTTTTTAGCATCTTTTGAAGGGATTTTTCATCAGATTAATGATCTTTGAAGATCAAGAACACGATTGGATTTATTTCGTTCGTTGCTTTCGATTTCTTGTATTCGGTAACAATGAATTCTTCATATTTGATTTGTTATTCTTATTTCAATATGAGTGGCTAATCACTTTATCATCCATCTTGATGAAGTGAGACAATATGTAAGGATTGCACAATTTTATTAATTCAATGTTGATTTCATTTAACGTTATATCGTGAACTTAGCGTATTTCTTCCTTCTAATTTATCTTGAATTGATTGGTGATTTATGTGTGTCTTTAATGGTAATTACTGATTACATATATTTCATTTTGATTGTTTGGGTACAAATGATTGGATCTATGACGGGTACGGTAGATAATCGTTCATGATGATAGGAAGAAATGTGTTAACGGATGGGTACAATCGGTAGATATAATTGTTATCTTAATAACCAAAACAATTGTTTGATTAGGGAAGTTATAGAAGTTGTCTTTGGGTACCGGTCTTTGTAATGAAACTAGTTTAAGCAAGAGAGTCAAATAATGTCATTAACTTGACGGGTACGGGGTTGGTGCTTTGTTTGAGTCTCGGTTATTTAATCAACTTAAATTGAAATTGAACTTCATTTATGTGCAATCTGAACATGTTGTTGAGCGGATTCGAGATGGATGCCTTTTAAATTATTGTTTTCAATCACAAACTCTCTTTTTGATTAATCCTGAGGGATTACTAACTGATTTTACTAACTATTTGCAACGTGACAATTCGGTCACAAAACCCCTATTTCTACTTGAACTACTTTATTTTAACAATTGCTTTACTTAGTCCTTGTGATCGACCTCGGATTTACCAAGTGAACTATACTATATACGAACGGGTTCACTGCCTGTGAGTGTGTTGTAGTCAGTCGCTAGGTGATTCGTGTTAATAAATTTTAAGTCTCGATTTCACACATCAAGTTTTTGGCACCGCTGCCGGGGACTTTTGTTTTAGTAGTTGTTTAATTTTGTAGTTCGACCATTTCTCACATTTACTTGTGAGAAAGTTAATTGCTTTATTAGTTAGATTTTATTTTATTTTCAATTTTTACTTTTTATTGTGCCAGGTGCGGTTAACGGTTTGTTTTGTGGTGATTGTGCAGGTTCTTGTTAGTTGATGAACACTAGAGCCTCTGGCCGACCTTTGCATAGTCCTTTATATAATCCGGGGAAAGCCAGACGTCGACTTGTGCGAAAAATCAACCAAGAGCAACCCACATCAGACAAGATAGATTCAGAAACCACAGACCAGGTCCACCAGGACATTGATTTAGACGAACACTATACCAAAAAAACTTCAACATCAGAAGATCAACTTCTTAATAGGTTGGAAGAAGGAGGTAGAGTGTTTCGGACATGAGAAGACTCGGAAACAGAAGAGAAAGTTCAAACACCCGAACCTAATAGACTTGTATTCCCTCAAATAAACAGAATTCAAAATCAACAAGGAGGGGTAAACAGAATGGGTGAAGAACAACCGAGAGATATAAACAACGTTCCTTACGGGGAACGAAGAAGAACCATACCAGCTAATCGGGGCACAACTATTTGCCCTCCTTAGATTTCAGTAAACTTCTTTTTAAAGGGTAATCATCTCAAGAGTGTCGAGGAAGATAAGTTCGACGGTGTGAGAAGATGGGATCCTTATGCTCATGTTGAGAGGTTTGAAAAGATTTGCCGATTGTATCAGTACGGGGAAGGGCAAGCTGATATTGTGAAACTAGAATTATTTCCATTGACTCTCACTGGAGATGCATCTTCATGGTTTAAGGAGCTACCAGATAATTCATTCTCTACTTGGGCTGAACTCGGGGAAGGATTCATTGATGAGTTTTATTCCATAAGAACTCAAAGGCAACTAGAGAATCAGATTAGGGGTTTTTCTCAAGACCAAGGTGAGGATGTTGTAGATGCTTGGAAGAGATTTAAGGAGATGTTGAGGAATTGCCCGGGACATAGCATGGGTACTGAAGTGATTGTTGAGATTTTCTTTGATGGATTGGATAGGAGGTCTAAGAGGGAGCTCGGATATGCATTTGGGGGTAGTTTCAACAACATTTCTCCGAATGAAGGCTACAAAATTCTTGATGATATGGCCAAGGAGAGCTCGACCCGTGATGAAGACCGAATCAAGAGATCAGGGAGAAACACTATCGCTAAAGTTGAAAGTAGCAAAGATTCTAAATTAGTTGCTGAAGTTAAGGCTCTCTCAAAGCGAATGGATGAGAGGTTTGATGGTCAAGAAAGTAGGTTCAAGAGTTTGGAAAGGGATGTGAAAGTTATGGCTGATGGATGTGACATTTGCGGAGATTTGCATTACACCGAGGATTGCCCCCAAAAGCCGGTTCAAGATGTTAATTTTGTTCAGAACCAACAACAGGGGAATTTCAACCGCAACACCGGTTTTCAAAACCGGCAATCAGGTAGTTCTTATCCCCCATCTTCTTCTTATAATACTAAAAGTTCTGGTTTTGGTGGTAACGGGTTCAGCAGGTTCAACAATCAGAATCAACAAGATCCAGATTCAAAACTAAAGAATATAATGAAGGATTTTATTAGTGCCCAGAGAGCAACTAATGAGCACGTTGCAGAAGAGTCAAAGAAGGTGAGCTATGCGTTGGATGCTTTGACTACTCAGTTGGATGGGCTCGGATACAAGTTGGATCAAGGGACAAAGAACCAGCAAGCCACAATAAAAGACTTGGAAGGAAGGCTTGAAAGGCTCGGGAATTCTAATAGACCACCCGGTACTTTGCCGAGTAATACTCAACAGAATCCGAAGCCTCAATCAAGCAACCAAGGGCAAGGGCAGAAATACACTCCTCCTAATGCTAGAAATGAACATGTTAATGTCATCACAACTCGAGCAGGTAATACTTATAACTCAGCTAATCCTTTACCTGATGATGTTACTCCAGTTGTGCAGGCACATGAAGACGAGGAGGCAGTTGATGATGAGATAGAGATGGAGCCGAACCCAGCCGTGCAGACACCGACCGTTCCATCTAAGTCAGCTGAAAAGCCAAAGGTGAAGCCCTACCAGCCGAAGATCCCATTTCCTCGACGGTTAAGGAAAGAGAAGATTAAGGAGCACTTCAAGAATTTTGTTGAACTAATTCAGTCGGTAAGCATAACTGTTCCTTTAGTTGATCTAATTGCAGGGATGCCGAATTATGCTAAGTTTCTCAAGGAGCTCATCAGTGATAAAAGAAAGCTCGAAGAGGCAAAGACTATCGTTCTTAGTGCCGAGTGTTCAGCAATAATCAAGAATCAGATTCCTCCCAAGTTTGAAGATCCAGAGAGTTTTCTCATTGCTTGTTCTTTTGGTGCATTTGTTTGTGAGGCCTTGGCCGATCTCGGGGCCAGTATTAATTTAATGCCTTATTTTGTTTATACCAAATTGGCCATGGGGATAGCGGAAAACATGCAAATTAAGGTAGGACATATTGTGTTTCCGGTCGATTTTGTCATTCTAAAAATGGAGGCGGACGCTAAAGTACCTCTAATTCTTGGCCGCCTATTCCTTAACACCGCGGATGCTATCATCCGGGTTAAGGATAAGGAGATTTCCTTAGGGGTCGGTGAGGACCGGATTGTTTTTAAGGTTAATAGAGCATTAAAGCATCCTTATTCTTCTGATAATACTTGTTTTCGTATTGATGTGATTGATGATGCTTTAGAGTTGGAAATGCAAGAAGTTGCAGGAGCAAATGGAGTTGTTGAAGCTAAGATTGCAAGTGGTGAAGCTACCACAAATGATCAAATTGAAATTTTTTGACTTTGAGCTTGGATACAACTCCACCAGAAGATGAAACGGACCAGAGTGAGGTGACTTACAAGTACCACACCAGTTTTTCGGCTTTGCATAGCTGTTGCTTCCACCCTTTGAAGATGATCCTTTATTAAACCTTCAACTAGAACCAAACGATCCATCAAATTCCTTTTTGAACCAGATTTCATATCATCATTTGCCTTCACAGTAGCCTTCTCAGTCTTGAAATCATCATCCAGCTTCTTAGATTCCTTGATAGCACCTGCAAGAGTGGCATGTTGCCTACAGATACCTCGATAGCCAGCTGGAATTCCATCTACATAAGCAGCAACTTTATCTTCTTCATTAGGAACCAAGTGCTCCATAAACTTAATCTTTGACATGAACGAACAAGCATATTCGGCCATGCCTCCAACATCAGCTGTAAGAGCACGAAACCCCTTCTCAAGTAACCTCCTTTCACGTGTACCCACATATTCTTCCATGAACTTCTCTTTTAAATCATTCCAAGTCAAAGCAGACCTCACAGCAGAAGTCATAGAAACCGTGGTGCCCCTCCACCAATCACGTGCACCAACTTTCAACATTCTAGAAGCACACAACACCTTCTTATCTTCGGGACAGTCACATGAAGCAAAGACAACTTCAGTATCATCAAGCCACTCCATGCAACCCACTGCGTCTAATTTGCCATCAAAATCCTTGGCACCACACCTCTTAAAGCTTTCAAACTTGAACTCCCTAGGTCGAGGAACATAACCTACTGGAATCACATTACCTCCTGCATTAACATTCTCAGCATGAACAACAACCCGATCATTCACTGGAGCATCTTGTGACCTTATCATGGATGGCTCAGCACGGTTGGAGCGATTAGAAGCTGTATGCCATACAAAAATGATGCAGACTTTTTCTAGGTCCATAAGATTCCATAATTTTGCCGCTAGCCATGGTTATACTCATATATGTAGCATATACAGTCAAAAGTAATAAGTTTTCTAATTTAATAAGATTAACAACATAATCAAATGTTATCTAAATGAAATTGAACATTTTAATTGGTTAATAATTAGTTAGGAAATTTGTATTTTGTTATATATAAAGAGAAAAACATATTTACTTGGTGGTGGTCATTGTAGAAACATCGCAACAATGTTTCGGGATAACAATGCGACAAACAATGACCTTTATTATATTGTATCTGTTTCGTTATAGCACACGTTGTAACTATTTTTTTCTTAGACTGTGTAGCAAATTAGCATGAGCCATTTGACATAATTTTCTCTTACTCTGGTGTCTTGCCAGAATATTTATTAACAAATTCAGCCGTCTCAACTGAACTTATTTAAAATTGATACCTTTGTCATTTTAACATCTCTTATTTATATTTGTCAAAAACTCAAAATATTAGGTTATCACATACTAACATTTTAGTAAATTTATAAGTATTTCTCACGTATTACGCGTATATAATCTCTAATTGGTTGAATAGAAGTAAACAATAGTATAAAGACGACAAAAAAGTATACCAATCTTAAATGGTCGTGCTGGGTGGCAGCAGTAGGTATGATATTGGTGGTCGGCCGTTGGTGGGAGGTGGTGTTGCTACAAAATAAGAAAAATCAAAAAGAACAGAAGCAGGTTTTGAATTAACAAGAAATGTACCGCTTACTACCTCATCATTTTCTTTGGCAGCATCAACTGTCATCTGAAGAGCTTGAACTTTTGGCTTTGGTTGAATCTGTCCCGTGATGTGAATGTAACATAGTGGATAATAGATGCTCAAAATGGTTTGGATCTACATCTGATATATATCAACTGTCTACATGTTATCTTTTATATCATCTCTATCTGTTAAAAGAATATATGCATGATGCGGGAGTCGAACCCACACCCTGTACTTTACATGTGAGTAAAGACAAACCAATTGATCTAAACTAGAAGTAGGTTGTTTTTAGATGTATGTATGATAACTATGATTGATGGCCTATATTGATGTTTCGTAGAAATTGAAGAAGAAAGGGGAATAATGGATGAAGCAAGATGAGCAATTACTAAAGAAAATGAAGAGCAAAACTTTATAAAGAAAAAGCAGTCTAAGTTAATAGTAGGATATTCATTGATTTGGGGAAGGAAAAAAGAGGGTTGGTTTTGTGTTTGTTGAGGGTGATTGTGAACCATTCGATTAGACTTTTGGGTTAATGTGTTTTTGTTGAAAGTTATTTTGAATCATTGGATTGAAATCTTGTGAAGGAAAATGGGGCTTTCGTATTGGCTATCTTATTTACATATATGGTGCTTTTGCAACAGGAGTAGCACCGGGTACAAGATCAATCTGAAAAGTGACCTCACGGTCGGGAGGAATACCGGGAAGATCATCAGGAAAGACATCAGGAAATTCAGAAACCACATCAACATTAGAAACAGAAGGTTTCTCTTTTCGTGTATCAATAACATAAGCAAGGAAGTGGTTCTTATTCTGTCGTATGCATTTGAGAGCCTTCATCAATATTAATGATCTTTAAGCTCCCTTTCTTCTTATCTCCATAAACTGAAATAACTTCACCATCGGAGTAGAGAAACGCACGATCTTTTGGGAACATAAAATATTAGAATCATGTTGAGATAACCAGTCCATGCCAATCACCACATCAAACCTAGCAAGAGTAGTAGGCAATAACTGGACCGGAAAGGAACGACCTTCTATCTCAATGGAACAATCATCATAACCCTCTTGAATGTCACTAATAGTACCGTTAGCAATTTTGACTTCTATAGAACAATCTAGGGGAGTAGTAACTTTATCGAGCTTAGGGGCAAACAAAGTAGACACAAAGGACCTATTTGCACCTGAATCAAAAAGAACAGAAGCAGGTTTTGAATTAACAAGAAATGTACCGCTTACTACCTCATCATTTTCTTTGGCAGCATCAACTGTCATCTGAAGAGCTTGAACTTTTGGCTTTGGTGCAGCCGTCTTCTTTCCATCATCTTTTCCTTGCGGGCAATCCTTGATGAAATGACCGCTTTGGTGACACCTGTAACACTTAGGCTTGTC
This sequence comes from Erigeron breviscapus, assembly GCA_034093135.1. Lineage (NCBI taxonomy): Eukaryota > Viridiplantae > Streptophyta > Magnoliopsida > Asterales > Asteraceae > Erigeron > Erigeron breviscapus. The sequence goes on along the minus strand of CM067172.1, from coordinate 13,017,831 downwards.
CTTGCATTCTGAAGTAGCATGACCCGTACCACCACAAGTATCACATCTACGGGTCTTATCCGAACATGGACCAGAGTGAGGTGCCTTACAAGTACCACACCAGTTTTTCGGCTTTGCATAGCTGTTGCTTCCACCCTTTGAAGATGATCCTTTCTTGAACCTTCCACTAGAACCAGACGATCCATCAAACTTCCTTTTTGAACCAGATTTCTTATCATCATTATCCTTCACAGTAGCCTTCTCAGTCTTGAAATCATCATCCAACTTCTTAGATTCCTTGATAGCACCTGCAAGAGTGGCATGTTGCCTACAGATACCTCGATAGCTAGCTGGAATTCCATCTACATAAGCATCAACTTTAACTTCTTCATTAGGAACCAAGTGCTCCACAAACTTAATCTTTGACATGAACGAACGAGCATATTCGGCCATGCCTCCAACATCAGCTGTAAGAGCACGAAACTCCTTCTCAAGTAACCTCCTTTCACGTGTACCCACATATTCTTCCATGAACTTCTCTTTAAAATCATTCCAAGTCAAAGCAGACCTCACAGCAGGAGTCATAGAAACCGTGGTGCCCCTCCACCAATCACGTGCACCAACTTTCAACATTCTAAAAGCACACAACACCTTCTTATCTTCGGGACAGTTACATGAAGCAAAGATAACTTCAGTATCATCAAGCCACTCCATGCAACCCACTGCGTCTAATGTGCCATCAAAATCCTTGGCACCACACCTCTTACACTGTGTTCTCGAGTTTATTTTTAAAGGAAAGGAAAATAAGTGAAATGAAATGAAGATAAAAGAAAGAAAATGAGATGAAACATATTTTATAATTTGTGTTCTTGAGTTTTACAAAATGAAAGGAAAGGAAGTGAAAATATATCATTTTCATGTTCTTGAGTTGAAGAGAAAAGAAATGAAAAATGACAAATTGACAATTATACCCAATAACTACTCTTTTGATTTAGTAATAATTTGGACACTCATTGGGATACTTGAAGCTTAGAACAATCTTCAGCAATCAAAATTTGACTGGGCTCCACAAGTTTTTCACAAGGAGGCTGCAATTGTAAAAGAAACCAGTCAACCCATTCACCAAAAGCAGCAGCAATGCTGCCTGTTTCATCATCAAAACACTGTCTGTTTCATCACCAAAACAACCATTTTCAGCACCAAAAACAACCATTTTCAGCACTAAAACAGCAGCAAAACTGCACTGTTTCAGCACCAAAACAGCAGCAATATTGAAATGTTTCAGCACGAAACAGCAGCAAAACTGCACTTTTTCAGCACCAAAATCAGCAGCAATTCTGCCTGTTTCAGCACCAAAACAGCAGCAATAGTGCACTGTTTCAGCACCAAAACAGCAGCAAATCCTGCACTATTTCGGTACCAAAAACAGCAGCAAAAACTGCATTATTTCATCAATAAAAACAGTAGCAATATTACAATGTTTCAGCACCAAAAACAGCAACAATTCATCATATTTCAGCACCAAAAACAACCTATTTTCAGCACCTAAAACAGTTATAGAATGAAATGCACTGTATCTAAATGGAAGAGGCAAACAACAATAGTGATCAATCATTAAACTACAAAGGACACTATGACTATCACAAAATATCCACTGACCCACTAACCTGTCAATTAGCTGGTTGGCTAGCCAAGATGACAGACAAACCATACATTAGTACATTAAACCCGCTAACTATTACAAGTAAATAGACAACTTCATTGTTCCAACCCACTTCTGATTTTGCAAAAACAAATGCATTAAAAGCACTAATCACGACATATTAACTTCATTGTTCAACCCACTTCTGATTTTGCAAAAACAAATGCATTAAAAGCACTAATCACGACATATTAACTTCATTGTTCAACCCACTTCTGATTTTGCAAAAACAAATGCATTAAAAGCACTAATCACGACATATTAACTTCATTGTTCAACCCACTTCTGATTTTGCAAAAACAAATGCATTAAAAGCACTAATCACGACATATTAACTTCATTGTTCAACCCACTTCTGATTTTGCAAAAACAAATGCATTAAAAGCACTAATCACGACATATTAACTTCATTGTTCAACCCACTTCTGATTTTGCAAAAACAAATGCATTAAAAGCACTAATCACGACATATTAACTTCATTGTTCAACCCACTTCTGATTTTGCAAAAACAAATGCATTAAAAGCACTAATCACGACATATTAACTTCATTGTTCAACCCACTTCTGATTTTGCAAAAACAAATGCATTAAAAGCACTAATCACGACATATTAACTTCATTGTTCAACCCACTTCTGATTTTGCAAAAACAAATGCATTAAAAGCACTAATCACGACATATTAACTTCATTGTTCAATCCCGATACATAGTCATTCCACATTTCATTTGCAATTGAGTTTCTTATTTGTTCTCCCCTGCCATCTGTGTCTCTTGTTTGATCATGATTTTCATCCGGTGTTCCGTCTAACAGCTCTTGTATCACTTCATCTTCAAGTTCTTGGTCACGATCTTCCTCAAGTAGAAAGTTGTGAAGGATACAACATGCCAAGAATATGGACGATTGAGTTTCACATGAATAAAATGGTTCAGTTCCACTTCTGATTATTGGAAACCTTTTCTTTAGGACTCCAAAAGCGCGTTCAATAGAGTTTCTTAATGATGCATGGCGTAAGTTAAGCAACTCTCGTGGTTAAACAACATACGTTGAGTTGGTTTAAGACCTCCCTCATTCTGTAGCTTTTGACATAAAGTCATAAAAGCATCCTTATTCATACGGATAAGTTCACGACATAGTCCACTTGTTTTGAGGCTGTGCAACAACTCTTCCCGTACATTATTTCTATGCAACATCTCTGCCCGACTAGGAAGCCGATTTCTATTGCGAAATCTAAGATGTGCAATAAAAGCCACAGCTAGACAAACAACGTGAATTGCGGCTAACTGTTGAGATCTCGCCATAAAGTATATGTTCTCATCCATTGCACTTCTAGTAATATATCAAAAGGATTGTAATACTCGTATTATCAATCAAAACAAGCACAAACTACTTTAAGAATAGATCTGATCACCATCACTTATATCTATAGTTTCTTTTTTATTTTGTTTCAAAGTCAATTATATCTATACCATCACTTGTATCTATACCATCACTTATAAATAAAGACCGTTTTCTGAAAGCTACTCAAAAGGATTGTAATACTCGTATTATCAATCAAAACAAGCACAAACTACTTTAAGAATAGATCTGATCACCATCACTTATATCTATAGTTTCTTTTTTATTTTGTTTCAAAGTCAATTATATCTATACCATCACTTGTATCTATACCATCACTTATAAATAAAGACCGTTTTCTGAAAGCTACTCACCACAACAGAATTCAAGTTTCAATCAAAACAAATAAGAAATTAGTTCAGGTTAATTAATATTCTTCAAAAAACACACCAAATAACCCTGATGACGCTGCCTAATATTTCTAATGCTGTTATATTTTCTTGTCAATAATCATTCTTGATGATCAAAGTAAAAAAAACAGTGTGAGAAAAAACCCTAGATGATAACCTAAGAAAATCAATAAAAACAGAGATGAATAAGATGTAATAAGATAATTACCTGAAAATCAATGGTTGTGGAAGAATGGTTGAGGAAGAGAGATAGACTTTCTTTGGCGCCAAAAGAGAAGAGGCAGATGACTATCTTGGAGGGAATGAGAAGTACAGTATTATATAGGGATATAATCATATAGAGGGTATATTAGTACTTTAATCAGGCGCTTGTTTGTGTTCCTTTGCAATATTTTGGGCGGAAAATGTGATAAGCAAAATTCACTTCTCTTCTTTTTCTAAAAAAAACTCAAGAACTCACTTTTTATAATTTTCTTTTCCCTTACTTTCTTTTCTTTCCTTTTTCCAACTCAAGAACACAGTGTTAAAGCTTTCAAACTTGAACTCCCTAGGTCGAGGAACATAACCTACTGGAATCACATTACCTCCTGCATTAACATTCTCAGCATGAACAACAACCCGATCATTCACTGAAGCATCTTGTGACCTTATCATGGATGGCTCAGCACGGTTGCAGCGATTAGAAGTCGTATGCCATACAAAAATGATGCAGACTTTTTCTAGGTCCATAAGATTCCATAATTTTGCCGCTAGCAATGGTTATACTCATATATGTAGCATATACAGTCAAAAGTAATAAGTTTTCTAATTTAATAAGATTAACAACATAATCAAATGTTATCTAAATGAAATTGAACATTTTAATTGGTTAATAATTAGTTAGGAAATTTGTATTTTGTTATATATAAAGAGAAAAACATATTTACTTGGTGGTGGTCATTGTAGAAACATCGCAACAATGTTTCGGGATAACAATGCGACAAACAATGACCTTTATTATATTGTATCTGTTTCGTTATAGCACACGTTGTAACTATTTTTTTCTTAGACTGTGTAGCAAATTAGCATGAGCCATTTGACATAATTTTCTCTTACTCTGGTGTCTTGCCAGAATATTTAGTAGCAAATTCAGCCGTCTCAACTGAACTTATTTAAAATTGATACCTTTGTCATTTTAACATCTCTTATTTATATTTGTCAAAAACTCAAAATATTAGGTTATCACATACTAACATTTTAGTAAATTTATAAGTATTTCTCGCGTATTACGCGGGAAAATAATCTAGTATATAATCTTTAATTGGTTGAATAGAAGTAAACAATGATATAAAGAAAACAAAAAAAAGTATACCAATCTTAAATGGTCGTGCTGGGTGGCGGCAGTAGGTATGATATTGGTGGTTGGCCGTTGGTGGGAGGTGGTGTTGCTACAAAATAAGAAAAATCAAAAAGAAAGAAGAAAAATCAAGAAAGATTCGAACAAAACTATAATCAAAATAAAATAAAATTAAAGGAAAGAAGACAAACCGACGGCAACAGCAAATTCTGGTGCGACACCGACCACAACGGTAGAGGCGGTGAAAGGTGGCTTTGGTTGAATCTGTCCCGTGATGTGAATGTAACATAGTGGATAATAGATGCTCAAAATGGTTTGGATCTACATCTGATATATATCAACTGTCTACATGTTATCTTTTATATCCTCTCTATCTGTTAAAAGAATATATGCATGATGCGGGAGTCAAACCCACACCCTCTACTTTACATGTGATTAAACACAAACCAATTGATCTAAACTAGAAGTAGGTTGTTTTTAGATGTATGTATGATAACGATGATTGATGGCCTAGATTGATGTTTCGTAGAAATTGAAGAAGAAAGGGGAATAATGGATGAAGCAAGATGAACAATTACTAAAGAAAATGAAGAGCAAAACTTTATAAAGAAAAAGCAGTCTAAGTTAATAGTGGGATATTCATTGATTTGGGGAAGGAAAAGGGAGGGTTGGTTTTGTGTTTGTTGAGGGTGATTGTGAACCATTCGATTAGACTTTTGGGTTAATGTGTTTTTGTTGAAAGTTATTTTGAATCATTGGATTGAAATCCTTGTGAAGGAAAATGGGGCTTTCTTATTGGCTATCCTATTTACATATATGGTGCTTTTGAAACAGGAGTAGCACCGGCTACAAGATCAATCTGAAAAGTGACCTCACGGTCGGGAGGAATACCGGGAAGATCATCAGGAAAATCAGAAACCACATCAACATTAGAAATAGAAGGTTTCTCTTTCCGTGTATCAATAACATAAGCAAGGAAGTGGTTCTTATTATGTCGTATGCATTTGAGAGCCTTCATCATATTAATGATCTTTAAGCTCCCTTTCTTATTATCTCCATAAACTGAAATAACTTTACCATCCGGAGTAGAGAAACGCACGATCTTTTGGGAACATAAAATATTAGCATCATGTTGAGATAACCAGTCCATTCAATCACCACATCAAACCCAGCAAGAGTAGTAGGCAATAACTGGACCGGAAAGGAACGACCTTCTATCTCAATGGAACAATCATCATAACCCTCTTGAATGTCACTAATAGTACCGTTAGCAATTTCGACTTCTATAAAACAATCTAGGGGAGTAGTAACTTTATCGAGCTTAGGGGCAAACATAGTAGACACAAAGGGCCTATTTGCACCCGAATCAAAAAGAAATGTATCGCTTACTACCTCATCGTTTTCTTTGGCAGCATCAACTGTCATCTGAAGAGCTCGAACTTTTGGCTTTGGTGCAGCCGTCTTCTTTCCATCATCTTTTCCTTGCGGGCAATCCTTGATGAAATGACCGCTTTGGTGACACCTGTAACACTTAGGCTTGTCCTTGCATTCTGAAGTAGCATGACCCGTACCACCACAAGTATCACATCTACGGGTCTTATCCGAACATGGACCAGAGTGAGGTGCCTTACAAGTACCACACCAGTTTTTCGGCTTTGCATAGCTGTTGCTTCCACCCTTTGAAGATGATCCTTTCTTGAACCTTCCACTAGAACCAGACTGTCACACCCCCAAAATATTTAATTTTGCGGAAACGGAAAGTGTGAACAAAAGAGGAAATCACAAACACAAATTATAATAAACGACCTCTATAATGAAACATTTTTAAATATTTTCATTAACATAATCATTTATTCTTACAAAAGATGGAAATGAGCATACAACAAGTACAAATGAGATTCTTTCATATATCACTAGATATCTCTAATTTGTTTTCTTCTAGTATATGTTGTGACTCCAAAAATATGCATCACGTATATGCATCAAAATAGCTCAAGTACCTGAGAATACACGTTAAATTTCGTCAACATAAAGTTGGTGAGTTCACAGTTTTTATAATAAGGATTTACCTTTGGATCACAAGATTTATATAAGATATCGCATGCATTACGAATATCAAGTTAACATGGTTATTTAAACCAATATTATTTATCACATGCTCATACCTTGGAAACCGAATACCTTAACATCATACGATTCACGTATATATATTACCCCTCTTGTGATGCTAATGCTCAATGCAATCACGATTTAGTTCAAATATTAATTATCCCTTGCATGTGTTAGTGCGACTAACCAGGATAGGGGTGTCAACCCAATAGTACTATTTATAATATTCGCGTTGCAATTTATCGGTCCAAGTTTCATATAGGGGATTTCGAGCCAGAGCATTGTAACAAAAATATAAGCATGGATCATTTAAGCAATTGTGTCCATAAAACAAAACAGTTGTGTATTCTCAGTCCCAAAATAATAAATAGGGATCCATGAAACTCACCTTAGTTCGGTGACTGATTAGTGACGTAAAAAGATTGATGATGACGGTGATGACGAACGAGCAATTTATCCTAATAGAAAATACGATTTGATTTATAGTCTTGGTTTAAACTTATTTTATAATGTTATTTATTAATACGTTTGTCAACGTAACTGGTTTCTGGTTGATGAGCAAGATTTGTTAACTTAAATTCCTAACAAGTTTTAAATTTATATTACAAGGTTAACTTCTCTACTACACTCACTCACGGGCAGTGGACCCGATCATTTATAGTATAGCAAATAGGTAAGACCAGGATCGTTCTCAGGGACTATGTCTAAGAATGCAGTTAGGTGTAATTCTAAGATTGTTGGGGGTTTGTCATGATGCTTAAACTAATAATAATAAAAGACAAATGAATCCGGTATTACCGGGGCCGACTGTATCGGAAGAAACAATGAAAAGATTTTGAAAAGTAAATAGAAGACAATAATATTAAAATGATACATCTACTTGGAAATAGTTCACATGCCACATAGATCATCTACTAAACTACTTATAAATTTTGAACGACTAAAAGCAGTTTGGCTTCCTGTTAAGTCCCCAACCTACTTTAACTAGGTCAAACATAAAAACGGTTCAACAATTATAAATAAATATCAGTATCACTATACCGGCATGATCACATTATCTAAGCAGATGCATAATAATTTAGCTACTCATTGCAAAATAAATAATACTAACAATCATCAATATAAATAAATCCATACTTATAATTGTACGAGAAGTAATAAAGTCTTGCAAATAAATAACTGTAACAATAATAATGAAAGTAAAAGAGTTCAAACACTAATAACTAGGATGGAAGATGGTGATGTTGTAGATGTCGAGCTGCTGCTGTTTCTCCTGTTCGAACGAAACCGAAAGCCAAAGGCTTTCTGCCTTCTTGTTTTTGCGGCTGCCTCCACGAACCAAACACCAAAACCCTTAATTAATTCACCTAGTAATTAATGTCCTACTCCTAATTAATGTTGGCTGCGTACGTAAACTATATATAACTAGAATATTTACCGCGCTTTGCTGCGGAGGTAAATACACGTGTTCAATACGAAGCAATTCGAAATCTTGATCTATAATTAAAATAAAACTTTAAGCCTTAACATGAGATAATAAAATGTGTAAATGATGTTATGATCGTTAAATGAAGGGTCTCTTAAGCTTAACTAATGTATTTAAATTTTAAAAGTAAATTCATACTACTTTCGTGAATTGTTTAGACAATATAAAGTAGTATTATATAAGATAAAACTTATTTCTAAGCTATGTTGTAATTAAAAGTAGAAAAAGATAAAGGAAAAAAGAAAACCACGTGTGTTGTCAATTGTGATTTTCCATTATGTACATTACTCAATAGTTAGTTTTGTTTTTCTTTCACTACTCAAATAGTTTTGCAAAACTATAGGCCGCCGTATGTTTTGTACTTTTGTGTTTTAGAAATGTAATTTTTCTCTTATTTTACCCCCATCATCACTCTCTATCTCTCTCTTATCTGCTATACATTTTTTAACGCCCGGAGGATCCCGACCATTTAATATTGGTGTCTCGACCTAAAGTATTTGCAGCGATAATCGCTGCAAATACTTTAGCCACGTCAGCAATCCACTAACTACCGCCATAATGGCGCTGACTGTTTGACTAAAGTATTTGCAGCGATAATCGCCGCAAATACTTTAGTGGGGCCAAAAATTGAATAAAACCTCCCCCGTCCGTCTCTTTCTTTCATTCCTCCCAGAAAAAAAAACACTCCCCCTCTCACGATTTTCTTCCCTTTTTTTTCACCATTTGCAGCGATTTTGTATTTTTTTTCAAAGTATTAGCAGCGATTTTCATCCCTTTTTATTGTTTTTCTTGTTAGTGGATTAACCGGCCAGTTCACCGGCAAGTGCGGCGGCTCCCCTCCCCGTTAGTTTTTTCCGGCCATCTCTTTTGGTATGTATTTTCCGGCCATATTATCCCTTTTTGATTGTTATTATTTGTGTTTTTTATTGTTAATTGATTATATTGATATGTTAATATTGTTTTTGGTTTTATTAGTTTTGTTAGGATTGATAGTTAATTTATGGATTTTAATAAGTTAGTTTGTATTGTTAGTTTTAGTTTTTGTTGATAAGGTAGTGATTTGTATTATAGGTTTGTTAGTATTGTTAAGTTAGTGATTTGTATTATAGGTTTGTTAGTATTGTTAAGTTAGTGATTTGTATTATATGTTTGTTAGTATTGTTAAGTTAGATGAAATATTACGTATCATGTCTCTAGTACAAAATTTAGTGTAAGAAAATATATATATAAATAAGTGTAAAAAGTAAGTTAAAAAGAATATTAAAGATTACGTAGAAAAAACATATAAGTAAACTATATTAGTATAAAAAACAAGTTTCTATAAAACTTTCAAAATAAGTATTAAATAAAGTATAAAAAACACTTTCAAAAAGTATTATAGATATAAGTAAAAAATTTATAAAAAAAACATATAAAACTAAATAAACAAGTTTGTATAAAAAGTACATACAAAAACGACATTTAAAAGGTTTAAAAACTTCATATAAGCATAATACAAGTTTTAAAAAGTATATAAAATTATAACCATAAAAATATATGTATGGAAGTAATAATCAAAGATTATGTAAAAAAATTGATTAAAATAAGTGTAAAAAGTAAGTTAAAAAGAATATTAAAGATTACGTATAAAAATTAGTAAAAAAGACTAAATATAAAAAGTAAGTTAAAAAAGTAGTATATAAGTAATGACAAAAGTTGTAATAAAGATTACGTATTAAAAATTTAGTAAAAAAGAATTAATATAAAAAATTGAAGAATTAATGTAAAAAAGAATTAATATAAAAAATACATATGTGATAATTTTGGATCTTTCTTAACCTTGATCATTTTGTTGTATGTAATTTAAAAAAGTGTATATTTTGTTTTGTATTTTGCAGTATAAATGGCTACATATCACGGCGGTGATGGTGGTAATGAAGACCCTCGTAGACCATGGTGGAGGAAAGGCTGGGGCTGCAAAGGGAGTGGCGGTAAGAAAAATGGTTGTTTATAGTTCCTTTTTTAATTAATTAGGTTTATTTACTAATTTTGTGTTTTTTTTGTTTTAGCCCCACGAAAGGGAAAGGGGCGGGGGCCCGGTCAGAACCTAAACTTAGAGGAGGAATTCGCGAAGAGAGGTCGTCTAAGCATAGACTTTGACACGACCCATTTTAAGACGTGGCAGGCGATCGGTGATAACGCCCCCATGTACAAGAGCCTGATTGGCACCCTGATCCGAACCGTCCCGCAGACTTACGACTCATGGGACCATGTGCCTCAGGAGAGAAAGGAATTTGTTATCCCGACTCTAAACGTACGCCTCATCATAATTTTTAATTTGTTGTATGATGTTTGTTATTATTTTTAAATTCGCTAACTAATACTTTAAAATTGCAGACTAGGTTCAAGTTGGACCACTTCATCTACACCCCTGACCCCCTAGACCCTGTCAGACAGGGGTTTAGACTGGCTGTCGAGGCCGACTGCAAAACTGAGTATCGGGGCAGAAAGAGCCAGTTCAAGAGAAAACACTTTGAATCCAAGGGGGGCCTGAAAGCTGTTCCACAGTTGGAGCAAGCTGCTCCTCCAGAGGATTTGTCGGCGGAGGACTGGAGGGCGCTGTTGAGGTACTACCAGCGGGAAGACCGGGTGAAGTTGTCGGCGACAAACAAGACGAACAGGGGCAAGCAAGTTCTTGCGGGGACCCATGGACGACAATCCTACTCTCAGTACGTCCACCAAGAAAAGGTTTGTTATTGTTATCAAATATATACTTGTGTGATATATAAATACTTGTTTTTACAAATATTGGTTAAATAAAGTATATTCTTATGATAAATTGATGTGTTTACAGGTTCATAAAAATAGAGACGTAGACTTGGTGGATTTGTACGAAGAAAGGCACAAGAAAAAAGCTGATGGGCGACCTTGGGAACACCCCGTGGCTGAACAAATACATGTAAGTGTCTCTTAATTTTAAGCGAATATATTTGTTATTATTAAATGTCCATATAATCAACCTTATATATTTTGTAACGTGATTCAGGCCAAGCTGAAGAAGAAGAAGGAGGAGGCTGAACGGGAACCTAACCCAACTCCGCAGGATCAAATTTTGATGGACGAACTTGGATCCCGGCCGGGGCATCGCCGCGGCATAGGGCGGGTCATCAGGCAGATAGGTACCCAGGCGTATGACTATACGCATCTAACACAGGGACAGGGTGCCCAGCCTCATCAGGCCCATGGGACAGGCCAGCCACGTCCAGATCTCGACCTGAACATCGATGCAGCAGGTAGCCAATCCTCCTGGGTCGAAGATTTATTTAACTATGATAGTTATGCACAGGCTACTCTTCCTCCTCAGCCGGGCGCGCAGTCGGCCACAGGCTCTCATTTCTCTGGTGGATCGTATCATGTCAACTTGGATGATGATGATGATGAGGATGATGTTGATATGTATTAGTATTTTGTGGTTATGAAAAATATATCATGTTTTGTTTACTTAGGTTAGTGGTGTGTATGTGTTTATCTTTGTGGATGTGTTGATGATGATAATCATATTAACAAAAAAATGTAAAAAATACAGCAACTATATTTAGTAATCAAAAATGTAAGTACAAATGTAAATTATAGATAAAAATGTAAGTACAAATGTAAAGAGTACGTCAACTATTATTAGTAATCATAATAACAAATATAAGTAAAAAAAATACATCAACTAACAAACGTTCAAAAAATACAAACCAAGTATAATAAAGTCAACTAATCAATCTGCTGAAATCCCGGAGGTAGTTTAGTCGCTTGAATGTGTCTGTCGTACTCAGCCAAACGGTCTTTGTACTTCGCATCTTTTGCCCAGGCCCGCGATGCAGGTTTATCAAATCCCCAAGCTGAGGGGTAAGGCAATGGGCAGTTATTGTCTAAATAAACCGTTACAAAATGTGAATCTCCGGATACCAGGGCAATGCATATCGGCTCGTCACGGGTATAGCTGGCCTGGCCCCTTCCAAAAAGGGAAACATGTGATGTTTTCTTTGACACTTAAACATATAATTATAAGACCCAGAGCATTGGACAGTAGCATAGCGCAATATGGATTCATCATCCAGTATTTAAATGGGCGACCACCGGGATAAGACAATTGAAGCAAAGTATGTATATGCTCCGTTAGCAAACTGAACATAACCTACACCGGTTGAGCAATATGACGTACGTATGTCGTCTCAGATACTCTATCATAGTAAATAAATAAAAGAATATGTAAATAAATAAAACAATACGTAACCTGCATTGGAGTGTTCCCATGTTTTTCGGCTGCCTTCTTCCGCAATGTTTTTTGAAAATTGTAAATGTCTTCGCTGCGGGTCAAGTTTCCAGGAAATTCTTCTTTCAACAGCTTTAACATCCTCTTGGGCGGAGTACCGCGATGATATTCAGCTTCTACAAATGATTTCTCCTCTTCAGTCAACCTTCTTGCGTACGCGTAACCCCCCAGATTCTTAGCTGGATAGTGATTATGTGTGTCGTCTATAACGGTTACCCTCCAACCACCATCACTTGTCAAACGACCTTCCAGTCTAAAGGGGCACTCACATTTAAGTGTCTTTTTAACGAGCCCGATTATCCTATTATCCATTTTCCCAGAAAGATTACAGACTATGGTCACTTTATTTGTTACACCAGCAAAGTTGGAATTTGTTCGTCGTTTGATTAACACATAACCAAGCTCTTTTGCTGTACTTTTGGCCCAGTTGAACAATTCTTCGTGTGAATCGAACACCTAAAATAGTTATTTTTTAATTATCATTAAATTATATACTTATAAATATCTAACATTTTACATATGCAATCAATTTAACAACCAAACACATATTAAATTGTACTAACACATATTAAACTGTTTAACAACAAAACACATATAAAATCCCTTTAATTATACCTCATCGGTGTGGAAAGCCCTAGCGTCGTAGTCAAAATGAGGGGCCGCCTCCGGCGTCTCAAATTCTTCATCAGGTTCTTCTAAGTGAAACTCAAAATCTTCCGCACCCATTTCTCCCCATAAACACTCAAAATCCATCTGAAATATATATACATATACATAAACAGTATGATAATTTTAATAAACTCCTGAAAATGAACTCCTGAAAATGAAAGAAAAATGCGAGAGTATACTGAAAAATGCGAGTGTTCTCAACATATATAGCATAAAAGCGACAGTGTGTTTTGTCCATATTCAACTATTTGCGGCGATAATCGCTGCAAATAGTTGGATATGGACAAAACACACTGTTGACTGTCATAGTCAACAGTGTACGGAGACTATTTGCAGCGATAATCGCTGCAAATAGTCGGGTCGAGAAACTAGTTTACTGGTCGGGTCACCACGCGCCTTTTTTAATCCATGGTTCTCTCTCTCCATACTCCACCTCAATCTAGCATCTTTTCCTGATAAAGATTTTTTTTTCCGAGTAAAGACATTTAAAAACTTAAAGAAGCCTAAATCCGGATAGTCTGCCAATCGTTGGTTTTCAGGTCCAACTCCTTCGCTACCGTCGCCGACGGTGACAACAATGGATGCTGTAGGTGTTGAAGAATTTATTTATTTTGTTTTATCGGGGGTTTATTATGTTTTTGGAGTTCATATCTAAATGTGGTGTAACATTTGGATGTCAAAGATGAACAATGTCTTTTTGTTTCTGTAGGCCATACATAAAAGGTTGCACAATCTATAGTCAACAATATGGGTGGTTTTTCCGGTGGGTGTTACATACGGTTGCCGCCACGCTATGTATATAATCATGCTTTATAAGTTGTATTTTATGCATAAGTGTATGTTCAGTTAGATATAGTATATTTTGTGAGTGCAATAGAAGTTGTAACTTGTGCAGTTGAAGCTATACTTTAGCTACAGTAACTAATGTGAGTGCCGACCAAGTTATAGTATTTACAATACTGCCATTGTGAACAGTAGTTAAACGGCAATTTTTTTTGACAAAACGACATGACGTATTTCTGTAATTGAGCGGTATGTAAATATATATATAGTTGTTTATGTCGGTTGTTGCTTGCCGCCTCACAAAAACACAAGGGCTTCGGCCCCTTTTCTTTCTTTGGGCTCACGCTCCACCAGGCCCAAGTGGGCTGCTGCTCTTCAAGTGACAATGGGCCCAAGGCCTTGGGCCTTTTTCTTCTTTCTTTCTCGGCTGCACACCAACGAGACCGCCACCATTTTATTTCTTTAATATGTTTGAACATTGCTTTTATTAGTCCATAACATGTCTTGCAGTCACGTGCATCATTTAGTCGAGTCCAATATGCGACATTATCTATGAACCTATATTAATATTCAATCTCATTAATTATCAAAAGTTCACATATATAAACTCAATTAGACATTGAAAAGCGTCAAATGATAGGGGAAATAATCACAAAATGGACGTTCATCATATACCCCCACACTTAAGTCTTTGCTTGTCCTCAAGCAAATAGTCCAAGAAAATAAAACCTTGATGAGCGGACAACTTAAGTGTAAAAGTTCTTCTACTTTTAAATCATTCAAAGAAAAGTCATGCAAAATGTTTTGAGAAAGCTTAAGACAAATCAGAAAGCTATAGCTAGAGGTAAGGATCAATCAGTCAAAACTTAAAGCTAACCTTTTATTTGTGTTAAAACCTCTAAAACCGTTCTATAATTCCACATGTCCTACAACTCAATCTTACTTCTTTCTGCTGACTAGTTAATCACTTAATTAAAGTTTGTATAGCAATTAGATCCACTAGCTACTAGCAAGGCATTTGTATTTCATTCGTTTGTGTACTTGTGAGTCACTACTTAGACATATCCTCACACTACAGTCATGCTCGCTAGCTAAACACTAGAGCAGTTATACGATATTATCATCTTTAATAGTTGAGACAGCGGTGACAGGTCGGTGGTTCCCCACGCGCAAAGTGACATAACTTGATGTGTGTAAATTTTACTCGTTATTAGTTCTTTGAACTCTTTTAATTAATCTACGGATTGCCTTTCTTAAGATTACTACATTATTCATGCAATAGACATTATCAGAGACACCAGATGACTCGTACACTTACTCCGCATGCAACTAGTTTACAATCAATAGTGTAAGAATTAAGGCGAACCATTCATCTAAAATAGTTACTGTAAGTCCCAACTTGTTAGATGGTGCTACTGAAGACACCTCTATGTCGATGGTGGAGTTACTTTGCAATATACTTACTGAACTGGAGACGACCAGTTGCAGAGGTATATACCAAGTTCTAGATAGATTACTTATATAAAAAACAATAAGTAAAGAACAATGCAATAATACAAATAACTTGTAAACAATCTTGATGAGACAATATGTAGTTTTCAATGTGTAATTTATTTATTGATATTAAACAAATTACAAGGTTGATGCGGAACCAAGATAATACACGAATGTAAATATCCTAACAACCTATGAAATACAATTGATCTATACTCGGAATTTCTCTTCAACAATCGAAACACTTAAAGTAGTGAAATGTTCCTTTTAACGATTGAGAGAATATTGCACAAGTTCACCAAGAATATTGCAGGTTTGCAAAGTGTGAAGTATTTAACTTGAGAGCACGAATACTTTGTATTCTGAATACTTAATATTCTTGGTTGTGCAATGACTTGTATTTATAGGCAAAGTTAACATTGTGATGTTAACTTTAGCCGTACAAATGTGGTTGGGAGCATTTAAGGAATAGCATTTAATTCCTTAAAAAACATTGTAAAGTCGCATGTTAAAGTGACTTTACATAACCACCTTTATGTACCTTTTAATACTTAAATAATAAGATAAGGCTTATTATCCGGGTAAAGGTACATAAAGCATACAAGTCAATTCCTCGTAATCAGTGTAAAGCTTTGTAAGGGCTTTCCACTGATGGTCTCCAGTTTGTAACTGACTAGAATGCCAACTGGGCTTCGCTGCCATTGCCATTCTCTTTCTTCCATTTGTTGTCTTCGACTTCAACTGGAATGCTTCTTCAACTTGGTCAGTTCTCAACTGGAGGAAGTCTTCAGTTGCGTTAACTGTATGGCACAACTGGACTTCAATATATTTCTCGACAAATCATCTTAGTCACCAGTTTTACTGGGTCACCAGATGCAACTGGTGACTGGTCAGTGTGAACTGGTGACTGGCCAGTTCCAGGTGAACTGGTCCTAACAGTTACTACACAAGCACTTAAGTCATTAAAGTCCAATTAAAACGCCTATACTAATAACTAGACAGTTCCAATTGCTAGGCATATTAAAGTCCGGTTAAGTGTGCTACGGCAAACATAATCGCATACATTTTCAGTCTAAGCTCTAATCCATTTGGAAAAATGAACAGCCACAAATCTATAGTTAAACTAAAAGTTCTAACTAACCGTTCATCTAGCAAAGCTAATAACGCTTAATTATCGTCATCTTTTGTCTACTTGCAAAGTTTGTTTCTCAAAATGTTTTTCGACATGAGAAAAATTTTAATTTTGCATGAATTAAGTAGTAGAAAATTAATGATTTATCAAGCAATTAAACCACGAGTTTTTCCTATTCCATCCCCCCACACTTAAATTGTACAACATCCTCGTTGTACTAGACATTAAAAACAAAAAGGGAACTAGGAAAAACGAAAATGAAAAGATAAGAGTTACGAAACTTCCCGGGTTTAAGCAGTTGGAGATGGCAAATGTGGAGTCACTGTGAATGATGATCTTCAAAGCTCGAGTCGACTACATTTGATGTCGATCCATTGAAGTTCCTCCATCTCCTTTTCTTTTTGGTATTTTTGATTTTTTTGATTTTTTTGATTTTTGGGTTTTTCTAAATTTTTTTGGATTTTTCGCGATCTGGTGTGCTGGCAGACACTGGGAGCGGCGCTAGTGAAGCAGGGAGCGGCGCTGGACAGGTAGGAGCGGCGCTGGCATAGCTGGAGCGGCGCTGGAAGTACTTATGCTGTAACACCCCAACATGGCGGAATCATGGGGTATCACTTAGAAAAGCACAACACGACATGAGAATTATGTAGAGTCAACTATATGAAAACATAGGATTGAAACAATCCTTAAACTTGTACAAACGTATACAATCATCAACATTCATTGAAATACATGTTCAATCAATAATAAAAGGCAATTTAATTGATAGTAGTTGATCCTAAAAGTAACCCAAAAAAGGGAAGTAAGGATCATGGATCCAGAAAGTCCAAAGCTAGTCCAATCCTAGCAAGTAAGCATGCAATCATCCATTTTGTCTCTAATTAACTTGATTACCTGAAAGGTGTACTAAAGAGCGTCAACATAAAGTTGGTGAGTTCATAGGGACAAGTAACAAGGAATAACCGTGTCGGATAACAACCGTTAACAATAAGTGAGGATTAGGAGAAGTAATCACATCCAAGGATAACCTATAAGGTTTCACATTATCACAATTCAATACAAGTCAACATTCAATAATAACGATTCCATATAACGTTCAACAACGTTCCATAACAATCAATAACGATCAACAACGATGCGGCTTACATAGTTAATAATTAACAATGCGCTAACGGTGCGACTTATATAATAAGTAATGCGCTAACGGTGCGACTTATATAATAAGTAATGCGCTAACGGTGCGACTTACATCGTAAACAATGCGCTAACATGTCCACATCAACAATTCAATCATACAATCAATCAAATCAACAATCAACAGTTAAACAAACATGTACACTTTTCAGCCCGAATCTCAATTGAGTAGGGAGGGTTTACGAAACTCACCTTATTCTTGATAGTTCAACAGCAAAGTAGAAGAGATTGATGTAGTCAACGATGACGAGTGAGTCAACTGGCCACGTTACGTATTCCAAGTATGGAGATATTATGAGTTCTAAGATCAAAGTAACGATATAGGGATGAGCTCCAAAGAAGATCTTGAGAGAATCGACTATAACTTGGATTTGTAAACTTGATGAATATGGAATAATCCTAACTCCATGTGGCCATTATAACTAGGCTTTGATAAGTTCTTGAAAGAATTCGCAATAACAACGTCGTGTTTACAATTTCGAAACCAACGAATTCAAAACAACTTTGGTTGAATCGAAAGCTTGGGATGATGAAAGGTTATGTAAGATATGCTTGAACTTGAACAAGTATGGATCTCGGAATGATAGGGATTTAAGAAGTGAGAGTGTGAATTAGCAATTAGAAATGAAAACCTTAGCTTGTATTTATAGGTAGTAATTTACCATGGTTACTAGTTTAGTTTGTTGGTAACTATGGTTAAGTTAAGGAATACCATGGGCTAGTTTGATGGTTTTGCAATACCATGGGCTAGTTAACTAACCTTGTTAACTAACCTTAGTTAACTAACCTTAGTTAACTAACCTTAGTTAACTAATCCTAGTTAATTATGTCTTAACTTGGATTAGATGTAAGGTTGCGAGTGTTTCGGGTTCGTTTCCTTAATGAAACAGATCATCCAGATAGCAGATATTACAATATCTCACTAGTCCGACACACATATATATATATGCACCAAAAATACCCAAAGTTTTCTTATATTCATAAAGTTTGCCATTATCATATATAACAAGTAATGGACTAAAATGGCAAATGTTACATTATTCCTCCGTTAAAGGAATTTCGCCCTCGAAATCTAGATTGTATCGAATAAAATATACTTAACTTGATTTTCGTTTTATCTCAATGACAATAAATCGATATTAGAGGACATGGCATCTAAGTCTCTATTCTACATTAGACAATCACACATAATTAACAGAAAGATACAAGGCGTATCCCTAATTGATGCCTTCTATTCTCAACAGAGTAAAATGAACTCGTATGATTCTAAATAGAATCCTTCTACTCTCAACAGAGTAGGATGATCTTGCACACAATCCTAAACACGATTAGCATTTATAATTAGCATGTATAACATCCTACAACTTGTACTTATGAAGAAATCAATAGTTTGTACACATATAGTATAGACTACTTACACATCTATGGTATAGATGATCTGTCCGTACACAGGTAAGTCTGACTAAAACACTATACAAAACTTCAAATTCACTTTATCTTTCGTATTTGACCGTTAGAAACGGCTCCTTCTTAGACTATATAATAATACCTTAGCATACTTTTCTCCATGCCATATCAACTTAACATTTTCCTTTCTTCAGAATCTAACCAAAACCCAAAACCTTATATCAAAAATGTTCCCTTTCCTAATCATGATATACATTATTATCATAGCGTGGTTAATTACTGTGGCTCAACTTCCATTGAATGAGGCTATTCAGTGGTTAGTAGCGTTTGTTCTTGGCGTGGTTCCCTTACTGTTTGTCACCACCTGGGTTTCTTTGTATGGTTTTTAAATATGTTGTATCCCTAATTGTTGTATTTCCGCTTAAATAACGTAACAAGTTTCACTTGTATTGTACGAATAATGAAATACAACTTTCTTCGATCTCTTTTGGGGATTGTTGTCGATTAGGGAAATTCCCAGTTAAAAGAATCTCCCATATTTGTCTTGATAGATTTTTATACCAAGTTCATTTGTGTATTTTAATCGTTGATCGCCCATCATAATTTTAGTCTTTCAAATAATTCTTATTTTCAAATTTGAAGTTCTTTTACCAAGACACTACTGTTATCCAGTTGGAAAAGTTGACATATTTTTGTTGATAACATTTGTCTCATTTTCTTAAATTCAATCATTAAAGGCGATCCACGGGTCAAAGAAACAAATATTATCTAGATCACTCCTGAAACAATAGTTTGGATCAAAAATTCATCTAGGGTTCAAAAAGATGAATTAGCAATTGATATGGTTATTGAAAAGAAGCAGTGAAGAAAAATAGTGATAAGTGGAAGACGGTCTATTCATTAAGCTATTAATTAAGTTGAGGATTTTCTCAACATAGTATACACTTTTGAGTAAACTGTTCAGCTCTTTTCAACCTTGGTTAAAGGGATGATAAAGTTTAGAAATTTTATCTTTAGAAAAATAATAATAATTCGGTAATTACTAATTACCGTAGCAATGATTAAAAATTACTGTAGTTTATGCACACCTGTCCGTTATTCCAGGTCACATTTCCCTTTTCATCCTCTATAATAGAAACGCGTTTTCTTAAGGAAGAATGCACACTAAATCTTCTTTCTCTATCTCTTTTATTTACTTAGTTCTTCATCTGCCAATTTGTTTTTAGCTATTCCGTTCACAGTCAGCTTGTTTTCTAACAGATCTCCGACTTTCTCTTTGGTAAGCTACATTTTTGTGCTCTTTCTTTCTCATCTTGGATAATATACTATCTATTTATATGTTTATATAAAACTTTTATCTTTTAATTCATGTTCGCTTAATTAACAATATTGTTCCACCGATTTATCATAAGATAATGAAAAATTTCGGTGCCTCTTCGAGCGATCCAAAAGGCAAAAGGCCAATGGCTCACGAGGATCTTGAAGATCTTGAAACAAATAGGGTCAAAAGGATTAAGCAGGAGGCCGTGATGTTATGTATTTCCTTTGAAGATTACAAGGCGATGGTAGACGAAGATGTCCACCTGTTTGAGAAACAAACTTCTGAAGATGAAAAGTTAGCAAAACTTTTATCTAAATTTTTAGAAGATGAGGAATCTATCCTTGTGAAGCGTCAAATAAAAGAAGATGAAAAGTTTGCAAGAGCCCTAGCTCAGCAAGAAGAAGATAATCTTTCTCAAAGAGAGAAGTCCATTTTCGCCATGTCATCTGAAGAAGAAGAAGAAAATCCCAATATTCCACCTCATAAGAGAAGAAAAAGAAATGCTGCTGGGGGAAGCAACATGTCAGGGTCGAGTTCTGACAGAACTCCTAATTCTTGAAATCAAGAGGGATTTTATAGAAATATTTGGAATCTGTTATAAATTTTTATAAATCAGATCTTAAGTTGTCCAGAATGTGTTTTTAAATCAGAATAATATTGTTGATAATGTTTCTTATGTATTTGTTATGTCAATTGTCTGACCAAAACTTATTGTAGATAAGAAGAACTCAATATAATCATGGACGCATGGCAAAACCAGATGATTGGTACTAGTGAATGGGGAACATCAATCGATGATTTTTGCCAAGACTGGCTTCTCCAAAATACAGTACCAACATCACAGCTAGAACCCCCAACAGAAAATGTCAGTGCATCGTTCCCAACTCTTGTTGATGCAGTACCTCATGGAGTTTCATCTCCAATCCCAATGAACCCTTTATATCAAAACTTCTCTCTCGATACACCAGAAGCAACATTCCAGTTGAAATCAACATTCCAACCAGAACCATCATTCCAACCAGAATCTTCCGAGGAGGGTAACAGGGCACCAGGCAAACGTCCAATGTCAGACTCGCCCACACTATACCCCAATCCAATTAGTGACACATATTATGGGGTCTCAACCTCGAACAGGGTGGAACCGGTTGATACGATAATGAATCATGGACCAGAGTTTGAGAAGCACGTAGAAGACTCATGGGCTTATATTTGCAAGCTTTATAGTCGAAAGAAAAAGTCCGCAAAGGTATCGTCCTCGAAAGCCCAAAGAAATGTAAGGTCAAAAAGGTCTTACCAGTTTGTGAAACAAAATACTACTTTGGTAGTATTTGGGGAAAGAAATGAACATATCAGAGATGCCAACACCGATATGCTCATGCACAGGGATACCTAGGACCTGTTGCGGGTGGAGTACAGAGGGATGGACCTCCGTTTGTTGTACAGCTTCTCTTTCCATGTATCCGTTGCCAACATATGTTGGGCCAAGTCGTATTGTAAGGTTGCCGGGGAGAAGAATGGGTTGTAGTACATTCTCAAAGGTCATAGAGAAATTATTGTTAGAAGGGTACGATCTCGATTGTCCAATTGACTTGAAAGATCATTGGGTTAAGCATGGGATTAACAAGTATACATTGAATAGATAATTGTGTGATCTTCATAGATTTAGGAATTTGGCTACTTAAACTATAAAGTAGGATTACATAAACAGTTAGTGATCTTCGTATGTCTATTTCCCTCTTTTCTTTATTGCGAAATTTATATATAATTTGTTTGTAGTTAACACTTTTATTATTGCTTATATCAAAATAGTCTGATAAAGCCATCCTACTTTATCTTGTTCCATCAAGATCCAGATATCTTATTTGTTGTCGGCCATTTTGAAAAATTATTTTCATTTGACGTCATTGTTTACGTTATATGAGCGAATAGTACCTCTCAGTAAAATCATGTATTCTTATTCTAGGTACAAGGCCAATATAAGGTGAAATCTACGGGATTTGATTCCTGCATATAATCACTTAAGTTCATAATCTTCTACTACTATCCTGTTTGCTCTTTTCCAGCCATTTTCTTGAACACATTCATCAAATTACTAACCTAAGCTCCATGTTCGTAAAAAAAATGCCTCTTAACACACTAGATCTATTAATATTTCATAATATCTCACTTTACTTAAACATTATAGTCTCCAAAAATCTTAGCTCATTCTATCAGTCAATCGTAACTATAAGTTTGAACTTAGTCTATAGTTCATAATAAATCATTGGTCTACAATTATAGATTATAAGTATCTAAGACCTTAATAAGCATGTATTCTAGATCTTATTCTCATACTGTTATTCCAACAATGACTGATAATTGTAGACAATTATAAGTAATATAACTTAGACATGGGCCATCCGGTAATGCCTATAATATAAGGCATACCATTGGCTAGCCCAACACATTACCAACCCATCCAAAATATCCTATACTTGTACTACCATTTCTATTAACATAAAATTCAAGTCCATACAATCCACACTTGAATATCAAAATTGATCTTCAAGTAATACACAATTTCCACATCAAGTCCTTATAAATCATTGGTCTACAATTATAGATTATAAGTATCTAAGACCTTAATAAGCATGTATTCTAGATCTTATTCTCATACTGTTATTCCAACAATGACTGATAATTGTAGACAATTATAAGTAATATAACTTAGACATGGGCCATCCGGTAATGCCTATAATATAAGGCATACCATTGGCTAGCCCAACACATTACCAACCCATCCAAAATATCCTATACTTGTACTACCATTTCTATTAACATAAAATTCAAGTCCATACAATCCACACTTGAATATCAAAATTGATCTTCAAGTAATACACAATTTCCACATCAAGTCCTTATAAATCATTGCATGAATATAGTTATCTCTATAGGGATATTACCATGGCAATAATCTAAGGTTTCAGCAATCGTACAATTTACAATTAACAATACAATCACGAAAACATTCAACACTATATAAATAAAAGGGTCAAGTCATAACAAGGTGAGTAAAGCATAGTCCGAATTTTAACTTCAACATTCGACACATTAAAAGTGTTTGTATACAGGGTGTACCATCGGCTAACCCTCCACACCGTTAATATATAGAATGGATGTCCAAAACTCGGTTCCGATATGTTCTCTAAGTGTTGACCGGGTATGTATACAGGGTGTACCATCGGCTAACCCTCCACACCGTTAATATATAGAATGGATGTCCAAAACTCGGTTCCGATATGTTCTCTAAGTGTTGACCGGGTATGTATACAGGGTGTACCATCGGCTAACCCTCCACCTAACCAACACTCATTAAACATACCGGGTTAGCTACTATACTTTATCCACGAGGCGCAATCCATGAGATTATTAACTTTATATGACATAGGATAACCATAGATTTGTTGATCAGGCGCCTCTAGGGTTATCGAATGTTATACTCCATTAATGCCATCATTTCATTTTGCTGGGGGACAAATAATAAATGCATCCAAGATTCCACACACATCAACGTTTATCACAATAATTCCACAATTCACGGTGTATCCCGACACTATCATATACGTCCATCAAGTTGTCATACAACAATCAAGTCATCAAATCATAAGTAACCTACGAACTCCGTTTAAACCATTTTTATGCATCATACAGTTCACGTTGCACACAAAATTTCCTATCATGCATGCTAATATGAAATGTGGGTGCAATGGCTATAGACTAGGTCAATCCACCTAATTCTCTACAACCACGGCTCTGATACCATTCTGTAACACCCCAACATGGCGGAATCATGGGGTATCACTTAGAAAAGCACAACACGACATGAGAATTATGTAGATTCAACTATATGAAAACATAGGATTGAAACAATCCTTAAACTTGTACAAACGTATACACTCATCAACATTCATTGAAATACATGTTCAATCAATAATAAAAGGCAATTTAATTGATAGTAGTTGATCCTAAAAGTAACCCATAAAAGGGAAGTAAGGATCATGGATCCAGAAAGTCCAAAGCTAGTCCAATCCTAGCAAGTAAGCATGCAATCATCCATTTTGTCTCTAATTAACTTGATTACCTGAAAAGTGTACTAAAGAGCATCAACATAAAGTTGGTGAGTTCGTAGGGACAAGTAACAAGGAATAACCGTGTCGGATAACAACCGTTAACAATAAGTGAGGATTAGGAGAACTAATCACATCCAAGGATAACCTATAAGGTTTCACATTATCACAATTCAATACAAGTCAACATTCAATAATAACGATTCCATATAACGTTCAACAACGTTCCATAACAATCAATAACGATCACCAACGATGCGGCTTACATAGTTAATAATTAACAATGCGCTAACGGTGCGACTTACATCGTAAACAATGCGCTAACGGTGCGACTTACATCGTAAACAATGCGCTAACGGTGCGACTTACATCGTAAACAATGCGCTAACGGTGCGACTTATATAATAAGTAATGCGCTAACGGTGCGACTTATATAATAAGTAATGCGCTAACGGTGCGACTTACATCGTAAACAATGCGCTAACGGTGCGACTTACATCGTAAACAATGCGCTAACGGTGCGACTTATATAATAAGTAATGCGCTAACGGTGCGACTTATATAATAAGTAATGCGCTAACGGTGCGACTTATATAATAAGTAATGCGCTAACGGTGCGACTTATATAATAAGTAATGCGCTAACGGTGCGACTTACATCGTAAACAATGCGCTAACATGTCCACATCAACAATTCAATCATACAATCAATCGAATCAACAATCAACAGTTAAACAAACATGTACACTTTTCAGCCCGAATCTCAATTGAGTAGGGAGGGTTTACGAAACTCACCTTATTCTTGATAGTTCAACAGCAAAGTAGAAGAGATTGATGTAGTCAATGATGACGAGTGAGTCAACTGGCCACGTTACGTATTCCAAGTATGGAGATATTATGAGTTCTAAGATCAAAGTAACGATATAGGGATGAGCTCCAAAGAAGATTTTGAGAGAATCGACTATAACTTGGATTTGTAAACTTGATGAATATGGAATAATCCTAACTCCATGTGGCCATTATAACTAGGCTTTGATAAGTTCTTGAAAGAATTTGCAATAACAACGTCGTGTTTACAATTTCGAAACCAACGAATTCAAAACAACTTTGGTTGAATTGAAAGCTTGGGATGATGAAAGGTTGTGTAAGATATACTTGAACTTGAACAAGTATGGATCTCGGAATGATAGGGATTTAAGAAGAAAAGTGTTGAGAGTGTGAATTAGCAATTAGAAATGAAAACCTTAGCTTGTATTTATAGGTAGTAATTTACCATGGTTACTAGTTTAGTTTGTTGGTAACTATGGTTAAGTTAAGGAATACCATGGGCTAGTTTGATGGTTTTGCAATACCATGGGCTAGTTAACTAACCTTGGTTAACTAACCTTGGTTAACTAACCTTAGTTAACTAATCCTAGTTAATTATGTCTTAACTTGGATTAGATGTAAGGTTGCGAGTGTTTCGGGTTCGTTTCCTTAATGAAACAGATCATCCAGATAGCAGATATTACAATATCTCACTAGTCCGACACACATATATATATATGCACCAAAAATACCCAAAGTTTTCTTATATTCATAAAGTTTGCCATTATCATATATAACAAGTAATGGACTAAAATGGCAAATGTTACATATGCTGCTCTGAGTGGCGCTGGTAAATGGGCCCAGCGGCGCTGGTGAGTCCTGAATGACGAAATCTGCTCAAAATCAAAGTTGTAGCTCTCTCTTTCTCGGTTCCGTGGCCTAGTCATTCGTCGAAAACGGACATCGGATGAAAAAGTTATGGTCAAAATACCAAGACCGCGCCTAAATCTCCATGTCAATCATTTTGCCTCCGTCTTGAGTGTTGAATCTCCAACCAATTCTTCTCCAAGCCATCTACCCTTGTTCCTTGATGTCCTTCTCCACACCACTTGCAATGATCCATTCAAGCTACCATTAACCTGTCGTCTGCACATCTAAATCAAAATATCAAAACTGAAAAGACAAAACAAAAATGAAAAACACGATTACTTGCTTGTTCAACCGAAATAGAACAAGAAGCAATATTATTGCACACATAAATAAACTAAACAAACTAGACTAAAACATGAAAAATAAAACATAAACATGGGTTGCCTCCCAAGAAGCGCTAAATTTACCGAATCTTCAGCCGGACTCATTTCCCAAACTTACCATGGTGGGGTCTTAAACGCCCCCACACTTAGAGTGTCAAGCGGTTTACGCGAATAAGGTGAGTAAAATGTGAATCTAATTTTAGTCATTACCCAAACCATTTCATTCACCTTCTCAAAATTACCTTTTAAGATGTTAAAACCATTTGTTTTCTTTTCAAAATTCATCTTAAAAATCCAACCTTTCATCCTAACATATAAAATCTCTAAGATTTTGTTCTGGCACGGAATTTTCAAGTATTTCATGTCAAGGCCTATATCCGTCCATTCTAAATTGTCGAGAGGTAGGGGGTCCAGGGCTAGTTTCAAAAATAACAAGTAGGGCATGAAATTACTAGCCCTAAGATTACTTAACTTAATGCAACTAAAATTATGATTAAAATCACAATAAGTAAGATTAAGAAAACTCCATTGATAACCCGACTTAGGTTGCAAATGATGTTGTCTCGTGTCCTCAACTTCAGTTATCATTAGAGCCGTATGCCCTTTATCCGACTCCATCTTCCGTGCCATGATCTTCTTGAAAGATATCAGCTGCATTGGCACTCCTATTTCACGCTCCATTTGTTGTAGAAAAATGATCCGGATCCGATTGAAGTCCATCCGATGTCAAAACAAACTCAGAACGCGATTGTGTCTGAAACAGGGCTGCCCAGCGGCGCTGGCTGTTGCTTTGAAGCAACGAGCGGCGCTCCCCAGGTGTGGGAGCGGCGCTGCTTCCGTCTGGGCCAGGTTCCGGTTCTTCAATCTCCTTCTTGACTCTTAAGCTTTCAATCTCCGGGACCTGCCAACTATTCTCAGGTATAAATGTAAAATCAAGAGAGGTTCAGAAAACTTACCTGAATAAGTGAACATATGATTCACTTTGTCTCGAGTCGGTGGGATTATAGATTCCCCCACACTTAAAGTGTTGGGTGGTCTACGTTTGAAAGGTGAGAAATCCACACATTCGATATGACATGTGACCCGATCTGCAACTTTTGGATCTCCTATGTGGGTTCGGGTAGAATGCATCATTGTCCTCCCATAATGAGGCGAAGGAATGGCAAGTGCCTCATTCTTGGTTGGAGTTTCTTCACCTTTTGCATCATTTCCGGCAACTCTTTTGCTCGATTCAGCCTCAAGTAGATTGATTTCTCGATTATAAGCGTGTTGGGCGTCATCGGCATTCAACGGTTGAGCAAGGACGATTCTTCGCATGAACTGGGGCTGCAAGGGCCACCAGCGGCGCTGGTGTTGCTTTGAAGCAACGAGCGGCGCTCCCCAGGTGTGGGAGCGGCGCTGCTTCCGTCTGGGCCAGGTTCCGGTTCTTCAATCTCCTTCTTGACTCTTAAGCTTTCAATCTCCGGGACCTGCCAACTATTCTCAGGTATAAATGTAAAATCAAGAGGGTTCAGAAAACTTACCTGAATAAGTGAACATATGATTCACTTTGTCTCGAGTCGGTGGGATTATAGATTCCCCCACACTTAAAGTGTTGGGTGGTCTACGTTTGAAAGGTGAGAAATCCACACATTCGATATGACATGTGACCCGATCTGCAACTTTTGGATCTCCTATGTGGGTTCGGGTAGAATGCATCATTGTCCTCCCATAATGAGGCGAAGGAATGGCAAGTGCCTCATTCTTGGTTGGAGTTTCTTCACCTTTTGCATCATTTCCGGCAACTCTTTTGCTCGATTCAGCCTCAAGTAGATTGATTTCTCGATTATAAGCGTGTTGGGCGTCATCGGCATTCAACGGTTGAGCAAGGATCGATTCTTCGCATGAACTGGGGCTGCAAGGGCCACCAGCGGCGCTGGTGTTGCTCTGAAGCACGAGCGGCGCTCCCCAGGTGTGGGAGCGGCGCTGCTTCCGTCTGGGCCAGGTTCCGGTTCTTCAATCTCCTTCTTGACTCTTAAGCTTTCAATCTCCGGGACCTGCCAACTATTCTCAGGTATAAATGTAAAATCAAGAGAGGATTCAGAAAACTTACCTGTATAAGTGAACATATGATCCGGATCGATTGGAAGTCCATTCCGGGGTCAAAACAAACTCAGAACGCGATTGTGTCTGAAACAGGGCTGCCCAGCGGCGCTGGTGGCTCCCAGCGGCGCTGGTGGTCCCAGCGGCGCTGGGGTCCCAGCGGCGCTGGTGGTCACCAGCGGCGCTGGGGTCCCAGCGGCGCTGGGGTACCAGCGGCGCTGGTGGTCACCAGCGGCGCTGGGGTCACCAGCGGCGCTGGGGTCCCAGCGGCGCTGGTGGTCACCAGCGGCGCTGGTGGTCACCAGCGGCGCTGGGGTCCAGCGGCGCTGGTGGTCACCAGTGGCGCTGGTGAAGGTACCAGCGGCGCTGGGGTCCAGCGGCGCTGGTGGTCACCAGCGGCGCTGGTGGTCACCAGCGGCGCTGGGGTATCCAGCGGCGCTGGTGGTCACCAGTAGCGCTGGGAGTATCCCAGCGGCGCTGGTGGTCACCAGCGGCGCTGGCTTGAAGGACCAGCGCCGCTGGAGGCTCCAGACCGTTGTTAGATTTCTCGATTTTGCTTGTTTCGCCTTCGTTAAGCTCATGCTTGCGTCCGGTTTTCTCTTCAT
This sequence comes from Erigeron breviscapus, assembly GCA_034093135.1. Classification (NCBI taxonomy): domain Eukaryota; kingdom Viridiplantae; phylum Streptophyta; class Magnoliopsida; order Asterales; family Asteraceae; genus Erigeron; species Erigeron breviscapus. The sequence continues at coordinate 12,988,317 of CM067172.1, read as the reverse complement.
CTGCTGTTGCACCAATTTGAATGGAATCTTTGGTTTCTTGTACCTGCTCTTTATTCGTTTGGTCTTCCTGAATCGGGCTCTCAACTTGCGTACTTCCTTCCAAGAAAGCGAAAGCTTTTCTTGGTGAGAACTCGAGAAAACAGTGACCGCAAGCGTTATCCAAGCTCTTCTGGGTGTCGCGATTCAAACCATCATAATACCATGGAATATATTCATATATTTGAGGTTTGTCATATTGATAGTCTTCAACCAACTGCTTCATTCTCTTCCAAGCTTCTTCCCAAGATTCCCATACGTACTGCTTGAACTGACTCATATCACAGTACATAACATGAGAGTAGACTCGAGTTGAGGTTCCCATAGGTAGTACTAAGCCTGGAAAACAAACACTACCTATACCCGTGAAAAACACAACTTATTGATAAAAAGAAAATGATGAAAAAGAAAAGACAAAAACTAAAATTAATCTAGACAAATGAAAGGAAATATTTTTGTATTTTTAAAATTTTTATTTTTAAATTTTTATGGTTTTTCAAATTTTAGGAAAAATTAAAGACAACCTAACTAAACTAACTTAAAGAAACTAAACTAATCCTAAAAGACTAAAGCTAACTTTTTCGTGTAAACACGAACAAAGTCGAATTACCCTAACCTAACTATATTCCTAAGTGAATAGTCCCCGGCAGCGGCGCCAAAAACTTGATGAGCGAGATTTGTTAACTTAAATTCCTAACAAGTTTTAAATTTATATTACAAGGTTAACTTCTCTACTACACTCACTCACGGGCAGTGGACCCGATCATTTATAGTATAGCAAATAGGTAAGACCAGGATCGTTCTCAGGGACTATGTCTAAGAATGCAGTTAGGTGTAATTCTAAGATTGTTGGGGGGTTTGTCACGATGCTTAAACTAATAATAATAAAAGACAAATGAATCCGGTATTACCGGGGCAGGCTGTTTCGAAAGAAACAACGAAAAGATTTTGAAAAGTAAATAGAAGACAATAATATTTTTTAAAATTTTTATGGTTTTTCAAATTTTAGGAAAAATTAAAGACAACCTAACTAAACTAACTTAAAGAAACTAAACTAATCCTAAAAGACTAAAGCTAACTTTTTCGTGTAAACACGAACAAAGTCGAATTACCCTAACCTAACTATATTCCTAAGTGAATAGTCCCCGGCAGCGGCGCCAAAAACTTGATGAGCGAGATTTGTTAACTTAAATTCCTAACAAGTTTTAAATTTATATTACAAGGTTAACTTCTCTACTACACTCACTCACGGGCAGTGGACCCGATCATTTATAGTATAGCAAATAGGTAAGACCAGGATCGTTCTCAGGGACTATGTCTAAGAATGCAGTTAGGTGTAATTCTAAGATTGTTGGGGGTTTGTCACGATGCTTAAACTAATAATAATAAAAGACAAATGATGAAAAAGAAAAGACAAAAACTAAAATTAATCTAGACAAATGAAAGGAAATATTTTTGTATTTTTAAAATTTTTAAAATTTTTATTTTTTTTTAAAATTTTTAAAATTTTTATGGTTTTTCAAATTTTAGGAAAAATTAAAGACAACCTAACTAAACTAACTTAAAGAAACTAAACTAATCCTAAAAGACTAAAGCTAACTTTTTCGTGTAAACACGAACAAAGTCGAATTACCCTAACCTAACTATATTCCTAAGTGAATAGTCCCCGGCAGCGGCGCCAAAAACTTGATGAGCGAGATTTGTTAACTTAAATTCCTAACAAGTTTTAAATTTATATTACAAGGTTAACTTCTCTACTACACTCACTCACGGGCAGTGGACCCGATCATTTATAGTATAGCAAATAGGTAAGACCAGGATCGTTCTCAGGGACTATGTCTAAGAATGCAGTTAGGTGTAATTCTAAGATTGTTGGGGGGTTTGTCACGATGCTTAAACTAATAATAATAAAAGACAAATGAATCCGGTATTACCGGGGCAGGCTGTTTCGAAAGAAACAACGAAAAGATTTTGAAAAGTAAATAGAAGACAATAATATTAAAATGATACATCTACTTGGAAATAGTTCACATGCCACATAGATCATCTACTAAACTACTTATAAATTTTGAACGACTAATCACGACCAAGCTTCCTGTCAAGTCCCCCGGTCTAAATGGTCAAGATTCCTATTAAGTCACCTAACCGTTTAATTAAGCTTCCTGTTAAGTCCCCTAATTAAGATTATAAACTAAGTCTGTTTTCATGACCTAATCTTTATAGTTTATTGGGATTCCTGTTAAGTCCCCTAATTAAGATTATAAACTAAGTCTGTTTTCATGACCTAATCTTTATAGTTTATTGGGATTCCTGTTAAGTCCCCTAATTAAGATTATAAACTAAGTCTGTTTTCATGACCTAATCTTTATAGTTTATTGGGATTCCTGTTAAGTCCCCTAATTAAGATTATAAACTAAGTCTGTTTTCATGACCTAACCTTTATAGTTTAATGGGATTCCTGTTAAGTCACCCAAGCAGTTTGGCTTCCTGTTAAGTCCCCAACCTACTTTAACTAGGTCAAACATAAAAACGGTTCAACAATTATAAATAAATATCAGTATCACTATACCGGCATGATCACATTATCCAAGCAGTGATAAGCAGATGCATAATAATTCAGCTACTCATTGCAAAATAAATAATACTAACAATCATCAATATAAATAAATCCATACTTATAATTGTACGAGAAGTAATAAAGTCTTGCAAATAAATAACTGTAACAATAATAATGAAAGTAAAAGAGTTCAAACACTAATAACTAGGATGGAAGATGGTGATGTTGTAGATGTCGAGCTGCTGCTGTTTCTCCTGTTCGAACGAAACCGAAAGCCAAAGGCTTTCTGCCTTCTTGTTTTTGCGGCTGCCTCCACGAACCAAACACCAAAACCCTTAATTAATTCACCTAGTAATTAATGTCCTACTCCTAATTAATGTTGGCTGCGTACGTAAACTATATTGGCTGCGTACGTAAACTATATATAAATATATATATAGTTGTTTATGTCGGTTGTTGCTTGCCGCCTCACAAAAACACAAGGGCTTCGGCCCCTTTTCTTTCTTTGGGCTCACGCTCCACCAGGCCCAAGTGGGCTGCTGCTCTTCAAGTGACAATGGGCCCAAGGCCTTGGGCCTTTTTCTTCTTTCTTTCTCGGCTGCACACCAACGAGACCACCACCATTTTATTTCTTTAATATGTTTGAACATTGCTTTTATTAGTCCATAACATGTCTTGCAGTCACGTGCATCATTTAGTCGAGTCCAATATGCGACATTGTCTATGAACCTGTATTAATATTCAATCTCATTAAGTACCAAAAGTTCACATATATAAACTCAATTAGGCATTAAAATGCGGCCAAATGATAGGGGAATAATCACAAAATGGACGCTAATCACGGGTTCTTTCAATAACCTTTGTAATTTATTTTTGAAATATTTATAATTGATACATGAGTTATATATTGGAGATTTCTTTATAAATCATTTTTGAAATACCATAAATAAGCTAAGTAGTTAGCTTAATATGCAAATACGTTTATTTGTAAATGAAAGTATATTTGATATGATTGATTAATATCAATACAATATCCTTATGGAATGTATTCATGGATGAATACAAATATATATACATATATATAATATCAATACAATATCCTTATGGAATGTATTCATGGATGAATACAATTGAATATATATATGAAGAGATACTTTAAATAGTATGATTATAATTAATACAAAAATGTATTAATTTTAAGATGAAGAGATACCTTAAATGGCAAGAATTATAACTAATACAAAAATATGTATTAATTATAGATGAAAAGATACTTTGATAGTATGTATTATAATCAATACAAAAATGTATTAATTACAATTTGAAGAGATACCTTAAATGGTAGAAAAAAACCAGCATTATATTTCAAGTTGTGTTAGGGTTGACGTTGGGTCGTGTAGTATCCAGACGGTGAACCAAGTTGCGTTTAGAATGCGAATCGCAAACCATTTGTCAACTACAATCCGCTCCGTTGGTATACCTCAGAGATGCCCAAGGTCAATGGCAATCACGTTTAGAAATATAGTATGGTTAAAAGCGTATCAAGGATATATTCTATCCATAAACCAAACAAATCAAAAATACGAAACAATTCACAGATGGTGAATAGTAATTATATAAATATTCATTTGATTATACTTCATTGGAAGTATATAAGGAGATTCATTAAAGTATAAAGCTCATGCATTTCTATAAAAGTACCAACAATTTATTACGCGTATAAAAGAGATATTTAACGTATTTAAATGCAAGTATGTATTAATTGAGTATAGAAATAAGTTGACAAGCATTTCAATACATAACATATAGTTCTAAAAACATAGAGCAAAGTATAGTAAGGTTTTATAAAAACACTTACAAGTTTGGAGAATTATAAATTCTAAGATCAAAGTGACGATATAGGAATGAGCTCCAAAGAAGATCTTGAGAGAATTGACTATAGCTTGGAATTGTTTACTTGAAGAATATGAATAAATCCTAACTCCATTATAACTAGGCTTTGTGATGATCTTGAAAGAATTCCCGATAACAACTTTACTTGACGATTTCCTTGCAAAGTAACTTTTACTTTGAACCTTTAAAGAGTTCTTGAGACTTATTATTATAAGGGAGGGGGGAATGATTATAGAGTTATGGAATACCAATTTGAGGGAGAAAGAATTGTGGGAGGTGTAAGTTTGAATGAAGGCTTAAGGTTGTATTTATAGTAAAAAGTTGAGAAAATGAATGGTAAAAAGTTGAGAAAGTAGTGATGTGTTCAAAAGTTATGGTAAAAGAAAATATCCTAGCTTAAGTAACTAGTTACAATGGTTTAACCTCCTTACTATTCATGGCTTTAATTAAATTTTTCGATTTTTCGAGTGTGTTATTTTATGAAATAAAAATCATAATCGAGTGTAGAAATACTAGAAATTATGTTTCCCTAAGTCTCAAGTTCATATGAGAAAGGCTCACACGAAATATAGACGTTTTACGAATTTTCGGGAAAATTGAACTTTTTATTTTCTAATTGCTCATCATCAAGGTTTTTAAACTTGTTAAGATAGTTCATTTAGTAGTTTGATTAATCACATAATCAATAAGAAAGCTTATCACATACTCATACACTTAATCATGCCCTAACTTAGCTTAAATTGCCCTAATTAACATAAACGATGCCTAATTACATATAATTAGGTTTAATTAATAGAGTGAAAATTTGACGGTTGTCACACAGACGATCCATCAAAATTCCTTTTTGAACCAGATTTCTTATCATCATTTGCCTTCACAGTAGCCTTCTCAGTCTTGAAATCATCATCCAGCTTCTTAGATTCCTTGATAGCACCTGCAAGAGTGGCATGTTGCCTACAGATACCTCAATAGCTAGCTGGAATTCCATCTACATAAGAAGCAACTTTATCTTCTTCATTAGGAACCAAGTGCTCCACAAACTTAATCTTTGACATGAACGAATGAGCATATGCCTTCAACATCAGCTGTAAGAGCACGAAACTCCTTCTCAAGTAACCTCCTTTCACGTGTACCCACATATTCTTCCATGAAATTTTCTTTAAAATCATTCCAAGTCAAAGCAGACCTCACAGCAGGAGTCATAGAAACCGTGGTGCCCCTCCACCAATCACGTGCACCAACTTTCAACATTCTAGAAGCACACAACACTTTATTATCTTCGGGATAGTCACATGAAGCAAAGACAACTTCAGTATCATCAAGCCACTCCATGCAACCTACTGCGTCTAATGTGCCATCAAAATCCTTGGCACCACACCTCTTAAAGCTTTCAAACTTGAACTCCCTAGGTCGAGGAACATAACCTACCGGAATCACATTACCTCCTGCATTAACATTTTCAGCATGAAAAATAACCCGATCATTCACTGGAGCATCTCCTTATCATGGATGGCTCAGCACAATTGGAGCGATTAGAAGCCGTATGCTCTTCCCCGTGTGAGTTGACTTCTCTTTCAGCCCTTACTTGCACAAGTTCTTGTTCGGTTCTTTGTAGTTGAGCTCGCATAACCCTCAATTCCTCATATATTCCAGCTTGAGTAGGAATCTGCTTGATTATCGGGTTAGCTCGTTCAATCTCCGACCTACTTAGTTGTTCACCGGGATATGGCCTTCGAATAGGCGTTTGGTTAGCCGGATTTCCAGCCTCATTCCGGTTATGAGGAACATTACTAGCGGTAGCTCCATCACGTTGACTAGTAGCACGAGTATTAACCATTTTGTCTACAACAAAATGACGACGATTAGAGATGAATAGAGTGAGAACAAATGAGAGGTTAGGGCCTACTTAATTGCATGAACATAACATAAACATATTCAAGCCTCAAACCTACACTCACACTCATCCCAACCCGTCCTAAAGGCATTTCATCATAAAGCTAAAGCATCACTACTTAAGCCTATCATTTCTCATGCGGTTTAAGTCCAAAATCCTATGGCTTTGGTCAGTTTTTGGTTCACTTAAACCATTTCTCTGATACCACCATGTAACACCCGTCATTTAAAAACGTGGATTTTTAAAAACTTTGCCAAACGGCGTTTAAAACATAGCGGAAAAGATCACTTTAAAAACTGCCCCATCCGTAACGGATGATACCTTTCATAAATGGTGTTACTAATGTGCATCATCAAAATAATCAAAATGAAATCCAAGTCTTGGCACCAACATAAATGCCCACATTATTACAAAGTCTTAAACCATAAATAAAGTAGCCAAAACATAAGGCTAAGGGAAGTCTAAGCATTCAACAAACTATGCTAGTCTTCTTTATTACTTCTACCCATCTCACCGAGCTAATCCTTTCCTAGCTCAAGCTTGCTTATCCTGAAGGCACAACATTTTCAAAAGAGCAAGTGTTAGCTAATAAATTAGCTAAGTAAGATAACATAGTATTGAAAACATTTGCCATTTAGATATATTAACAAAATCATCTTTTAGTGTTAATATCACATACATATAAATCATTGCACACATATCTTAACATAACACAATAGGTCATCATATACCTAATGTACCTAACTTTTCTTTCATATCTTTCTTTCTTTACTTTGTTTCTTTGCCTAGACGTAGGCTAAGTGACTTATGCCACTTACATAGGGATGTGGGCTTTGCGTGCAGGCGCTCGTAGACCATACATGGAGTCCTCACACCCGACATGATGGGTAAACCATAAGGTGGTCCATCGGTGTCGTTAAGGAATTGACAAAGTCATTTCCAACTGAATAAACCGTTTATGCCTTTATGCAATGGTGGTTAGTTACTCCACCCGGAATACTCAAACATAACTATGCCACGAGAGGTATCATGATTCCCAAACCACGTGACCACATACGCCCTAGCTCCGAGGAACTAGCACGGGTTAAGTACACAAGACTTTACATATGCTCGAGACTTCTTAATTATATTAGTTAGGCTACACTTTCACCTAAACTAATTGATGAGCATCCATTTTGTGATAAAAACCCCTATCGAAAGGCTTCATTTCAATATCTATTTGAGTTAATATTCTGGAACTATCGATACTTAATGGATTCTATGTTTACGCAGGTTCACGGAAGATGCGAGTGAGGGTAAATGACATCAAGTGACTCAAGATGAAGGCCTATGAAGTTACAAGACACAAGGAGGTGATTCGGGAGCCGAACGAAGCAAAACGAGAAGCAGCAGGAGCTGCCAGCGCCGCTGGGCGGCCCAGTTCAGCAACCGACTTATTTCACTATTTAAGCCGAAGCAGCCCTCAAAACCCTAAGAGAGAGCCGATTCAGAAGCCCTAGCCGCCCACATCAAACCCTAGGTCGACTTTGCATATTCCAAGGAGGTTTTGGAGCTTCTAACACCTTCCAATTTTCATCCTCAACCTAGATCTACTCTTTTATTTTACTTTCAGTTGGTAAACAATGTCTTTCATCTTTTAAGACTTTGTTATTCCTTTAATAATGGTAGGCTAGTAGGCTGAATACTTGTTTGGATCGATGTGATCATGTAGACGTTTATCTATTTTACTTTATTTGTTAGATCTGTTGGAGTGTGTTTTACTGTTTATCGTAGATCCATGTTTTACTAGTTCTTCATATTATTATCGGTTCTATATCTGCATGTATTGATTTAAATCTGATGATCGGTCTATAATCATACACTAGGATTAATACATAAGGATGGAAAACACTAGTCGGTCTTTAACTAGATATAAAAGGTGATTCACTTGTAACCGAGGGATCCGGAACCATAGTAATTAGGATGAATAGAACATGATGCTTAACAATGTCAGACGCGATCCAGTGACTTGGAAACGAGCACTGTGGTCACCGGAGAGAATTACTATCTGGTCATGGCTTAAGAGCCGGGTAACTTAAAGATGAATTAGTAACACAAACTTTAGTTCATTAATGCTTAAACAATGAATCTAATGAGAATTTATTTATAGAGTATTGTGAGTCTAGGGACAGCACTAGTTACTTAGGCAAAGTGAATCTAACGAGAATCTGAGCCGTGATTAAGTTTCCAACAGTCTAGCAAGTAGGTAGAATGATATTTGGTCGTACCATGAGATCTGAGATGCCAAACAAGTATTTTAATTTAATTACTGTTATTTGCTTTTTCAAACTATTTTCAGACTAAGCCTCTCGCTGAATAAGCGGTTGCGGTTTCTATTTACTTTTCAGTATTTTAATTAGTTTAATAGGAAATCGTGACAACCCCCAACCGCTAGAATTACACGTATTACTAGATTAGGTAAAGCAACGCGTCCCTGCAAACGATCCTGTTCTTATCACTTAACTATACTACATCTGATCGGGTCCCCTGTCCGTTAAGGTATGTGTTTGTGTTTTGAGATAATTACTTGTACAACATTTTTATAAATTTAAACACTAAGAAAAACAAACAAACCCCATCAAGTGTTTTGGCGCCGCTGCCGGGGACGCGACACATTCTTAGTTTAGTAGTGTAATTGGATCCTCCTTTGTGTTTCGGCACGAGGTAGTTACTTTTCAGTTTTAGGTTTAAGTCAAATTAGGGTTTAGTAGTTAAATTAGGTCAAAATTAGGTTTAGGTCAAAATTAGGGTTTAGTAGTATTTTCATTTCATTTTTAGTTTAAGTAGTTTAATTTTTCATTTCATCTTTATATTGGTGCGTTTGATCTTTTTCTTGAGTTTTGCAGGATTATTTAGGTAGTTGACGCGTTTAAGATCGGGAACGGTTGTAAAGCGTTTCTCTACAAGCCTAGGTAAACTCAAACGTAGGAGAAGAAATAACAAACCAATTCCACCACCCGTATTTAACCTAGAAAACCTTTTCAACATAGACACCCCTTTAGGATCATTCGACACTTCATCCGACACTAATTCAGAACCGAATTCACCTAGATCTGAAATGGACGCCTTTGACCGACCGATGATGGAAAGGAAAAGAGCCGTATCACCTACACCGGGATCGGCTATAGTCCCACCAAACTTAGGAGATTCATTTTCAGTCAAGGGCACCACCTTAAGTTAATCCATCCAGGTGATGTAATGAATGTAGATGGGTCTCCCATCTTTGAGCAGGAAGAAAATGTTGTACAGGATGTTGAGCAGGTAGAAAATGTACAAGTTGTTGACCAGGTAACTAATGAGCAAGATGCTCAGTTTGATTTAAATGTAGAAGTTGGTGATCAGACTGGTGATCAGACTGTTGATGAAACATTCATTTGGAATGAGGTTGATTCACCCATGTCAGAAGGTAATATTTTTGATACTAACATGAGTTTTCTGGGTGATGAAGTAGATAATGTTGTCACATCTGTTATTGCTTCAGTCACCCAACCACTTACTGAAATGCCACCACCACCAGAATACATTTCTGCACCACCACCACCACCAACTTCAATTCCACAAACCACTCCATATTTTAATCCTCCCACACTTCAAATTTCACAAACTCAACCACCACCAATTGAAACTCCAATTAACTTTCCTGAACACCGTGTGCTGGACTCGATTGCTGTAACATCTGAAAGATCCACTGAAGAGGTCCAGACACAAGTACCGTTGGTAACCAGAATGACTTCCAATCTTGATCCTCCCAGTGGTCCCTCCTCTTCTTCTTCAGCCGAGGTCCAAGGCCTTTTAAGTAAGGTGGCGGACCTGGAGAGATCACTCCAGTCTTCATCCCAGGTTATTTCTGATTTTAAGTCCTTATTATCCAATAATCTAGCATCAGAAATGAATGTTTTTGCTGGGAATGAGAAGATAGTGTTTGAGAAGCTGGATGAGCTGGTACTGGCCACAAATAACAATTCTGAAAATATCAAAGTGGCAGTCCAGGGATTAGAAGCAAGACTGGTTAGTTCTTTTCAGACTGCAGTGAAAGGTGAACTTGTTCAACCACTGGCAGGTCTGACAGATGAGGTTCAGAGGTTGACAACCAGGATTAGTAGTTTGGAAAGCAGGCCTACTCTTGATCAGACTGTTGATGAAACATTCATTTGGAATGAGGTTGATTCACCCATGTCAGAAGGTAATATTTTTGATACTAACATGAGTTTTCTGGGTGATGAAGTAGATAATGTTGTCACATCTGTTATTGCTTCAGTCACCCAACCACTTACTGAAATGCCACCACCACCAGAATACATTTCTGCACCACCACCACCACCAACTTCAATTCCACAAACCACTCAATATTTTAATCCTCCCACACTTCAAATTTCACAAACTCAACCACCACCAACTTCAATTCCACAAACCACTCCATATTTTAATCCTCCCACACTTCAAATTTCACAAACTCAACCACCACCAATTGAAACTCCAATTAACTTTCCTGAACACCGTGTGCTGGACTCGATTGCTGTAACATCTGAAAGATCCACTGAAGAGGTCCAGACACAAGTACCGTTGGTAACCAGAATGACTTCCAATCTTGATCCTCCCAGTGGTCCCTCCTCTTCTTCTTCAGCCGAGGTCCAAGACCTTTTAAGTAAGGTGGCGGACATGGAGAGATCACTCCAGTCTTCATCCCAGGTTATTTCTGATTTTAAGTCCTTATTATCCAATAATCTAGCATCAGAAATGAATGTTTTTGCTGGGAATGAGAAGATAGTGTTTGAGAAGCTGGATGAGCTGGTACTGGCCACAAATAACAATTCTGAAAATATCAAAGTGGCAGTCCAGGGATTAGAAGCAAGACTGGTTAGTTCTTTTCAGACTGCAGTGAAAGGTGAACTTGTTCAACCACTGGCAGGTCTGACAGATGAGGTTCAGAGGTTGACAACCAGGATTAGTAGTTTGGAAAGCAGGCCTACTCTTGATCAGAATGTTGTTGTTAGCACCATCAGTGATGAGTGTGCTAAAAAGTTCAGACATGGTATGTTAAAGGAAATTACTGAAGATATTTCTGGGTCTGTTCTTAGAACAATTCAAGATGGGTTGTTGCCACAAGTTGTGAAAATGATTAATAATGAAATGCCAAAGCACTTGTCTTCAGAAATTGAATTTATCAAGAAGGAAGTGACTCAGCTAAGGCACACTGTGAACATCACAACTCCAGTGGCTGGAAGAACTTTTGGTGAGACAGACAGATATATGCTTGAACAATTATGGAATGCCTACAAGTCTCAAAATGGTGGACATTCCAAGGGGGAAAAGTCTGTTGCCACAGAGTGTGTTCCAGAAGGATTGATGAGGAAAAAGAAAGAAGTTGTTGTAAGTGCTATTGAAAGGCCTTTGCTACTGAAAGCATCGTGCAACAAGAACAAGTGACTGGTACTGATGCCAGTGCATAAGAAGCACAGAAGGCACTTGGCACTGAAGCCATTGTGCAGGTTGAAGAAGCTACTGGTACTGATGCCAGTGAGCCCCAATTCGAAGCATTCCCAGATATCATAACTACTCAAGAGTCAGTAAAAGAAAGAAACATGTGATATCTGGAGGTAAAACTGAAACTGCTGAAGGTTTATCAGAACTCCCTACTACTGATGAAGACACTTCAAAGAGACTGGAGCAAGAATGCATATTGATAGAAATATTCAAGAAAAATCAAAAGGATGAATTGCTGGCCCACAAAAGGGAGATGGCAACTATGGGGACCCTTGATTCTTACAATGCTGGCAGGTTGGGAATACATATTGATGTATATAAAAGAATGAAGGAAGACCCCAGAATTCATCAATGTCTGGATGCATTGGATGATGTCTACATTCGCTCCAGGTACTCTGAAGACGAGCAAACTTATGATGCTGTAACTTATGGGGTAAGTGTAACTGAACTGATAAGACAAAGGACGGAGGAGCTGGTGAACCTCCAGAAAAAGATCAGGAAGAATGCTGGTGCTCTGGAGATAGAGTACAGAAAGAAGTTGAAAGGTTTACCCAAACTGACTGCCAAACAATTAAAACAAATCAGAGATGCTGATCTGAGCACTTTCATTCCTTTGGATACTTCACACAGAATCAATCGTGAAGCATTCCAGTCTGCCACTGAACAGCAGAAAGTGTCCAAGGAAACTGAATACATGATCCAGATGGCTAAGCAAAAAGCCAAATATGAAGAGTTGTTGAAATTCAGGGCTGATGCCAGAAGGATCATTGGTGCAGAAATCAAATTAGCTGAAAATCATGAAGGTTTGTCCAAGTTTGAAGTAAAGTTGACCAGGGAAGGTAACTTTACTGATGAAAGGAAGAGTACTTCAGTCCAAGCTTTTGGATGGACTGAACTGAAGGAGATTGCCTTAACGTTCAGGGGGAAGACAGATTTGTCGACTGATGTTAAAGCGTTTTTGAAAAGGATTGAGAAGGTATGGAAAAGAAAGCAACAGATGGAAGTTGTGATAGGCATGAAGCCACAAGAGTCTGTACCATCCTCACCATCTCCAAAGAGGAAGGCTACTGAAGACGCTCCAGGACAGACGTCAAAAAGAAGGGCCTGATTCTTTTTATCATCTACTTGTAATTTGTATTTAAATTCACAAAAATGTAACTTATTTTCTGTTGATGGCTGTAAATATAGTTGCATATTTTGTTTCACAAAGTAAATGATCAGATTTAGTCTAAGTTAGAATTAAAAGATGAAACTGGAACACTGATGATCTATAAAGTGTTTCCCAGTAACATACATTTTTAGACTAAGTCAAAACAAGTGTTTTTCAAGCATACAAAGTTGTATAGATATAAGCTTGAAAAACCTTGCATTATTTCTAAACAAATAGGGGGAATTTGTTAGGTCCAGATTTACTGGACTCGCTCCAGACTCGACTACTGGAGCCTTACTGAAGATCTGTCCAGAAATGATATTTACTGGACCTACTCCAAACTTGGAAACTGGAGTCCCTCTGAAGATTTGTTCAGAAATAATGGAAGACCAGTGAGCAAATACTTGTATAGGAAATCTGGAGTATTCCAGATTAGCTCACTGGACTTCACCCCAGTCCAGATCTATTCTACTGAAGACATTCTCACTGAAGTCAAAGACTGAAGTCAGAATAAAGAAGACTGACAAATGGCGGAGTCCACTGGAAGTCTTACCAGATCTACGACTGGAGGATTGTCAGTGTTCTAGACCTTACAAGTCTGAACACTGATATCGAGGAATTCACTTTTTGCCTTTACACACTTTCCAAAGAACATTCCACTTGTTCTTTACCAAAGTACTTACGTGTGTAAAGGTGGTTGGTTAAAAGGATTATTGTCATATTGATGTGACTTTATCCTTGTACCTTAACCAATGCATTTAATGACCTTGTCGGTTCATTAAATGCATGCAACCATATTTGTACGGCACAAATTCACTGGTGAATTTGTTTGCCTATAAATACAAAGTCATTTCTTCGTTAAAATTACTTTTAGCATTAAAGGTGAATTTGTCTAAATACTCTCGATCTTAAACATGGATACTTCACAACTTTAAGTATCTCGATCCAAAGAGTTTATTTGGCAAATATAGATCATTTGTAATTCATAGGTTGTTAGGATACTTACATATTTGTATTATCTTGATTCCGCACAACCTTGTATTTTATTTAACATCATAAATAAAATACACTTGAAAAATTACATTGTGTTCCACCTTTATTTTATTGCTTTTAGTCGTGTATTACTTTGTTTATATACTTGCATTTATATTTAAGTAATACTAGTCCAATCTAGTGCTTATTAGACTTGTTGTATTTTACATTATGGGTTAACCATCAAGAGAGTTTGGGACTCACATTTGGTATCAGAGCAGAAGGCTAAACATTGCCAAGATCTGTTTCTTTGATGGCCAACTCAGAAAATACTCAAGGAAATTTTAATTTTGGTCCTTATCCTAATGTTAATGTTAATGATCAAAATAATGAACACCTGTTAACACTAATCCACCACCTCCTCCTCCTACTCCTGCTTCTCTACATGTGCATGTGCACTACTCAAATAATCCTGTTCCTAAATTCAGTGGGAATAGCGATGAATTTGGTACGTGGAAGGCTAGGATGATATTGCATATCATTGGTATTGAGAGAAACATGATGAAAATTTTAAATGAAGGACCTTATGTCCCCACATCACCTCTCAATGCTCTCCTTGATCCAACTGGATCTAGAAGAGGTCGGGAAAAGAGGGAGGAACATTGATCTGAAGAGGAGAAGAGATTGGTAAATCTAGATACCCTTCTCAAAAACATGATCCTCGGGGCTGTTACTGAAACCCTAATTCCCACACTAGTTCTTTTTCCCAGTGCTAAAACCATGTGGGATGAACTAGTGAACCAGTTTGAAGGAGGAGATGACACCATTGTCACCAGAAAAGTCTCCTTAAACAAGAGGTATGAGTTATTTTTTTGCTCAGCCTAATGAGTCTCTCACTGGTACTTACACCAGATTTATGAGTATTATAAACCAGTTGAGAGGTCTTGGGGTTGAAAAAGACAAGGATATACTTCTGGAGAAATTTTGTGATATTCTTCCGACCAAATGGTCTCACATGATCCTGGTCTTACGACAAGGTAAAACTCTGCACACTCACACTCTGTCAACTCTATATGGAGCTTTCAGATACACTGAGGAAAATCAAGCTCAGAGAGTTGTGGCAGAACAAGATGCCTATAACCATGCCTCTAGTAGTCCTACTATGGTTAGTCATACTGAACCACAAAGTAAAGCACTGATATCTTCTAAGAATGTATTTTCTATGAAGAAGATGGTGTCTGAACTCATGAAATCAGGAGAATCTAGTCAAATCTCTCCAGACTGTGATGAATCTGAAAATGATGACCTAGTTGCTATGATTGCTAAAACGTTTAACCGTTTCAAAGCAAGAGCAAATAGGCCATCTGGACAATTTGCATCCAGTTCTTCAACTGATAAGACCAACCTGACATGCTTTAAGTGTGGCAGAAAAGGTCATTTCATGAAAGATTGCAAGTCCAGTCAGTTTGCATCCAAGCCTGGTCCATTTACTTCTAATAATAAGCCTGATGATAGCTATAAATCTAAATACAAAAAGCTTAAGGCTCAAATTGCTCTCATGGTACAGCAAATGGAAGATAATAATAAGTGCATGATTGCAACAACTGAAGAAAAATGGGTTCCTTCTGATGATTCATCTGCTGATGAAGAAGAAGAAAGAGATTGCTGTTACATGGCTCTGGCAGACAAAGAGCACCTGGTGAAGGAAGATGTCACATCTGGAAGATGGGTGGATATTGTTATCAAAAGGTTAGTGATTATGATACTGAAACTGACCAAGAATTAAAATTGGACATTGCTGAAGCTCTTAATTCTGATTTAATATTTGTTGAAACTGTTAGATCTTACTGTGTAAATGGTCTAGAAACAGATTTTTTTGAAATAACTGTTTTAAAATCAAAACTAAAAGAACTTCAAGACATTTAACTGGCATTTCAAGCCAGGTTCTGGTAACTGAACAATTGATTCAAGAAAAACAAGATCTTGAAGTCATTTTAGAGAAAGAAAAACTGGTGATTAAATCATGGCTTGAAACCAGAAAGCCATATGATGCTGGAGTAAATCAACTTCCCACACAAAAGAGTGCTTATTTAGATGGAAATACTCATGTTGCATCATTAATCCCAGTAATTGATCGATTACCAGAGGGATTCAGGCCCTTTACTGTTTATGATGAGCCTGTAACTCCCAAGGCCAATATTTTCCCAGTTCAATCCCCAAAGGTTAAGACTGGAGCATTCCAGATGACTGCTCCAGTTCAAAAGGTCAATCTGAAGAAACCTTTGCCTCAGACTGCTTCTAATGAACCCCAGGTTCAAAAAAAGAAGACCAATCCCCTACCTAAGCCTCAAGTCCAGTCAACTGGAAAGGCTCTGGTGTCATCTGATATTAGTGTTTTGTTAAGGCTAGAGAGCCAGATTTAATTACTGACTCGTCAATTTCAAAGTTTTAATGCAAGATTAAACTTTATTGAGGGTACTTCATCTGGCCCTAAACAAAATACTAAACCTTTTTCCAAGAAAGAAAAATATATTTCTCCAGTTGAGAAAAAGAAAAAGGTTTCAAAACTATCAACCCCAGTAGTCTTTTCAACTAAGACTACTGTTGAAGAAAGTGAACTCAACCAGATAGCCCCAGGGACCTATAAGGGAGGGTCCAGTGAACCCATCAGTCGATGGGTTCCCAAATCTAACTGATAATATCTGGTGGATGTGCAGGGCGATCGAAAGAAATATATCTGGTATCTTGACAGTGCAGCTGACAGGACGATGACCGGATGTAAGACCCTGCTGGAGGAATTCATCATTTCTGATAGACCCTCCATTACTTTTGGAAATGATGGTTGTGGAAAGACTGAGGGATATGGTGTTCTGAACAATGGACAAGTCAAATTCAGACGTGTTGCATTTGTGAATGGTTTGAAATATAACCTGATCAGTGTAAGTCAACTGTGTGATGATGGCTATCAAGTTTTATTCAATATTGCTCAGGGTATCGTATTCAACAAGGACTGGAAGGTAGTATTGATTGCTCCCAGAAAAGGGAATGTGTACGTGATGGATATGGAAAGCTCTCCTTCAGAGCAGTGTTTCTGTACTCAAGCTGATGAAGACACAAACTAGTTATGGCATAAAAGGTTATCCCATTTAAATTTCAAAAATATTAATAAGTTGTCTATAAAACAACTGGCAGATGGGATACCTTCAGTTTCCTTCAAAAAGGAAAGGCCATGTCCAGGATGTGAGATGGGTAAGCAGAAACGTACCAGTTTCAAGACCAGACAGAATTTCAGCATATCTGAACCTCTTCATATGGTTCATATGGACCTCTTTGGTCCAGTGAATGTTCAGACTCGTGCTGGAAAAAGATACACCCTGGTGATCATAGATGAATTCTCCAGATATTGTTGGGTTATCTTTCTTAGGTCTAAAAATGAAGTTGCTGCTGAAATCATCAGTCTTATCAAGCAAATTAAGCTCAAGTACAGTCGAAAGGTGTGCCAATTAAGAAGTGACAATGGAACAGAATTCCAGAATGCAACTCTGGAGTCATTCTGTACTGACACTGGCATCTTCCAGAATTTCTCATCAGCCCGCTCTCTAGAACAGAATGGAGTGGTGGAAAGGAAGAATCGAACGCTGATAGAAGCTGCCAGGAGTATGCTTGCTGAATCTAGTCTGTCTACTAGTTTCTGGGCTGAAGCAATTGCAACTGCTTGCCACACCCAGAATCGATCAGTGTATGTGAAGCGACACAAAAAGACAGCCTATGAAGTCTTAAGAAATAGAAAACCAAATATTGGTTATTTTCACGTTTTTGGATGTCCAGTTTACATCCTGAACGACTCCAGTCAGTTAGGCAAATTTGATGCCAAAGCTGATGAAGGATATTTCTTAGGATATTCAGCCATTCATAAGGCCTTCAGAGTCTACAACAAGAGACTGGAGAAGGTCCATGAGTCAATTCATGTCACATTTGATGAATCAAATGCCGCAATCAATAAAAAACCAACCCTTGATACTCCCCAGTAACTCCAATTGTCTTCTGTGAATCTGATCCTATCAACTACAATAAAGATTCAGAAGACACAGTTTCCAGTCATCCTGATCTGGAACCTGTTCAGAAGAAGAAACTCTCCAGTGGTACTCCATTCTATCCTTCAATTATTTTCAAGCTACCCTCTGAAATTAATATTGGATCAGATGTTCGTACTACTCCCCCAGTATCAATCCCAGTTGAAACTGAACAGTACTTCAAGAAATGATTTCAAATGAAGAATTTCATGATGCAAATCGTGATTTACATGACTCAGATGAAGATGTTGAAGTAGTCTGGCAAGATCCTCCACCTGAAGCAACACCAGAGGAGACTCAACTGAATTCTTGCACTGATATTGTTGTTAGTAACAATCCTGGTCAATACTCCAGATGGACAAAAGCTCATCCTATTGATCAGATCATAGGTGACTCTAGTCGTGGAATTCTGACCAGAAGAGCCTCCAGTGATCAATGCTTATATGTCAGTTTCTTATCACTGATAGAACCAAAGAAGATTGACGAGGCTATGGACGATCCAAACTGGGTGACTGCTATGCAAGAAGAGCTTCACCAGTTTGAAAGGAACAAGGTTTGGTACCTGGTTCCTTTCCCAGTGGGAAAGAAAGAACCAATTAGAACCAGATGGGTCTTCAGGAACAAGGTAGATGAAGATGGCCACGTGATCAGAAACAAGGCCAGACTGGTAGCACAAGGCTACTGCCAGTCAGATGTCGATTTTGATGAATCATTTGCTCCAGTGGCTAGACTTGAAGCGATCAGAATATTTTTAGCATTTGTTGCTCATCATCAGTTCAAGGTCTACCAGATGGATGTAAAGAGTGCATTTTTGAATGGAAAACTTGAAGAAGAAGTTTATGTCAGACAACCACCAGGTTTCGTTGATGAAAAGCATCCACATTGGGTATATCGTCTGGACAAAGCGCTTTATGGCCTCAGATAAGCCCCACGTGCCTGGTATGATACTCTGACTAAACATTTATTGAAAAATGGTTTCAAAAGAGGTGCAATTGACAATACCTTATTTATTCTTCATGAAAAAGGTAATCTGTTAATGGTACAAATTTATGTTGATGATATTATTTTTGGCTCTACTGATGATAAAATGTGCAAGAAATTTTCGAAAATAATGTCAACTGAATATGAAATGAGTTTGATGGGTGAATTAACGTATTTTCTTGGACTCCTGATTAAACAAACCAGAGATGGTATTTTTATTAATCAGGAAAAATATGTTAGAGATCTTTTAAAGAAATATGATATGAACTCTTCACCATCTAAACCCACTCCAATTTCTGCACCATTAACACTGGACTCAGATCCAGATGGTAAACCAGTGAACACCACTGTCTATAGAGGCATGGTTGGTTCACTGATGTATTTAATGCCAGTAGACCAGATATTATGTTTTCAACATGTTTATGTGCCAGATATCAGTCTAATCCAAAAGACTCTCATATGCTTGCTGTAAAGTGCATACTGAAGTACCTTAAGGGTGTCCCCAGTTTGGGTCTTTGGTATCCCAAAGGCTCAGGCATGGATCTAATGGGTTATTCAGATTTAGATCATGCAGGTTGTAAGATAGACAGGAAATCCACTACCGGTGGATGTCATTTCCTTGGTGGCAAACTGGTCAGCTAGACCAGTAAAAAGCAAACTTCAGTTTCAATTGTCCACTGCTGAAGCTGAATACGTGTCTGCAGCCAGTTGTTGTGCTCAGATACTCTGGATGAAGAACCAGTTGCTTGATTATGGTATTAAGTATTCAAAGACCCCAATCTTTTGTGATAATACCAGTGCTATTGCTATCTCTAACAATCCAGTCATGCACTAAAAATTGAAGCACATTGATATCAGGTATCATTTCATTCGTGATAATATTGTGAAAGGCAACATTGAACTCCATTTTATTCCCACTGACAAACAACTCGCTGACATTTTTACTAAACCTCTAGATGTTAAAACTTTTGAATATCTTGTTGGTGAGTTGGGAATGTTAAACCCTTAAATCTGGAACCTTGGTATTGAACGCCGTTGTGTACTATCAGGGATCCTTGATTTAAAGATTTATAAATCTATGACTGCTCAGATATTGAACGCCGTTGTGTACTATCAGGGATCCTTGATTTAAAGATTTATAAATCTATGACTGCTCAGATATTGAACGCCGTTGTGTACTATCTTTGCCTTAATAGATTTCTGGATCAACATTCCTGGGGGAAGACTGAAAGATATATTTTTGTTCTTAAAATGTTTTAAGTTCAAGGGGAATTTATTAATTTATTTTCTCACTGGACAAAATTTTCCAGAAAATATTACTGGTACCTTGTAAATGTGTCCCTCTCACTGGTAATTAGATAGGTTGAAGTGCATGTTTGAGGTGACGTTTGTCTCCTTGTAAATGTGTCCCTCTCATTTGTCTGTATTAGTTGACGTGCATGTTTGAGGTTACCAGTCTCTTTCAAATGGTTTTTACTGGTACTTTACTGGAGTGTCCCTCCAGTGTACCATCAGTGCATGCATTACTGGCCTAATCCACCAGTGATACTGGAGTGTCCAGTCAACCTCCAGATGTACTGATATGTCAGTCATAATACTTTTTATACTTGGTCATTGTGCGTGCCACGTATGCAAAATCTTTGAAAAGATATTTATCTTGATATTTATCTTATTATCCTACGTGGCATGTCATTTTTTCAAAGAAATGATGGTATTTTTACCTTGGGAAGACAAAAAGTGCAAGTTGTTATTGTTTGTGGGCTGTAAACCGTCACACATTTATGTGTGATGTGATGTATTTAATGCGGATCTCAGAACCCGATCAAAATTATATTTGATAATTTCAAATTAACCGTTTGAGTTCCACATTCTCTCTCCTATATAATACCCACTTTCACTTTCCTTTGCATTTACTTCGAACATATTTACTCCCAAATTCTTCAAATTCCTTCATTTATTTCTTTCATTCAATTTCCGATCATAAATCTCTCATATTTACTTCAATTCATTAAATCTTCATAAACCCTAATTCTTCAATTTCATCTTCATATATCTATCATATTCAATGGCACCAAGACAATCCAATTTACTGAAAAATCTGCTTGCTGCAGAATATGCTCCGGTTGCCAATGTTGTTAAGGTACCCCATATCACCTTAGAGGCAAAGGCCATAAGGATAAACATGAACAATTGGATGGCTAGACTCACTAGCACCACTCATGCTCCCACCTCTCTCATCGGATGACTGAACGCCTTTTTCCTCAGTTGTCCACTTTATGGTGCACTTACTCTTAATCCGGGTAAAATGTATCATGATTATTTATGTGAATTTTGGTATACTGCTGTATATGTTGAAAGCACTCAATCTATCAACTATACATTGCAACAAGGCACCAGGGCCTTCACTCTCACTGCCGATTCTCTCAGAGATATTTTTCATTTGAATTATCTGGCTGAAAATGAGATGGCGATTACTCTCCCGACTGGTCTTAACTTCAGAGATGTGTGCAGATTGATGGGGCACACTGATATACTAGATGAGCATGGCCAGTTATCAAGGAAAGGCACAATCTACATGAGTAAACTGACAGACTCATGGAGATATTTCTTCACTTACTTGGTTGAGTGCTTAGGTGGTAGTTTTGGAGGGTTGGATCAGATTAATCAAATGCAACTCCAGATTGCCTACTGTCTTTGGTTTGGGTACAGGGTCGATTTCGCTCAGATCTTCTTTGATGACCTTGTTGACCGTCTGAAGGTGAAAGGTAGAAAACCACACATTCCTTATATTCGTTTTCTTTCACTTGTGTTTTTAAGAGCTCTGGCTGCTGAGTATGATTTCGACACAAATCACTTTTCTGTGTGCGAATATCTGAGGGATTTGAGCTCATTAAAATCAAGAGCTGGTGAGGTTGACATTCCAGTAAATATGCTCAACCACTTTAGAAATGATGCACTGGAAGATGAGCCAGAAGTGGCTCCAGGAGGGAACCAGGTTGGTGAGGGACCCTCTAGAGTCCAAAATATTGAAATTGTGCAACCAGTAACCCAGGTGGCTCCTGAGGTTCAACAGAATGAAAGTACTACTCGACCCAGAACGTCCAGACGCCTTAGAAGGGATGGAGTTTAGGTAAATCCAGATAGAACTGAAATGAGCCATCCAGGTGATGTAATGAATGTAGATGGGTCTCCCATCTTTGAGCAGGAAGAAAATGTTGTACAGGATGTTGAGCAGGTAGAAAATGTACAAGTTGTTGACCAGGTGACTGATGAGCAAGATGCTCAGTTTGATTTGAATGTAGAAGTTGGTGATCAGACTGGTGATCAGACTGTTGATGAAACGTTTGATGAGGCCGATTCACTGGATCAGAGGTAATATTTTTGATCAGACTGGCTTCAGGTAGATAACTGTACAAGTTGTTGATAGACTGGTGAGCAAGATGCTCAGTTTGATTTGAATGTAGAAGTTGGTGATCAGACTGGTGATCAGACTGTTGATGAAACATTCATTTGGAATGAGGCTGATTCACCCATGTCAGAAGGTAATATTTTTGATACTAACATGAGTTTTCTGGGTGATGAAGTAGATAATGTTGTCACATCTGTTATTGCTTCAGTCACCCAACCACTTACTGAAATGCCACCACCACCACCTTCAATTCCACAAACCACTCCATATTTCAATCCTCCCACACTTCAAATTTCACAAACTCAACCACCACCAATTGAAACTCCAATTAACTTTCCTGAACACCGTGTGTTGGACTCGATTGCTGTAACATCTGAAAGATCCACTGAAGAGGTCCAGACACAAGTACCGTTGGTAACCAGAATGACTTCCAATCTTGATCCTCCCATTGGTCCCCCTCTTCTTCTTCAGCCGAGGTCCAAGACCTTTTAAGTAAGGTGGCGGACATGGAGAGATCACTCCAGTCTTCATCCCAGGTTATTTCTGATTTTAAGTCCTTATTATCCAATAATCTAGCATTAGAAATGAATGTTTTTGCTGGGAATGAGAAGATAGTGTTTGAGAAGCTGGATGAGCTGGTACTGGCCACAAATAACAATTCTGAAAATATCAAAGTGGCAGTCCAGGAGGGAACCAGGTTGGTGAGGGACCCTCTAGAGTCCAAAATATTGAAATTGTGCAACCAGTAACCCAGGTGGCTCCTGAGGTTCAACAGAATGAAAGTACTACTCGACCCAGAACGTCCAGACGCCTTAGAAGGGATGGAGTTTAGGTAAATCCAGATAGAACTGAAATGAGCCATCCAGGTGATGTAATGAATGTAGATGGGTCTCCCATCTTTGAGCAGGAAGAAAATGTTGTACAGGATGTTGAGCAGGTAGAAAATGTACAAGTTGTTGACCAGGTGACTGATGAGCAAGATGCTCAGTTTGATTTGAATGTAGAAGTTGGTGATCAGACTGGTGATCAGACTGTTGATGAAACATTCATTTGGAATGAGGCTGATTCACCCATGTCAGAAGGTAATATTTTTGATACTAACATGAGTTTTCTGGGTGATGAAGTAGATAATGTTGTCACATCTGTTATTGCTTCAGTCACCCAACCACTTACTGAAATGCCACCACCACCAGAATACATTTCTGCACCACCACCACCACCACCTTCAATTCCACAAACCACTCCATATTTCAATCCTCCCACACTTCAAATTTCACAAACTCAACCACCACCAATTGAAACTCCAATTAACTTTCCTGAACACCGTGTGTTGGACTCGATTGCTGTAACATCTGAAAGATCCACTGAAGAGGTCCAGACACAAGTACCGTTGGTAACCAGAATGACTTCCAATCTTGATCCTCCCATTGGTCCCCCCTCTTCTTCTTCAGCCGAGGTCCAAGACCTTTTAAGTAAGGTGGCGGACATGGAGAGATCACTCCAGTCTTCATCCCAGGTTATTTCTGATTTTAAGTCCTTATTATCCAATAATCTAGCATTAGAAATGAATGTTTTTGCTGGGAATGAGAAGATAGTGTTTGAGAAGCTGGATGAGCTGGTACTGGCCACAAATAACAATTCTGAAAATATCAAAGTGGCAGTCCAGGGATTAGAAGCAAGGCTGGTTAGTTCTGTTCAGACTGCAGTGAAAGGTAAACTTGTTCAACCACTGGCAGGTCTGACAGATGAGGTTCAGAGGTTGACAACCAGGATTAGTAGACTTGTTGTATTTTACATTCTGGGTTAACCATCAAGAGAGTTTGGGACTCACATAAACTGTCACGGGAATGGACTAGACAAGGACGAGATCATGGAAATCTTCTTCTATGGTTTAACCAAGAGTTCCCAAAAGGATTTAGACCTAGCCGACGGTGGTAACTTTTTGTACAAGTCTACCAATGACGTGTACAAAATGATGGAGGATATGGTGCAAGCTAGCTTAGCTCGAGATATGGATGATAGAGATCGAGAAAGGAGGACGAGAAGGACCATGGCTAGCATCGAGAGCAGCTCCGACAATGAGGTAATTCATGAACTTAAAGCTTTATCTAACCGTTTTTCTACTTTTGAAGATAGGTTGGACATTATGGACAAAGACCTCAAGGTGATTGCACACGGGTGCAATAATTGCGGAGAAATGCACTATACCGAGGATTGTGAAGAGGAGGCTACCAAGCAAGTCAATTTTGTCCAGAACCAATACCGAGGAAGCTATCAACGAGGACTATTCCAAAGAAACCCCGGTAATTATAACTTTAATTCTAGTTATGCTAGAAATAACTTTGGTTCTTTTCAAAATAGGTGGCAAAGGAGTAATGGTCAACCCGAGCAACCAAAAGTGGAAAATGAAGTCAAGGAGGATCCGATTGTCAAGCTTACCAACATGATGGAGAGGTACATTGAGATGAATGACAAGAGACACGACTCCTTGGACAAGTATACAAGGTTCTTGAATGAGAAGATTGCTAACCTTGACCATAAAGTAGATGCCATGGTAAGAGATCAACAATCCACCATCAAGGGTTTGGAAAGAAAGATGGAGAAATGGATGGAGCAGAGTGCTAAGAAGGAAAATGGTGTTCTTGCAAGCAATGCACAAGCTAATCCGAAGCCGAACCCTTAAGGAAGCCCGAGCACGAGTCAAAAATACCAACCACCAATCGGATGGAACGAGAATGTGAACGCCGTGTTCACCAAAGGTAATGACTCTACTGAGCTTTCTAATGATTTTTGTGAAGTGTCCGATCAGGTACATGTCATCGGGAACCAAACGAAGAAGAAAACGCAAAACTGGAATCTGTCCAGGCATCACCAGCGCCGCTCAGAGCAATCCAGCGCCACTGGGAAAGCCACCTGGGATCACCAGCGCCGTTCCCTACCTCCCAGCACCGCTGGCAGGTCCGTCAGCCTAGATTCGCATGAAACTTCGTTTTCAGCTGTTTTTCAAGGAGATGTCGAGACCCAATTCGCTTCAAAATGAAAAATGAAAGATGGGGACGACTCGGACAGTAGGGATGAAGTTCAAGATCCCACGACACCGGATGACAGGATACAGCTACCGCAAGCATCTGAAGATCCAGGAAGTTTTCTTATTCCTTGCATTATTAATAATGAATATTTTTCTAGTGCATTAGCTGATTTAGGGTCAAGTATTAATGTTATGCCCACTATGATTTATGAGAAACTTACCCTTTGTTTGCTAAAACCCGTTAACATGAGCATTCGGTTAGCCGATCAGACTTACCGACAACCCAAGGGGATTGTCGATGAGTCCATGTCAGGGTTAAGGACTTAGAATTTTGGACTGAGTTTGTTGTGCTTGATTCGGTTAGTGAAGTAGTGACACCTCTTATTTTAGGCCGACCATTTTTGCATGCTGCGGATGCTATCATCCATGTTCTTAAATGTGAAATGTCTTTGTCCAATGGTCAAGTAAGAGTCAATTTGCCTGTTTTAGACTCTAGGGATGTCGACTATGATAAAATGTGCTTTAATGTTGAAAATGAGCATGATAAGGAACCTTTAGATGCCTACTATTTCCTTAGGAGTTTA
Organism: Erigeron breviscapus; assembly: GCA_034093135.1. NCBI lineage: Eukaryota > Viridiplantae > Streptophyta > Magnoliopsida > Asterales > Asteraceae > Erigeron > Erigeron breviscapus. The sequence goes on along the minus strand of CM067172.1, from coordinate 12,962,217 downwards.
AGTCATTTTTGATATAATGAAGGCGTGGATATGAAAGCTAGGTATGGAAAAGGTTTGAATGAGTTGCATAGGGAAACTAAGCTTGAAGAACTAGAGAAGATCTTAGAAGAGACTGAAAGAGGTATAGAAAAAGGTGATAAGATACTAGTTAGGGTAAACAAATTCCTAGACAACTTAGGGTGGAATGATATAAAATATAAAGCCTTAACTAAGTATTATAACCCTTATTTGTCCACCTCTTTCATCTTTTCAGACTTTGTTATTCCTTTAATAATGGTAGACTAGTAGGCTGAATACTTGTTTGGATCGATGTGATCATGTAGACGTTTATCTATTTTACTTTATTTGTTAGATCTGTTGGAGTGTGTTTTACTGTTTATCGTAGATCCATGTTTTACTAGTTCTTCATATTGTTATCGGTTCTATATCTGCATGTATTGATTTAATTATGATGATCGGTCTATAATCATACACTAAGATTAATACATAAGGATGGAAAACACTAGTCGGTCTATAACTAGATGTAAAAGGTGATTCACTTGTAACCCAGGGATCCGGAACCATAGTAATTAGGATGAATAGAACATGATGCTTAACAATGTCAGACGCGATCCAGTGACTTGGAAACGAGCACTGTGGTCACCAGAGAGAATTACTATCTGGTCATGGCTTAAGAGCCGGGTAACTTAAAGATGAATTAGTAACACAAACTTTAGTTCATTAATGCTTAAAAAATGAATCTAACGAGAATTTGTTTATAGAGTAGTGTGAGTCTAGGGACAACACTAGTTACTTAGGCAAAGTGAATCTAACGAGAATTTGAGCCGTGCTTAAGTTTCCAACAGTCTAGCAAGTAGGTAGAATGATATTTGGTCGTACCATGAGATCTGAGATGCCAAACAAGTATTTTAATTTAATTACTGTTATTTGCTTTTTCAAACTATTTTCAGACTAAGCCTCTCGCTGAATAAGCGGTTGCGGCTTCTATTTACTTTTCAATTATTTTAATTAGTTTAATAGGAAATCGTGACAACCCCCAACCGCTAGAATTACACGTATTACTAGATTAGGTAAAGCAACGCGTCCCTGCGAATGATCCTATACTTATCACTTAACTATACTACATCTGATCGGGTCCCCTGTCCGTTAAGGTGTGTGTTTGTGTTTTGAGATAATTACTTGTACAACATTTTTATAAATTTAAACACTAAGAAAAACAAACAAACCCCATCACTAATCACATACATCATCTTTTACTTTAGGGCCCTTAAACGTGCACGTGACATGGCAATCCTAATCATATGTCTAGTGACTAGGTGTACGAGCCATGCATACAAACATATAACAAAATCATTTCATAATCACATAGCTTAAACATTTCATCATTTCATAACATATGCACTTACTGCATACCCTTTCAACCTGCATAAGCATGTCATACATCGTTAATGGTAAGCATTATATCCCTTATTAACCTCCCATTATCACCCATAATCATATAAACATGCATACATAATCATTTGGGAAGTTTAACTTATAAAAACGTGTTTTGTTGTACCATCAGGTGACAAAAGATGTTATCTTACCTCGGTACTACTTAATAATGAGTTACGTATGTCTTATAGTGCTTGCTAAGTATTCCTGGGAACCTAGAAACGAAACATAGGAAAGCTAAGCATTAACAAGAATTTTCAGCTTAAATAGGCTAGGTGTATCGCACCCCTATCCTTGGTGCGCCGCACCAACTGAAAGAATGATATGAGGAAAGCTAAGAGTGCGTCGCACTCCATATCGCACTCCTCATCGCACTCCCTCTCGGGAACATAGTGTGCAACGCACCATAGGGATGGTGCGTCGCACCCCATGGCCAAATTCTAGGTGTGTCGCACTCTTAGGCCGCATTCCCTCTCGGACTCACTAAGTGCGCCACACCCTTTAAGAGGTGCGCTGCACCTACTGCAACTATGGGAAAAACCCTATTTTCCTTCTTGAACAAAACCCATTCGAACCCTAAACGACTTTAGCTCTTTAAATCGACTTGGAGACATAAAATTGACCTTTTTAATTACACTTTTGATGACTTTAATCAATGTAGATGCAGATTTGTGTGATAGTAGCAACATAGATTTGGTTAACATTTTTGTTCTTAGGAATATATATGTAATCGTTGAATAATAAGTCGTTAGGACATATGTTTGTGTTTAATGATTACGTTTGAACTTCAATGTGAGATGTGTTTATGTTTATTGTTATGTTTGTGTGTCATATTTATTGTTTTGCAGGTACAAGGATGTAGAGCCAAGGTTATAAGTGTCATAGAACACTTAAACGGTGGTTGGATGCCATGTATAAGTCGAAACAAAGGTCCAAGATACGCTCCTCGTGCTGACATCAGCAGCATGTAGGAATGCCTTCGTGCTGACGTCAGCACGCAGACAAGGGTTTTGGTGGATCTAATTGATTGGACTTCGTGTAAGGTCCAAGCCCACACGAATTAACATTACACAAGTATAAATACCGAACCTAGTTACGAATTAAGTAACGAATTGGTGAAATTACGTAGAATTGTTGCTCATGAATACTCCTACACGAACTTACACTTTGTGTATAACCTTAGGTCGATTAATTGCTCATTAATTGACAAAAGGCAATAGCAATCTAGTTATCTCAAGAGGATTCCGCACTCTTGACATAACGAATCACATCTTATTAACGATCTATACGACAATAGGGACTTACAAGTGGTATTAGAGCCCTAAGGTTGATTACCAGAAGGTTTAAGATCGTATGATTTGCTATTGATTGCAAAAACGATTCGAAATTTCAAGTTTTTCAAGAATTCGTGTTTTGTCTTCGCGTGACCTCGTGCTTACGTCAGCACGAGGTAATTTCTATTGAGTGCTTACGTCTGCTCGATTTTGACTTCGTGTTTCAGTTCGTGCCACGTCAGCACGAATTGATCTTCGTGTGCTTACTTCGTGCCACGTCTGCACGAACCCAAAGTGCTACAGTAACCTATTTCGTCTGATTTTCATTTAAAAGACTCGAAATGACTACTGTACCAGCTGCTGCTAACTCACCAAATGCCGTACTTATCAATCAGTTGATTATGCACGACCATGAAGTCGGTCGTGGTAATTCACCTCCAAAACTTTTTTGAATGGAGAACTATTGGATGTGGAAGAGACATTTTGAAGACTATATGCGTCTCAATGATATTGAAATGTGGTTTATGGTGACACAAGGATACGAATGGCCAACATATGAAAAGAATGGTGTGATCGGTAATTACACTGATATGCCAGACGAGGAAAAGAAAAAGTATGTCATTGAAGGGAAGGCTCGTTCAACTCTAACAATGGCATTGCCTCAAGAAAGTGTTCATCTATTTAAGAAGTATAAAACTTCAAAGGAAATGTGGGATGCTCTAGAGAAGTACTGTGAAGGCGATGTAACTTTAAAGAAGAAACGCATAAAGCTTTTAAAGCATCAGTATGAAGCTTTTAATGGTTTGAAAGGGGAATCACTTGATGAGATTATAGACCGATTCAACCATTTGACTACAGAGTTATCATATTTTGAAGTTTCATATCCAGAGTCAGAGCTAGTAGATAAATTTTTGGATTCTTTACCAAAAATTTGGACTGAGTATGTTCATCATCTTCAAGATGACAAAGAATGACCGTGGTTTCAAAACTGAAAAATAAAGCAATGAAGAGAAGAATCAAGGATACTCATGCGGATTTTACTCAAGATCCGTCGTTGTATCATGCTACTTCAGTTCATTTGGCTAGTACTAGCTCAGGAAATAATGCATTTCTAAGTGGTGCAGAAGCTACACCAATAGTTGATCCAGATGGACTTGCAGGATATGTTGCTTATGACACTGTTCCTACTACTGTCAAGAGCAATACTCAATCATTTCATTCCATGCCAATGAGTATGAGTTCCGCAGAGGGTAGAATGAATCTCTACTCTGCTTTCTGTTCTGCTCATGAAGCATATATCAATGGAAAGGTTACTGACCCTGCATTAATCGATGAGGATTACAATCAAATAGATCCTGATGACTTAGAAGAAATGGATCTGCAGTGACAGTTAGCAATGTTAACCATTAAAGTCAAGAGATCCACTCAGAGAACTGGAAGATTTTTGGGTAATGGTACTAAAGGTTTTGACAAATCCAAGGTGAAATGCTATAATTGCGATGGATTTGGTCATTTCGCCAGAGAGTGCCAAGGTCAGAAGAGAATTGATAATACTGTTGTAGGTAGACAAAACTACAATCAAGGCGGTATTACTCCACCTAATTATCAGAAGACTCAAGCAATGATTACATTACCTGCTTCTCCTCAACAGTCAGGTTCTCCTCAGCTTTTGGAGTCTAAGGCTGTTGTTGTTTAAAATCCAGATGGTACTTATCAGTGGGATACACAATCAGAAGATACTTCGAATCATGCCTATTTAGTTGAGATATATGATGACTATGCGCCTGTAGAAAATGAAGTTGTTGAAACAATTGATTATGCTGTGTACACTAGTGAAGAGAAAACATCTGAGATTGTCAAGCAGAATGTCAAGAAGGTTGCTGAGATAGTTAGATCTGAGTGTGAGTCTATGACACCTGTGAAGACCTCTGAAGAGAAATAATAGGTCCCAAAGGAGATAACAGGATGGTTTAAGATGTCTCAAAAGAGTTGTAGAGGGGGGGGGGTGAATACAACTTTTAAACTTAATCAGCTTGAAAATACTTTTTAATGCGGAATGTAAATTATCTTAATGTATTTGTCCATATTTAGTTTGAGATAATCATGTTAATGAAACAATAAGTAAATAGACAGAATATAAAGACAGTAAAGTAAAGTGCAGTCCAAGAACAAAGTGCAAGCTGATTTTCAACCAATTCTTTTATTGAAGAATAAAAAGAATTACAAGTAGTTGTGGAACATATTAGCCTACAAATCTAACTACTTGGCTGAATAGCAAGTTACAACTTTGTTTATTAACTCTACTAGCTCAAGCTGAGTACAACACGGATCCAAGCTGATAGCTTTAATCGTTGTGAGAGTTAATGTTATGGATGCACACATTCTTGAGACACAAAGGCTGGTTTATATAGGCATCAATACTGCCTTGGATGCCGTCCATTCTTTTCCATGCGTCTTGATCTAATGGCTTCTGCTTGATCAGTACTAGGTGACAGTGACATTGTCCTTTTTGTTCCCTTCTTGGTCACCAAGGTTGATCGTGCAACAACAATACAATGGACACCTCATAGAATGTTTACAATCAACAACTGGCACTTCTAGAATGTCCTTTCTAGTGCATATCCAGTTGATTGATGATATATACAAAGTTATAACAACTCTAGAGCACTTGCAAGACTCCAGGCTGACAATGTACCTTCCAAGATGACTATAAGAACCAAGTTGATTTCCACCCATCAGCTTGGTCTTCTATCCTTGTTCTTCATCTTCGATTTAGACCAAGTGCTAGTTCTTCTATTGATGCAGCTTGAGAGATACCATCTTCTAGTGAAGATGTTCAGGCTGACTCAGCTTGGAACCATCCAAGCTGACTTAGCTCCAGAACCAAGGACTTAAGTATTTCTTGAGTTGTTTGTCATATTCAAATCTTTCTTGTAATGTTATGGATGCACACATTCTTGAGACACAAAGGCTGGTTTATATAGGCATCAATACTGCCTTGGATGCCGTCCATTCTTTTCCATGCGTCTTGATCTAATGGCTTCTGCTTGATCAGTACTAGGTGACAGTGACATTGTCCTTTTTGTTCCCTTCTTGGTCACCAAGGTTGATCGTGCAACAACAATACAATGGACACCTCATAGAATGTTTACAATCAACAACTGGCACTTCTAGAATGTCCTTTCTAGTGCATATCCAGTTGATTGATGATATATACAAAGTTATAACAACTCTAGAGCACTTGCAAGACTCCAGGCTGACAATGTACCTTCCAAGATGACTATAAGAACCAAGTTGATTTCCACCCATCAGCTTGGTCTTCTATCCTTGTTCTTCATCTTCGATTTAGACCAAGTGCTAGTTCTTCTATTGATGCAGCTTGAGAGATACCATCTTCTAGTGAAGATGTTCAGGCTGACTCAGCTTGGAACCATCCAAGCTGACTTAGCTCCAGAACCAAGGACTTAAGTATTTCTTGAGTTGTTTGTCATCTTCAAATCTTTCTTGTAATGTATGAGTGACTTGACTCCAACAAGAAAGTTGAGTCATCAAAAGCTATTAGTGAAAATTCCGAGAAGAGTATTGAAGATCAAATGAAGAAATTTGTGATACCTGAAGGTATGACAACTGAAGACTTTGTTGCATACATGGCAGATTGCAAGGCTGTTGATCAGAAGGTATCATGTTCTTTACTTTCAATTGTTAAAGTTTGCAAAATGGTGTCTGAAATGAAACAAGAGGTGTCTAGTCTTACCAAGACCATAGCTAATTTGAGTATTCAAAATTCTACCTTTAAGAAAGAAAACGACTCATATTTTGCTAAAAATTCTGGTTTAATTAAACAAGAAAGTCTTTATAAGGATAAAATTCGAGCTTCAGATAAAGATATTCTTGCTTTAAAAGAAAAACTTAGAGAATCTATCCTAATGGAAAAGGTAGGAAATGAGCAATATGCTAAACTAACTAAAGATTTTTCTAAAAAGGAGAAAGAGTTAGTTGATGCTAAACTAGAAATTGTTAAGCTTAATACCAGACTTGAACAAATTAGAGGTTCTGAACTTATTAGGTCCATGCAACTGCAAATTCCTATACCACGAGATTCAAAAAATAAAGGTGGTTTAGGAATGGATTATAAGGAAGTTAGAGGTCCTTTTAATGAAAATTATAGTGAGTCTTTAGTACAACTGACTGAGAAAGAAGAGATTTTCACTGGTCAACCCCCTCCGTCTCAGACAGAAAAGCAAATTAACGACCCTAAATCTTCTGAGAGTTGAGTTAAAAAGACAAAACCCGTAAACAAGAACATTGAAACTGTAAGTTCATTTGTTAGACCATTGGATCCTAAAAATGTTGTTTATGATTCAAATGTACTAGTAGGATCTAATTATGTGAATCCACTGTGTCATGTTGATAAAGTCATAAAATGTTTTACAATGAAAGGATGTGATACTGTTTTTACATCCACTGAAATTGATTTTGAGAAAATAGATCATGACAAGATTGATAAAGTTTGGAATAAGGATGAATCTACATCTAGTGGGGTCACCTTAACACCGTTCTCGACTCAACCAAGGATTCAGAAGAAAGTACAGTTTTCTAATGATAAAGAGTCAAAGGGTTTGTCAAAAGAAGAATCAACCACAATTCAATTAAAAGAGTGTTTAGGCATGACTTCTAAGGAATCTGATATTAAAGCTAGGAAACTTAGGGCAAGTAGATCATGTTTTTATTGCTATGAACAAGGTCATGTATATAGTTGCTGTCCAAATAGGAAGAGACGTTGTCCTGATAATAGTGACTCTTCTCCTACGTCTAGTGATCATGACAATTCTGTTCCTAGTAATCGATCTAAGACCCCTAAACGACAGGGTCATTTACAAAATGCTAGTACTAGTAGTCATGGAAGTGTGTTAGGTCTAGATTTACTGGACTCGCTCCAGACTTGACGACTAGAGTGACACTGAAGATTTGTTCAGAAATAATGGAAGACCAGTGAGCAAAATACTTGTATAGGAAATCTGGAGTATTCCAGATTAGCTCACTGGACTTCACCCCAGTCCAGATCTATTCTACTGAAGACATTCTCACTGAAGTCAAAGACTGAAGTTAGAATAAAGAAGACTGACAAATGGCGGAGTCCACTGGAAGTCTTACCAGATCTACGACTGGAGTTTTATCAGTGTTCTAGACCTTACAAGTCTGAACACTGATTACGAGGAATTGACTTTTTGCCTTTACACACTTTTCAAAGAACATTCCACTTGTCTTTACAAAAGTACTTACGTGTGTAAAGGTGGTTGGTTAAAAGGAAAATTGTCATATTGATGTGACTTTATCCTTGTACCTTAACCAATGCATTTAATGACCTTGTCAGTTCATTAAATGCATGCAACCATATTTGTACGGCACAAATTCACTGGTGAATTTGTTTGCCTATAAATACAAAGTCATTTCCTTGTTAAAATTACTTTTAGCAATTAAGGTGAATTTGTCTAAATACTCTCGATCGTAACATGGATACTTCACAACTTTAAGTATCTCGATCTAATGAGTTTATTTAGCAAATATAGATCATTTGTAATTCATAGGTTGTTAGGATACTTACATATTTGTATTATCTTGATTCCGCACAACCTTGTATTTTATTTAACATCATAAATAAAATACACTTGAAAAATTACATTGTGTTCCACCTTTACTTTAAGTCTTGTATTACTTTGTTTATATACTAGCATTTATATTCAAGTAATACTAGTCCAATCTAGTGCTTATTAGACTTGTTGTATTTTACACTTTTGGGTTAAACCATCAAGTTAGGGACTCTACAATTTGTATCAGAGCAGAAGGCTAAACAAACTTGCCTAGATCTGCTTCTTTGATGGCCACCCCAGAAAATACACAAGAAAGTTTTAATTTTGGTCCTGATCCTAATATTAATGATCAAAATGATGAATCTCCACCTGTCATTAACACTAATCCACCTCCTCCTCCTCCTCCCCCTACTCCTGCTTCTCCACATGTGCATGTGCACTACTCAAACAATCCTGTTCCTAAATTAAGTGGGAATAGTGATGAATTTGGTACGTGGAAAGCTAGGATGATATTGCATATCACTGGTATTGAGAGAAATATGATGAAAATTTTAAATGAAGGACCTTACGTCCCCACATCACCTCTCAATGCTCTTCTTGATCCAACTGGATCTAGAAGAGGAAGGGAAAAGAGGGAGGAACATTGGTCTGAAGAGAAGAGGAGATTGGTAAATTTAGATACCCTTCTCAAAAACATGATCCTCGGGGCTATTCCAGAAACCCTAATTCCCACACTAGTTCTTTTTCCCAGTGCTAAAACCATGTGGGATGAACTAGTGAACCAGTATGAAGGAGGAGATGACACCATTGTCACTAGAAAGGTCTCCTTAAACAAGAGGTATGAGTCATTTTTTGCTCAGCCCAATGAGTCTCTCATTGGTACTTACACCAGATTTATGAGCATCATTAACCAGTTGAGAGGACCGAGGGTTGAGAAAGAAAAGGATATACTTCTGGAGAAATTTTGTGATATTTTACCCACCAAATGGTCTCACATGATCCTGGTCTTAAGACAAGGTAAAACTTTGCACACTCACACTCTTTCAACTTTATATGGAGCTTTCAGATACACTGAAGAAAATCAAGCTCAGAGAGTTGTGGCAGAACAAGATGCCTATAACCATGCCTCCAGTAGTTCCAGTGTGGTTAGTCATACTGAACCACAAGGTACAACACTAATATCTTCTGAGAATGTATTTTCTATGAAGAAGATGGTGTCTGAATTTTTGGAATCTGGAGAATCCAGTCTTATCTCTCCAGACTGTGATGAATCTGAAAATGATGACCTGGTTGCAATGATTGCTAAAACATTTAACCGTTTCAAAGCAAGAGCAAATAGGCCATCTGGACAATTTGCATCCAGTTCTTCTACTGATAAGACCAATCTGACATGCTTTAAGTGTGGCAGAAAGGTCATTTCATGAAAGATTGCAAGTCCAGTCAGTTTGTATCCCAGCCTGGTCCATTTACTTCTAATAAAAAGCCTAATGATAGCTATAAATCTAAATATAAAAAGCTTAAGGCTCAAATTGCTCTCATAGCACAACAAATGGAAAATAATAATGCATGATTGCAACAACTGAAGAGAAATGGGTTCCTTCTGATGATTCATCTGTTGATGAAGAAGAGGAAAGAGATTGCTGTTACATGGCTCTGGTAGACGAAGAGCATCTGGTGAAGGAAGATGTCACATCTGGAAGATGGGTGGACATTGTTATCAAAAAGGTCAGTGATTATGATGTTGAAACTGACATTAAACTTAAATTGGACATTGCTGAAGCTCTTAATTCTGATTTAATCTTTGTTGAAACTATTAGATCTGACTGTGTAAATGGTCTAGAAACAGATTTTTCTGAAATTACAGTTTTAAAATCAAAATTAAAGGAACTTCAAGACATTGAACTGGCATTTCAAGCCCAAGTTCTGGTAACTGAACAACTGATTCAAGAAAAACAAGATCTTGAAATCATTTTAGAAAAAGAAAAACTGGTTATTAAATCATGGCTTGAAACCAGAAAGCCATATGATGCTGGAGTAAATCAATTTCCCACTAAAAAACGTGCTTATTTAGATGGAAATACTCATATTGCATCATTAATACCAGTAATTGATTGGTTACCAGAGGGATTCAGGCCCATTACCATTTATGATGAGCCTGTAACTCCTAAGGCCAATATTTTCCCAGTTCAATCCCCAGAGGTTAAGACTGGAGCATTCCAGATGACTGCTCCAGTTAAAAAGGTCCATCGGGATAAACATTTGCCTCAGACTGCTTCTAAAGAACCCCAGGTTCAAAAGAAGAAGACCAGTTCCCTACCTAAGCCTAGAGTCCAGTCAACTGGAAAGGCTCAGGTGTCATCTGATGAAAGTATTTTGTTAAGGTTAGAGAGCCAGTTTCAATTACTGACTCGTCAATTTCAAAGTTGTAATGCAAGATTAAACAAATTTGAAAGTACTTCATCTGGCCCTAGACAAAATACCAAACCTTTTTCAAAGAAAGATAAATATATTTCTCCAGTTGAGAAAAAGAAAAAGGTTTCAAAACTATCAACCCTAGTGGTCTTTTCAACTAAGACTACTGTTGAAGAAAGTGAACTCAACCAGATACCTCCAGGGACCTATAAGGGAGGGTCCAGTGAACCCATCAGTCGATGGGTTCCCAAATCTAACTGATATATATGGTGGATGTGCAGGGCGATCGAAAGAAGTATATCTGGTATCTTGATAGTGCAGCTGGCAGGACAATGACCGGATGTAAGACCCTGCTGGAGGAGTTCATAATTTCTGATGGACCCTCCATTACTTTTGGAAATGATGGTTGTGGAAAAACTGAGGGGTATGGTGTTATGAACAATGGACAAGTCAAATTCAGACGAGTTGCATTTGTGAATGGTTTGAAATATAACCTGATCAGTGTCAGTCAACTGTGTGATGATGGCTATCAAGTTCTATTCAATATTGCTCAGGGCATTGTATTCAAAAAGGACTGGAAGGTAGTATTGATTGCTCCCAGAAGAGGGAATGTGTATGTGATGGATATGGAAAGCTCTCCTTCAGAGCAGTGTTTTTATACTCAAGATGACGAAGACACAAACTGGTTATGGCACAAAAGGTTATCCCATTTAAATTTCAAAAATATTAATAAGTTGTCTAGAAAACAACTGGCAGATGGGATACCTTCAGTTTCCTTAAAAAAGGAAAGGCCATGTCCAGGATGTGAGATGGGTAAGCAGAAATGTACCAGTTTCAAGACCAAGCAGAATTTCAGCATATCTGAACCTCTTCATATGCTTCATATGGATCTCTTTGGTCCAGTGAATGTTCAGACTCGTGCTGGTAAAAGATACACCCTGGTGATCGTAGATGAATTCTCCAGATATTGTTGGGTGATCTTTCTCAGGTCTAAAAGTGAAGCTGCTGCTGAAATCATCAGTCTTATCAAGCAAATTGAGCTCAAGTACAGCGAAAAGTATGTCAGTTAAGAAGTGACAATGGAACAGAATTCCAGAATGCAACTCTGAAGTCATTCTGTACTGACACTGGCATCTCCCAGAATTTCTCATCATCCCGCTCTCCAGAACAGAATGGAGTGGTGGAAAGGAAAAATCGAACGCTGATAGAAGCTGCCAGGAGTATACTTGCTGAATCTGGTCTTTCTACCAGTTTCTGGGCTGAAGCAAGTGTTACTGCTTGTCACACCCAGAACCGATCTGTGTACATCAAAAGACACAAAAAGACAGCCTATGAAGTCTTAAGAAATAGAAAACCAAATATTGGTTATTTTCACGTTTTTGGATGTCCAGTGTACATCCTGAACGACTCCAGTCAGTTAGGCAAATTTGATGCCAAAGCTGATGAAGGATATTTCTTAGGTTATTCAGCCATTCGCAAGGCCTTCAGAGTCTATAACAAGAGATTGGAGAAGGTCCATGAGTCAATACATGTCACATTTGATGAATCAAATGCTGCAATCAATAAAAATCCAACCCTTGATACTCCCCCAGTAACTCCAATTGTCTTATGTGAATCTGATCCTATCAACTACAATAAAGATTCTCCAGAAGAAGTTTCCAGTCATCCTGATCTGGAACCTGTTCAGACTAAGAAACCCTCCAGTAGTACTCCATTCTATCCTTCAATTATTTTCAAGCTACCCACTGAAATTATAATTGGATCAGATGTTCGTACTACTCCCCCAGTATCAGTTCCAGTTGAGACTGAACCAATACTTCAAGAAATGCCTTCAATTGAAGAATTTCATGATGCAAATCATGATTTAAATGATTCAGATGAAGATGTTGAAGTAGTCTGGCAAGATCCTCCTCCAGAAGCAACACCAGAGGAGACTCAACTGAACTCTTGCACTGATATTGTCGTCAGTAACAATCCTAGTCAATACTCCAGATGGACAAAAGCTCATCCTATCGATCAGATCAAAGGTGACTCCAGTAGAGGGGTTCTGACCAGAAGAGCCTCCAGTAATCAATGCTTATATATCAGTTTCTTATCACTGATAGAACCAAAGAAGATTGACGAGGCTATGAAAGATCCAAGCTGGGTGATAGCTATGCAAGAAGAGCTTCACCAGTTTGAAAGGAACAAGGTTTGGTACCTGGTTCCTTTCCCAGTTGGAAAGAAAGAACCAATTGGAACCAGATGGGTCTTCAGGAATAAGGTAGATGAAGATGGCCATGTCATCAGAAACAAGGCCAGACGGGTAGCACAAGGGTACTGCCAGTCAGATGTCAATTTTGATGAATCATTTGCTCCAGTGGCTAGACTTGAAGCGATCAGAATATTCTTAGCATTTGCTGCTCATCATCAATTCAAGGTCTACCAGATGGACGTTAAAAGTGCATTTTTGAATGGAAAACTTGAAGAAGAAGTTTATGTCAGACAACCACCAGGTTTCATTGATGAAAAGCATCCACACTTGGTATATCGTCTGGACAAAGCACTTTATGGCCTCAGACAAGCCCCACGTGCCTGGTATGATACTCTGACTAAACATTTATTGAAAAATGGTTTTAAAAGAGGTGCAATTGACAATACCTTATTTATTCTTCATGAAAAAGGTAATCTTCTGATGGTACAAATTTATGTTGATGATATTATTTTTGGGTCTACTGATGACAAAATGTGCAAGATATTTTCGAAAATAATGTCGACTGAATATGAGATGAGTTTAATGGGTGAATTAACATATTTTCCAGGACTCCAGATTAAACAGACCAGAGATGGTATTTTTATTAATCAAGAGAAATATGTTAGAGATCTTTTAAAGAAATTTGATATGAACTCTTCACCATTTAAACCCACTCCAATTTCTGCACCACTAACACTGGACTCAGATCCAGATGGTAAACCAGTGAACACCACTATCTATAGAGGCATGCTTGGTTCACTGATGTATTTAACTGCCAGTGGACCAGATATTATGTTTTCAACATATTTATGTGCCAGATATCAGTCTAATCCAAAAGAATCTCATATGCTTGCTGTAAAGCGCATACTGAAATACCTTAAGGGTGTCCCCAGTTTGGGTCTTTGGTATCCCAAAGGCTCAGGCATGGATCTAATGGGTTATTCAGATTCAGATCATGTAGGTTGTAAGATAGACAGGAAATCCACTACTGGTGGATGTCATTTCCTTGGTGGCAAACTGGTCAGCTGGACCAGTAAGAAGCAAACTTCAGTTTAATTGTCCACTGCTGAAGCTGAATACGTGTCTGCAGCCAGTTGTTATGCTCAGATACTCTGGATGAAGAACCAGTTGCTTGATTATGGTATTAAGTATTCAAAGATCCCAATCTTTTGTGATAATACCAGTGCCATTGCTATCTCAAACAATCCAGTCATGCACTGAAAGACGAAGCACATTGATCTCAGGTATCATTTTATTCGTGATCATATTGTGAAAGGCAACATTGAACTCCATTTTATTCCCACTGACAAACAACTCGCTGACATTTTTACTAAACCTCTAGATGTTAAAACTTTTGAATATCTTGTTGGTGAGTTGGGAATGTTAAACCCTTAAATTTCATTCAAAGACTCAAAAATAATTTTTTTACTAAAATTCATTTTTTGTTTGAAAATGGCAACTGGAGAACTCTTCAGTTGGAAACTGGTACTGGACTGATCCTCCAGTGACCAGATTCAGTCTTGTCTTATTTTTTTAACGTTAGAAATACTTGGTCAATATTTGTGACACGTGATGGTACTCGAGTGTTTTAAACCACTTGATCTGACGTGTTTAAAGCCATTTTAGTACTTGACAACTGTTTGTATTGGGAAAATAAAAAGTGAGTGGGCGCGTGGGTAAGATAAGCCGTTGTAGCATTTAATGCTGACATGGTAGCATTTAATGTTGACATGGCAAATTATGATTTTATTTCAAAATTCAAACTTCTTTTGTTAAAATATCTACAAAGTTGTTTTGGTTAAATAAAATATAATTTTTCTATTTCATTGGGATCATGGATCACTTATAAATACCCTTATTTACTCCGAACTCATTTACTTCCTTCTACATTCTTTCATTTACTTCCCAATCATCAAAATTGCTTCATTTCTCTCTCTGCTTCACAAATCAAGAACCCTAATTCCCAAATTTCAATTTCATTTTCCATGGCTCCTAGATCATCCCGTTCAAGAGATGTAAATCTCTTGACTGTTCCATATGCTCCTTCACCAGATGTCAAACCAGCATCTGGTGCTCCTAGTAATGCTTCGGTCATCAAACTCAATCCTAATAATCCGATGGCAAGCTTACAAGGATCTCAAGGGTCCAATACCCTTATTGGTAGAATCCAATTTTTTTTGAAGGATTCTCCAATAGGACCCTCATTCTCTCTAAACCCACGCAAGTTGTTTCACAACTACTTGTGTGAGTTTTGGTACACTGCCACTCTTTCTTCCGATTGTTCCTCCATCAGTTTCACATTAAAGGATGGAACAATCCAGTGTACCTTGTCCGCTGACGTATTGAGGGATGCCTTACACCTCAATTACTGGAGAGAGGGTGAATCTCCAGTCGTCTTACCCTCAAATGTTAATTTTCGCCAAGTCCTCCTTGAAATGGGACACAAGGAGTGCTTGGAGAATGGAGTTTTGAAGACAAAGGGTGCGATGACCATGAAGGGTCTTACACCTTCATGGAGGTACTTTTTCATCCACCTGGTGGAGAGTATGGGTGGGAGTTCTGGTGGTCTTGACCAGATCAACTCCTCACAAGCAGAGATGGCTTACTGCTTGTGGAATGGATTGATAGTAGACTTTGAATACATCTTGTTTAGAAGCCTAGTACAAAAGCTGAAGGGCACAAGGGGTGTTTGTATCCCCTTGTGACACCTTCTCCTTCGTCACTGGACAGTCAAGTTATCTCTTTACAAGCCGATCTCTAAAACCTTCTTACCAGGGTGGAGGAGATTCAAAAGACACTTGACAAAAACACCAAGTCTTTCTCCAGATACCACAAGGATCACTGACCAACATTAAAGTGGTTGATCTGGGGATTAACAAGTTTTCATCAAATGAAGACTTGGTGTTCAATAAGCTAAATGAGTTGGTCACTGGCTGTAACACTCTAGCAACATCTTTGAAGGAAGCCTTTGACCTTACTCAGTCCAAGGTTACAACCTCAATCTCCAATCTGCTTGGCAACACTGTAAGAACATCTGAAGTAGATTTGAGGGAAATTGAGAGGCAGGTAAAGGAATTAGTTGAAAAACCTGGCCTAAATGTGACTGAACTTGGAGAACAGTTGATGACTTCAGTTGGTCAGAAGATAGAGGATACGCTGGGTGCTAGAGAAGTACAATTGATTGAAAGGGTGATGTCTGAGATCACCAAGCTGGCCACTCCTCAGATTGATCTGGCCCCACTCACCAGTGAGATCAACCAGTTGAGAGGCAGCATTGAAAATTTGAACACCCAGGTATCCCTTCATGCTCAGTCTTTGGATAAACTGACAACTGAAGTGGAAAGTTTGAAGAAGAAGGATGAGGAAGTGAAGGAAAAGGTTGTATCTGGTTTGGATGAAGACTCCAAGATCTTAAATGAATTAAAAACTGGTCAAGAACAGGTTACTGCAAATGTTTTGACCCAGTCAAAGGAGACCAACCATTTGTGGAGGTCTTTCAGGATGATGTGTGGGATTTTCAAGGAGTGCAAGGACATGCAAACATGGCAGCCTCTTGACCAGTTGCCATCTCACCCTTCTGAATGGGAAGTTATTAGGGCAGGTCTAGATGCTGCCAAGGGGGAAAGAAGTGAAGTCCTTCCACCAGTTGCACCTGAAAGAACTCCATCTGGAAGTCAAGCTGGTAGGGAAATGGTTGTAGCTGCCAGTACTGAAGCTGGTGAGCAAACTGGTGATATGGGTGATAGGGGGAATGTGTTGGATAAAGGAAAAAGGTTTAGCTGTTGATGTATCTGCCCAGCCGGCCATTGATATTCCTATGTTAGAAACTGGCAATGCTGATGTACTTCCTCCAGTTTCTGATAGTGTAAGCAAACAACTGGCCAGACTTGGTAATCAAATTAAAGAAAGAAAGAAGATGAAACAAGCCAGAGCAATCTTGCATAGCAAAAGATTGGAAAGATAATCAAATTAAAGAAAGAAAGAAGATGAAACAAGCCAACCAAGTTGAAGCCAAAGCACATCTTGCACAGATCAAACTGATTGATAAGAGTGATGCCAATCTTTTGGGAATCACTAAGGAGGAATATGCCAGAGCTAAGCATGATCCCAGGATAGTTGACCAGTTGAAAGAAATGCTTGATGTAGAACTGGACAGACACTATCCTGATGATGAAGCTGAATTCGATGCCAGAAGCTTGAACATATCAGTGGAGAAGGCTAAGGAGAATAGGGCCAGTGGGATTCTAAAAAGAATTGCAAATGTTAAGAAGGTTGTGAAGAAGGTATTGAATCCACCAAGAAGGATTCCTCAACCAAGAAGACCACTGACCAGAGATGCTGACCTTAGCACATTTGTTGAACCAACTGGCGAGGTATCTAATGAAGACATCAAGTCCGCTGTACTGGCTGCTGGTGCTGGGAGTATAAAAATAACAAATGAATCTGAAGCAAGAAGCTATTACTCCCAGATCATGTCAACCAGAAGACATAGTGGTAGTATCAATGGTGTTAATGTAACAATCAAGCCAGGCACCAAAGTCTTTCACGTTGAAGTTAGTTATACCAGAGGGCCACTGGTTAAAACAGAAAAAAAAAAATAAAAAAAAAAAATAAAAAAATAAAAATAAAAAAATATAATCCTGGTGCAATGCAGTATGGGTTCAGTGAATGGGTTGAAATGGTGAATGTGTTGGATGCAAAGGCACAAAAGAATAGGTTTGAGAAAGCATGGTGAACTTCTTAAGGGGCAAGATTCAACATAAAGAAAACCTGGAGCAAAAGCTGAATATTGACCCTGAAGACTCACAACCTATCTCTTCAGTGACCAAGAGAAGAAGAACTGGCGAAGGGCCATCTCATTAAGTTCTTTCTTTTCAGTTATCTACTTGTATTTTGTTTTACATTCTGTAACTTGTATAAATGAAGTTACCAGTTTGTAACCACAAGGTAGATAATAGATTAAAATCTAACAAACCTAAAAGAAAACCTAAGGCATTTATTGATCTATAAAAATGCCTTGGAAACTTAGATAGATTTAAATCGAACAAGTCCTTCCAGTTCACACTTGTACAGATACAAGAACTAGAAAAAGACTTGGCAATATTTCTAGACAAATAGGGGGAATTTGTTAGGACCAGTTTACTGGTAAACTGGCCAGTCTCCAGTTGCACCTGGAGACCCAGTGAAACTGAGACCCAGAAGATTTGTCCAGAAATATATTGAAGTCCAGTTGCACCGTACAGTCAACGCAAATGAAGACTTCCTCCAGTTGAGAACTGACCAGTTGAAGAATCATTCCAGTTGAAGTCGAAGACAACAAATGGAAGATGGAGAATGGCAATGGCAGCGAAGCCCAGTTAACATTCTAGTCAGTTACAAACTGGAGACCATCAGTGGAAAGCTCTTACAAAGCTTTACACTGATTACGAGGAATTGAATTTTGTACTTTATGTCCTTTTACCCGGATAATAAGACTTATCTTATTATTTAATTACTAAAAGGTACATAAAGCTGGTTGAATAAAGTTGCTTTATCCTGCAACTTTACACTGCATTTTAAGGAATTAAATGTTATTCCTTAAATGCTCTCAACCACATTTGTACGGCTACAGTTAACATCCCAATGTTAACTTTGCCTATAAATACAAGTCATTGCACAACAAGAATATTCAAGTGAAAACACACTTCAGACTTCTTCGAATACACTTCGATAGATTTCACACTTTGCATACCTGCAATATTCTTGGTGAACTTGTGCAATATTCTCTCAATCGTAAAAATGAACATTTCGCAACTTTAAGTGTTTCGATTGTTTAGAGAAATTCGAGTGTAGATCAATTGTAGTTCATAGGTTGTTAGGATATTTACATTCTTGTATTATCTTGGTTCCGCAACAACCTTGTAATTTATTTAACATCAATAAATAAATTACACTTGAAAATTACATATTGTCTCATCAATTTATTATACAAGTATTTGTATTATTGCATTGTTCTTTACTTATTGTCTTTTAAATAAGTAATCTATCTAGAACTTGGTATATACACACTGAAACTGGTCGTCTCCAGTTCAGTGCATATATTGCAAAGTAACTCCACCATCGACATAGAGGTGTCTTCAGTAGTACCATCTATTGAGTTGGGACTTACATTCAAAGACCCCAATCCTTTGTGATAATACCAGTGCCATTGCTATCTCAAACAATCCAGTCATGCACTCCAGAACGAAGCACATTGATCTCAGGTATCATTTATTCGTGATCATATTATGAAAAACAATATTGAACTCCATTTTATTCCCACTGACAAACAACTCGCTGACATTTTACTAAACCACTGGATGTTAAAAGTTTTGAATATCTTGTTGGTGAGTTGGGAATGTTAAACCCTTAAATCTGGAACCTTGGTATTGAACGCCTTTGTGTACTATCAGGGATCCTTGATTTAAAAGATTTATAAATCTATAACTGCTTAGATATTGAACGCCTTTGTGTACTATCTCTGCATGAATAGATTTCTGGATCAACATTCTAGGGGGAAGACTGAAAGATATATTTTTTTCTTAAAATGTTTTAATTTCAGGGGGAATTTATTAATTTATTTCTCACTGGACAAAATTTTCTGGAAAATATCACTGGTACCTTGTAAATGTGTCCCTCTCACTGGTAATTAGATAGGTTGAAGTGCATGTTTGAGGTAACTTATGTCTCCTTGTAAATGTGTCCCTCTCACTTGTCTGTATTAGTTGATGTGCATGTTTGAGGTTACCAGTCTCTTTTAAATGGTTATCATTGGTACTTTACTGGAGTGTCCCTCCAGTGTACCATCAGTGCATGCATCACTGGCCTAATCCACCAGTGATACTGGAGTGTCCAGTCAACCTCCAGATGCACTGAGTCATGGTTTGTTAGTCATAATATTTTAATACTTGGTCATTGTGCGTGCCACGTATACAATGCTAAAATAGTGCAACCAGTGACCCAGGTGGCTCCTGAGGTTCAACAGACTGAAATTGTTACTCGACCAGAACTTCCAGACGTCTTAGGAAGGCTGGAGTTCAGGTCAATCCAGATAGAGCCGAATCGAGCCATCCAGGTGATGTCATGAATGAAGATGGGTCTCCTATTGTTGAGCAGGTGACTGGTGAGCAAGATGCTCAGTTAGATTTAAATAGAGAAGTGGATGATCAGACAGTTGGGACGGCTCCAGATTGGGATGAGGTAGATTCCCCAATGTCTGAAGGAAATATGTTTGATGTGAATATGAATTTCCTGGGTGATGAAGTAGAAAATGTGGTTACTTCAGTTATTGTTCAG
>CM067172.1:12871483-12940959 GCA_034093135.1 Erigeron breviscapus | reverse complement strand
GTTCTAAGTGAAAACATGTTTAAATGGATCTTAATATTCTGGAAAAATTGATAAAACATCAAAGATATAAAGCTTGAAATAAAACAAGTGGATATAAGCTAAAAATCACAAACCGAAAGCATGCAAAAATGCATTTTTAGCACACACTTGCACCATAATCAAATGATAAAGAAAATGACCTAAACTTACTGTAAATAAGTGATTTCAAAATAATAAAACTCAGTTCATATGTTACATGACAATGATAAGCTCAAAAATCATCTTTTCGGGTCAAATAATCACTAACCGAAAGCTCTAAATTTGCACATATCACACCACCACCACTATCACGACTTGGAATACCAAAATATGATGAACTTTCTGTAAATAATGAAACAAGTATGAAAACCCATTTTGAAGCACCTTAATTGCTTAAGAAATAAGGCTAAAATCACTATTTCGGTAAACGATTTTTAAGCTTAAAGACCTCAAAATAAGCAAGACACAAGAGAGGTTGAATTTCTATGAATTTATATTGATAAAAGTTTCCTAAAAGGCCTGAGATTTTTAGCCAAAATGATGTGTGGTGATTTCTAAGAATTTCCATTGATTATTGGATTTTAAAAGAATTAAAAAGGTAAATAAATGAATAAATAAATTATGTAAATCATGAATTTGGTTAAATCTTCATAACCAATGGTGAAAATAACTAAAACCTACTGGAGTAAAATTATTAAAAGTCAAGAAACAAGTGTTAAATATTTTAAAGGTAAATAAGTAAGTAAAAACCACTAATTAAACACTATTATCAAATTAATAGAAAATTACATAAATAAATATATAAAACATAATATTATAAGTTAAAAAGCATAAAAGTCAGAATATAACTCATATATAATTATTCATAAATTATAAAGGCAACTTTGATAATTAAAAGTATTTTTAAGGAATTATTTAGTTAATAAATTGATAAAATGAATAAATAATTAATTAAATAATATTAAATTAAATAAATGATTATAAATCAGAAAATATACATAAATACCAAAGTTATAAAATTACTAATGTCAAATATTATAATTAAGCAAAGCATACAATGGAAACCATGACAATTAAAGCTAAGTTACCGAAATTCCAACAAACGTGTGAATACGTATAATGAGAAAATGACTTTCTCCACCAAATACCTTCTAATCAAATATTGTGAGAAATATAATACACTTGAACTCCATAATTAAACAACAATCAAAGATGGGCAAGTCTACTAGTACACATCTCATGATCTAGCTTACTAGTTCATGTCACACGAACTTACGTCGTGAATATATATATTATGGTTTAGGCTTGCTTGAGGAGAAACAAAACTAGGCGAAGGACTCATATTTGATCAGCCCTTATCACTCTCAAATCAAGTGAGTCATAGCCCCCTTTCAAACTCTTTTACGTGTTTTACTTACGGGGTGAAAAGCATGATTAATTAAATTGACTTTCTTTTATGAAAATGCTACATTGAATGAACGATGATTATGATATGGGAATTATATTGTATGTTCAACGTGTTATATATTATATGATGAGCTTGAGTACTGTCAAATTGTTTCACCTCGGTACACTACTATTAACTCTTCGAGAGGCCTGTAGTTTGAGAGTTGCGCAACTAGGATTTGTCCCCTCACCCACTAAAATAGGTAGCGGTGGGATGTTTGGTTTGCCTTGGTGGCGACCTTAAATTCCCGTCCGACCTCGTGGTGCTCTAACTATAATATCAGTGGTCATCCCCATGCCACGACCCTTCTATTATTATTATTATTGCACGTGATTGACGGCATGTGCTTATCATTATCATTTCATTTGGGACATAACCGGTCTTAGTAGTGGCTCAAGAACAAACTCATCAAATTATACCTTTGACCAAGTGTTATTGTTATCGTTTATGGTTGGTTATTACTGATTGAACATACGGTTTGGGTATGGATATTATGATGAAATTCTTGGAAATTTTATGGCATATTACTTTTTGGAATTGATGGAATATGAACGTATTGTTAGTATAAACCTATGAACTCACTCAACTCTCGTAGTTGAAACTTTATCTTCATGCTTTTCAGGTTAAGAGCAGTAAGATTCTAGCATGACCGCCTCTTTGGATGTTGTATTTGTTTCATGCTCGACGGTTGTAATGCAAACAATTATCTTTTGATTATGGATTTGGGTTATGTAATGGTTATTAAACGTCAACTTGAACTTGTAATCTTTTGGGATTTGAATGTCATTTGAAACTTTATGTTGATGTTTTCTACTTAATCTTTTTGTACCATGTCGTTCTGTGTCATCCCGTGATTCCGCCCTAGTCGGGGTGTTACAGCAAGCATGTACACTTTTCAGCCCGAATCTCAATTGAGTAGGGAGGGGTTTACGAAACTCACATTTGCCTCGTATCATCAAGTTATAGTTGATTTATAAGTATTCAACAAGCCACAATTACCCCGTAAGCTTCAATGATCACGACCTATCATATATATTCATACGACACGAGTATTAATATAATTACGTGTACTTATTTACATATTTATATAAAACCATAACATTTTATTATTATATGTATATACACACACATATATATAAATATATATGTGTATATGTATGCACATTTTTATATTTGTATTTATGTATAAATAATCATACACTTGCTTATAAATCGAGTTTTGCTCATTAGTTCTTAATTATAGTGGCGGTTTAGGAAGCCCGACTTTGAACCCATCAAACTAATCGATTTGGACAACCATGGTACAATGGGTTCGGCACAAAAGGAAGCCCAACTGGCCCAAGAAAGAAGCCCAAAACCCATAGTTAGAAACTAAATAAGAGTTCGGGGAAGGGAACCGTACTTAAATATATGTACTTATATACATATATACATTGTTTTTCTTCTCGCAACCCAATCGATCTAGGGTTTTTCCCCAGCCACCTCTCAACAAGAAACGACTCAACCAAGACCCAGGGAACCCCACACGAGACAAGGCTCGATGCAAGAATGAAGAAAGAAGCTGGGCTAATTTCTGGAAAACTAAAAATCCGCACCACCGTAAGGTATGGTGGCGGCGGCGTCTGGTACGGCGGCAAGAAAAACAAGGAGCATAGCCTACGGTATAGTAAGGCGTAAGGTACGTTAGTATAAAGACATGGGGCGTAAGGTACGGCGAGGACCAACGTAGCTTACGGTGGTCAGGAAAATGGGTTTTTGGCGTCTGGAAATAGGATATGGGGCGTAAACAGAATGTTTCCAGCGTAATGTTGATTTTTGGAGTTGCAGACAGGCGTATCCTACGCCTCAAGGGCCGTATCTTACGGCGGTTATGGGTTGCAGAAAACTGGGCAAAATTTGTGATGAACAATGTTTGACTTTTAAAGTCAAACCCGGCCAAAGCCTTCCAAACCCTAAATTAATCCTTGAATCCGTTTTGTGTTGATCGAAAACCCTCATTTACACTTTGTTTAACATTATAATACTTGAATAAACATGACCCACTCCATATCATCGATTCACAGCAAGGATTTTATGCCCATTTTGGTTTTGACCTAATTTAATTATAATTAAAACCCTAATTCGATTTGATTTAGTCTTATACCTGAATTTCAGCCAAGTGTTGGTTCCCATAGTCTAAAAACAAGTTTAAAAACATAACCCAACTAATAATTTTGACTTGTAACATTCATAGACCCAAAAACCCGGTTTTTGACCCATTTAATTACTTAAAACCCTAATTTTTCTTTAAATCCGATTTTTGACTTATAAAATGACTCAATATCATTTGTTTATGATTAGAACAAACTTACAAACATAGAATGATGATATTGAGACAAGTTTGCTTACCAAAATCTTCCACCAAAGCCTTAAATCCGAATTTGACCCGTTTGAGTGGTTTACTTGCACTTTGACTTTCCAAATTTAAATATGATGATTAGATGATGATAATGATGATGAATTTAATACCAATCTAGCAAGAACAACATTTAATGGTGCAAGAATTTAGAGAGAGGAAGAGAGAAAAAAAATAGTCTTGCATTTATTTTAGAGAGATAGAGTGAAAGAGTGAAATGAATGGATAAGGGTGGGAGGGTGTGATTGGTGGGTCTTGGATAGGGTTGGGTCATTGGGTGATCCATGGGTCAAATGGGCCTACCCGTGGGTCACCCGAATACATTTTTTGGAAATTAAACGTCACGTTACGACACGAAATCGACTTAATACGATAATATAATCTTGACTAGTATTATTCGTCATAAAATCGTCAAATAGCATTTAAATCATTTCATTACCATGAGTGAATCAAATTAAGCACACGTCAAGTCAACGGGTCGATTTAAATAAAATTTCACTAAATTGTGAAATCAAATTACATTTAATTACGTTTAGTCACGTTTAATACAAGTCAAAAATCACGAATGTTACAACTTAAACGGTGGTTGGATGTCATGTACAAGTTGAAACAAAGGTCCAAGATACGCTCCTTCGTGCTGACGTCAGCACGCAGACAAGGGTTTTGGTGGATCTAATTGATTGGACTTCGTGTAAGGTCCAAGCCCACACGAATTAACATTACACAAGTATAAATACCGAACCTAGTTACGAATTAAGTAACGAATTGGTGAAATTACGTCGAATTGTTGCTCGTGAATACTCCTACACGAACTTACACTTCGTGTATAACCTTAGGTCGGTTAATTGCTTATTAATTGACAAAAGACAATAGCAATCTAGTTATCTCAAGAGGATTCCGCACTCTTGACATAACGAATCACGTATTATTAACGATCTATACGACAATAGGGACTTACAATCAATCAATTGATCCTTTAATCATTTGCTAACATAATACAATCGTTTGATCACCCGAAAACATGAAATCGATGATCAATCAACTAATTAACCCAATCCAAACCCCATGGCCTGTATTGAATACAATTCAATGACACAAAGGATCAAATTTCAAAGGGTTTTAACCTATATTACCTGCCGTTGACGTATGGGATTCAAGATCTAAACAAAACTTGATCGAAACGGCACGAAACGATTGAATCTTGAAGAAAACTTGCTTTGAGAGGGAGGGAGGATCGGCTCTGGGGTTATCTCATGTATGGAACTGATTTGTGACAAATAGGGATGCCTAATTGTCACTTAACCCCTGGCCATCAACTCCTAATCTTATACTCTGGACCCCTTAACTTCCAAACATGACTTTCTTAGCTTAATTCACTTACCGGGAGACTTAACGACTTAACAAGCACATCACTTACTTAACTTTACTTAAATTAAGTTCATTTAACATATCTTAATCATTTAATCACATAATCCCATTTAGGGCACATAGACTTAACGAAACTTAACTTTAACTAACGGAAAGTCAAATAGTCAAACTTGAAAAGTTTGGGATGTTACAATTATATTAATTTTTCACAACTGATTTTATTTGTATATTTGATATAATTTTTTTTGACGTCAACAATATATTGTATTAACTAATTGATTAACTTCCAATAATTAATAAAATATATATAAAGTTGGATTAATAAATAAGTTTAAATTATTTTTAATGATGTATGTTCGTTAATGTCGATGCCATCGATGTTTACATTAATATGTTATTGTAAATAAACAAATAAAAAATTACTATATACAAATAAAGGATTATATTAATCTTTCACAACTGATTTTATTATCATATTAAATTAGTTTTTTTTAACTTCAAAAATATATTAATATAATTGATTAATTATCTTCCAATAGTTATAAAAAGCCCCCTAAATTGCCATAATGGTTCGGATCGACCATTTGGGCACAAATAAAAACATAGAAACATAAAATAATAACGTTATTAAAAAGTGAAAATTGATACAATACTACTCAACAAACCTTAAATTTTAAAGTTTTATCATAAGTTTTTCATTAAAAATACCATCTACCAATATATATGATATGGTTTTAAATTACTTTACATAAAAGTAAAGACCATTAAAGATTAAGTTTTAATTACAATCTTTATATTAAAATTACGAGGTCATTATTTACTTTATTATTAGTTAATCACAACATTAGTCTTTCTACTTTATATGTATTTAGACCAAAAAGTTTTAACAATAGTTATTTTTTTATTTTTTATATTTAACGCATCTAAATTTGGTTTGTATTTTATTATATATTTATTTAACTATTTACCTTAACAAAATAATATTAGTCAATTAAGCAATATTTAAATCGGAGTATAATTAAACACAAGACATCTTTATAGACAATTATGAGCCAATAACATCAAGTTAGGTATCTATAGACATCTCAGTTAAATGTGTTCAATCTTTGTTACGTGCAATAATCTTGTGACATTTGCATAAAGAGAATTATGTGATAGTGACCTTCGTACTATTGGTTTCCTATAGATAGCAACAAACTTTTTTATTTCTAATCAGGGGGAGGACAGCTCACAAAAAGGACAACCACCAACGCTTGAGGTTCGACTGGGTACTCTGTACCTTTTACCTTTCACGTTTATCTAATCCAATGGTGATTCTAATAACCGGAAGTAGTTAAAGCAGCTTAGGACATTTGTATGATCCTAAGTGCCAAGGTTGTTCATCCTAACCGACTTCTACAAAACATTTTTTTAAATATTTTTATCATCATATTTTAACATGTTATTTCTATAATTACTAATTATGTTATTATGAAAACTTAATATGTTTATCTCGCGTATTACGCGGGAAAATAATCTATATATATATATATATATTTATTAATTTAACCAGAAATCTATATATGTTAGTTAACTTAAATCCTTTAGAATGCCATAGCTTCTAGAGATGCCCAGCTTACGGGATCAAGGACACACATACCGTGTGAAAGTGAACCAAATATTATTTCTATAATGATAAATTTGGATCACTAACTGGAAAACCTATTATTTTGTTTCGTGTGGGATTTGAACACATGATCTTCTCATTGTTGAATTCGTTGGATGTCTCTCACCTCAACCCTTAGATTAGGAATCATTGAAGTCAATGTATTTAATTATTATTTCTTTTGAATTACCAATATATAATATACTGAAATTACATTTTATTTATTAGCACGTCGTACCAACAATCTTATTTGCCCACACATGGTTTGTAATTGTGTGTATATATATATATATGGAATTATGCATCATGAGCAAGAGTGCAGGACAGCCTTTTGTTAGGCTAACAAAATGTCAAAGAAGGAGAAGGAAAAAAAGAAACTTCAAGGTCCGTTTATAAAGTTGGTGAAATATTTTTCCTATTTTTCTATCTCCAGTTGTTTTTTAAAATATATAAAAGCTTTTCATCATTAGATAAATTGAAAATTTTGAAAACACGTTTAAAAATCGATAATGCAAAAATTCTGAAGCGAGTGATGGATCGGGATTCGGGGGTAGGGATCGACCGATGGTGGATGATGGAGGTTGGCGGAGATCAGGGGTCCAAAGCATGAGGAGTGACGTGAGCTATCAATAAAGTTGCGACTCCAAACGTTAGCCTCGTAGCTAGAGGTGGTAAACTAATGGGTCGGACAAATTCAGAAATGTTGTAACAGATTAGAAAGGTTTCCACTTCAAAACGAATATTTTCTTATCACAAGCGAAATAGATCAAGTCAGGTTGGGTTAATCCGCAAACATTTTTGTCTCCATTTTCAAAAATTTACACAAATACTTGGTGCTTGAAGATATACATAAATTACATTACTACAAAACACGCTTTCCTTTTACATATAAAAGTGATTTATGAGGTTGTATGCATCAAACATACATTTAAGCGACTAATGTGCCAGTTTGATCTTCTAGTTCTAGGCACAAAAACGTAACCCAAATCAACACATTCATTTGTAAATCCGTCGACATATGCTATCATTTAGCCTCCAAACTTGAATCTAGATGACCCCCACTATATTCAAAAAGGCTATCTTTCAAATAAGGATGGTCATTCCCCTTACTGTTGCTATGATAAGTTTCTGAAGTTGATGCAGATTCAGCATTCGGATTGATACCCGCCAATTCCATAATATTTTCTATCTCTTTCACAACTTCACTCATTCTTGGCCTTTTGTTTCCTGTTTCTTCTACACACCTCAATGCAACATCCACAAATCTTTCTAACCCTTGTAGTTCTGTACTTAAACCAATGGTCGGGTCCAAAACCTCACGGAGGTTATATAAGTCTTTTTCCTTGTCCATTGATTCCTTTACCACCCTCACAATGTACTTGCCTTTCTCAATAGGATTTCTTGCTGTTATCAACTCTAGCATTACTATTCCAAAACTATATACGTCGCTTTTTTCAGTCAGTTGTTGAGTCATATAGTATTCAGGATCCATGTATCCCTATAGCAATTAACATTTATCAATTGATCATATGATTTTTTAAAAATTTAGCGAAGACTTTTTTTAGAAAACAAAGATGGGTATGGAAGAAAGTTGACTAACCATTGTTCCCTTCACTTGAGTGGTAACGTGTGTACGCTCAGCATCACTGAGGGGCTTAGAAAGACCGAAATCAGCCACTTTGGCATTCAAGCGTTCATCGAGTAAGATATTAGTCGTCTTGATGTCCCTATGTATGATAGGAGGATCAGCAAGATCATGCAGATACTGCAAGCCTCTTGCTGCTCCAAGTATTATTTTAAGTCTTCTCATCCAATCCAACCTGATCCCTGACCTCCCTGTTAAAAATCTCCGTGTTCTTAGCATCATTTAGTTTGGTTATTATCAGTAGAAGCAGAAAATTTCAAACTATTTATGTGAAAATTGGTCTATTTGGGTTACATTTTATCACCAATGGGTTGATATAATAAAACTAGTGACATGGAGCCTATAGGTTGAACAGTTAAATGTCACGTAAAGTATAATCAAGCTTTAAATGACTGACCTACACATTTTCGCCACCTATACGTATCAGTAAGAGTATGCAACTTCAGCCCAAATTGCCTAAAAGTGTTTTGGGTTGTATTTTATCCCCAAGGGATAATATTTCAGAATGGACAAGAAAGTGTTGACCCGTCTATTAGACCCAAAAAAATAATAGTTTTGACTCATTACCTAACCTGTCTATTTTGCGACCTATTAGGCTATTATGAGTGTTACCAATAACTGAGAAAGAAGAAAGACTACCTGAAAGACTATCCTTGAGAGTACCATTTACAATATACTCATAGACGAGCATTTGTTCACCTGCATCGAAACAAAATCCTACAAGACTGACAACATTTTTGTGATGAACCCGTGAAAGAAGCTCAATCTCAGTTTTGAACTCAAGACCACCCTGCGTTGAACCTTGTTGAGCTCTTTTAACAGCAACCAATTTTCCATTTGGAAGACTTCCTCTATAGACCTACAGATTGTTAACAAGTTTTAAGCATCTTTGTTCCATGAAGGGAAAAAATCCGTTGGAGATTGTTTAAACTAACCATCCCGTATCCACCAGCACCTATATGGGCTGTTGCTGTGAAATTATTTGTGCATGTCTTAATCTCATCAAATGTGAAATATTTTGCCCCTTTCAGTTGTGGACAACCGCCACTACCTTTATCTGGGTCCCAAGAAGCTGCAATTGTAATAATATTAGATTACTATCAGGCTGACTGATGTTTTTACTTTTCCTCTGATGTTATTCAAGGGTAGCAATTTTGACCGGTTCATTTAGCCACAAAGAACAAGTCAAGCGGATCAAGCGAGTTAAGCAGCTTGAAAGTCACCCAAAGTGTATTTTTAAAGCATAGAAGCTCTTGTATCATTTTATAATCAATTTAGATTCTTGTTGTACTAATATGATAATTTTTAGTTATATAACTAACTCATTAACTATTTAAAAATATGACAAAAAAGTGTCTATGGGCTCTACTGAACTGGCCTTTTCTGCGCGTAGTAAAAACGACCCATTTTAACCAGCTAACCGACCTGCCCATCTCGCCACCTCTATGTTTTTCAAGTCTTACCGAAAGGACTGTTTTTTTTTGTAGCTCTTTCAGCTCTTCCTTTCTGACGGAAAGCATAAAGTCCTGCAATGACAAGTAACAACACTAGAACACAACCACCAACTGATACTCCAATGATAACTCCAATGCTAATTGATTTGTGTTTTCTTTTCGGTGCAACTGTAATTTAAAACACACACACATATGACATTAGAAATTAGAGGTGGCAAAATATGCATTAAGACAATGATGGCAGAAAGTAGAGGTGGCGAAATGGATGGGTCTGGCTGATTGGTAACAGGTCAAAATGGATGATTATTTTGTACATGTTAACTCGATCCAAAACACTTTTTGTCCAAATCTGATATCAAACTTCTATTACTTCGATAAGAATATACATTTGTAATTAAAAATTTAATAGGAAGTTATGTGTACTGAAGAAGTACAATTCAAGTGGTAGTGATTTTGCGATCCATTTCCTTTTTTAGCATTTTTTAGTTTATTTGTTTGATTCGTTGCAGATAAAAACATGGGACGAGACAACCCAAGTATAAGTGAATGGATTGAAGCTGCCATCAATGAGAGAAATAAAATACAACTTTTTACCTGAAAAGAAATCATAGTTGTTGCCAATGAAAAAGTATGGTCCAAATAGGTGTGGAGGTTTATACGTTTGATTGCTAAGAACAAATCCAATCCGCGAAATTCCTGACCTATTGAAACGTTCACTGCCAGAAGGGAAAATCTCTAGATTTACTTCGAGGTAGTCATCCGAATTCTTGATAGGTTTACTAAGAGAAACCGAGTCAACAGGGAGCTTCTTAGATTCAAAACAAACCATCATGGAATTCTGAAGGGATGTATAGATAGTTAAGTTTCCCAAATCAGAAAAAGAAGGCGCTCTGAAAGATAAAGTTCCTGTATATGGGTATGAACATTGACAGCTTGGACTCGAAACTTGACCCAAACCGCAGGTCGTAGAAGCATTGCAGTTGTTTGGTGGTGTTATATATGAAGAGTTGACTTCTTTGGAAGGATCACAATATGGTGCTGTTGTTTCTGACTCCGTGCAAATTGGATTCTCGACTAGTCTGCAAGAGAAATACATATACATTAGTAGTTGCAGGTATAAGCTTCTAAAGCATGAGTAGCCTAGGAATGAATCATTTTGGTCCGTTTTTCAACCAACAGAAAAAATACATTTCATGACCCATTCCGGACCCTTCCGTTTTGCCTCTATTTCTAATGCAGGGAACCATAAACAGAGTTATATAGAACATACATCAATTTGGCAGTGTATCTGCTGCTTTGAGGAGTCAAGCCAGAAATTAAGTTATTGCTTATATCGATTAGCTGAAGATGGGTGCTATAAGCATTTCCAAAATCCAGAGTGCCATTAAGCTGGTTTTTTCTTAGAACCCTGAAATGCAATTTGAAAATAATTCAATATATGTACAAAGAAAATTATATGGTGATATTGGGCCGACAGAAGATTAAGATGATGTCCTCACACAGTCTCAATTTGAGGAATGCTAAACAAGCCAACTGGTACTTCTCCGTGAAGCCCTGTATCCTGCATCATACTGATATATCATAGGAACGATTAGTGTAACAGTAATTATGTATCAAAATGATAAAGAAACGTTCTTCCCAACGTGTTCTTATTATAGCTACTCAAAACTTGAGGTGTCATAGCTTATGTATTGTTCTAATATTCCAATTTTAGAAATCAAGTTATTTAAACAAATTAGTTGTCTAGTTCCTTTCTAAGTTTCAAAGTTTTATACAAATAATAACTGTCCACTTCCTACCGAAGTTTCATATTATCTTGTGTTACCCAAAACGAACATGTAGAAAAAATTGACAAGTGGAGGAAAGTAGAGACTACGAAGAAGAAAAAAAATGTACAGTGTCGTTAAAGACTTCAAGGATGTAACCCATGGAGGAATATCTGATGCTTTGAACGAATTATTGCTTACGTCCCTGCATTGACGTTTCACAGAACAGTTACTTTAAATGATATTAAGCCTCATCATACGCTTAATGTAACTCATTATCCAATTGAAAGAACAATGTGGCACTTACAAGTAGTTTAGAGATGACATGCCACTAAGATCTGGGAATGGGCCACTTAGTTTGTTGTTGGATAAAAACCTGAAATACAAAAGTCATCACATTTCTTGGTGATTTAAGAACATGCAAATTCACCAAAAAGAGAATTTAAAATGCATGCTTCTTTAAGTTATATATTTACAACTTACAACTGGCTGATGAATGTAAGATTGTTGATGTTTGATGGGACATTTCCACTCAAAGAATTCCTGTCTAGCCGTCTGTATAATACACGGAAAGTTTAAGTTGAAATCCACTACGAAATACATCGTAATCTCATTTCAGTAAAGGTGATTTTCAACCCATTTACTTATGAATGGAGTTATTCAGGTTAAGTTTTATCTCTAACGGGTCGAATAAGTAAACTACATTGAAAAGCAGCTTAGAATGGATGGACTAAATGCCTAAATGGGTCATAAGTTTTGGAAGTTGCCCAAAGTGTACCTTTAATGCATCAAACCCCATAAAAAGCTAATTTACTATTGCAATATATATACAACTTATATAATCATATAATACATACTAAGTATTATAAATCATTTTTTGAGAGAAAAGGTCTTCCTAGTCAACTGCACACGACCCATATAGATTAAGATGTCTAACCCAATCTCACTTTGACCCATTGACCAATGTGTTTACGAATCGCCCATTTTGCAACCTGTATTTCAAGAGTATGTATTAGGTAAAGATACTTACAACACCTCGAGACTCTTTACCAACCCTAATGTCGATGGAATATAGCCTGTGAACTGATTATCTTCAAATAACCTACACAATTAATGTATATCACCCAAAATAACTAATCACATCTCAATTAGTAAGAAGTTTCATCCAGAGGAAGGAAACATACACATGTATAAGAGTCATTTCTGAACTGAAGAGCTTAGCTGGTATTTCACCCGAAAGTTTATTCTTTCCAAAGTGACTGTAATGAAATGGAAATAGAACCATACTGTTAGATTCTTTTACTGCTATATGGTAATTAAATGACAATACCGAAACAGCCCTACAAGTGCTTTGTATTGACCAGCAAATCAAGTCCTGGGGTGGCTCCTTCAGAAACTGGTATGGGTCCACTGAGCTCGTTATCGGCTAAATCCAACCAGTAAAGTTTAGTAAGTTTTCCCAACGATGCTGGAATTCGTCCAGTGAAGCCGTTAGAGTTCAAAGACCTGCAAACAATATTAATATTACAGAAATATACAACAAGAAAATAGGAGGTGGGTCAAACTCGATCCAATATTTATAAATTGATCATGATACACTTTTCCAATGTATGCACATAATCAAGATCCTTACAAGTAGCCTAGCTGGGATAGAGATCCGAGCGTATCTGGAAGTGGACCATTGAAACTGCATCCCACCAAGATTCTGAAAAGTAATAAGAAAATTAGTTATAAGCACTTAAATTCATAAACCATAAACATGCATAAAAAGTTTCTTACAAATTTGATAACTTTTTTAAGTTCCCAATATCTGGAGTAAGAGATCCTGTCAGACCCTTATTGTAAGACAAATCCCTACATTCGACAACCATTCTTGTCAAAAACTTTTCAAAATGACAAGGAGCATACAAGTTTGATAACAAAAGGCTGCTGTAAAGTGTTAAAGATGAAACAGTAGTTGAGGAGACATACAAGGTTTGCAATTCAGTTAATTGTACAATGTCTCCAGATAGCTCGCCACTTAAATTGATACTCGATAAAGTTCTGAAATCAAAGAGATACAGGTTGTATATGCAACAACCAAACTGTATAATTCATTGGTTGTCAAAATATGTATCTGTGGGAATTCAAGGCTTACATCGACGTGACACGAGAATCAGTGCATGTAATTCCATCCCATTTTTCGCCACATGGGTCAGAGCCGACCCAATTGGGTGGTGTGTTCTGCAAACTATCCTTTAGAGCCTTTAAATATACAACTGCATCAGAAAGTAATGTTTAGTTTTTTTTAATATCTGTATAAATCTTCAGCTATAATACTTTCAAAAAAAATATTTGATAAATATAAAGGGAAAAAGTACTCGGTTTGTTTGCTATGCAAGAACTTACTATCCTGACTCTGGGCTGATATAAGCAATATATGCATGAATAATAACACAAGCAATGGCTTATTTCTTACAGCCATCTCTCAAGCTTAAATCTAGCTAGCAAAAACCATTGTACTTTGAAACTCGGTACTCGAAATAATCTTATGAAAATGTTGAATAGAATGTGGAAAATTAAACACAGAAGAAGATAGCTATCAGTTTCTTAAAGTATAATTGGTCCACTAGTTTAAGTTGCTTGCTCCATTGCACCAATGTCAATATGTCCTACCACTTGCATACATCTTCAAACACTATTTATGAGTAGGGATATGTCTATGTATCATTAATATTGATTAGTGATATATCATATGGTGTCAAAATGTCCACATTACTAAAACTAATTAAGGATAACATTGTTAAAATTATGTTTTGATTATGCAAATTTATCATTTAAACATGTTATGTTTTGTGTTATTAACTAGTTTGTGTTTAAGTGTAGGAAATAGAAGGTAGAGGGACTGGTTGTGACATATGCTGAAAGATGATAGTTGAAGGGTTGTTGTGCATAAGAAGAGAAGATAAGGGGGCTAAAGAGAAAATGTTGTTGATATATATACGAGATGATTGATCAAATTAGGGTTAACAACCCATATTATTCTGCTGCTTTTTCGATATATCTCTCTCAATATTTCTGTATTCATATATATATATATATATCATATCGATATATATATATTCTAGTCTTTCTGTTTATTGTTAATCATCTTTTGATGATTATTCGATTCTGGTTGTAATAATCTGTAATCCTCTTAGAACTATTTTAATAATAAAGATCTCATATAATTTGTTCATAATAATTTGAAGAAAATCTGGGTTAATATTCACTTTCTTACATGGTATCAAAGCTTAACGTCGATTCTGGTGTTGATTGATTCGATTATTGGTTATCTTCGTCAGATCTAGGGCGGATTCCATTGTGGAACCCTAGATTTTGATTTCGGGTTTTTTCGTTCGATTCGGGTTAGGGTTTCTTCTGGATATTTTTTATTGTTCTTCCGCTGCTAATATTAGGGTTTGTGATTCAATTACAGATCCTGATTACTTTTCTCGACTAAGTGAATCGAGAGAAGAATTAGGGTTCCTCTACCTTCGGCATTCATCACTGTATTGTATTCTCGTTCTTTTTTTCTTTTATTACTTGTTTGTATCTGCTTATATTTCTCTTCTCAAACTAATTTATATATATATATATATATATAAATTTAATTTTTCTTTATCTTCATTCTCATAAAAACAAGTTTGTTAACACTTGACCTACCTTCATATGAGAGGTTAGGAATCCTGTCACTGGCATTCTTGTGAGAATAAGATATATTTTCTGCAAATTATTTTTTGTTTGAGAAGAAAAGTATTTGTTGGATTTATTTGTTTCTTGTGTGTTTATCTGGTTTAGTCTATTTGTTACAATACTTGTTTCTGTTTTTTGATTACTCTTATTGTGATTCTGTTTGATTAAAAGATGGATGCTAATAATGATAATAATAATAATAATAATAATAATAATGATAATAACAACAACAACAACAATAATAATAATGAAGACACTCATTCTGAACATTCTGATTTTTTCAATGAGCCTGAAACTAGAATTAGCAAATTAGATTTTGGTAATCCTTTATACTTGCATGCTAGTGATACTGTTAGCACTCCTTTGATTGGGTTTAAGTTGCTTGGTACTGATAATTACAAGGTATGGTCATGTGCTATGGAACTTGCTTTACAAACTAAGAATAAAATAGGGTTCATTGATGGAACTTGCTTGAAATCTGTAGATAATCATGTGTTAGCTAGTCAATGGGATAGATGCAATGCTGTTGTGCTTAACTGGATTTTAGGTTTTGTTTCACAAGAACTTTATCTTGGTCAAACTTTCTCTAAAAATGCTGCTCTTGTTTGGCAAGAACTTAAAGACACTTATGATAAAATAGATGGGTCAGTTATTTTTAACATTCATCATAAAATCAACTCTTTGACTCAAAATGGTGCTTCTCTGTCTGAATATTATCATAATCTTACTTCTCTTTGGAAACAATATGATTCTATGGTTACTTTGCCTGTTTGTACTTGTGCTGCTGCTACTACTGTCAAAAGTCATAATGATTTACTTAGGTTAATGCAGTTTCTAATGGGTTTGGATGATGTTTATATGGGTGTCAGGTCTAATATTTTAACTAAAGAACCTTTGCCTAATGTGAGAACTGCTTATGCTATAATTTCCAAAGAAGAGTCACACAGGGCTGGGTTAAATGATAAGACCAATACTGCTAGTGTTTTTTCTGCTAAGAGTAATTTTACAAGGAATAATTCTTCTAAACCTGCATCTTCTAAACCAACTTTTGATACAAAAAAAAACTTTTGATAATCACTTTGAATCCAAGAGAACTTTTGACAATAATGCTAGAACTTTTAGACCTCCAAATCCTAATCTTCAATGCACTAATTGTCATAGAATTGGTCATACTATAGAAAGATGTTTTCAGTTGGGATATAAAAGACCTAACTTTCAAAATGGTTCTAAATATTCTAAAAATCATGTGAATGTTGATTCAAAATCTTCCTCTTCTGGTAATTCTGTGAATGATTCTGTGTTATCTTCTTTGACTGCTGATCAAGTGTCTAAGTTGTTGAGTTTAATAGATACCAAATCTTCTTCTTCTCCATCTACTTCTGCTGGTCTGCATGCCAATATGGCAGGTATGCCCTTATGTAGTAATTCTTGGTTTTTTAGTTGTCATTCTGCTTTGTATCATGCTATTCTTGCTTGGATTATGGATTCTGGTGCAAACCAGCATATGACTAATTCTGAAAAAGGTCTTTCTCAAGTTGTTGATATTTCTGATCTTCATCTTAAAATTGGACATCCTAATGGTACATGTGCAAGTGTAACTAAGATTGGTAACCTTCATTTGAAAATTGGGATTGTTCTGTTTGATGTACTTGTTGTGCCTGAATATAATGTGAATCTTATGTCTGTACATAAGCTTGCTAGAGATAATAAGTTGTATATAGGTTTTGATGAAGATAAGTGTTATATACAGGATTTACTTCAAAAGAATGTTCTGGGGACTGGTAGTCAACATGGTGGACTATACTTGTATGATGAAAATTCTACTTGCTCTAATGTGGTGTGTAATTCTGTTACTCTTCCTTCTGATTCTAAATTTTTATGGCATATGAGACTTGGTCATCTTGCTGACCAAGCATTATCTGTTTTGTATAAAAAACTGAATATAACTTCTGGCTCAAAAGGTCCTTGTGACATTTGTCATAAGGCTAAGCAAATTAGAGAACCTTTTCCTTTAAGTGAACATAAAACTAAATGTTTAGGTGACTTAATTCATGTGGATGTTTGGGGTCCTTATAGAGTTGCAAGAAAAGAAGGTTTTAAGTATTTTCTTACTGTGGTTGATGACTATACTAGAGTTGTTTAGACTTTTATGATGAAAACTAAAGCTGAAGTTTTTGATCACTTGAGTTTCTTTATAAATATGATTCTTACTCAATTTTCTGTCCAAGTTAAAATTGTAAGAACTGATAATGGGACTGAATTTGTTAATAATAAAGTTCATTCTTTGTTTCACTCTAAAGGGATTCTACATCAGACTACTATTCCTTATACACCCCAACAAAATGGGGTGGCTGAAAGGAAACATAGACACCTTCTTAATGTTGCTAGGTCTCTTATGTTTCAGGGGGGAATTCCATTGTATCTCTGGACTGATTGTATGTTAACTGCTACCTATTTGATTAATAGAACACCTTCTTCTATCTTAAAATGCAAAACTCCTTATGAATTAGTTTATGGGTCTGAACCAAATTTAAGTCATCTAAGAGTTTTTGGGTGTTTGTGTTTTGCCACCAAGTTAAATGTTTCTGATAAGTTTGAATCTAAATCTGAAAAGTGTGTTTTAGTTGGTTATTCTAGTTCTCAAAAAGGTTACAAGTTGTTTAGTCTTGAGTCAAAAACTTTTGTTTTTTCAAGAGATGTTAAGTTTTATGAAAGTATTTTTCCTTATACTATGAATAATAAAGAAGTTCTGAATTCTATTACAAATTCTACAAATCATCTTAATTTCTTTGATAATCTAGATATATCTAATTCATATAAGAGTAATGCCCATCCTATGTCCAATGATGAAGAGGAAGTTAAAGTGGGTGATCTTAATGTTGGTAGTGAGCCACAGTTTGTCTTTGGCAGTTTTGATGATCATGTAAGTGATAAGTCATCACTTGGCAGCACATCTAGAGCTACCAGTGATCACTCTTCACAAACTGATACAGAGAATTCTACCAGACAAACTGTTGAGCATGCTACTACATTAGCTGATATGAATGTTAATAATTCTGAAGGACAGATTGGTTGATAATGATGATGTGCAAAATCTTAGAAGGTCTACAAGACATAAAACTCTTTCAACTAGGTTAAAAGATTTTGAATTAACTGGAAAAATTAAATATCCTCTAAGTAAAGTTGTTAATTATTCTCATCTTAAACCTGATTTGTTCTGTTTTGCAACTAATTTAAACAAAAGTTGTGAACCTAAAAACTTTTATGAGGCTGTCAAGGATTCTAATCGGGTAAATGCAATGAATGAAGAAATGGAGGCATTAAACAGGAATAATACTTGGAAATTAACTTCTTTACCTCCTGGTAGAGAACCTATAGGATGTAAATGGATCTTTAAAATTAAATATAAAGCTAATGGAGAAATTGAAAGATATAAAGCTAGGCTAGTTGCTAAAGGGTTCAATCAAAGAATAGGTATTGACTTTGATGAAACTTTTTCACCTGTTGTGAAGATGGTTACTGTTAGATGTCTTCTTACTTTGGTTGTTACTTATAAATGGCCTTTGTATCAATTAGATGTGAATAATGCTTTCTTATATGGTGATTTATGTGAAGATGTGTACATGAATATTCCACAAGGTTATTCATGTAATGATACTAATCTGGTTTGTAAACTGAACAAATCCTTATATGGCTTGAAACAAGCACCTAGACAATGGAATTTTAAGTTGTCAAGTGCCTTGATTGAATGTGGGTTTATTCAAAGTAAATCTGATTATTCTTTATTCACTAGAAATGCAAATGATAAGTTTGTTGCTCTTCTTGTATATGTTGATGATATTGTAATTACTGGAAATTGTGAACAGGAAATATAAACTATTAAGAATTTTTTGAGTTCTAAATTCAAGATTAAAGATCTTGGAAATCTGAAATATTTTTTGGGAATAGAAGTCTTAGAAACCAATGATGGATTATGCCTTTCACAAAGAAAATATTGTCTAGAATTATTGAATGATTTTGGCATGTTAGGATGCAAACCAATTCAAACTCCTCTTGAAATGAATCTGACTGTTAAACCAGTATCTGAGAAAAATAAACCTTTGGAGAATGTTGCAGTTTACCAAAAACTTATTGGTAAACTTATATATTTGACCTTGACTAGGCCTGATATAAGCTATTCTGTTCAATGTCTTTCACAATTTATGCATTCTCCTTCCAAAGATCATTTTGATCTTGGTTTGAGAATATTGAGGTATCTAAAGAATTCACCAGGTAAAGGATTGCATATTAAACAAGGTACTGATTCTTTACTTACTGGTTTTGTTGACTCTGATTGGGCTAGATGTGTAATATCAAGGAAATCTGTCACTGGTTATACTGTGTATCTTGGTAATACTTTGGTTTCTTGGAAAAGCAAGAAACAATCCACTGTTGCCAAGTCTTCTGCAGAAGCAGAATATAGGGCTTTGGCAGCAGTGACTTGTGAAATTTTATGGCTTAGAAATCTGTTAAATGATCTTGGTGTTACTTGTAAGATTCCTGTAAATACTCACTGTGATAGTAAGGCAGCAATTCAAATTGCTGCAAACCCAGTGTTTCATGAAAAGACAAAGCATTTTGAAATTGATCTCCATTTTATAAGGGAAAAAATTTCTGCAGGAATTCTTAACATTGTTAAGATACAGTCTGAATATAATGTGGCTGATGTCTTTACTAAAAGTCTAAGCAAAAATCAACATAATTTCCTTTGCAAAAAATTAGGATTGATAGACATGTTTAATGATAAACTTGAGGGGGATGTTAAAATAATGTTTTGATTATGCAAGTTTATCATTTAAACATGTTATATTTTGTGTAACTAGTTTGTGTTTAAGTGTAGGAAATAGAAGGTAGAGGGACTGGTTGTGACATATACTCAAAGATGATAGTTGAAGGGTTGTTGTGCATAAGAAGAGAAGATAAGGGGGCTAAAGAGAAAATGTTGTTGATATATATACGAGATGATTGATCAAATTAGGGTTAACAACTCATATTATTCTGCTGCGTTTTTCGATATATCTCTCTCAATATTTCTGTATTCATATATATATATATATATATATATATCATATCGATATATATATATTCTTTCTGTTTATTGTTAATCATCTTTTGATGATTATTCGATTCTGGTTGTAATAATCTGTAATCCTCTTAGAACTATTTTAATAATAAAGATCTCATATAATTTGTTCATAATAATTTGAAGAAAATCTGGGTTAATATTCACTTTCTTACAAACATATATGATCTGTCCATTTGTCCCATGATCAATATATGTAGCAGTGTAGCACCATTTCTATTTGGTTTAGTTCTATCGTATAATACGAAGAAATTGAACTTCAGATATATGCATATCTATTCTTGATTGGTTTAAAATATAGTACTGAGTACTATATAAGCTCATTACTCAGAGTCAGAGATGCCAAATTTTCTATAACAATTGTTCGCGATATTTACATACATGACTCTGTGCAGATATATTTAGAAAAATGTGTGCATATATATACACGTATATCACACACACACATACATGCCCGCATACAAATTTTTATGTGTTCACTTATGCGAAAGTAAAATTTCAAAAGAAAAAAGAAATTAATGGTTTCTGCTTAGAATAGTAAAAAAGGGTAAATGGATGGGATCCGTATGGTCCCGTTAGAATAGTATCAACAAGGTTACATGGAGTTTTTGGAAAATAAGGGTGTTTTTCAAGTTGGTTTGTAGAAAAAGGATGGTCAACAAATGTAATTTGTAAATCAAGTATACACAGGTTAATTTCTCAAACCCAGGCTATGCCAAGTATACGCCAACAAAGCAAAGACTGGGTTTGGAAAACCGGGCCCTTACAATGAATTAAAAGAGTTGCAGGTTGTAGTTTCATGGGTGAGTGGTGACATGGCAATGACCGGGTTTTCCAACCCGGTCCTTTGGCTTTCATGATTACTGTACGTGGCTCAGTTTGCAATACATGTGGCATAGCCCGGGTTTGGAAAAGCATCCTTGTTTTCTAGAAAAATCAGATTACTTTCTATTGATCATTTTCTAGATTAAATGCTATATTCAACACTTCAGACTTAAAAGTGGGGGGTCGGGTTTATGTAAGGATCATCACAGCTAGACTGACATCATATTGATAAATATATCAATCCTAGCAGTGTTAGGCAAAGATGTTATTCCACAATTCCCATTACAAACAAAATAGATGTTCACTTGCTTTTGAAAATCTACTAGTGGTATACTTTGACTTTCAAGCCAGAGTAAGTCCAATATGAACCATGCCTACTTAGACATGCTTAACAGTTAACAAAGTGAAGGATGGCTATATGTGGTGCCTTTACACAAAGGGAACATACTTTTTTAACCATAGCTTTTTAGTATCCCGACTATCTCCTTACGTTTCAGCGGTTTACCCTATACGTCGAAGCATTTGTGGCAAGTGTACGTTCGACAACCAACATGCAGTGCTTGTTTTCAGTAATTCTACCTATATAATGATGTGAAATCAAGATCAGATATAATAATGGTAACAAAAATCTTATCAAAATAGTTATATGATGAACCTTAGAGTACTAAAGATAATTTTTTTCCTAAAATATTTTTTCCTTAAACAGGTCTAAACAGAAACCTAATTTGCTAGCTTTACAAAACAGGTTGACAAGATATTGTGTGATGTGCTTCTCCTGTTTGAAGTTGTGATATAAGTTAGTTTATTAAAAAAATTTCATGTTACTTTGGTAAATTATTGATTACTACTAGTTTCATGATCAATTGGTAGATTAAAACTGATGTCAATTTGAAGTTAGAACATCAACTTTGACCATATATATGAAAGTGAAATGCCCCATGAATCAAAAACAGGACCATTTGAAACCAATTATTATGACCTTATCGAAGTTATTATGATATGATCCTACCAACAACAAGCTTTAGTGGTACATTAAAACCTAAAAACAGTTATTACAGCCTAACCAAAAACATGTATAAACTTTGGACAATTAATTCACCAAATTTTTATTTTTAATTTATTATATATATTTTGCATTTTTGATCCCTACATACATGCAAAAATGTACAATCTATTTGGTGTATTGAGATTATCGCATTTTTGGTAGAAACTCGTGTCTATTGAAGATAAAACCATGAATCAATCGTTACTTTTTAATATTTATTAAAAAAAGAGGCTCTTCCATCTATGGGAATAGATTTGCCATTTTAATAAAAAAAATTGAACCAAGTGGATAAGTTTTAAGCACAAATTTAAAATGTCATTTTTGAAAACATTCATTGGGTTGGGTTGTATTGCTAGTGATGATAAAGCTGCATTTAAGGTGGGCATGTATGAATGAAATAAATTAGAGTAGGTAGCATGTCTCCATTCCTATTAAATGTCAAAAAAATAAAAAAATAAAAATAAAAATAAACATAAAAATAAAAATAAAAATAAAAAATAAAAAAAAAATAAAAATAAAAAAATAATAAAAAAAAATAAAAATAAAAATAAAAATAAAAATAAAAATAAAAATAAAAATAAAAATAAAAATAAAAATAAAACATAAAAATAAAAATAAAAATAAAAATAAAAATAAAAATACAAAATAAAAATAAAAAAAAAATAAAAATAAAAATAAAAATAAACATAAAATAAAACTCTATAATATATATAACAAAATAAAAAATTACCTTAATCTATAACTTAAGATAAAAATCTATATATATATATATATATATATATATATATATATATATATATATATATATATATATATATATATATATATATATATATATATATATATATATATATATATATATATATATATATATATATATATATATATATATATATATATATATATATATATATATATATATATATATATATATATATATATATATATATATATATATATATATATATATATATATATATATATATATATATATATATATATATATATATATATATATATATATATATATATATATATATATATATATATATATATATATATATATATATATATATATATATATATATATATATATATATATATATATATATATATATATATATATATATATATATATATATATATATATATATATATATATATATATATATATATATATATATATATATATATATATATATATATATATATATATATATATATATATATATATATATATATATATATATATATATATATATATATATATATATATATATATATATATATATATATATATATATATATATATATATATATATATATATATATATATATATATATATATATATATATATATATATATATATATATATATATATATATATATATATATATATATATATATATATATATATATATATATATATATATATATATATATATATATATATATATATATATATATATATATATATATATATATATATATATATATATATATATATATATATATATATATATATATATATATATATATATATATATATATATATATATATATATATATATATATATATATATATATATATATATATATATATATATATATATATATATATATATATATATATATATATATATATATATATATATATATATATATATATATATATATATATATATATATATATATATATATATATATATATATATATATATATATATATATATATATATATATATATATATATATATATATATAT
This sequence comes from Erigeron breviscapus, assembly GCA_034093135.1. Taxonomy (NCBI): domain Eukaryota; kingdom Viridiplantae; phylum Streptophyta; class Magnoliopsida; order Asterales; family Asteraceae; genus Erigeron; species Erigeron breviscapus. Next base: position 12,916,749 of record CM067172.1, on the reverse strand, counting down.
ATATATATATATATATATATATATATATATATATATATATATATATATATATATATATATATATATATATATATATATATATATATATATATATATATATATATATATATATATATATATATATATATATATATATATATATATATATATATATATATATATATATATATATATATATATATATATATATATATATATATATATATATATATATATATATATATATATATATATATATATATATATATATATATATATATATATATATATATATATATATATATATATATATATATATATATATATATATATATATATATATATATATATATATATATATATATATATATATATATATATATATATATATATATATATATATATATATATATATATATATATATATATATATATATATATATATATATATATATATATATATATATATATATATATATATATATATATATATATATATATATATATATATATATATATATATATATATATATATATATATATATATATATATATATATATATATATATATATATATATATATATATATATATATATATATATATATATATATATATATATATATATATATATATATATATATATATATATATATATATATATATATATATATATATATATATATATATATATATATATATATATATATATATATATATATATATATATATATATATATATATATATATATATATATATATATATATATATATATATATATATATATATATATATATATATATATATATATATATATATATATATATATATATATATATATATATATATATATATATATATATATATATATATATATATATATATATATATATATATATATATATATATATATATATATATATATATATATATATATATATATATATATATATATATATATATATATATATATATATATATATATATATATATATATATATATATATATATATATATATATATATATATATATATATATATATATATATATATATATATATATATATATATATATATATATATATATATATATATATATATATATATATATATATATATATATAGATTATATATATATATATATATATAATATTTATTAATATTTAATATAAACACAATATGAACTCTAGATACATATCCCAAATACAATAACAGATGACGATATACAACATCATTATCCTAAACACAATAGGAATCACATAACATGGGACGATCACAGAACAAAGCACGATTTACAACAGAGGTTTACTTGAATACTAAATCCAAATTAATATGAACTCCACTCAAAATTCGTTATATCTCTCAATCAAAAAGGTACAAAATTTTCTCCCTTTTTATATATTAGTTTTGCGTATTTATGTTTAAAGTTACAATTGTTCTTCAAATCAAGACTCCTAATTGTTATCAAATAATATGAAAACAATCCTAATTGTTATCTAATTATCATAGGATAGGTGATTGAAAATAAGCCTATTTGTGTTATGGGCCTGCATCATGATCAAAGACATATACTTGAATGTCATATACAAGATCACAAGTATGTTTATACTTTAATTCTTAATTATCTTTCATAATATTATCACATTATAAGTACAACCGGTTTCAAATAATTCTATAATAGAGGAATTATTTGTCACACCCGCCCTAGACGGGGGGTATGACGTACATGGATTCACAACACAAGATATACTGAACGACACAAAACGTTGTCGTTTTAAAAACATTTATACCAAAACATTGTTCACAAATTTATATTACAAATTATGAAAGATATATTATTCTTGAAAATATTTATTTAATATTAAACAATATTAAATAGTAGTCTGAGGCTTTAGCAAATTGATGAGTCAGTCCTAAAGCCTGGGGGTGGTCCATGGTTCATCATGTTGTATGCAGCGGAAAAATGTCCCATGTATAGAGTATCAGCTAATCACCTGAGAATACATGCTAAAATGTGTCAACATAAAGTTGGTGAGTTCCATAAGTTTTTCATATAGAAAATATAGTTTCACGAAATACAGAGTTCAGTATGACCATTGTCTTACCGCAATGTCAAGTAGTTATGATACAATATAAAGCAAAGAGTATCATAGGTTTTTAATAGAAATATAGAGTATGAACCACAAGATTTAGAGTAACTATTTGATCTCACAATGGATCAAATATAATACAAGAGTAGATACTGTATACATCAAGTTCTAAGCTCATGAACCGAAACTAGCCAAGTGTGTGTTTATTTGCCTCCGGAGTAGGTACCTTGTTCAAGGTACCCTAAGTTTTCCAGATATATATACATCCGTTTAACCAGTTGGCATGACCAACCCGGATGGGGGGTGCCTACCCCAATAGTACTATTCAATATACCCACGTTTATGTTTCCATAATTAATCGTTCATGATGGAGAGGACTTCAGGTGAACAGAGCAACTTAGAATCAACCATATATACATTTCTGAAGTACTTGTGTTCATCATAACAGTAAAGAGTTTGTATTTTATCCCAAAGGTAAAATAAAGTGGAGTTACAAAATATATAATATAATATATAACTTTGTAAATATACATATAAGTATAACAAGTAGTTTTTATGCATGTATCTCAGTCCCCAAAATAAATCATATAAAAAAATTAAAAAAGGGAATATGGAAACTCACTTTGGTAGTAAAAAAAATAGTGTAATTAGCTTGCAACAATATATATAGTGTTCTCTTGGCTTAAGACTGTGAATGGATTAATAGCGAAACGCGAAGAAGGTTTGTTATTTGATGCAGAAGTATATATGTAAAGGTCTTAATTTATAGACCATGATATGAATCCTAATTCATCGAAATGATTACAAGAAAACAAAAGTATTACGCCTGTGATTTCAATAATTTGCAATTTGTAAACAAAGTGTGTTTTCAATATTTTATTATACTGTAGTCTCACGGATCATTTGACATATTTTGTAATTATCATTATTATTATTATTATTATTATTATTATTATTAGAGTATGTAGTATCTAAGTGGTTATATATACAATCTATACCGAATTTTATTTAGATGCTATTTTGTATGTAAATGGAAGTTTGTTGTATTAGTGTGAAAATTATGATTCAAAACTGTACTATTACTTACACATAAGTCTACATGGTTAATAACTATTTTTGGCCTTTAAAATATTCATACGGACTCCAATCGAGATGATTCAAGTTTCTACGACATTTGCGAATTAAAATTTACAACTTTTATTTTGATCATTTTTTATGAATTAGCCATTATAATCAAGTTTTGGAAGTTTTAATACTAGAGATAAAGTATGAAAGCGATGTTTACTATTTGGCCCCAATACTATTCACCTTTTGAATTCATAGAATTCAGAATTCGAGATTATAAATTTGACGTGGGCTCCATTCAAATAATTTTAATCAACTTTGGCTTTATACGGAATTTGGTGTTCGGTTATCTGTCTATGATTGCTTTCAGAGATTTCTATCCGTGACTTAAAAAGAGAAAAGAGTTTTTGTAAAGTAAATGTTTGACTCGTGATACCATAGTATAAAGGAAAGAGATAAATTGAAAACGTGTGAAGTTTAGTTATTTTTAATAAAGCAGTGTATAAATATTTATTTACCGTATGGTTTATCAATCCGTTTTTAATTTCTAATATCTAGAAAAGGTAATCTGGATAATGTATATAATCTAAAAGCGTATAATGTTTCATTTAAGTAATCTATAGTAATTAGTTATAGATAGAGTGTGCAAATAACATTTGAGTATGTCTAGTTCATCAACCCGATGAATGTTTGTTTGGTTTGTTATCTCGTAACGATGTTTTATTTGCACATGAATTTAGATAAATCACATATTTAAATAGTACATGAAATATTTAGTTTATTAATTTAGCCGACCTGAAATTTGGCGGTTGTTACATTCTCCCCCGGTTATAAAAATTTCATCCCGAAATTTAGCGCGTGTGATCGGAATGTAGAGCTTTTTCGAACAAGTGAGGATACTTTTGTTTCATTTGATCCTCATATTCCCAGTTAAATTCTGGACCTCGCTTTGAATTCCATCGGACTTTTACTGTAACATCCGTAAATTTTGACCCGTTGACTTTATGTATAATATGACTAACATTATAAGTGAGTGTCTTATTTGCTTACAAGTCAAAGCCGATCACAAGAAACCACCCGGATTGTTGGTACAACCGGTGATGCCCGAATGGAAGTGGGAACATATTTCAATGGACTTCATTACTAAACTACCGAAGACGAGAAGCGGTCGTGACACGATTTGGGTGATAGTAGATCGGTTAACGAAGTCGGCTCATGATGTGCTAAATCGAGTTTAAAAAAATTATAAACTAGAAATACCTAAAAACTCACTACTACACACTATCGGGCAGTGGACCCGATCGTATGCAATATAGTTAAAAAGTAAGTCCAGGTTCGTTCACGGGGATTGGTTTGAATCAATTGTTTAGTAAAATGGTTTGGAAAAAGGGTTTTGCTTCTAATCTCTCTTTGACTATAACTTTAAAAGACAAAATGCATAAAAGTAAAGGTAAGCCTCAAACAACAATGGTAAAGATCATCCACCTTGACTTCGCTAGACTTCAAACATGATTGCTTTCAATTAAGACCAAATTCATTAAGAGTTGACAAGATAATCGTGAAAGGATAAAATGCTCGCGTGGTACCACCAACCGCTCACAAAACACCCAAACAAAAATAAAAAAAAAAAAAGAAGCGGAGAGAGGAAGGCAACCCAAGTTGCTAGATTAATTACCCAAGCCGGTACCACCAATGCCTAGACAATCTTACCAACAATTAGTTTGCTTGACTATCAAAATACCAATTGCGCCTATGTGAAAATAACGTGGTACCACCAACCGTTACAAAACACGTTGACAAAATTATTCCTTTTACTAAAATGACATTCACTATCATACCATGAACTAGTGAAAATTGCTCATAGACAAGCAACCGTTGAAAATCACATATGCATTCGACTAGTACCACTAACGAAGAACACACATGCCACCAATATCAAATTAGTACAAATAAAGGAATTAAATCATCAAGATCTCGACACAACAATAATTGAAATCTACTCTTGAATTAAAATATATAGCAATCACATCATTCGTCTAGTTTCATCAAGGTGGACAATAGAAAGATTAGCCACTCATGATTAAATTGAAATTACAATCCAAATCAAGGAAGAACATGATGTACCAATCGTTTGAGGAAAAGAAATTGCAAGACAATAAGGTAGATACGATCTAGATGGGTGCACGTGAATCTTCAACGATTCGAAAGATGATGAAATCTTGAATTGATCCTTGAAGTATTTCCTTGTAGTGCAGCTCCTAGAAAGAATATTTCATCCCTTGGGAATTAGGTTATTTTTCTATTTATACCTCTCCTCATTTTGGTGCAAAAGCTGCCCAAAAACCTTTCAGAACCGTCCCTTCACTGCGGCGCAGTGGGCGTGTAATGCCCCCACTGCGTCGCAGTGCAATCTTACTGCCCATTTGGCTCTTTTGTCAAAGCTGACTGCGGCGCAGTGGACACATGTACATCCCACTGCGTCGCAGTGTATTCTCACTGGCTTGAACTCCCCTTCTTCCACTGGCTGACTGCGGCGCAGTGGGCCTTGATCACCCCCACTGCGTCGCAGTGCAATATACTGCCCATTTGGCTCTTTTGTCAAAGATGACTGCGGCGCAGTGGGATAGTAACCTCACCACTGCGTCGCAGTGTGAATACACTGGTCCGAAGCCACACATGAAGACTTGCATAATTCCTATCTCTTTTCACCTGTCGAACTCTCCAATCATCATCATGGCCTCACAATTACTCGAAATTGCACCAAACGGAAACGTCACCTGTTAAGAGCCTGAAACCACTAACAAAACCCATAAACGCACCGAATGCCAACAAAATCGACTAAAAACATATAATAAAAAGGCCAATAACGATGTGGGCGATGGGTATAAATTGGTCACATCAAATCCCCCAACACTTGAGCATTGCTTGTCCTCAAGCAAATCCAACATTTAAAGAAAAAGTAATCCTTGGCAAAGAAGCTAAATAAACAATTACGAGTATCAAAAAGAAGCAACACCAAGTATGTCAATGACAAAGAAGTTGGGTGACGCAGTTTTAATCTTAAATGAAAACCCGAAATGTTTGACAATATCTGAACAATCCACAAGCCTCAATAACACGACTATGCACAAGTGAAACAAACGAACCTATCAATATCATTGAACTCCAACGAACTTACTTTTGGGGTTGAATATATCAAGAATCACTCATAGCGCAGTCGTGATGCATATCTTACCATAGGCTTGAACAAGGATCATAGCTCCACCGACATGGCGTAAGCACCAAGTACATCATCAAAATATGGCATATAGGTCGGTAAAGTTAGGCTAAGGTTATATGTAACGGATATTTACAATGAGAAAGGGAGTGTAGGTTAGAAATGAAAGGAAACAATCAAAAGTAAAAGGTGTGTATGAAATATGAACAAAATAGTCTAATCAAAACCCGTACCATTGATTGCCAACAAACCAACAACCCATAAGATGTTATCCCGCTAAGACACCTCAAAAATACCAAGCAAACTCGACACCATTGTGGTGTATCAACTTCAAACAACTTAAAAAACAACCAAACCCTCCAATCTTAATGATTAATCACAACTCTAGACATATAAAAATGAGAAGTACCCACTAGTAGCCCAAGTTCTTTTTTTTTTTTTTTTTTTTTTTTTTTTTTTATAATTTCACTTTTCTCTTTTTTTTTTTTTGAACCACTTTTACTCTACTAGTAGGCACCCTCTTTTTACAATGATGAACTTCACTTTTCTCTTTTTTTGAATTCATTTTAGTTTTTTTTTTTTTTTTTTTTTTTTTTTGAACTTTCACTTTTCTCTTTTTTCTATTATTGAACCACTTTTACTCTACTAGTAGGCACCCTCTTACAATGATGATCATGTATAAACACTTACTTCCTTTTTAACAATCCAACACATTCCCATAGACCAACGATATTCCACCGACACCCCATTGAAGCTTTCCCACATCGTCCAAACAAACCAATGACAATCAATGGCCCCCCAGATTAGACTATCGGTATAGTAAGGTATGATTAGGTAAAATTTACATCAATGAGTGGATATATACAATGGTAACGGCTAAGTTAAAATGGTGTATAAGAAAGGTTTACAAAGATAGGAAGGATGTATGTGTAAGTGAGTATAAGTAAGTATAAGTATAGTAAGGGTATGAACATACAAAAGGAAAAGTGAAAATAAAGAAAGAAAGAAAAGTATGGGTCAAACCTATATGCCAATTCGTCATCCAATGTACTTTTATCACAAAAGTGATCTCACTGCGGTCTCGTCACGATCACAAGGCCAAGTTCTAGCTCAACACATCACCGGCACACTCAAATCAAAGAAAGGAACCCGGAAATGGAATAAATTAACCTCAAATTCGCACATCTTAGTGCAGAGTTCGAAATAGAACCCTTACTCCCGAATAAATCCAAGAGCCTAAGAGAGGGACAAATTACAAGGCAATCAAACCAAAACCGCAAACACCAAGCACATCTATATATGAACAATGAATCTCACAACTTTAGGTGTTTGGGAAATTTTGAGTATGCAAGTAATGTTATCAATCCACAAGGATAAGCCCCATAACCGTTCAGAACACATTTCGCCGATTAAAATTTGTACCAAGGAAAAACTTTGTAGTAAAATTGCTCATTAAGTTGTTATAAATTAAGTGACAAAAGCAATTTACCACAAGGACAAGCTCAACACAAGTTTCAAAACCATATCACCTTCTATCATCCCGCCAAATTGAAAGCAACCAATTCTCAAACATGCACATCATAGTTCAGAGTTCAAGATAGAACCCTTATTCTTGGATAAAACCCAAAAACCTACGAGAGGGACACATCCACAAGAACGGTTAAAATCTCAATGGCAAAACAACAAAAGAGATAAACCCGGTAGCTTAAACCTATTTGCCACCCCCCCACAATTAAGATGGACAATGCCCTCAATGTCCATATTCGGTCAAACAAAGGTAAATAGAGGTAAGCAACATAGAAAAATCAGAGCACATACCGGAATAAGGACTGTGTGTGAACAATGTCAATAAAGATGCCAATCAAAAATATAGCGCTGAACTTACTGCCAGCATATGCACATGACATCATAGTGAGCTACTAACACGATCACACAATCAAACAAATCCAACTGGTCCTCCCCCCACACTTGGGTTCCACTAGGTATTGCCATCAAATGGATAGACCTGTCCAACTTCAAACAGCAAGCACAACCAAATATCCATACAAAAACTCAAACTAATCTAAAGTCTCATGCAGAAAATTAAAGAAACAAAAGAAAAGAAAAGAGTACAAATGTTTCATCACCCCGTAGGGTGGATACCAAACAAAAATAAATAAATAACAGGCATCCAAATCATAACCAAGCACATATGATTCCATCCCACGGTACCGGATGGGAACATGATCAACATCACTGAAACTGGCCATGATAGCCATAGGGAAGTCCGGATGTATCAAAAAGATCGGTGACCCAAGTTCGCTCCCCTTCTTGACCGGAACTAGAGGCACTAACATCTCCTCCAGACGGTCCAGCACCAAAACCCGATCCAGATCCTGCAACAAAACCAGGTTGAAAAGAAGATGATCCACCAACGAATCCCCCAGAACCACCAGCATCTCCACCAGACGGTCCACTGGTCCATGGTCTCCAATCTGCACTAGTACCTGCATCAACAGAAGACCTACCTCCAAAAGAACCAAACTGCACAGGGCCACGAGGAGATCCACCTAGATCATGTGGGAAGAAAGAGCCTCCTCCCTGACGATATGTCGGGACATGAATAGGTGGTGGTGAAAAATCAGGAATAGGCGTATCAGGAACGAACGGTTGGCCATGGTACTGAGCATCCCACATCGGCTGATAATAATCAAGGGTATAGTTGGTGCGGGCCTGTTGCGATCCCATCCAGGTCATATCCTGATCCATACGCCGCTGATAATCATCAAAAGCCTGGCGGCTAGCCTGCTGCCCATCCATAATCTGCTTGCAGCTGGGACCCCAAATCAGTCAAGTCAATACTAGGACGGCCCCGCCTCCTCTGAGGCTCCTGAGGCGCATCCCCCATCTCCTCATCATCAGAATCCTCCACCTCAGGAGGCGGTGCAGCGATAACTCCCGTATCATCCAACAACCTTGCTTGCTCATTATTCTTCGGCTTCTTCACTATCTTGGCTATTATCAACTCTTTCTCAGTTAAATGCTCTTATCTAACCTGCAGAGACAATCCCTCATGACATATATCAGTATCAAAAACTCCCATCCTCTTGTAAATACGGGTGATAAAATGCCCGAGCACCAACTTCGAATTCGAGTGATTCACCATCCTATCCAGAACAACCATCGGGGCCAAAGCAAACCTCCTCGGTGCCCCCTCAGAAAACAACTTAATCAGCCATAAATCTAGCTGGTACGCCTTGTCCCAATGGGTGGACCTTTGTACCAGAAACGTGACAATCATCCTATGCAACATCCTCAGCTTGACACTTCTAATCTTAGATACACTACCCGAGCCACCAGAGGGCCAATCATGTCCCGAAATACGAGTCCAATACTGAGTTAACGACTCTCCATCACCCATATCCTGCTTCACATACAAACCTCTCCTCAACAAAGCCCTAAAATCTTGGCTATCCAACTGCTCCCTTGTATACATACCACAATAAAAACCAAACTCAGGAATCGATAACTTCCTAGGTTGTCCCCCGCTGACAAAAGTTACTACCCGCTCTTCAAAAATATCATTGACCTTATTAAGCTCCTTGGTCAACTTCAAAGTAGAATAAAACTCCAGACAAAGTTCACGAAAACATGGTTCCCGATTATGGAAAATGTTATGCCACATATCACTACTAACCACCCGGTCACCTATTGGAACCTCAATGCGAAACCACCGACGGATATCCTCCTGAATGCCATAATTTCTTGCAAAAATCGGATCAAGATATTTTGGAGGGCAAACTACCTGGCGATGGAGAGCAAAGAGATTGTTCAAAAAGTTGTTCTTATGGGGTTGCCTAGCCCCATCGAACGCTAACCATGCGTGTGCTTCGTCCATATCGCGCTCTCCAAACTTCAAATCAGGCACTTCCGGCTCTTGCCTAGCCCTCTTGGATCCAGTCCCGCTTCCTTGACCAACTTCCATCTGCCTTCTCTGAGTTGCGGACTGTAAACACAACCAATAAAATAAACAAACATGAGACAAACGGAATGCAAAAATGACATAACACAAATCTTTCATCACAAATTATGGACAGAAACTTCCCACTGCGGCGCAGTGGGACTGGTTGGTCCTCACTGCGTCGCAGTGGATACTCACTGGTCTCAAACCCCAATTTTTCCTTTAGAAAAATAATTTTGAAAATATACTTACCTCCAACCGCTTGTCCTCAAAATCGCACCTGCACATTTCTTGACAAAACAAAATCAAACTAACTAATAAAATGAAAAATAAAATGCAACAAAAATAGCACGGGTTGCCTCCCGAGAAGCGCTTAATTTATTTACGAGTCGTTAGCTAGACTCGACTACCTTTCAAGCCTCATATTCAAAAATGGGGATCTCCTCGATTATCCCATCCACTTGTTCTTCTTCCAAGTATAACTTCAATCTATGACCATTTACAATGTAAGAACCTTCACCATCCCTCTTGAACAACTCCACATAACCCGACGGATAAACATGCTTGATAACAAAAGGTCCAATCCACCTAGAAGTTAGCTTAGGTTGCTTGATCTTAAACTTAGACAAAAACAACAAAACCTTAGCTCCAACCTTAAATTCTTTTCTACGGATCCTTTTGTCATGGTAAACTTTGGTCTTTTCCTTGTAAAGCCTTGAATTTTCATAAGCTCCTAACCTAAGTTCATCGAGCTCATGAAGTTGCAACAACCTAAGGTCACCGGCTTCCATCATATCCAAGTTTAAATTCCTCAACGCCCAATAAGCCTTATGCTCTATCTCAATGGGTAAATGAGGTCTAGTTTTTAGATCGGTTTGGAAGTATGAGAGAAAAGAAGGATACTGATAAGAATTTTGTGTGGTGAAAAAGAGACCAAAAAATGACTGATAATAATACATGTACATCAGTTGACCGGTCAAGGGGGCCACTGCGGCGCAGTGGTCATCAGGCTTCCCCACTGCGTCGCAGTGGGGCATGTTTGCTCCCAAAGTCCAGTAGCAATCGACTGCGGCGCAGTGGGATAGTAACCACCACTGCGTCGCAGTGCATACTCACTGGTCTCAAACCCCAATTTTTCCTTTAAAAAAATAATTTTGAAAATATACTTACCTCCAACCGCTTGTCCTCAAAATCGCACCTGCACATTTCTTGACAAAACAAAATCAAACTAACTAATAAAATGAAAAATAAAATGCAACAAAAATAGCACGGGTTGCCTCCCGAGAAGCGCTTAATTTATTTACGAGTCGTTAGCTAGACTCGACTACCTTTCAAGCCTCATATTCAAAAATGGGGATCTCCTCGATTATCCCATCCACTTGTTCTTCTTCCAAGTATAACTTCAATCTATGACCATTTACAATGTAAGAACCTTCACCATCCCTCTTGAACAACTCCACATAACCCGACGGATAAACATGCTTGATAACAAAAGGTCCAATCCACCTAGAAGTTAGCTTAGGTTGCTTGATCTTAAACTTAGACAAAAACAACAAAACCTTAGCTCCAACCTTAAATTCTTTTCTACGGATCCTTTTGTCATGGTAAACTTTGGTCTTTTCCTTGTAAAGCCTTGAATTTTCATAAGCTCCTAACCTAAGTTCATCGAGCTCATGAAGTTGCAACAACCTAAGGTCACCGGCTTCCATCATATCCAAGTTTAAATTCCTCAACGCCCAATAAGCCTTATGCTCTATCTCAATGGGTAAATGACAGGTCTTACCATAGAGCAACCGGTATGGCGTGGTGCCAATCGGTGTCTTGTAAGCCGTCCTAAATGCCCACAAGGCGTCATCCAACTTCTTTGACCATGCCTTAGGGTTATCTCCCACCGTTTTCTCCAGAATTCTCTTCAAAGCCCTATTGGTGTTTTCTACTTGTCTACTAGTTTGTGGATGATAGGAAGTAGAGAAATAATGCACAACACCATATCTTTTCATGACCTTAGCTAATTGATTATTTGCAAAGTGGGTTCCTCGGTCACTAATTAAGGCTCTAGGGCAACCAAATCGGCAAAACAATTGTTTAAGGAAATCAATTACTACCCTAGCATCATTCGTGGGCAAAGCCTTGGCTTCGGCCCATTTAGACACGTAGTCAACGGCGACCAGAATATATAGGCACTTGTTAGACGGTGGGAATGGTCCCATGAAGTCTATACCCCAAATATCGAAAACCTCACATACCTGAATGCTCTGTTGGGGCATCTCATCCCGCTTAGTAATGTTTCCTTGTCTCTGACAAATGTCACAAGTTTCCACCAAGGTTTGAGCCTCCTTGAAAATGGTGGGCCAATAGAAACCTGCATCAAACACCTTTTTACCTGTGACTGAAGGACCGTAATGACCTCCAGTTGGACCATAGTGACAAGCATCCAGAATCTCCCGAGTCTCAGCTCCAGCAACACATCTCCTCACCATACCATCTGCACAAACACGAAACAGGTATGGGCTATCCCAAAAATAGTATTTGGCATCAGAAATGAGCTTCTTCTTCTGTTGATGCGTGAAGTCATTTGGTGTCTCACCTGCAACCAAATAATTAGCAATGTCTGCAAACCAGGGAGCATCATCAGAATTAGATATAAACATTAAACATTCATCAGGGAAGTGATCATTGATCTCCCCATCACGAAGTTCCTCCCGGTGAGGATCTTCCAATCGACTCAAATGGTCGGCAGCCAAGTTTTCAGCCCCTTTCTTATCCTTGATCTCAATATCAAATTCTTGTAACAACAAGATCCAACGGATAAGCCTGGGTTTAGCATCTTGTTTGGAAAACAAGTACCTTAGGGCTGAATGGTCCGTGAAAACTATGGTCTTACTTAACACCAAATAAGATCTAAACTTATCAAAAGCAAAAACCACGGCAAGCAACTCCTTCTCCGTTGTGGTGTAATTTTGCTGAGCGGGATTCAAAGTTTTGCTAGCAAAGTAAATGGGCTTGAAATGTTTCTCAACCCTTTGCCCAAGCACGGCTCCCACAGCAAAATCACTCGCATCACACATCAATTCAAAGGGCAATTCCCAATCCGGCCCGACCATGATAGGTGAATTGGTCAACTTCTCCTTAAGAACCTGAAAAGCACTTACACAAGAATCATTAAACTCAAAAGGGATGTCCTTCTCCAACAAGTGGGTCATAGGACGAGTAATCTTAGAAAAATCTTTAATGAAACGGCGGTAAAAGCCGGCATGTCCAAGAAAACTCCTTACCCCTTTCACATTGGAAGGCGGGGGTAATTTGGCTATAAAATCAATCTTAGCCCTATCAACCTCTATCCCGGCCTTAGACACCTTATGACCTAGCACAATACCCTCGGTCACCATGAAGTGACACTTTTCCCAATTTAAAACAAGGTGTGCCCTCTCACACCGTTCCAACATCTTATCCAAGTTATGCAAACAAGTACGAAATGAGTCCCCAAAAACCGAGAAATCATCCATGAAAACCTCCATGGAGGTCTCAAGCATGTCCTGGAATATAGCTATCATGCACCTTTGGAAAGTGCCCGGGGCATTACATAGACCAAACGGCATTCGCCGATAAGCAAAAGTTCCAAAAGGGCACGTGAAAGTGGTTTTTTCTTGATCCTTTGGATCAATGGGTATTTGAAAGTACCCGGAAAACCCGTCAAGGAAACAAAAATACTCATTACCTGCTAATCTCTCCAACATCTGATCAATGAAAGGCAATGGAAAGTGATCCTTTCGGGTGGCGTCATTAAGCTTTCGGTAGTCAATACAAACCCGCCATCCCGTGACAGTTCTAGTAGCCAAGAGTTCCTTATTTTCATTTTCAACCACTGTCATGCCCCCCTTTTTGGGCACACAGTAGACAGGACTTACCCAAGAACTATCAGCAATAGGGAAAATGATCCCTGCATCTAACAACTTAATAACTTCTTTCTTAACAACCTCTTTCATATTAGGATTTAGCCTCCTTTGTCTCTGGACAACGGGCTTAACATCATCAATAAAATCAATCTTATGCTGACAAAAATTTGGACTAATACCTGGAATGTCAGTAGTTTTCCAAGCAAAAGCTCGCTTATGAGCTCGGAGCACAGCCAAAAGGAGTCCTTTCTCGTCACCCGAGAGTGAGGACGAGATAACCACTGGTAGAGAGGATTTACCTGCCAAGTAAGCATATTCCAAATGGGCAGGCAATGGCTTAAGCTCCAAATCTGTAGGTGGTACATCAACGGAATTAGGTACCAATGAGCTTCCATCAGCGACAACTCTCTCAAAGCTCTCATCCACTGGAGGTGTCTCATCCAACCCAAGTGCCATAACCTCAGCAAACAAAGCATCATCAGAAATTTCTCCAGCTCCTAGATAAGCAATCTCCTCATCTCCCATATCGGTCTCCATCAACTCCTGAACTTCTAGGTCCAAAGCATCATCAATCACATCAATCCTGAAACATGACTCATCATTAGAATATGAATGCTTAATAGACCTCTCAACATTAAAAACAATCCTATCTGCACCCACACCCAAAGATATTTCCTTATCTTTCACACGGATGATAGCATCCGCGGTATTAAGGAACAGTCTACCAAGTATTAGGGGTACCTGTGCATCCTCCTCCATCTCAAGGATAACAAAGTCAACTAGGAAAACAATATGACCCACCTTGACTCTAATGTTTTCAGCAATACCCATGGGATACTGGAATGAATGGTCAGCTAGCCTTATACTCATGCGAGTCGGGCGAAGGATTCCTAAAGCCAACTTACTCCAAACCGAATAAGGCATCAAATTAATACTAGCTCCTAAATCATCTAAGGCCTTACAAATAATGGTTCTAATAGAGCAAGTTATAAGAAAACTCCCTGGGTCTTCAAGCTTAGGCGGAATGCGGTTCTGCAAGATAGCAGAACACTCGGCATTTAGAAAAGTAGCTTTTGCCTCCTCCATCTTTCCTTTATCCGTCACAAGTTCCTTAATGAACTTGGCATAATGAGGCATCCCCTGTATCAAATCAACTAAAGGCACATTAATATGAACATTTGAAATCATCTGAACAAACTTGTTATACTGTTCCTTTAGCTTTGCCTTCCTGAACCGTTGTGGAAATGGAACTTTTGGTTTATATGCTTTAACCTCGGGTTCCACAACCGGTTTCGGAAGAGTGACCGGAGTCTTCTCGGTCTGATTCTCCTCCAGCTCAATCTCCTCATCATTACCTGAATCCTGTACATCTGAAACACAAACATTAGGCATAGTAGGAGGGTCATAAGATCTACCTGTATGGGTTGTAATGGCCTTGGCTTCCTCATTACGAGCTTGAGTTGGAGTGTACTTCTGCCCCGCATTTTGTCCCTGATTCGGCCCCATGCTAAACTGAGGCCTAGGATTCTGTTGAGTATTACTAGGCAGAGTACCATGAGGCCTAGAAAGTGCAGCCATCCTACTCTCAAGATCCTTAAAATTGACACATTGATTCTTCATATTTATCTCAACCTTCCCATCTATCCTATCCAGCCTCTCATTCAATGCCTTGGTATCATCCTGAATCATCTTAATACTAGTGTTAGTTTCAGCCTGATTACTAACCAATTGTTTCATCATCTCCCTCAACTCGGCATTTGGATCGGCATTAGAGGAAGAAGAACCTGATCCTTGTCCTTGTTGAGTTTGATGTTGTGGCTGATTTTGAAAGTTATCCCTTTGCCATCTATTTCCTGAAAAACGAGAGTTGTTAGTAGGAAAAGAAGAGTTATAAGTAGGATTACCTGAAGAACGGTTTTGGAAACCAGTATTGCGCGGGTAGCTCCCTTGTTGTTGATTCTGGATGTAACTCACATCTTCGGGTCCCCGATTGGGACACTCTTCAGAATAATGCATATTACCACAATGATCACATCCATCCGCTACTACCTTTACATCCCTTTCAATGGCCCCAAATCTACTCTCTTGCATAGCAAATCCCTTTTCCATGCGCTCCGATAGCGCTCTAATCTCTCCAATCATCCCAGAATCATGACTAGCCTCAACCTTTGCAACCCTACCTTGGCTAGTACCTTTCTTTAACCTTCTCTCATTCTTCAAAAATCTATCATCATCCATATTTGCATTGTCCTTTGCCATGGACTCCAAAATTTCAAAACCTTCATTGGGTGTAATTTTGTTGAAACCACCACCAAAAGCATATCCTAACTCACGCTTAGACTTCTTATCGAGGCCATCAAAGAAGAGCTCAACATACTGCTCCTTAGTCATGTTATGGCCCGGACAATTCCTTAACATCTCCTTAAATCGGATCCAAGCATCCACCACATCTTCATCTTCATCTTGGGCAAAAGACCTAATCAAGTTCTCCAACTTCCGTTGAGTTCTAAGTGAGTAAAACTCACCAATGAAAGCTTGCTTGAGTTGGTCCCAAGTTGTTATAGAATTCTCCGGGAGATCATTAAACCAATCTAAAGCATCCCCGGTAATGGACATTGGAAATGTCTCAAGTTTAACGGCATTCATTTGGTTGTTCCCATATTGGTATAACCGTGCCAACTTCTCAAACCTTTCTAAGTGCTGATATGGATCCCATTTTCTTTTACCGTCGAACTGTTGCTCCTCAATGCTTTTAAGATGATTACCTTTGAGATTGAAGTCATGACCAATGGCTGGAGGTCTTATAGGGCTACCACGGTTGGCAGGAATAGTACGAACCCTCTCGCCATACCGTATATCATTCGGGTCCCTTTCTTCGTCTCCCATTGTCTCCTCTAACTTAACTTCAAGATTGAAAAATTCGTCCAAATAGAACCCCTCCTCGTCAGAATCAGGAGTGGGTCTAGCAATAGGTGAGAATGGTGTTGGTGTTGTGTAGTTAAACCTACGTCTTGTTGGTGTTCTCAAAGGACTATTAAGAGGTAAACCCGAAGACCGCAAGTTCATCAACTAGAAGTAGACCTGCAAAACACAACTAACCAAACACGTCAACTGCACCTGTGATAATAAAAAAAAGAAGCTAAACTATTAAAGCAAATAACTTCCTCACGCATGAGGAAGGATCAAACCACCAAATTAACAACTAAAACAGCGCACAATCCCCGGCAGCGGCGCCAAAAACTTGATGTGCTAAATCGAGTTTAAAAATTATAAACTAGAAATACCTAAAAACTCACTACTACACACTATCGGGCAGTGGACCCGATCGTATGCAATATAGTTAAAAAGTAAGTCCAGGTTCGTTCACGGGGATTGGTTTGAATCAATTGTTTAGTAAAATGGTTTGGAAAAAGGGTTTTGCTTCAAATCTCTCTTTGACTATAACTTTAAAAGACAAAATGCATAAAAGTAAAGGTAAGCCTCAAACAACAATGGTAAAGATCATCCACCTTGACTTCGCTAGACTTCAAACATGATTGCTTTCAATTAAGACCAAATTCATTAAGAGTTGACAAGATAATCGTGAAAGGATAAAATGCTCGCGTGGTACCACCAACCGCTCACAAATCACCCAAACACCTAAGTTGCTAGATTAATTACCCAAGCCGGTACCACCAATGCCTAGACAATCTTACCAACAATTAGTTTGCTTGACTATCAAATTACCAATTGCGCCTATGTGAAAATAACGTGGTACCACCAACCAACCGTTACAAAACACGTTGACAAAATTATTCCTTTTACTAAAATGACATTCACTATCATACCATGAACTAGTGAAAATTGCTCATAGACAAGCAACCGTTGAAAATCACATATGCATTCGACTAGTACCACTAACGAAGAACACACATGCCACCAATATCAAATTAGTACAAATAAAGGAATTAAATCATCAAGATCTCGACACAACGATAATTGAAATCTACTCTTGAATTAAAATATATAGCAATCACATCATTCGTCTAGTTTCATCAAGGTGGACAATAGAAAGATTAGCCACTCATGATTAAATTGAAATTACAATCCAAATCAAGGAAGAACATGATGTACCAATCGTTTGAGGAAAAGAAATTGCAAGACAATAAGGTAGATACGATCTAGATGGGTGCACGTGAATCTTCAACGATTCGAAAGATGATGAAATCTTGAATTGATCCTTGAAGTATTTCCTTGTAGTGCAGCTCCTAGAAAGAATATTTCATCCCTTGGGAATTAGGTTATTTTTCTATTTATACCTCTCCTCATTTTGGTGCAAAAGCTGCCCAAAAACCTTTCAGAACCGTCCCTTCACTGCGGCGCAGTGGGCGTGTAATGCCCCCACTGCGTCGCAGTGCAATCTTACTGCCCATTTGGCTCTTTTGTCAAAGCTGACTGCGGCGCAGTGGACACATGTACATCCCACTGCGTCGCAGTGTATTCTCACTGGCTTGAACTCCCCTTCTTCCACTGGCTGACTGCGGCGCAGTGGGCCTTGATCACCCCCACTGCGTCGCAGTGCAAATATACTGGACTCGAAGCATAATTCCACAAAGATGACTGCGGCGCAGTGGGATAGTAACCTCACCACTGCGTCGCAGTGTGAATACACTGGTCCGAAGCCACACATGAAGACTTGCATAATTCCTATCTCTTTTCACCTGTCGAACTCTCCAATCATCATCATGGCCTCACAATTACTCGAAATTGCACCAAACGGAAACGTCACCTGTTAAGAGCCTGAAACCACTAACAAAACCCATAAACGCACCGAATGCCAACAAAATCGACTAAAAACATATAATAAAAAGGCCAATAACGATGTGGGCGATGGGTATAAATTGGTCACATCAGCTCACTTTTTAGCCATTCGTGAAACCGATAAATTTGACACTTTGGCTCGTTTGTACATCAAGGAAGTAATATCTAAGCATGGAGTACCGATTTCTATCATTTCGGATAGAGATGCCCGTTTCAAATCAAACTTTTGGGGAGCTTTCCAAAAAGCAATGGGTACTCGACTTGACATGAGCACGACGTTTCACCCTCAAACGGATGGGCAAACCGAGAGAACCATTCAAACACTTGAAGATATGTTGAGGGCTTGTTCAATTGATTTTGGTGGAAGTTGGGAAGACCATTTGCCGCTAGTTGAGTTTTCATACAACAATAGTTATCATGCCACCATTCTAATGGCTCCCTTTAGGGCATTGTATGGTAGGATATGTCGTTCTCCTCTAGCTTGGGCGGAAATTGGTGAGAGTCAACTCATTGGGCCGGAAATCGTAGTTGAAACGACAAAAGTGATTTCTCAGATTAAGGAGAAGTTGCATTTGGCCCGCGAATGTCAAAAGAAGTATGCCGATGTGAGGCGGAGACCATTAGAGTTCGAAATTGGTGATTATGTACTTTTGAAAGTGTCACCTTGGAAAGGTGTTGTACGTTTTGTGAAGCGGGGAAAACTCGCGCCCAGGTATATTGGCCCTTTCAAGATTCTTGAACGGGTTGGAAAGGTTGCCTACCGATTAGAATTACCACAAGAGCTTAGCGGCGTACATGATGTGTTTCATATTTGTAACCTACGTAATTGTTTGGCGGACCCTACACATCATGTGCCCATGGACGAGATTAGGGTGGATTCGAATCTAAATTTTGTTGAAGAGCCGGTAGAGATCTTGGACCGTCAAGACAAGAAGCTCAAGAGTAAACGCTACACGATTGTTAAAGTTAGATGGAATGCTAGGCGTGGAGCCGAGTTCACTTGGGAGCGAGAGGACCATATGAAGTCTAAGTATCCGCACTTATTTAGTAATTAGTGTTTTGTTGAATTTCGGGAGGAAATTCTTTTGACGGGGGAATAATGTAACATCCGTAAATTTTGACCCGTTGACTTTATGTATAATATGACTAACATTATAAGTTAATGAAGTATTTGGGTCGTTTTATGAATTAAATGACAATGTGTTATATTCGGGTCGATAATATGTTTTGATCGGTGCTTAAATGTCTAACGATTGTGTTTTGGCTAGAGAAGAGAAACGGGTCGGCCCGTGGATCATCCACGACCCATCAGCCCTTGACCCATTTCTCCCCCTTATCCTCTCATTTGCCTTTCATTATTCCTTTCTATCTCCCTTTCTCATTTTCTCTCAAGTAAAGAAGGCAAAGGCAACCCATTTCATTTCTTCATCTCATTTACATCGACTTGGTGTTTTGGAACTTATATAACACTGGAAACATAGTCTTTTATACCTCATTATCGTCATATCGAAGAATCAAAGGTTGTAGTGAAAGCATTTTTACCCATTTTGCCATAAATTGGGTTCTAGCTCGGAAAGGAAGTTTTGGTAAGTGAAATTCATCCCATTTACTTCTATTTATGTCAGTTTACTCGTTTCTAGTCATCTCGTTCAGTTACAGGTTCTAAATCGACTTAAAATGAGTTTTGGGTCAAATTAGGGTTTTAATTAGGGTTGATGATTTGGGAAGTGTTCTTGATGTTATGAATCGAAACTAAGATGTGGGTTATGTTTAGTTATGTTGAAACATGTTTGTTTAAGCTTCAAAATGAGTCTTGGAACATCACTAGACGATTTGGTGGTCGAAAATGGGGTTTGGGTGAAGTTTGGATCGCATTTTAGACTCAAAAATCTGCAGGATTGAGCCCAGTCGCGCCGCGACCTATACCACTCGCACCGCAAGCTCGTGTCCAGTCAGGTCAGAGATTTTTCTCGCATCCAGCCTCGTGCTCCTCGCGCCGCGAGCTCGTGTTCTCGCGCCGCGAGTTTCGCCTGTTTTGCGCTTCAGTTTTTGAACGTTAATAACTTTTGATCCGTAAGTCCAAATAAGTCGTATAACCTATCGTTGGAATCGTAAGAGAGTCTAGTTTCTCGTAGTAACCTTCATTTTGTTTGAATCTTCGTACATTTCTAAAAATGTCGAGTCAAAGTGTTATGTTTCACACTCGGTAATGTTAAGAAAGTAATTGTGGGTTCGTGACTCAACTTAAACCTAAGGAACCAACTTATTTATGATTATAAAGTTGACATTATGATATATGACATGCTTTGATAGGTTGTGAACGCGTGGGGCCCAATACTCGCTATTAATATTTTATTAACTCGACTTAAGCTTCTTTGCCGATCAAGGTGAGTTTCGTAGCTCCCTACTCGTTTGAGATTCGGGCTGGAAAGTGTAGGTTTGACGTGTTTACTTGCATTTGTTGATTGATTGTTTTGATTGTTGGATTGATGTGACGGTTCATTTCGTTTGGTTGACTTGGTTTATGTTTTGGTTAAGTATTTCATTTATATTAGGATAGACGTACATACATGGAAGTCGGTTATGCCTTCAATGGGTTTTAGATGTGGTGGGAAGGTTGCGGGTGACCCTATATATAAGCATCTGGGACTCGAATAAAGTAGAATCCTCTTAAGTGTATGTACGTATAGAATTGGTGTTAATATTGATTGTTGGCTCATGTTTGTCGAATATTGATTGTTGGTTCATGTTCATCGTATTATGATTGTTGAGTTATGATTGATGCATTTTCGATTGATTGTAAGCATGCATACATTGTTGATAATCCCTCGGTTGAGGATTGCATACATCCAAGTGTATAGATGTATACACTGATCTGATGGATGTCGAGTTCATGATCCCGAGTATATAGACATATATATCTCGATGTTTTTGAGATGCAGCCTGTGTCATTGTTATGACAGGAGGGTATCGTTGCATATGTGACCTGAGTTCACACATTGGGCATACATGTTGGCATTTTATGCATTTAGCACATTCATTGATATTTTCATCTTTTGGTGCTCATTTATTACACGCTTAATTGTTGTGTAATCTTGTTGTTGAACATTATTGTGATACTTAGAGGCTCACTGTAAGTCTTGTTTCGCCTCTATTTGTATATTGTTGATATTGTCGATGGTCCCTTTTGGACCATTACTGCGAACTCACCAACCTTGTGTTGACTATGCTTAGTACACTTTTCAGGTAATCAGGTTATCCCCGGACGTGGAGTTTGATTGTTGCTTGCTGTAAAACCCGGGCTTTGGACTTTATGGATCAAGGATTCATTGGCCCTCCTTTTGCATTATACTTAGGATCGATTTGCCATCTTCTGGATGTTATTTTGTTAACTTTGATGGTTATTTGCTCCTTATGTATTTTGGTACTTGTTTCGTATTGTAATGGATTCACTGAATCTTTATTTGCATTTAGTTCTAGTTCTATTGTAATTCCACCTTGTGCTATATGATTTCCGTGATATTTCGAGCCTCGGCTTGGGGTGTTACATTTACAATAGGAATTCGACTCTGTTTCAACTGCTTAGCATCCCTATCCATGATCTCTACTGGTTCTTCAACAAAGTGCAGCTTGTCATCCATTCGAAGTTCTTCCAGTGGAATAATTAGTGTTTCGTCAGACAAACACTTCTTCAAGTTTGAGACATGAAACACATCGTGTATACGGCTAAGTTCTTGTGGTAGTCTAAGCCTATAATTTACCGGACCAATTCTTTTGTAACACCTCAACATGGCGGAATCATGGGGTATCACTTAGAAAAGCACAACATGACATGGGAATTATGTAGAGTCAAACTATATGCATTCAATAGATTGAAACAATCCACAAGCTCATTACAATAATCAACATTCATCAAAATACACACTCAATCCATACTTAAAAGAAAAATGTTCAAACGATAGTAGTTGATCCTAAGCATAACCCGTTAAAGGGAAATAAGGATCACGGATCCAGAAAGTCCAAAGATAGTCCAAACCCTAG
This sequence comes from Erigeron breviscapus, assembly GCA_034093135.1. Taxonomy (NCBI): domain Eukaryota; kingdom Viridiplantae; phylum Streptophyta; class Magnoliopsida; order Asterales; family Asteraceae; genus Erigeron; species Erigeron breviscapus. The sequence continues at coordinate 12,893,721 of CM067172.1, read as the reverse complement.
CAATGCAAGCATCTATTCATCCATTCTGTCTCTGATTAACTTGATTACCTGAAAAGTGTACTAAAGAGCGTCAACATAAAGTTGGTGAGTTCGTAGGGACAAGTAACAAGGAATAACCGTGTCGGATAACAACCGTTAACAATAAGTGAGGATTAGGAGAACTAATCACATTATAAGGTTTCACATTATCAAAGTTCAATACAAGTCAACGTTCAACAACAACGATTCCATATAACGTTCGACAACGTTCCATAACAATCAATAACATTCAACAACGGTGCGGCTTACATAGTTAATAATTAACAATGCGCTAACGGTGCGACTTATATAATAAGTAATGCGCTAACGGTGCGACTTATATAATAAGTAATGCGCTAACGATGTGACTTATATAATGAATAATGCGCTAACATGTCCATAACAACAATTCAATCATACAATCAATCAAATCAACAATCAACAGTTAAACAAACATGTACACTTTTCAGCCCGAATCTCAATTGAGTAGGGAGGGTTTACGAAACTCACCTTATTGTTGATAGTTCAACAGCAAAATAGAAGAGATTGATGTAGTTAACGATGACGAGCGAGTCAACTGGCCACGTTACGTATTCCCTAATTTCAATGTGAATTGATTTATATTCGTGCTAAATTCCAAATATAGATATACAACTATAAGGATTTATTAATACGCTTGTCAACGTGTTTACTTTGTGAGCTTTTATAGATATTTGAATTTATCTTTAAGAATCCTTTAATGTATTTTGTAAATGAAACCTCATTTATGTTATAAAAATTTAAAGGACTAATTTGACATTTTTGAAACTTGAGGGACTAAATTGTCATATGTCAAACTTATAAGGACGGAAAATGACAACTTTGAAACTGTAGGGTAAAAATGTAATTTTCCGTATATAATACGTATCCGTAGGATATATGTACTTTAAATAGTAAGATTAATACGAAGAATGTATTAATTTAGTAACGAAGAGATACTTTAAATAGTATGTATTATAATCAACACAAAATGTATTGATTACAATGGAAGAGATACCTTAAATGGTAGGAAAAACCAACATTTTATTTCCAAGTTGTGTTAGGGTTGGCCTTGGGTCATGTAGTATCCAGACGGTGAACCAAGTTTGCGTTTAGAATGCGAATCGCAAACCGTTTGCGCACTACAATCCGCTCCGCTGGTATACCCCAGAGATGCCCAAGGTGCAATCACTTTTGGAAACATAGTGCGGTTAAAAGCGTATCAAGGATATATTCTATCCATAAACCAACTAAATCGAAAATACGATATAATTCACAGATGGTGAATAGTAATTATATGAATTTGGATAGTTAGGTATATAACTATACCTTTGTTTATATACCATAATAAGTATATAAAAGTATTTAATAATAGTTTTACATATTTACGCACTATTGCTAATAATTCATTTTTCGCAATAGTGGCCATATTTCAATATTCGTATAAAAACGATATTTAAATGTAAATATGTATTAATTGAGTATAGAAATAAGTTGACAAGCATTTCAATACATAACATATAGTTCTAAAATCATAGAGCAAAGTATAGTAAGGTTTTATAAAAACACTTACAAGAAAGAAGAGTTTATGAACTCTAAGATCAAACTTTCGACGTACGAAGAACACGACTTCTGATTCAAATGAAATTCTTTCAAGACTTGGACTTGTTTACTTAATAATTGAATATTATTCCCAACCCAAATTAAGTATTATAACTAGAACTTTTGAAGATCTTAGAGAGATTTGTTGATAACAACTTCTCTTGACGATTTTCGGCGAACTTTGAGATCAAAGCGACTTTGCTTATACTAGAACAATCAAGTGTTCTTTGAAACTTATAACAAGAAGGGGGAAGATGATTTTAGACTTATAGAATGCTAAATAGAGAGAGAATGAAGTTTAAGGTGTGAGTTTTTAATGAGAACTTAAGGCTAGTATTTATAGTAAATGAAATGGAATTAAATATGATAAAATTTATGCATATTCATCAAACTTCCAATATAAGTCCGGTTTTGGTGTGCTATGAATCATCAAATTAGCTGTAATTCATGCAATTTGTGATGTGTTGGATGTTACAAGTGGTAGCTAGAAGTTGTGGTGTCATTTGGAAGTTAAAACTTAAAGATTTGTCATGAAAAATCCTTGGAAATTACTATATTGAAGTCGACATTTTCACTATTTGGGGGCTGCATTTTTATAAAAATTTTAAGTGTTATTTTGTGAAATTTAAAACCATATTAAGGTATCTTAAATCTAGTTATTACGTTCTAGCAAGTTTCAAGCCAAACCGAGAAAGAATCGATCGAAAAAGCAACGTTTTACATATATATCCATAAAAGTTTTGTCGGATGTCTACTAGTAACATTATTCAACTAATAAATCAAATATAGCTTGTGACAATTTCACGAGTATTCCTACTTTCCTTAAAGTATGTCGGCTTTGTCCTATTAATGGAATTATTAGATAACCACCGACACTGTGCCACCGACACTGTTTACCGTACATTATACTTAAGGTTTTGTATATACGTTTTCCCTGTTACTACAGTTACTCAATCATTTTCTATAATATAATTTTTATAACACGTATGGGCCAATATCACGGTCTTGTAATCATGGGACTTAATTCTAGAAATCCAATTATGACATTATAACTGGCCCAATTTACAGATAAACGAACACAATTAGGCCCAAAGTTTTCGTTTATTAAAGTAGTTAATCAAATTACAAGTACAGCCAAACGGGTAAAAATCACGAATGTTACATCTTTCTAGTATTTCGAAAGGTCCAATAAACCTAAGGTTTAGCTTGCCTCGTTTTCCAAAACGGATGGCTCCTTTCCAAGGAGATACTTTCAGCATAACCTTGTCTCCTACTTGAAATTCCAAAGGCTTACGTCTTACATCAGCATAGTTCTTTTGACGATCTCTTGCTGCTTTTAATCGATTCTGTATCTGTATGATCTTTTCAGTAGTCTCATGAATGAGTTTTGGACCTGTAATTGGACTGTCTTTTATTTTAAATTTGTCACCTACTTCAACCCAACAGATAGGTAATCGACACTTCCTCCCATATAGTGCCTCAAACGGTGTAGCTTTGATGCTAGCGTGATAACTGTTATTGTATGAGAACTCACACAAAGGCAAGTGGTTTTCCCAACCATTCCCAAAATCAATTATGCAAGCGCGCAACATGTCTTCAAGCATTTGAATGGTCCTTTCACTCTGACCATCGGTCTGCGGGTGGTATGCGGTACTCATATCTAATCGTGTACCTAAGGCTTTTTGTAGTGTCTGCTAAAATCTAGAAGTAAAATGACTATCTCTATCAGAAATAATCGAGATGGGTATTCCATGTCGTGAAACTACTTCCTTTATATATATTCTAGCCAGTTTGCTTGTTTTATCAGTTTCTTTAATAGGCAAGAAATGTGCAGACTTTGTGAGACGGTCTATAATTACCCATATCGTATCACAACCATTAGCAGACTTTGGTAACTTAGTGATAAAATCCATAGCTATACATTCCCACTTCCACTGAGGAATCTCTGGCTATTGTAGTAATCCAGATGGCTTTTGATGCTCTACTTTCACCTTTGAGCATGTTAAACATTTGCTAACATAGGTGGATATGTTAGTTTTCATGTTAGGCCACCAGTATATTTCTTTAAGTCTGTGACACATCTTATCTGATCCCGGATGTATCGAGTATCTTGACTTGTGTGATTCATCCATCACCAAGTTTCTTACATCTCCATATCTTGGTAGCCAAATCCGGTTAGAAAAATATCGGGTTCCATCGGGCCTAACTTCAAATTGTTTCTCCAGTCCCCTTAAAGCTTCGTTCTTGATATTGTCTCCTTTTAATGCTTCAAGTTGAGATTCTCGAAGTTGCGAAGTAAGATGAGTATGAATAGTCATACTCGAAGCTCGTACTCGAAGTGGCTTTATCCTTTCTTTACGACTTAAAGCATCTGCTACGATGTTTGCCTTACCCGGGTGATAACGAATTTCGCAATCGTAGTCACTGAACAATTCCAACCATCGACGTTGCCTCATATTCAAATCTTTTTGATTGAATATATGTTGAAGGCTCTTATGGTCAGTAAATATGATACACTTTGTGCCATACAAGTAGTGTCTCCAAATCTTAAGAGCGAACACTATTGCTCCTAATTCGAGATCGTGAGTCGTATAGTTCTTCTCGTGTACTTTAAGTTGACGAGAAGCGTAAGCTATCACTTTACCTTTCTGCATCAATACACATCCCATCCCTTGGTGTGACGCATCGCAGTAAACCACAAAATCATCCGTTCCTTCAGGTAATGCCAGAATTGGAGCACTACAGAGCTTCTCCTTCAGTAATTGAAATGCCTTTTCTTGTTGGTCACCCCAAACAAACTTTCTATCCTTTTGAGTCAACAACGTTAGAGGCTGGGCTATTTTAGAAAAATTCTCGATGAATCTCCTATAATAACTGTGAGTCCCTCGATAGCTCTGGATCGCTCTCGAGATCGTCTAGGTTATGTCGTGAGTGCGGAATCCTCACGAGATAACTGTTTGATTAGTTATCTAGATTATTGCTAATTAACAAGATTGTTAACAGCCTTAATTAAGCTATATTCGTTTGCTAACGATAGCCTACGAACTTAGAAGCAGTAATGGTGTGTGATTAGACGACTGGTTGCCCTCAATTTAGGTTTTCAGTCGTTTATATATGTTCCAATTGATATTGGGCTTGCTGGGCTTTGTTCTAACGAACTTAGCAGCCCAGCCCTTAGAACGAAGATAATCTTCGTTCGAGCATAACGAAGTTTATCTTCGTTAGCTGTAATCTGTTTGTTATTTTCCTATTACTTAACATATAAGGAACCTAACATATATTACGTTTGTTCTTGTATATCATACATAACAAACATCATATATAAACATATATAAAACACCAAAACATGTAATCAATCATTATTAAAACACGAAGTCCATAATCTATTAATTACATATAAATGAATAAGACATAATCAAATCTAAGTTGCTGTTGTCACATCAACATGCATCAACAAACTCCCCTTTGACAGCAGCATCTTCGATTTCTTTAGTCTTCAAAAATCTTGTCATCCATCAAATAACAATCGCTTGCTATTTGCGTGAATGTTCTCATGTAAGCAGACCTTCAGAATTTTACGATATCTACTTTCTTCATCCTTCCAAAACGGCAAGAACGAACATTCCGTATCGTATAACTTTCTCTGATCATTCCTTGAGAAGTTCACCAACTGCATGGGATCATAAACTCTTCTCAACAAAATCTTCTTCTCTGAATCTGCATACATTTTGGCTTCACCAGAAATGCGATCAATCTCCCAATTATTCATTTCATCTAAGGCATCTTGTAGCCACTTCTTGGCAGGGACCTTGATCATACATTTGATATCACGTTGAATGTACTCAACACTTTTATCTGGCTTCACCACCTTCTTCTTTCGTCTTGGTTCAATATGAAAATTTGGTTTTTCAGAGTTTTTCATATTCGACCTCAACTTGAAATCTTCATGAAGGTTCTTACTAACCACATCTGCAAGACCATAACCACTTGGATTGATAATCCTGTTATTTCCTAGTTCATGCAAGTCTTCTTCACACAGACTTCTGAAATGTCTCTCACTCCATGCCAAATACTGACAACCATCTGGTCTCTTGAGAATGAACAGCTTCAGTTCTTCATCATAAAACCAACTCCAGATAATCGTCTTGTATTTTGCAGCATTTTTGTCCGAGATATGAGTCCAAAACACAGAGGGTCTCAGAGTATCCCTAGTGACTATAAATTCACTAACTCTCTGACCAGGTACATATCTATCAATCACCTGTGATGGATCATCATCTCTGAGAGGCACTGGAAACTCAGCAGGATCAAATGGTCTTGTCAAATTGATCTCATAAGCAAAAGGAACCAATACATCTTGAACTTTAGCAAATACTACAAAGTTTAAAACTTTAGTACTGCTACTAAATGGAGCTTGTAGCATTCTTTCCTTTACTTCTTTTCTCTTCACTTCTAACACATCTCTTTCTACCACTGATGGCTCTTCAGGAATTGAGTCCCAAACATCATCAAAACCATAAGGTTTCTTGAACATGTTTAGATCCGGTTCAGGAATAATCTCACCTTCCTCAAGCTCATCTCCATCAAAGAGTAATTCCGTATCATCTGTATCATCTGATAAGATTACACAAAATAACACCAGAATATAATGATTAATCATGATAATAAAGATGAAATATAATTGCATTGAAATAAGATAAATTACATTTACATGTCATAACTTATTACATGCAACCTAAAATACAATTCATCTAATCATTATCAACATCATAAGTTGAATCAGAATCAGAATCAGATTCCAAAGCAGTTTGCTTTTGAATCTGTAATTCTTTTTCTCTTTCAGTAACAGCTACTTGTTGTTTATCTAACAAGACATCAAATACATCATGAAATGCGTTCTCTTCAGAATAATAGTCATGTCCAAATTTTGCTTCAACTTCACGCTTTAATCGTTCAGTTTCAGCTTCAACTTGATCATCACTTAAATAATCTATTGATTTCGAAGAATTACCTGAGCTGTCAAGTGCTTCAATGATCTCAGCATCTCGAGGCGCACTTGATTCTCCAGCAGCTCCAGATGTACCAACGTCAGTATTATCTCCTGCAGCCTCCCCCTGAATCTCAACACCCTTTCCTTTGTCAGAAACTGGGCGAGAATCACTCCTGTTCCCAGCATTATCAGCATCATCATCATCATTTTGACGTCTTGACTGAGCACCTGACAATCTGCATATATCTTCAGGAACATCTCCCCCTTGATTCTTGACCCAGTCTATAAGAAAAGTCAAAGCAGCTCGGGTATTTGTAAGATCAGACTCTAAAGTATGAACCCGAGCCTCAAGAGCATCAATACGCTGAACTAGAGGAAGAGGAGGAGCAACTGGCAATCTGGGCAATACAGATCGGGCAGGAGGCATCAGTGGATGCAACTGCACACTACCAGCAACAGGAGAGTTCGGTCCTGTAAAACCACCAGGAATAGCAGCAGGTGAAGTAGCCTCATAAATACGCGCATGCTTAGTTCTGCGATACGTAAGAGGAGCATCCAATGTCCTCTTAGGGCTCTTGGTATGAGCAGGACTTGACATATTTACCGGATCATTGATGTCTTCAAGAAGTTTGGCTAATTCAGGATCGTTTTGAGCAGCAACTTCAGGATCAATACTTGTATCAAACTCCTTAGCCATATCCCGTTGATCAACATGAACGGATTGAGCCGCATCAGAACCTGCAGGAGAGGAATGACATGCTTTGCTTCTACGTTCCCTGCGTAACTCATCTGATAAGATTACACAAAATAACACCAGAATATAATGATTAATCATGATAATAAAGATGAAATATAATTGCATTGAAATAAGATAAATTACATTTACATGTCATAACTTATTACATGCAACCTAAAATACAGTTCATCTAATCATTATCAACATCATAAGTTGAATCAGAATCAGAATCAGATTCCAAAGCCATTTGCTTTTGAATCTGTAATCCCTTTTCTCTTTCAGTAACAGCTAATCTAAATCTAACATCAGAATCAGAATCAGAATCAGAATCAGAATCAGAATCAGAATCAGAATCAGAATCAGAATCAGAATCAGAATCAGAATCAGAATCAGAATCAGAATCAGAATCAGAATCAGAATCAGAATCAGAATCAGAATCAGAATCAGAATCAGAATCAGAATCAGAATCAGAATCAGAATCAGAATCAGAATCAGAATCAGAATCAGAATCAGAATCAGAATCAGAATCAGAATCAGAATCAGAATCAGAATCAGAATCAGAATCAGAATCAGAATCAGAATCAGAATCAGAATCAGAATCAGAATCAGAATCAGAATCAGAATCAGAATCAGAATCAGAATCAGAATCAGAATCAGAATCAGAATCAGAATCAGAATCAGAATCAGAATCAGAATCAGAATCAGAATCAGAATCAGAATCAGAATCAGAATCAGAATCAGAATCAGAATCAGAATCAGAATCAGAATCAGAATCAGAATCAGAATCAGAATCAGAATCAGAATCAGAATCAGAATCAGAATCAGAATCAGAATCAGAATCAGAATCAGAATCAGAATCAGAATCAGAATCAGAATCAGAATCAGAATCAGAATCAGAATCAGAATCAGAATCAGAATCAGAATCAGAATCAGAATCAGAATCAGAATCAGAATCAGAATCAGAATCAGAATCAGAATCAGAATCAGAATCAGAATCAGAATCAGAATCAGAATCAGAATCAGAATCAGAATCAGAATCAGAATCAGAATCAGAATCAGAATCAGAATCAGAATCAGAATCAGAATCAGAATCAGAATCAGAATCAGAATCAGAATCAGAATCAGAATCAGAATCAGAATCAGAATCAGAATCAGAATCAGAATCAGAATCAGAATCAGAATCAGAATCAGAATCAGAATCAGAATCAGAATCAGAATCAGAATCAGAATCAGAATCAGAATCAGAATCAGAATCAGAATCAGAATCAGAATCAGAATCAGAATCAGAATCAGAATCAGAATCAGAATCAGAATCAGAATCAGAATCAGAATCAGAATCAGAATCAGAATCAGAATCAGAATCAGAATCAGAATCAGAATCAGAATCAGAATCAGAATCAGAATCAGAATCAGAATCAGAATCAGAATCAGAATCAGAATCAGAATCAGAATCAGAATCAGAATCAGAATCAGAATCAGAATCAGAATCAGAATCAGAATCAGAATCAGAATCAGAATCAGAATCAGAATCAGAATCAGAATCAGAATCAGAATCAGAATCAGAATCAGAATCAGAATCAGAATCAGAATCAGAATCAGAATCAGAATCAGAATCAGAATCAGAATCAGAATCAGAATCAGAATCAGAATCAGAATCAGAATCAGAATCAGAATCAGAATCAGAATCAGAATCAGAATCAGAATCAGAATCAGAATCAGAATCAGAATCAGAATCAGAATCAGAATCAGAATCAGAATCAGAATCAGAATCAGAATCAGAATCAGAATCAGAATCAGAATCAGAATCAGAATCAGAATCAGAATCAGAATCAGAATCAGAATCAGAATCAGAATCAGAATCAGAATCAGAATCAGAATCAGAATCAGAATCAGAATCAGAATCAGAATCAGAATCAGAATCAGAATCAGAATCAGAATCAGAATCAGAATCAGAATCAGAATCAGAATCAGAATCAGAATCAGAATCAGAATCAGAATCAGAATCAGAATCAGAATCAGAATCAGAATCAGAATCAGAATCAGAATCAGAATCAGAATCAGAATCAGAATCAGAATCAGAATCAGAATCAGAATCAGAATCAGAATCAGAATCAGAATCAGAATCAGAATCAGAATCAGAATCAGAATCAGAATCAGAATCAGAATCAGAATCAGAATCAGAATCAGAATCAGAATCAGAATCAGAATCAGAATCAGAATCAGAATCAGAATCAGAATCAGAATCAGAATCAGAATCAGAATCAGAATCAGAATCAGAATCAGAATCAGAATCAGAATCAGAATCAGAATCAGAATCAGAATCAGAATCAGAATCAGAATCAGAATCAGAATCAGAATCAGAATCAGAATCAGAATCAGAATCAGAATCAGAATCAGAATCAGAATCAGAATCAGAATCAGAATCAGAATCAGAATCAGAATCAGAATCAGAATCAGAATCAGAATCAGAATCAGAATCAGAATCAGAATCATTTTCAGACTCAACCGAAACATCATGAACCGCTTTCGTTCGATTTTCATTTCCAGAATCAGCCTCAACACTATCATATCCATCATCACCACCATCATTCCCACTATCAGAATTATCATCAGAACTGTCATCTGAACTGTCATCTGAACTCTCTTCATCATGACTTCATCATGAACTCATCAGAACTGTCATCTGAACTGTCATCTGAACTCTCTTCATCTTCATGATCAGAGTTGGCTTCATCATCTACTAACATATCATCCTCAAAACGAGAGCGATAATTAGGATTAATCAGATGACCAAATAGTGGTGGATCAGTCAGACCAGCCACATTTCCTGTGTTAGCTGCCAAATCAGCATATAAACGTAATGGCCAAACATGAGGTACATAATGAGGACCTTGATCAAATATCAAGTTAGGACAAAAATGCCTAACAATTGCCATAACAAAGCGTGGATACAAAAGAAACCTATTTCTCGGTTTGGCATTAATTTGACCAATAAACTCATAAAAGAAGAATGTAGAAAACGGATAAGGACGATTATAAACCAAGGCAATCATTTGTGAAGAAAGCTGAGCAGAAAGTTGATCAAACCCCGCCTTACGATTACTCAGACTTACTAACAACACGTAAGCAAGATATCTCCAGCGTCCTTGAAATCCACTCTTATCGAATGGAAGCTTTATCTGACCAGCAAACCCCATTCTTTGAAAGCACCTACGAATAAAATCAAACTCATACGCTAATTCTACTGCTTCGTCTGATTCCTCACCTAAGTGTAGAATTTCACGAAGTGTCGCAGCATTAAAATCAAAAGTAGTTCCTGCAACAGTTGCTCGAATAATGCTTCTACCATCAACCATAACTTGATGAGCAGTTCTCCAAAAATCATCAATGTACTGCCTAATCAATCTTGGTGAGTGACAGAATGCAAAAGACAGTCTTGAACGAGCAATAAAGGTAAACATTTCATGATAGTGTTCGGAATTATGCTGATCGGGATCCAGATTTAAAGCCAAGTTGTGCTTTTTAAAGAACTGACGAGGTGCAAGAGCCATTTCTGCAAAACAAATCATGATATAAAAACAGTTATTAGTACAAGAGATGAATTGCAGGTTAAATAAACTTAATCACTAATTTCATAAGTTAAATTGTTCGAAATTAGTCGTTAAGTTCGTTTAGCTAAGATTGAACGAAGATAGTCATTAAATTCGTTAGTTATGACTGAACGAAGATAGATTTTAAATTCGTTAGTTATGACTGAACGAAGATAGATTTTAAATTCGTTAGTTATGACTGAACGAAGATAGATTTTAAATTCGTTAGTTATGACTGAACGAAGATAGATTTTAAATTCGTTAGTTATGACTGAACGAAGATAGATTTTAAATTCGTTAGTTATGACTGAACGAAGATAGATTTTAAATTCGTTAGTTATGACTGAACGAAGATAGATTTTAAATTCGTTAGTTATGACTGAACGAAGATAGATTTTAAATTCGTTAGTTATGACTGAACGAAGATAGTTTAAATTCGTTAGTTATGACTGAACGAAGATAGATTTTAAATTCGTTAGTTATGACTGAACGAAGATAGATTTTAAATTCGTTAGTTATGACTGAACGAAGATAGATTTTAAATTCGTTAGTTATGACTGAACGAAGATAGATTTTAAATTCGTTAGTTATGACTGAACGAAGATAGAGTTTAAATTCGTTAGTTATGACTGAACGAAGATAGTCATTAAATTCGTTAGTTATGATTGAACGAAGATAGTCATTAAATTCGTTAGTTATGACTGAACGAAGATAGATTTTAAATTCGTTAGTTATGACTGAACGAAGATAGATTTTAAATTCGTTAGTTATGACTGAACGAAGATAGATTTTAAATTCGTTAGTTATGACTGAACGAAGATAGCTTTGAAAGCATAAATAAGTTCGTTTGTCACTAGAACTACTAAGTTCGTTTGAAGGAAAAGGTCTAAGTTCGTTTAACACCATCTAAGTTCGTTTGAAGGAAAAAGTCCTAAGTTCGTTTGAAAAAACTAAGTTCGTTTACTAGAACTACTAAGTTCGTTTGAAGGAAAAAGTCCAAGTTCGTTTAACACATCTAAGTTCGTTTGAAGAAAAGCTAAGTTCGTTTGAAGGAAAAGGTCTAAGTTCGTTTAACACCATCTAAGTTCGTTTACATCTAAGTTCGTTTGAAGAAAATCTAAGTTCGTTTGAAGGAAAAAGTCCTAAGTTCGTTTAACAACATCTAAGTTCGTTTGAAGGAAAAAGTCCTAAGTTCGTTTGAAGGAAAAAGTCCTAAGTTCGTTTGAAAAACATCTAAGTTCGTTTGAAGAAAAGTCCTAAGTTCGTTTGAGAAAAGTCTAAGTTCGTTTGAAGAAAAGTCCTAAGTTCGTTTGAAAAAATCTAAGTTCGTTTGAAGAAACTACTAAGTTCGTTTGAAGGAAAAAGTCCAAGTTCGTTTAACAACATCTAAGTTCGTTTGAAGGAAAAAGTCCAAGTTCGTTTAACAACATCTAAGTTCGTTTGAAGAAAAGTCCTAAGTTCGTTTGAAGGAAAAAGTCCTAAGTTCGTTTAGACAACATCTAAGTTCGTTTGAAGGAAAAAGTCCTAAGTTCGTTTGAAGAAAAGTCCTAAGTTCGTTTGAAGAAAAGTCTAAGTTCGTTTGAAGAAAAGTCCTAAGTTCGTTTGAAGAAAATCTAAGTTCGTTTGAAGAAAATCTAAGTTCGTTTGAAGGAAAAAGTCCAAGTTCGTTTAACAACATCTAAGTTCGTTTGAAGGAAAAAGTCCAAGTTCGTTTAACAACATCTAAGTTCGTTTGAAGGAAAAAGTCCAAGTTCGTTTAACAACATCTAAGTTCGTTTGAAGGAAAAAGTCCAAGTTCGTTTAGAACTACTAAGTTCGTTTGAAGGAAAAAGTCCAAGTTCGTTTAACAACATCTAAGTTCGTTTGAAGGAAAAAGTCCAAGTTCGTTTAACAACATCTAAGTTCGTTTGAAGGAAAAAGTCCAAGTTCGTTTAACAACATCTAAGTTCGTTCACTAGAACTACTAAGTTCGTTTGAAGGAAAAAGTCCAAGTTCGTTTAACAACATCTAAGTTCGTTTGAAGGAAAAAGTCCAAGTTCGTTTAACAACATCTAAATTCGTTCACTAGAACTACTAAGTTCGTTTGAAGGAAAAAGTCCAAGTTCGTTTAACAACATCTAAGTTCGTTTGAAGGAAAAAGTCCAAGTTCGTTTAACAACATCTAAGTTCGTTTGAAGGAAAAAGTCCAAGTTCGTTTAACAACATCTAAGTTCGTTTGAAGAAAATCTAAGTTCGTTTGAAGGAAAAAGTCCAAGTTCGTTTGAAGACAACATCTAAGTTCGTTTGAAGAAAAGTCCTAAGTTCGTTTGAAGAAAAGTCCTAAGTTCGTTTGAAGAAAATCTAAGTTCGTTTGAAGGAAAAAGTCCAAGTTCGTTTGAAGACAACATCTAAGTTCGTTTGAAGAAAAGTCCAAGTTCGTTTGAGAAAAGTCTAAGTTCGTTTGAAGAAAATCTAAGTTCGTTTGAAGGAAAAAGTCCAAGTTCGTTTAACAACATCTAAGTTCGTTTGAAGGAAAAAGTCCAAGTTCGTTTAACAACATCTAAGTTCGTTTGAAGGAAAAAGTCCAAGTTCGTTTAGACAACATCTAAGTTCGTTTGAAGGAAAAGGTCTAAGTTCGTTTAACACCATCTAAGTTCGTTTAACATTCAAGTTCGTTTAAACATCTAAGTTCGTTTGAAGAAAAGCTAAGTTCGTTTGAAGGAAAAGTCTAAGTTCGTTTAACACATCTAAGTTCGTTTGAAGGAAAAAGTCCAAGTTCGTTTAAAAATCTAAGTTCGTTTGAAGAAAAGTCCTAAGTTCGTTTGAAGGAAAAAGTCCAAGTTCGTTTGAAGAAAATCCTAAGTTCGTTTGAAGGAAAAAGTCCAAGTTCGTTTGAAGAAAATCCTAAGTTCGTTTGAAGGAAAAAGTCCTAAGTTCGTTTGTCACTAGAAAATCTAAGTTCGTTTGAAGGAAAAGTCTAAGTTCGAAATTAAACCCTAAATTCAAGATAAAATTCAAAATAACAAGTATCACATTGATTATTTTTCACTAATTACATGAACTGTTAAAGTAAATAACTACTCTAAAAACACGTTCATGTATTATTCCTTCACGTGCACATATCTGCTACACACCTATTGTCACTACACACCAAGGATCGTAACTCCATGATATCATCCGTATGAATAACAATATATTTGCAGAAAACAGCACTCTAACTTAATCTTCTTAACCTGAATACTGCACACTTGACAAAAACTCATTAACGCATTGAGAACAAAACAAAACATAGTAATGCAGAAAATTCAAGCTAAAATCATACAAAAACAGGGTTAACAGATACGAAATAACAATGAATCTAACAAAAGATCAAGGGAGGTCATTTCATCATCAAACCCTAAAATGTCACCAAGTTATAAAATAAATCCTTAACTTGTAACAACTGAAAATTTGTGAGATTTCAAATAGAATCTCTCGTGCAATAAGAACTTATAAAAAATACTTATTTTGACTCAATAAAAATAATTCAGAATAAAAATAACAGAATAATAAACTAAGCTATTCACTAATTAACTTGAATATATTCATCATTTATTCATTATTTTCATGATGTTTGGTTACTGCTGACTAGATCAGTTTAGCAATTACATAAGCCTGTGGGTGAGAAATAATTCTCTTATTATTAGTTATGAACAGTGACCCAACAACGATTACCGGTATGTTTGTCCTCTTAAACACTCGGTACTTCCAGTTTCCCTTTGGGTTTGTGGCACTTTCGTATTACTTGAGCCAAGGACAGTCACCATGTAACTTAGTAAGTTACTCATGCCACAATTATAGGTTTGCGAACTTATGTGACCCACAGTCAAGCATACACTTAAAATATCATTTCTATTATCCCGCCAAATTGAAGACACCAATTTCAAATGTGCACATCACAGTAAAGAGCTCGAAATGGAAAACCACAAGGAGACTCCTACCCTCGAAGAAAATTCAAAGGCCTATGAGAGGGACACACCCAGAAAAACCAGTAGAATTCGCAGTGGCAAGACAATAAAAGATCATTTTCTAAACTTAAACAAATTAATGTTCATATCAGAAAATCTTCTTTTGAAACAAACCACACAACCTCATCAAAAATTCTCATTACGAATTCGGCAAAACATATACTCAGAATTTCAAATAGAATCTCTCGTGCAATAAGAACTTATAAAAAATACTTATTTTGACTCAATAAAAATAATTCAGAATAAAAATAACAGAATAATAAACTAAGCTATTCACTAATTAACTTGAATATATTCATCATTTATTCATTATTTTCATGATGTTTGGTTACTGCTGACTAGATCAGTTTAGCAATTACATAAGCCTGTGGGTGAGAAATAATTCTCTTATTATTAGTTATGAACAGTGACCCAACAACGATTACCGGTATGTTTGTCCTCTTAAACACTCGGTACTTCCAGTTTCCCTTTGGGTTTGTGGCACTTTCGTATTACTTGAGCCAAGGACAGTCACCATGTAACTTAGTAAGTTACTCATGCCACAATTATAGGTTTGCGAACTTATGTGACCCACAGTCAAGCATACACTTAAAATCGACAGAGCATTAGAATTCTTAACCAGATGTGTTTATAAGCGTTACAACTTTGAAAGTCACCATGGTTAATGATCTTACGATCAAGGGTCAGAACAAACACATTTGATGCGTAGTGCATGATTCGAATTGGCTATTCTTCATTGCTTCTTTGAGATTAACTTCATTGATGAGCAGCAATTTGATACTTCAGAATTATTTGATGATACTTCTTGACTATTCTTCATGATTTCTTGATTCTTCGGTACTTTGATTTAGCCAATCGAGATCATGATGGTTTTAATAGTTGCTTTAAAAGCTAAAACCCATTTTGTTCTGTTTAGATTGACATACACGAATGCATGCGAATCCCCCCTATGGTTTACAAACACATCCAATCTCAAACCAAATGCTAAATCTTTCTCAAGTTTTAAGGATGGCACAATTCACTTGAAAAGTCCATATTCAAGGCCATATGCTGACGTGTTTCCCACAAGAACATTGTATAAATTAAGTTCAGATTGAAGGGAACCTTGGTACTTTGTGCCTACCGATATATCCTTAATTGTAATCACTGAACTGAGCAGTTATATTACGATTAAACAAGCTTAAAAGCTAAAGTATCGTCACGTCTAATCATTTAGTGCAATGACCTTACTTCATTTATTATATTTTTGGATTTTCCAATTTTTCTGATGTTTTTGGATTTTCAGACACTAGATATATACAAACTTATACTAAACCAACTCTTTTTGTATTTTAATGACTCTATCTATGTACGACTTAAACTACAAAGACTCGAAAAAATTTTAAGTTCTTTGAGAGAAACTACTCGGCATTCTTCATACCATTGAGTTGATATAACAACTCATGACGAGGTCTATCAAAAGCTTTAGTATAAAGATCAGCAAGGTTATCATCAGTAACAACCTTTTCTAAATGAATAAGCTTTTTCTCAAAACAGTCACGCAAAAAGTGATGCTTTATATCAATGTGCTTGGTGACTTTAAAGTTTTTCGGATTCTTGGTAAGATCTACATGAATTCCTTGACTATCAATAACGTGGCCTAAGAATTGTACCGTGCGAATCCAAAACTCGCATTTTGAAAACTTTGCGTACAATTCTTCCTTCTTGAGCAGTTCCAAAATTTTCTTCAGATGTACCTCGTGCTCTTTCTTGGTTTTGGAATAGATTAGAATGTCATCTATGAATACGATAACAAACCTATCTAAGTATGGTTTGCACACACGATTCATGAGGTCCATAAAAACCGTGGGTGCATTCGTCAATCCAAAGGGCATTACTTGAAACTCGTAGTGACCATAGCGAGTTCTAAACGTCGTCTTGGAAATGTCTTCATCCGCGACCCTTAATTGATGGTAACCGGATATAAGATCGATTTTCGAGTAGTAACTCGACCCTTGTAATTGATCAAATAAAGCATCGATCCTAGGAAGGGGATAACGATTCTTAACCGTTAGCTTGTTCAATTCTCTATAGTCTATACACATTCGAAAGGATCCATCTTTCTTCTTGACGAATAAGACTGGGCTCCCCAAGATGAGGAACTTGGTCGAATGAATCCTTTCTCTAATAGTTCTTGCAATTGACTTGCGAGTTCTTTCATTTCAGAAGGAGCTAAACGATATGGTGCTTGTGCCACTGGTTGAGCACCAGGCACTAAGTCTATTTTGAACTCTACTTCTCGGATTGGTGGAAGACCGGGCAAGTCCTCGGGAAAAAACTTCTGGAAAATCACGTACAATGGGTATGTCTTCAAGCTGCTTCTCTTGAGGCTTTTTCTCCGCTACGTGGGCCAGGATTGCCTGGTATCCCTTTCTCAGATACTTCTGGGTTTTTATGCAAGATATAATGTTACACCGTACTCCATTCTTATCGCCTTGGACAATCAACTTCTCACCGTTTGCATATGGAATTCGAACAACTTTTTTGTGACAGACTATTTCGGCTTGGTTTTTAGACAACCAGTCCATACCAATAATAACATTAAAACTTCCAGTTTCAATTGGTATTAGATCTATAGGAAATAGTTGTTTTGCTAATTCTAAGGTACAACCTTGAATTATGCTATTGGCTTCAATTAATTTACCATTGGCTAATTCTATGGAATATTTATTATTGAGAGGGGTAGGAGTAAGTGAAAGTAGAGGGCTAACTTTATTTGACACAAAACTTTTATCAGCACCGGTATCAAATAAAATAGAGACGTAATGGTTGTTCAGGTAAAACGTACCCGTGACGATGTTCGGGTCTTGGCGAGCTTCTCCCGCATTGATCATGAATGCCCTTCCTCTAGCATTGTTGTTGTTGTTGTTGTTGTTGTTGTTGTTGTTGTTGTTGTTGTTGTTGTTGTTGTTGTTGTTGTTGTTGTTCTTATTCTTGTTGTTGTTGTTGTTGTTGTTGTTGTTGTTGTTGTTGTTGTTGTTGTTGTTTTTGTTGTTGTTTTTGTTGTTGTTGGTGTTGTTGTTGTTGTTGTTGTTGTTGTTGTTGTTGTTGTTGTTGTTGTTGTTGTTGTTGTTGTTGTTGTTGTTGTTGTTGTTGTTGTTGTTGTTGTTGTTGTTGTTGTTGTTGTTGTTGTTGTTGTTGTTGTTGTTGTTGTTGTTGTTGTTGTTGTTGTTGTTGTTGTTGTTGTTGTTGTTGTTGTTGTTGTTGTTGTTGTTGTTGTTGTTGTTGTTGTTGTTGTTGTTGTTGTTGTTGTTGTTGTTGTTGTTGTTGTTGTTGTTGTTGTTGTTGTTGTTGTTGTTGTTGTTGTTGTTGTTGTTGTTGTTGTTGTTGTTGTTGTTGTTGTTGTTGTTGTTGTTGTTGTTGTTGTTGTTGTTGTTGTTGTTGTTGTTGTTGTTGTTGTTGTTGTTGTTGTTGTTGTTGTTGTTGTTGTTGTTGTTGTTGTTGTTGTTGTTGTTGTTGTTGTTGTTGTTGTTGTTGTTGTTGTTGTTGTTGTTGTTGTTGTTGTTGTTGTTGTTGTTGTTGTTGTTGTTGTTGTTGTTGTTGTTGTTGTTGTTGTTGTTGTTGTTGTTGTTGTTGTTGTTGTTGTTGTTGTTGTTGTTGTTGTTGTTGTTGTTGTTGTTGTTGTTGTTGTTGTTGTTGTTGTTGTTGTTGTTGTTGTTGTTGTTGTTGTTGTTGTTGTTGTTGTTGTTGTTGTTGTTGTTGTTGTTGTTGTTGTTGTTGTTGTTGTTGTTGTTGTTGTTGTTGTTGTTGTTGTTGTTGTTGTTGTTGTTGTTGTTGTTGTTGTTGTTGTTGTTGTTGTTGTTGTTGTTGTTGTTGTTGTTGTTGTTGTTGTTGTTGTTGTTGTTGTTGTTGTTGTTGTTGTTGTTGTTGTTGTTGTTGTTGTTGTTGTTGTTGTTGTTGTTGTTGTTGTTGTTGTTGTTGTTGTTGTTGTTGTTGTTGTTGTTGTTGTTGTTGTTGTTGTTGTTGTTGTTGTTGTTGTTGTTGTTGTTGTTGTTGTTGTTGTTGTTGTTGTTGTTGTTGTTGTTGTTGTTGTTGTTGTTGTTGTTGTTGTTGTTGTTGTTGTTGTTGTTGTTGTTGTTGTTGTTGTTGTTGTTGTTGTTGTTGTTGTTGTTGTTGTTGTTGTTGTTGTTGTTGTTGTTGTTGTTGTTGTTGTTGTTGTTGTTGTTGTTGTTGTGGTGTTGTTGTTGTTGTTGTTGTTGTTGTTGTTGTTGTTGTTTCTCTTGTTGTTGGACCCTTTTTGATCTCCAAACTTTTCTTCTGCTCTAGCTCGAATCTTTGCTTGATCAGCCAAGCTATTTGCCAAACGAATAGTAGTCTCGATATTTGCAGGTTCAGAAGAAATTACCAAATCCTGGAACTTTGATGGAAGTCCAGAGATATACTGCTCAATTTTCCTGTACTCTGGCGTAACCATGTTTGGGCAAAGAATTGTAAATTCATTGAAATGATTTGTATACTCGGATACATCATAGCCCTTTGTCTTTAAATCCCGAAACTCCATTTCCAGTTTCTGAATCTCACTTCTCGGGCAGTACTTATTTCTCATCCGTCTCACCAAATCTTCCCACGTTATTGCATAAGCAGCATCAATCCCCACCGTTGTAGCAAATTCATTCCACCAGGTAAGTGCATTATCTTGCAAGGTGCAAGTAGCATACTTGACCTTACAGTCTTCCGCACAATTACTGATACGGAATACAGATTCTATCTTTTCAATCCATCGGGTTAACCCGATGGCTCCTTCAATACCCTTAAAAGGTAGTGGTTTACATTGTTCAAATGCCCTGTAGGTACAACTGTTATGCGTACCATTTTTTCCATTAGTTCCGTTTGCTGCTTGGGCTGTGAAAGCTGCAGCTACACTCTGAGCTACTATTGTTGCGATATCAGCCGCAGACAATTTTGGTTCTCTTCTTGGCGCCATGATTCTTCAAGAAAAATAGGGAAAATCATAAGATACTTCTAAATGTCGTTATATAATCACATCACAATTATCATAACATAATAGTTATAACTAAAAGAAACGTAAATTAAGATAAAGAAAGTAGATTTATTGCATAACAGATATTGAGATATAAATATCTCAACAATCCATTATTTTATCAAAATTTACATTCCCCGGCATATCTGCCGTAAATAGTAGATAACCAAAAATGTACAGATAACTTTTACTGTGATGGACTAGATGAGTTTATAGTGGTGACTCTAGATATAGCCTCAAACACAGCCTCAAATCGTGTTATCTTCTCTTGCATTTCTAACACGGTATCTTCAAGACCATGAATCCTGAATTGGGCTCCCTCCATCTCACTCTCCAGTGTGACTATCATGTTACCCTGGTTTTCCACATGTGTCCGCAGTATGTTGGTTCTTTCTCTCAACTCTATAATACACCTTTCTGCTCGTAGTATGCATAAGACCAATGTAGGGACAGTGTCATGTAGGGGTTCCATAGTTAGTGCAGGAATATTGGTCGGACCGTCGGCTATTCTGAACTGGTTGGAGTTAAGGAGTCCTTCCTCGATTCTCCATTCCGCAAGAAATCTTGGTATTTCGTTTAGATTGCTAGATCGTCGCAGCCGCTGAGTGGGTGGTTCAAGATGGAAAGGTCGAAGACGTCGTGACTGAGGGCGGTTAAACACCGGGTATCTAGGCGTTTGGAACCTTCGTTGTAAAGATCGGGGTGGTCTTGAGGGACCTTCCCCTGACAAGTTCGGAAAAGTAACAGTAGGCGTAGTGACAGTAAGAACATTGGTGGTGACAACAGTGGATGTGATGTTCGGTACAGGGACAAGTGCGTTATCAGATTCTTCTCCAGAGTTATCGGTCTCCTCCACAGGTAGCTCTTGTACGTGTCGAGGAGAGTCGGGGGATACAGGAACTGGCGGGGCAGTTTCTTCCTCACGGTCGAATACAACTTCTCCAGTGAATACATACATTATTCTGTCACCGTACATAATTATATACGTGTATGTATAATATATATTAAGTTATACATATATTCCTAATACAAGTAGTCAAGTAAAATTGTAACTAATAGGAATATGCATGCAGGTATTGTTCTATGTGAGGTTATAGTCAGGTCCATCAATTTGCAACCCAGTTCACTATAACTTATGCTCTGATACCAATCTGTCACACCCGCCCTAGACGGGGTATGACGTACATGGATTCACAACACAAGATATACTGAACGACACAAAACGTTGTCGTTTTTAAAAAACATTTATACCAAAACATTGTTCACAAATTTATATTACAAATTATGAAAGATATATTATTCTTGAAAATATTTATTTAATATTAAACAATATTAAATAGTAGTCTGAGGCTTTAGCAAATTGATGAGTCAGTCCTAAAGCCTGAGGGTGGTCCATGGTTCATCATGTTGTATGCAGCGGAAAAATGTCCCATGTATAGAGTATCAGCTAATCACCTGAGAATACATGCTAAAATGTGTCAACATAAAGTTGGTGAGTTCCATAAGTTTTTCATATAGAAAATATAGTTTCACGATATACAGAGTTCAGTATGACCATTGCCTTACCGCAATGTCAAGTAGTTATGATACAATATAAAGCAAAGAGTATCATAGGTTTTTAATAGAAATATAGAGTATGAACCACAAGATTTAGAGTAACTATTTGATCTCACAATGGATCAAATATAATACAAGAGTAGATACTGTATACATCAAGTTCTAAGCTCATGAACCGAAACTAGACAAGTGTGTGTTTATTTGCCTCCGGAATAGGTACCTTGTTCAGGGTACCCTAAGTTTTCCAGATATATATACATCCGTTTAACCAGTTGGCATGACCAACCCGGATGGGGGTGCCTACCCCAATAGTACTATTCAATATACCCACGTTTATGTTTCCATAATTAATCGTTCATGATAGAGAGGACTTCAGGTGAACAGAGCAACTTAGAATCAACCATATATACATTTCTGAAGTACTTGTGTTCATCATAACAGTAAAGAGTTTGTATTTTATCCCAAAGGTAAAATAAAGTGGAGTTACAAAATATATAATATAATATATAACTTTGTAAATATACATATAAGTATAACAAGTAGTTTTTATGCATGTATCTCAGTCCCCGAAATAAATCATATAAAAAAATTAAAAAGGGAATATGGAAACTCACTTTGGTAGTAAAAAAAATAGTGTAATTAGCTTGCAACAATATATATAGTGTTCTCTTGGCTTAAGACTGTGAATGGATTAATAGCGAAACGCGAAGAAGGTTTGTTA
>CM067172.1:12861483-12863983 GCA_034093135.1 Erigeron breviscapus | reverse complement strand
ATGGAGCTTTATAATTGGCTAATAAATTATTGATATAACTCTCTTTTAATATAGAGAAAATAAAAAATAAATGATTTTTTTTGTCTACATGAGTACATGACTACTTTAAAAGGTAAGGTGTGGTGGCTGGGTGTAACATCCGTGAGTTTTGACCGTTTGACTTTATGTGTAATTTGACTAACAATTTGAGTTAATGAAATATTTGGGTCGTTTTGTGATTTAATGACAATGTGGTATGTTCGTCGGGTCGATAATATGTTTTAATCGGTGTTTAAATGCCTAACAATTGTATTTTGGTTTGAGAAAGGAAACGGGTTGGCCCGTGGGTCATCCACGGCCCACCAGCCCTCTTGACCCATTTCCCTCCCCTTATCTCTCCCTTCCACCACACATTCTATCTCTTCTCTCTTTTCTTCTTTCTCTTTTTCCCTCTAAGTAAAAGCAAGACTATCCAATCTCATTTCTTCTCTTCTCTAGCATCTTTTGGTGTTTTGGGCTTAGTTTAACTCGAGAATCATTGTCATCTTCATCTCATTATCGTCTAAGCAAAGGATTTCATTTCTTAGTTCAAGGTTTTACCCATTTTGACCCAATTTGAGTTCTAGCTCGGAAAGGAAGTTTTGGTAAGTCTAATTCATCCCATTTACTTCTATTTATGTTAGTTTACTCATTTCTAGTCATCTCGTACTTTTACAAGTCTTAAATCGGGTCGAAATGGAATTAGGGTTAAATTAGGGTTTCGGTTTGGGTTGAATGATTTGGAAGTGTTCTTGATGTTTTGGAATGGAAATTTGTAATGGGTTATGTGTATTTATGTTTAATGGCACTTAGTTAAGCTTCAAAATGAGTTTCAAGCTCTTACAAAATCGTTTTGGTATGCTTTGGGTCGAATTTTGGGGTTTTGGTTCGTTTTCTGCACTTAGGGCTGCTGGTGCTGGTGCTGGGAATTGTCCCACTGCGGCGCAGTGAAGGGGCCTAGTCCCACTGCGGCGCAGTGGATTACCACTGCCCATTCTGCCTTGTTTTGGCCCACTGCGGCGCAGTGGCTTGGCTTTGCCCCACTGCGGCGCAGTGGATTCATTCTGGACATTCGCGCGCGTCAGTTTTCAAACGTTAATAACTTTTGATCCGTAAGTCCAAATAAGTCGTATGACCTATCGTTGGAATCGTAAGAGAGTCTAGTTTCACGTAGTAACCTTCATTTTGTATGAATCTTCGTGTATTTCTAAAAATGTCTAGTAAAAGTGTTATGTTTCACACTCGGTAATGTTAAGAAAGTAATTGTGGGTTCGTGACTCAACTTAAACCTAAGGAACCAACTTGTTTATGATTATAAAGTTGACATTATGATATATGGCATGCTTTGATAGGTTGTGAACACGTGGGGCCCAATACTCGCTATTAATCTTTTATTAACTCGACTTAAGCTTCTTTGCCGATCAAGGTGAGTTTCGTATCTCCCTACTCGCTTGAGATTCGGGCTGAAAAGTGTAAACTTGCGTGTTTACTTACGTTGTCGATTGATTGATTAATTTGGTTTAAATGTTGGATTGATGAGACGGTTATCACGTTTGAATGACTTGATTTATGTTTTGTTAAGTATTTCGTTAATATTAGGATAGACGTACATACATGAAAGTCGGTTATGCCTTCAAAGGGTTTTAGATGTGGTGGGAAGGCTGCGGGTGACCCTATACATAAGCATTTAGAACTTGATGAAAGTAGAATCCTCCGAAGTGTATGTACGCATTGTTGAGAGGAATTGACGGATGTTAGGAATGTGTTTGGAACGGATATATACGCCATGTTATACTTGACTGGTACGGTACACACTCAAGCATACTTTTATTGTTGCATTGGTGACGTTATTGACGCGCATTGATATACGTTGTGGTCTTACATACGTATGATACATGATTTGATGCTAATATTTCGCGTGCTCGTTTATTATACGCAATTACTTTGCCCTTATGATCTTGTAATGATTTGCTATTACGATTAGGTTAGTTGTACATACATGGAAGACGATGATACCTTTAATGAATTGTAGATGTGGTGGGAAGGCTGCGGGTGACCCTATATATAAGCATCTATGATTCTTTAAATGTAAAGGCGTATGAAATGTATGTGCATTGTAGTTTTAGATGATTTGTTGTACGATAGACTTGTGATTTGGTTGATGTACTTCCAAGTGCTTTACACTTGAGAACATGCTTTTGTACTTATTGATTGGTTGATGTACTTCCAAGTATACTTACTTGATGAATGGTTTCACGTACTTCCAAGTGTCATACACTTGAGATCACGCAATGTACGACGTACTACCAAGTTGTTAGACTTGAGAATATTGTGTTGGTAATGGTTTTGTTGTTGTCATGGTACTCTTAGGATGCGTTATCCGATGCCAAATTGTTGGTCATGCCTTTTATGCATTCAGCACTTACATTGATATTTACATCATTTGTGCATACTTATTACACAATTACATAACACCACAACA
>CM067172.1:12857230-12860483 GCA_034093135.1 Erigeron breviscapus | reverse complement strand
CATCAAATCTTCATCATAACCTATCCATATTCAATTTCATTTTCATCTATTCTCTTTAAATGGCACCTAGACAGTCAAGAACTAAAAATCTGCTTGCCAATGAATACATTCCTTCGGAAAATGTTGCTAGGGCACCTCATATCAATCTTGAGGCAAGTGCCATAAGAATCAATATGAATAACTGGATGGCAAGACTCTCTCTGTCCAGTGTTCATGATGCCCAATCGATTATTGGGAGATTAAACTCGTTCTTTCTTTCTTGCCCATTATATGGTGCATTAACATTGAATCCAGGAAGAATGTATCACGAGTACCTATGTGAATTCTGGTACTCTGCTCAATATGATGATGAAACTTCATCGATCAATTATACTCTCAAGGGAGGTACCAGATCACTTGGTTTCACTGCAAGTCTGCTCAGGTCTGTTCTACAGCTAAACTATTTTGACCAGAATGAGCTGCCTATTGAGCTTCCCACTGGTATCAATACAAGGGAAGTATGCAGGCTGATGGGGCATACAGATATATTGGATGAGCATGGGCAGCTATCCAGAAAGGGGACTATCTACATGAGCAAGCTGTCAGACTCATGGAGATATTTCTTCACACATATTGTTGAGTGTCTAGGAGGCAGTTCTGGAGGGTTAGACCAGATCAATCAAACCCACCTCCAGATTGCCTACTACTTGTGGTTTGGGCTTAGGGTGGACTTTGCCCAGATTCTTTTTGATGACTTGGTTGAGTGACTTAGGGTGAAAGGAAGAAAACCGTTCGTTCCTTATATTCGTTTCCTTTCCCTAATGTTTAAAAATGCTCTTGGCGACCAGTATGATATGGATACCACTCACTTTTCTGTGAGTGAGTATATGAGGGACCTGGTCAACCTCAGGTCTCCACTGGATGAGGTAGATATTCCTCAGTCCATGCTTTCCTTGCAAAGGGAAGAAGTTGAAATGGCTCCAGTTAAAGGACCATCTGGTGATGATGTACAGATAATAGAGGTTGTACAGCCAATTAGACAAGTTGCTCCAGAAGGTCAAGGTCAAGAAGTTGTTGAACCTTCCAGATGACCTAGAACTAATAGGCGTCTGATGAGAGCAGGACTCCAGGTGAATCCAGCAAGACATCCTGGTGATGTTATGAATCTGGATGGGTCACCAATTTTTGAATCTGAAGAGGTTGTTGGGCAGGAAACTGATGAACAAGCTGAAAATGTTGCCCAGATTGTAGAACAGGTTGTTGAGGAAGTTGAAGTAGATGTTCAGACTGATGAACATATTTCTGGTGAGCAAGAGGCTCCAATTGACTTAAATGTTGAGGCTGGTGAACAGGTAAATGTAGAGACTGGTGAACAGTCTGGTGAACAGACAGTTGGGATTGCTCAAGAATGGGATGATGTTGACTCCCCAATGTCTGAAGGCTTTGATGTTAACTTGAATTTTCTGGGTGAAGATGTACAAGAAGAAGAAAATCTACCAGAAATGCCAACACCTACACCAGAAATGCCACCACCAGAACCAAACATGCCACCACCACCACCACCTTCAATTCCAGAAAACACCCAATACTTCACTCCAGCAACCATTCAACCTTCACAATCTCAACCTCCTCCTCGTGCGCCGGAGTCACCAGTTGCAACGTCTGAAGCTGCAACTGAAGAGGACTGGGCACAAGTTCCTCTAATGACCAGATTACCCTCAACTCTTGAACCTCCCACTGGTCTCTCCACTTCTTCTTCTGCCGAGGTCCAAGGCCTTTTAAGTAAGGTGGCGGACCTGGAGAGATCACTCCAGACTTCATCTCAGGTTATTTCTGACTTCAAATCATTATTATCAAATAACCTGGCATCTGAGATGAATGTCTTTGCTGGAAATGAGAAGCTGGTTTATGAGAAGCTTGATGAACTGGTACTGGCCACAAACACCAACACTGAAAAGATCAAGGTGGCAGTCAAGGGATTAGAGACTAGGTTGGTTACTTCTGTTCAGACTGCAGTCACTGGCGAACTGGCAGGTCTGAAAGAAGATGTTCAGAATTTGGTTTTCAGGGTAAGCTCTCTGGAGAGTAGACCCACACTGGAACAGGGTGCAGTTGTTAGCACTATAAGTGATGAATGTACAAGGAAGTTCAGAAACAATATGTTGAAAGAATTATGTGAAGAAGTTTCTGGTACTGTTCTTCGTAGCATTTATGATGGGGTGTTACCCCAAGTCGAAAAGTTACTGGATGAGAAGTTGCCAAAACACTTGCCTAAAGCTGTTGCAAATGTTCAGAAGGAAGTGCAGGCACTCAAGAAAGTTGTGTCTGAAACAACTCCAGTAGAAGGTATAACTTTTGGTCCACTAGACAGACTCATGCTTGAACAATTGTGGAATGATCTCAAGTCAAAAACTGGAGATCGTTCCAAGGGGGAAAGGTCGTCTGGTGACCAAACTGAAAGACAAAGAGCATATGGCACTGAAGCCGGGCTTACTGAAAGACAAAGAGCATATGGCACTGAAGCCGGGCTCTTAACTGAAGAAGCTACTGGTACTGAAGCCAGTGAGCCCCAGTTTGAGACCTTCCCAGATATTGCAACTACACTGAAGGCTATTAAAGGAAAAGAAAAAGTGGTATCTGGTGAAGAGGAAGAGCATACTGAAGATGCTGATGATAAAACATTAAGGAAGTTAGAACAAGAATGCATCATGATAGAGATTTTTAAAAGAAATCAAAAGGATGAACTGCTGGCCCATCAAAGGGAGATGGCAACAATGGGGACTCTGGACTCTTACAATGCTGGAAGGTTAGGCATTAACATTGAAGTTTATAAAAAGATGAAAGATGACCCCAGAGTTCATCAATGCCTAAATGCATTAGATGATGTTCATGTACGATCATTCTACGCTGAAGAAGAACAGGTATATGATTCAATTATTTATGGCGTGAGTGTACCAGAACTCATCAAACAAAGAAAGGATGAACTGGTAAGTCTCCAGAAAAAGATAAGAAAGAATGCTGGTGCTCTGGAGATAGAGTACAGAAAGAGACTTACTGGTTTACCAAAGTTGACTGCCAGACAAATCAAAGCAATCAAAGATTCTGATGTAAGCAATTTCATTCCCCTGGACACTTCTCGAAAAATAAATCGTCAAGAACTCCAATCTGCTGTAGAGCAAAGGAGAGTGTCCAAGGATACTGAAGCTTTGATCCAGCAAGCCAAGCTGAAAGAAAAATACAATGAGATGTTGAATTTCAGGGCTGATGCAAGAAG
>CM067172.1:12784730-12852230 GCA_034093135.1 Erigeron breviscapus | reverse complement strand
ATTTATAATACTCTTAATGAAATTATTTACAACATACATCCCTCAACCCTTAAAATAACTTACTTTTACAGTTATAACCACACCGTTACCGCCACTACCACTTGTTGCCGTCACCATCACTCGTCGCCGCCACCACCATCGCATTGCGTGGGTACCCCTCTCATTATGTATTAAACATACGAGTCTATTAGTTACATGTACAAATCACTTTCCATATTATATTTCGTCTTTTTTAACACCCAAAATGGCAAAATAACAAGTAACAGATTGTAAGTGCACGTTCTGGTGCACATTTTGTGTCCGATGCATCTCAATTAATGGGCTGTTTTGCTAGATGTGTTGACCACGAGTTTAGGTCAAACACGTGTTGATTGACCACGAGTTTAGACCAAACTCGTGTGGAGGCCACGAGTTTAGACCAAACTCGTGTGAACAGTAACACGAGTTTGACTAAACACGTGTTACTGTAGCACGCGTTTGGAAGCTCACGAGTTTGAAGCCCAGCCCATTTCTAGCCTATAAATAGAGATCTTAGGTTTCGGTTTTTGGTTGATGATTTTAGTTGCAACAGATTTCATTCACTAGGTTCTCGAGGTAGAGATCTATACCTCGAGATGCCGCCCATATTATTCGATTATCAAGAGTCGTCTCGTTGATTGTAATCCGTAATCATCGTAGATGTATTGTAAACGGATTTATTCATTGTAATCATTCGACTAATGATAAAGGAATCAGATTTATATCTCCTGTTCATATTGATTTCGTGTTCATATTTATGTGTTTCATTCAATTACCTCAATAACGATTATGTTTGGATTCCGCACTTACATAGTCGTTGGAATCGCGAATCGATCGGTCCTAAGGAACTTTCACAGATATACTAGATAAAACTATATATCAGAAAAAAATAGGAAAACGTATTTGTCATTTGCTTTCTTTTAAGGAAAGCAACAAAGTACAATAAAACCTGACATCAGGCCCTACTTCCTAAAACTCATCTTCTCATTTTATCTTATTTTCTTACATAACTTGTATTTTAAACGGTCTAAAAAAAATATACCTTCGTAAAAATTTGTATAAAGGGATATTATACGTCCACATAAAGTAGTCTATAAATAATATCCACCTAAAAAACATGATTTCACATGAAAATCAATTAACACACAACAAACAACATTGTACGTAATCTGTGTGTGTTTTGTTCCAAAAAAATGGGCACAGTAGAAGGCTCTAATGTACCTCTTCTTCTTTCAACTAAAGAAGAAGATGATCATGACACTATTTCATGCACTAATGAAACATCTTTGTTACTAAAATTTACAAAATTGGTTCTTAAATTTGCAATGTGGAAAATTTTCATCATTTGGGCTGCTTTCTTGTTTTTCCTTCCATTAGACCCGGTGAACGAATTGTATACGAAAGCCGTTTATGCTACAAATGGAACTCTATTTGGGATCACAGGTATATTATGAATGAAAATTCAATATTTATTAACTTCAACATGAATAACTGTTTTATATGTTTTTTTTTTTTTTGTATTTTAGGAAGCATCTTTTTGATATATAGTGGTCCATTGCTTATCATTGCGTTTTTGGCTATAATTCATCTGAGGATATCCGGGGAAGAAGTTATTCAAGAGTAATAATTTGTTAATTGTTTATTGTTTTTCGTATATGTCGTTGATCAATACGTCTAAGTTTGTATGTTTTTTTTTTTTTAAATTTTGGGTAGGAAAAAGAACAAAACTGCAAGTTTTCGATTATGGACATTTCCGGTGATCATAGAGGGACCGTTTGGGGTTGTTACTGCAGCCGAGTTGATTGGGATTCTGTTGTTTGGTGTTTATATCATTTGGGCTGTTGCAGCTTATACAGTCAAGAATATCGGTTTGTTGCCCTTGTTTAAAGTCACTGATGCAGGACAAAGGTACCAGTAATGCAATTAAGTAATTATGTTTTACTAAACTGATCCTTTTTAGTTTCCTATAGTAATTTTGTCACTTTTTATGGCTTACTTTAATATACAACTTATTCTATATATCCATTCCAAATGAATTTGATGGTTGATCAAATTTAAGTATGTTTATTGAGTTTGCGGTATGAGATACAAGCCTGTAAACAATAGTTGTAAGATAATGGATGTTATAGCCATCTTATAGAAAAATTTTCAATCAATCTGTCTTTGAGAGTTCTAAATTTAGGCCTAGATGACTCAAGTTCAATCAAAAATTTGCCTATTATGCCTATGTTAACCTTAAACGATATGATCATTTATTGGACTCTGCACTCAGACTTCGTCGTCATGCATCTAAGACGACTTTTTGTGTGGCAAGTATTTCTATTAGAGGTGATAATTTTGTTATTTTGACCCATATCAGATCAGTAAATTTGAGTTACATTTCATCTGAAACGGGTCAAGCAGATTAAGAAATTAGTTAAAAATGAGATGGGTTATTGTAACACCCCAAGCCAAGGCTCAGAATGTCACGGAAATCATATAGCGCAAGGTGGAATTACAATAGAACAACTAAATGCCATTAACGATTCGGTGAATCCAAAACATAGCAAAACAAGTAACAAAATACAACAGGAGTAAATAGCCATCAAAGATAACATAACAACATCTAAAGATGGCAAACGATCCTAAGTATAATGCAAAAGGGGGGGGTAAATGAATCCTTGATCCATGAGGTCCAAATCCGGGTTAGACAGCAAGCTAGCAAGCAACTAAACTCCACGCCCGGGGAGTACCTGATTACCTGAAAAGTGTACTAAGCATAGTCAACACAAGGTTGGTGAGTTCGTGGTAATGGTCCATAAAGAACCAACGTCAATAATCACAATATACGAGTAGAGGCTAAGCATGACTTACAGAGAGCCTCTAGGCAACACAATATCGTTCAACAACAAGATTACACAAAACAGTAAATGTGTAAGGAAAATGCACAAACGGTATATGAATCAATGTAAGTGCAAATGCATGAATAAGCCAACATGCCTATCCTATGCGTGAACGCCGGTCACCATGCAACGATACCCTTCTGTCATCACAATGAACAAGGCTGTATCTCAAAAACATCGAGTTATATATGTCTATATACTCGGAGTCATGACTACATCCAAAATGGGTGCATACATCTATGCACCAGGATGTCGGCAATCCCCTGCCGAGGGTTATCAACAATGTATGCAGTGCTTACAAACAAATGTAAATGCATACTTCATAAACCAACAACCAATATACGATAACCTGTGCCAACAATCAATATTCCTCAAACATAATCCAGCAATCAATGTATGATAACCAAAAGCCAACGATCAATAATCAACAAAACATGAGCCACTAATCACAATATAAACCAATGTTAGGTCCAGATTTAGTCCAGACTTACTGGACTGGCTCCAGACTGGACTACTGGAACCTTATTTAGGTTTGTTAAAGAAACTTGTTTTGCTGGTCTAGCTCCAGACCCGACTACTGGAGCTCACTGAAGATCTGACCAGAAAACATATTCTACTGGACCTACTCCAGACTTGGAATCTGGAGTTCCTCTAAAGATTTGTCCAGAAATAATTGAAGACTAGTGAGCATTTACTTGTACAGGTAATCTGGAGCATTCTCCAGATTAGCTCACTGAAGATCTGACCAGAAAACATATTCTACTGGACCTACTCCAGACTTGGAATCTGGAGTTCCTCTAAAGATTTGTCCAGAAATAATTGAAGACTAGTGAGCATTTACTTGTACAGGTAATCTGGAGCATTCTCCAGATTAGCTCACTGAAGATCTGACCAGAAAACATATTCTACTGGACCTACTCCAGACTTGGAATCTGGAGTTCCTCTAAAGATTTGTCCAGAAATAATTGAAGACTAGTGAGCATTTACTTGTACAGGTAATCTGGAGCATTCTCCAGATTAGCTCACTGAAGATCTGACCAGAAAACATATTCTACTGGACCTACTCCAGACTTGGAATCTGGAGTTCCTCTAAAGATTTGTCCAGAAATAATTGAAGACTAGTGAGCATTTACTTGTACAGGTAATCTGGAGCATTCTCCAGATTAGCTCACTGAAGATCTGACCAGAAAACATATTCTACTGGACCTACTCCAGACTTGGAATCTGGAGTTCCTCTAAAGATTTGTCCAGAAATAATTGAAGACTAGTGAGCATTTACTTGTACAGGTAATCTGGAGCATTCTCCAGATTAGCTCACTGAAGATCTGACCAGAAAACATATTCTACTGGACCTACTCCAGACTTGGAATCTGGAGTTCCTCTAAAGATTTGTCCAGAAATAATTGAAGACTAGTGAGCATTTACTTGTACAGGTAATCTGGAGCATTCTCCAGATTAGCTCACTGAAGACTTCACCCCCAGTCCAGATCTATTCTACTGAAGACATTCTGACTGAAGTCAAAGACTGAAGTCTGAAGGAAGAAGACTTAACAAATGGCGGAGTCCACTGGAAAGTCTTACCAGATCTGCACACTGGAGGATTGTTAGTGTTCTAGATCCTGCAAGTCTGAACACTAATATCGAGGATTGACTTTAGCCTTTAACACACTTTCCAAAGAACAATCCACTTGTTCTTTAACAAAGTATACGTGTGTTAAGGTGGTTGGATAATAGGATACACTTGCACTTGATGTGACTTTATCCTTATTCTTATCCAATACATTTAATGTTCTTGTCGGATCATTAAATGTATGCCAACCATATTTGTACGGCACAAATTCACTGGTGAATTTGTTGCCTATAAATACTAAGTCATTCCTTGAACAAAAATACTTTTAAGCATTCCTTTTGCATATAAGTGAATTTGTCCAAATACTCTCGATCTTAAACAGGGATACTTCACAACTTTAAGTATCTCGATCCCAAAGAGTTATTTGACAAACATAGATCATATTGTAATCATAGGTTGTTAGGATACTCACTTAATTGTGTTATCTTGATTCCGCAACAACCTTGTATTTTATTTACACATCAATAAATAAAATACCCATGAAACATACATAATGGTCCACTTTATTTGTTTATTGCTTTAAGTCTTGTATTACTTTGTTTATATATCTTGCATCTTTATTTACAAGTAATACTAGTCCATATCTAGTGATTATTAGACTTGTTGTATTTTACACTTTCTATTGGTTAACCATCTCGTTAATTAAGGGACTCACATTTGGTATCAGAGCAGAAGGCTAATCATTGCCTAGATCTGTTCTTGATGGCTAACCAAGAAAATACACAAGGTTTTAGTCTTGGTCCCGATCCTAATGTAAATATTCATGATCAAAATGAACCACAAAACGTTAATAACACTAATCCTCCACCTCCTCCTCCTACTCCTGCTTCTCCACACGTGCATGTGCACTACTCGAATAATCCTGTTCCTAAATTCAGTGGGAACAGTGATGAATTTGGTACGTGGAAGGCTAGGATGGTTTTGCATGTCACTGGTATTGAGAGGAACATGATGAAGATCTTAAACGAAGGTCCTTATGTACCTACATCACCTCTCAATCCACTTCTTGATCCTTCTGGATCTAGAAGGGGAAGGGAAAAGAGGGAGGAACATTGGTCAGAAGAGGAGAGGAGATTGGTGAATCTTGACACCCTCCTTAAAAACATGATCCTCGGGGCCGTTCCAGAAACCCTCATTCCCACACTAGTTCTTTTTCCTAGTGCCAAAACCATGTGGGATGAGCTTCTTAACCAACATGAAGGAGGAGATGACACCATTGTCACCAGAAAGGTCTCCTTAAACAAGAGGTATGAGTCATTTTTTGCTCAACCTAACGAGTCTCTCACTGGTACTTACACCAGATTTATGAGTATCATAAACCAATTGAGAGGTCTTGGGGTTGAGAAGGACAAGGATATACTTCTGGAGAAATTTTGTGACATTCTGCCCACCAAATGGTCTCACATGATACTTGTTTTACGACAAGGTAAAACTCTGCACACACACACTCTCTCAACTCTATATGGAGCCTTCAGGTACACTGAAGAAAATCAAGCTCAGAGAGTGGTTGCAGAACAAGATGCTTTTAACCATGCCTCCAGTACTCCTAAAGTGGTTAGTTATTCTGAACCACAAAGTACAGCACTGATATCTTCTGAGAATGTATTTTCTATGAAGAAGATGGTGTCTGAACTTATGGATTCTGGAGAGTCCAGTCAAATCTCTCCAGACTGTTGTGATGAAACTGAAGATGATGACCTTATTGCAATGATTGCTAAAACGTTTAACCGTTTCAAAGCAAGAGCAAATAAGCCATCTGGACAATTTGCATCCAGTTCTTCCACTGACAAGACCAATTTGACATGCTTTAAGTGTGGCAAAAAGGGTCATTTCATGAAAGAGTGCAGGTCCAACCAGTTTGCATCCAAGCCTGGTCCATTCTCTTCTAATAATAAGCCTGATGATAGCTATAAATTGAAATATAAAAAGCTTAAGGCCCAAATTGCTCTCATGGCACAACAAATGGAAACAAATAATAAGTGCATGATTGCTACAACTGAAGAGAAGTGGGTTCCTTCTGATGACTCATCTGTTGATGAAGAAGAAGAAAGAGATTGCTGTTACATGGCTCTGGAAGTTGATGAGCACCTGGTGAAGGAAGATGTCACATCTGGACGATGGGTGGACATAGTTATTAAAAAGGTTAGTGATTATGATAATGCAACTGACCAAGAACTAAAATTGGACATTGCTGAAGCTTTAAATTCTGATTTGATTTTTGTAGAAACTGTTAGATCTGATTGTGTAAATGGTCTAGAAACAGATTCTTCTGAAATAAATGCTTTAAAATCAAAATTAAAAGAGCTTCAAGACATTGAACTGGCATTTCAAGCCCAGGTTCTGGTAACTGAACAATTGATTCAAGAAAAGCAAGATCTTGAGATCATTCTAGAGAAAGAAAAACTGGTAATAAAGTCATGGCTAGAAACTAAAAAGCCATATGATGCTTCAGTTAAACAATTTCCTGCTCAAAAACGTGCATATTTAGATGGAAATACTAATGTTGCATCATTAATACCAGTAATCGATCGATTACCAGAGGTGTTAAGGCCCACAACTGTTTATGATATGCCTGAAACACCCAAGACCAATTTAGACCCAGTTCAATCCCCAGAGGTTAAGACTGGAGCTGTCCAGATGACTGCTCCAGTTAAAAAGGTGAAGCAGAATAGACCTTTACCTCAGACCAATCCCTTACCAAAGCCTTTGACTGGAAAGGCTAAGGTATCATCTGAAGAAAATATTTTGTCCAGGATAGAGAGCCAGATTCAAATTCTGACTCGTCAATCACAAAGTTTTAATGCAAGATTAAACTTTCTTGAGGGTACTTCATCTGGCCCTAGACAAAATACAAAACCTTTTTCAAAGAAAGACAAATTTATTTCTCCAGTTGAGAAAAATGAAAAGGTTTTAAAACCATCAACCCCAGTGGTCTTCTCTTCTAATAATAAGCCTGATGATAGCTATAAATTGAAATATAAAAAGCTTAAGGCCCAAATTGCTCTCATGGCACAACAAATGGAAACAAATAATAAGTGCATGATTGCTACAACTGAAGAGAAGTGGGTTCCTTCTGATGA
This sequence comes from Erigeron breviscapus, assembly GCA_034093135.1. Lineage (NCBI taxonomy): Eukaryota > Viridiplantae > Streptophyta > Magnoliopsida > Asterales > Asteraceae > Erigeron > Erigeron breviscapus. Next base: position 12,844,620 of record CM067172.1, on the reverse strand, counting down.
CTCATCTGTTGATGAAGAAGAAGAAAGAGATTGCTGTTACATGGCTCTGGAAGTTGATGAGCACCTGGTGAAGGAAGATGTCACATCTGGACGATGGGTGGACATAGTTATTAAAAAGGTTAGTGATTATGATAATGCAACTGACCAAGAACTAAAATTGGACATTGCTGAAGCTTTAAATTCTGATTTGATTTTTGTAGAAACTGTTAGATCTGATTGTGTAAATGGTTTCTAGAAACACAGCACTGATATCTTCTGAGAATGTATTTTCTATGAAGAAGATGGTGTCTGAACTTATGGATTCTGGAGAGTCCAGTCAAATCTCTCCAGACTGTTGTGATGAAACTGAAGATGATGACCTTATTGCAATGATTGCTAAAACGTTTAACCGTTTCAAAGCAAGAGCAAATAAGCCATCTGGACAATTTGCATCCAGTTCTTCCACTGACAAGACCAATTTGACATGCTTTAAGTGTGGCAAAAAGGGTCATTTCATGAAAGAGTGCAGGTCCAACCAGTTTGCATCCAAGCCTGGTCCATTCTCTTCTAATAATAAGCCTGATGATAGCTATAAATTGAAATATAAAAAGCTTAAGGCCCAAATTGCTCTCATGGCACAACAAATGGAAACAAATAATAAGTGCATGATTGCTACAACTGAAGAGAAGTGGGTTCCTTCTGATGACTCATCTGTTGATGAAGAAGAAGAAAGAGATTGCTGTTACATGGCTCTGGAAGTTGATGAGCACCTGGTGAAGGAAGATGTCACATCTGGACGATGGGTGGACATAGTTATTAAAAAGGTTAGTGATTATGATAATGCAACTGACCAAGAACTAAAATTGGACATTGCTGAAGCTTTAAATTCTGATTTGATTTTTGTAGAAACTGTTAGATCTGATTGTGTAAATGGTCTAGAAACAGATTCTTCTGAAATAAATGCTTTAAAATCAAAATTAAAAGAGCTTCAAGACATTGAACTGGCATTTCAAGCCCAGGTTCTGGTAACTGAACAATTGATTCAAGAAAAGCAAGATCTTGAGATCATTCTAGAGAAAGAAAAACTGGTAATAAAGTCATGGCTAGAAACTAAAAAGCCATATGATGCTTCAGTTAAACAATTTCCTGCTCAAAAACGTGCATATTTAGATGGAAATACTAATGTTGCATCATTAATACCAGTAATCGATCGATTACCAGAGGTGTTAAGGCCCACAACTGTTTATGATATGCCTGAAACACCCAAGACCAATTTAGACCCAGTTCAATCCCCAGAGGTTAAGACTGGAGCTGTCCAGATGACTGCTCCAGTTAAAAAGGTGAAGCAGAATAGACCTTTACCTCAGACCAATCCCTTACCAAAGCCTTTGACTGGAAAGGCTAAGGTATCATCTGAAGAAAATATTTTGTCCAGGATAGAGAGCCAGATTCAAATTCTGACTCGTCAATCACAAAGTTTTAATGCAAGATTAAACTTTCTTGAGGGTACTTCATCTGGCCCTAGACAAAATACAAAACCTTTTTCAAAGAAAGACAAATTTATTTCTCCAGTTGAGAAAAATGAAAAGGTTTTAAAACCATCAACCCCAGTGGTCTTCTCTTCTAAGACCACTATTGAACATAGTGAACTAGACCAGATTGCCCCAGGGACCTATAAGGGAGGGTCCAGTGAACGTTCAGACTCGTGCTGGTAAAAGATACACCCTGGTGATCATAGATGAGTTCTCCAGATATTGTTGGGTGATCTTTCTGAGGTCCAAAAGTGAAGCTGCTGCTGAAATCATCAGTCTTATCAAGCAAATTGAGCTCAAGTACAGTCGAAAAGTGTGTCAGTTAAGAAGTGACAATGGAACAGAATTCCAGAATGCAACTCTGGAGTCATTCTGTACTGACACTGGCATCTCCCAGAACTTCTCTTCAGCCCGCTCTCCAGAGCAAAATGGAGTTGTGGAAAGGAAAAATCGAACGCTGATAGAAGCTGCCAGGAGTATGCTTGCTGAATCTGGACTGTCTACCAGTTTCTGGGCGGAAGCAATTGCAACTGCTTGCCACACCCAGAATCGATCAGTGTACATTAAAAGACACAAAAAGACAGCCTATGAAGTCTTAAGAAATAGAAAACCAAACATTGGTTATTTTCACGTTTTTGGATGTCCAGTTTACATCCTGAACGACTCCAGTCAGCTAGGCAAATTTGATGCCAAAGCTGATGAAGGGTATTTCTTAGGCTATTCAGCCATTCGCAAGGCCTTCAGAGTCTATAACAAGAGACTGGAGAAGGTCCATGAGTCAATTCATGTAACATTTGATGAATCAAATGCCTCAATCAACAAGAAGCCAGTCCCTGACACTCCCCCAGTAACACCAATTGTCTTTTGTGAATCTGATCCTATAAACGACAAATTGAAGATTCACCAGACACAGTTTCCAGTCATCCTGATCTGGAACCTGTTCAGAAAAAGAAACTCTCCAGTAATACTCCATTCTATCCCTCTATTATTTTCAAACTACCCTCTGAAATTAATATTGGTTCAGATGTGCGTACTACTCCCCCAGTAACACCAATTGTCTTTTGTGAATCTGATCCTATAAACGACAAATTTGAAGATTCACCAGACACAGTTTCCAGTCATCCTGATCTGGAACCTGTTCAGAAAAAGAAACTCTCCAGTAATACTCCATTCTATCCCTCTATTATTTTCAAACTACCCTCTGAAATTAATATTGGTTCAGATGTGCGTACTACTCCCCCAGTATCAGTGTCAGTTGAGAATTTACCAGAAATGTCTTCTGGTGAAGAATTTCATGATGCAAATCGTGATTTAAATGACTCAGATGAAGATACTGAAGTAATTTGGCAAGACCCTCCTCCAGAATCAACTCCAGAGGAGACTCAACTGAATTCTTGCACTGATATTGTTGTCAGTAACAATCCTGGTCAGTACTCCAGATGGACAAAAGCTCACCCTATTGATCAGATCTTAGGTGACTCCAGTCGTGGTGTTCAGACCAGAAGAGCCTCCAGTAATCAATGCTTATACGTCAGTTTTCTATCTTTGATAGAACCTAAGAAGATTGACGAGGCTCTGGAAGATCCAAACTGGGTGACTGCTATGCAAGAAGAGCTTCACCAGTTTGAAAGGAACAAAGTATGGTATCTGGTTCCTTTCCCAGTTGGAAAGAAAGAACCAATTGGAACAAGATGGGTCTTCAGAAACAAAGTAGATGAAGATGGCCACGTAATAAGAAACAAGGCCAGACTGGTAGCACAAGGCTACTGCCAGTCAGATGTCGACTTTGATGAATCTTTTGCTCCAGTGGCTAGACTTGAAGCGATCAGAATTTTCTTAGCATTCGCTGCTAATCACCAGTTCAAGGTCTACCAGATGGACGTAAAGAGTGCTTTCTTGAATGGGAAGCTTGAAGAAGAAGTTTACGTCAGACAACCTCCAGGTTTCGTTGATGACAAGCATCCACATTGGGTATATCGTCTGGACAAAGCGCTATATGGCCTCAGACAAGCCCCACGTGCTGGTATGATACTCTGACTAAACATTTGTTGAAAAATGGTTTTAAACGAGGTGCAATTGACAATACCTTGTTCATTCTTCATGAGAAAGGTAATCTGTTAATGGTACAAATTTATGTTGATGATATAATTTTTTGGTCTACTGATGAAAACATGTGCAAGAAATTTTCTAAAATCATGTCCACTGAATATGAAATGAGTTTGATGGGTGAATTAACATATTTTCTTGGACTCCAGATTAAACAAAACAAAGATGGAATTTTTATTAATCAGGAAAAATATGTTAGAGATCTTTTAAAGAAATTCGATATGAATTCTTCACCATCTAAACCAACTCCAATTTCTGCACCACTGACACTGGACTCGGATCCAGATGGCAAACCAGTGAACACCACTGTCTATAGAGGCATGGTTGGTTCACTGATGTATTTAACGGCCAGTAGACCAGATATTATGTTTTCAACATGTTTATGTGCCAGATATCAGTCTAATCCAAAGGAATCTCATATGCTCGCTGTAAAGCGCATACTGAAGTACCTTAAAGGTGCTCCCAGTCTAGGTCTTTGGTACCCCAAAGGCTCTGGAATGGATCTAATGGGTTATTCAGATTCAGATCATGCAGGTTGCAAGATAGATAGGAAATCCACAACTGGTGGATGTCATTTCCTAGGTGGCAAACTGGTCAGCTGGACCAGTAAGAAGCAAACTTCAGTTTCATTATCCACTGCTGAAGCTGAATACGTGTCTGCAGCCAGTTGTTGTGCTCAGATACTCTGGATGAAGAACCAGTTGCTTGATTATGGTATTAAATATTCAAAAACTCCAATCTTTTGTGATAATACCAGTGCCATCGCTATCTCCAACAATCCAGTCATGCACTCCAGAACCAAACACATCGATCTAAGGTACCATTTCATTCGCGATCATATTATGAAAAACAACATTGAACTCCATTTTATTCCCACTGACAAACAACTCGCTGACATTTTTACTAAACCACTGGATGTAAAAACTTTTGAATATCTTGTTGGTGAGTTGGGAATGTTAAACCCTTAAATCTGGAACCTTGGTATTGAACGCCATTGTGTACTACTAAGGATCTTTGATTTAAAGATTCAAAAATTTATTTCTGGATCAACATTCCAGGGAAGACTTGAAAAATATTTTCTCTTAAAAATGTTTAAGTTCAGGGGGAATTAATTTTCTCACTGGACAAATTCTTCAGAAAATATTACTGGTGCTTTGTAAATATGTCCCTCTCACTGGTAACTGGACAGGTTGAAGTGCGTGTTTGAGTTGACTTATGTCTTCTTGTAAATGTGTCCCTCTCATTTGTCTGTATTAGTTGACGTGCAAGTTTAAGGTTTCCAGTCTTTCAAAATTGGTTGTTCACTGGTACTTTACTGGAGTGTCCCTCCAGTGTACCATCAGTACATGTTCACTGGACTAATCCACCAGTGATACTGGACGGTCCTGTCAACCTCCAGATGCACTGAAATATGTCATAATATTTTCAAAATACTTGATCTTTGTATGTGCCACGTAAGCAAACTTTTTCAAAGATATTTATCTTATAAATCCTACGTGGCATGTAAGTTGTTCAAAACTAATGATGGTCTTTTTACTTTGGGAACACAAAAAGTACAAATTTGCTTGTTTTTGTAGGCGGTGAACCATCAACCATTTATGGGTGATGTGATACAATTAAATGCGGATCTCAAAACACGATCAAAAATGTTATTTGATAAATTCAAATTGAACGTTTGAAATCCACATTATCTCTCCTATATATACCCACTTTCACTTTCAATTTCATTTACTTCGAACATTTACTCCCAAATCTTCAAATTCCTTCATTCAATTCTTCATTCATTTTCCAATCATAATACTCGCATATTAACTTCAAATTCATTAAATTCTTCATAAACCTTAAATATTCATTCAATTTCATCTTTCATCTATATATCCAATGGCTCCTAGACAATCAAATTTACCAAGAAATCTTCTATCCGCTGAATATGCTCCGGCGGCTGATGTAGTTAGAGCACCTCATATCAACCTTGAAGCTAGGGCTTTAAGGATGAATATGAATAACTGGATGGCAAAACTCACGCTATCCAGTGTCCATGATCCACAATCCATAATTGGGAGATTAAACACCTTTTTTCTCTCATGTCCACTGTATGGTGCCCTAACTTTAAATCCAGAAAAGATGTATCACGATTATCTTTGTGAATTCTGGTATACAGCCGAATACAATGAGGCAAATTCCTGTATTGCCTATTCTCTTGAGCAAGGGACCAGACCCTTGAATATGTCTGTACATTCTCTCAGAATGGCTCTTCAGTTAAATTATCTGGATGAGAATGAGCTGGCAATACCACTCCCTACTGGTATTAACTTCAGGGAGGTATGCAGATTAATGGGGCATACAGAGATAGTTGATGAAAATGGTCAGTTGTTGAGGAAAGGGACCATTTATATGAGTAGACTGACGGATTCGTGGAGATACTTCTTCACACACATCGTCGAGTGTCTTGGAGGCAGTTCTGGAGGATTGGATCAAATCAATCAAACACACCTCCAGATTGCCTATTGCTTATGGTTTGGGCTAAGGGTTGATTTCGCCCAGATATTCTTTGATGATCTGGTGGAACGTATAAAGGCGAAGGGGAGAAAGCCATTCGTGCCATATATTCGCTTTCTTTCTCTTATATTCAAAAATGCCCTTGGAGCCCAGTATGACTTTGAAACTACTCATTTTTCAATGAGTGAGTATATGAGAGACCTGGCAAATTTAAGGTCCAGAGATGGAGAGGTAGATATTCCTCCAGCAATGCTGACACTTCAAAGAATTGAAGAGAATGTGGCACCAGTAAGGGTACAAGTTGTTGATGTACCTACTGGTAGTGAAGATGTTCAGGTTGTCGAAATGGTACAACCTATAAGGCAAGTGGCTCCAGTGGAAAGTGTGCAACCAGAAACAGTTGAGCTCTCCAGACGACCAAGATCACATAGGCGTCTAATGAGAGGTGGAGTCCAGGTAAACCCATTAACCCATCCTGGTGATATTATGAATATTGATGGGTCTCCCATCTTTGAAGAGGAAAATATTGATCCTTCTGTACAATCTGAACAGAGAGTGGACACTGAAGTCCAGGCTGTTGTACGAGAAGAGGCTGTTGAAGTTGTTCAGACTGAAGAACAAGCTTCTGGTGAGCAAGAGGCTTCACTGGATTTAAATGTGGAAGCTGGTGAACAGATAGATGTGGTTGGTGCTTCTTTTTGGGACGAGGCTGACTCTCCTATTTCTGGAGGTCAGACTTTGGATGTTAATATGGATTTTTTGGGCGAAGATGTACAGCTTGAAACTTCACCAGAAATGCCACCTCCTCCACCAGAAACCGAAACACCTCAACCAGAAATACCACTTCCTACACCAGATATGCCATCACCAGAACCTTCAATGCCACCACCTCCACCACCATCAATTCCTCAATCAACTTCATACTTCACACCATTTATTCCACCAACACAAACTCAATCACCAGTACACCCAACCGAACCAAGTGTGCCAGTCTCTAATATTGAAACTGAAGAGGACTGGGCACAAGTACCATTGATGACCAGAGTGACTTCTCACCTGGAACAACCCAGTGGTCTCTCCACTTCTTCTTCCACCGAGGTCCAAGGCCTTCTTAGTAGGGTGGCGGACCTGGAGAGATCACTCCAGTCATCTTCCCAGGTTATTTCTGACTTCAAATCAATGTTGTCAAATAATATAGCGTCAGAAATGAACCTTTTTGCTGGGAATGAAAAGATGGTGTTTGATAAGTTGGATGAACTGGTACTGGCCACGAATGTTAATTCTCAAAATATAAGGGTGGCAGTACAAGGGTTGGAAGGAAAGATTGTGAACTCTGTTGAGACTGCAGTGGAGAATAAGGTTGTACAACCACTGGCAGGTCTTAAAGATGAGGTTGAGAAGATTGTTTGGTGCACTGGAAAGCAGGCCAACATTTGATCAGACTGATCTGGTCAACACCCTCAGTGACGAAGTTGTCAGAAAATTCAAGGGTGATATGCTGAAAGAGATCTCAAATGAAATATCTGGATCAATCCTAAGATCTTTTCAGGATGTGATGTTGCCAGAAGTTGTTAAGAGGATAGAAGTTGAGCTGCCCAAGGACTTGCCAGAATCAATTGAAAGTATTAAAAGGGAAGTCCAGGAACTCAAAACTGGTATGACTGCTTCATTGCCAGAACAAGGAAGAACCTTTGGCTCACTGGATAGGCTGATGATGGAAGAGTTGTGGAATGATCTAAAGTCAAGGACTAGAGATCATTCCAAGGGGGAAAAACGTTCAGTTCCATCTACTGGTGAACAAGAAGGGTTAATAAGGAGAAAGAAAGAAGTTGCCAGAGCAGTCGCTACTGAAAGCGTCGTGCAACAGAGACAAGTGACTGGTACTGATGCCAGTGCACGTATGGTTGAAAGAACACAAGAAGCTACTGGTACTGAAGCCAGTGAGCCCCAGTTCGAAAGCTTCCCAGACATTCCTACCACACTGAAGGCTGTAAAAGGAAAAGAAAAGGTAGTGGCTGGTGAAGAAGAAGAACAAGTTGAAGATGTTGACAACGAAACTTCAAGGAAGTTGCAACAACAGTGTATCATGATCGAAATCTTCAAGGATAATCAAAGAAATGAACTGCTGGCCCATCATAGGGATATGGCTACAATGGGTACTCTGGACTCCTACAACGCTGGCAGGTTAGGCGTAAACATTGAAGTTTTTAAAAGGATGAAGGAGGATCCCAGAGTTCAACAATGTCTTGATGCACTGGACGATGTCCATATACGCTCGTTCTATGCTGAAGAAGAGCAGGTATATGACTCGTTGATTTATGGTGTAACCATTCCAGAGTTGATCAGACAGAGAAAGGAGGAGCTGGTAAGCCTCCAGAAAAAGATCAGAAAAAATGCTGGTGCTCTGGAATTGGAATACAGAAAGAGAATAACTGGTCTACCCAAGCTAACTGCCAAGCAACTGAAAGCTATCAAAGATGGTGATCTGAGCACCTTTATTCCTCTGGATACCACTCATAGAATCAATAGACAAGATTACCAGTCCACTGAAGGACAGCAGAGTGGTGTATCCAGGGATACTGAAGAGATGATCCAGTTGGCAAAGCAAAGGGCTAAATATGATGAAATGATGACGTTCAGGGCCAATGCAAGAAGAATTATTAATGCTGAAATCACACTGGCTGAACATCATCAAGGTATGACCAATTTTAATGTGAAGTTGACCAGAGAGGGTAACTTTACAGATGAGAGGAAGGATACTTCAGTCCAAGCATTTGGATGGACTGAACTAAAGGAGATTGGATTAACTTTCAAAGGTAAGACTGATCTCTCTCCAGATGTGAAAGCCTTTATGAAGAGGATTGAGAAAGTCTGGAAGAGAATCCAAGAAATGGAAGCTGTGTTGGGTCTGAGGCCACCAGTGTCTGTTCCATTATCATCTCCAAAGAGGAAGGCCACTGAAGATGCACCAGGGCATTCATCAAGAAGAAGGGCCTGAATCTTTTACCATTGTACTTGTTGTAATTATTTGTTTATGAAAGTTGTAATTATTTTCCTTTTTGATGAAAGTAATAATAGTTGCAAGTTTTTATGTTTACAAGTAGAATGACCAGATTTAGTCTAAGTTAGAACTTAAAAGATGAAACTGAAAACACTCATGATCTATAAAGTGTTTTCCAGTAACTTAGATTAGACTTAAATCGACCAAGTGTTTTCCAGACATACAATTTGTATATCTATAAGTCTGAAAAATACTTGCATTATTTCTAAACAAATAGGGGGAATTTGTTAGGTCCAGATTTAGTCCAGACTTACTGGACTGGCTCCAGACTGGACTACTGGAACCTTATTTAGGTTTGTTAAAGAAACTTGTTTTGCTGGTCTCGCTCCAGACCCAACTACTGGAGCTCACTGAAGATCTGACCAGAAAACATATTCTACTGGACCTACTCCAGACTTGGAATCTGGAGTTCCTCTAAAGATTTGTCCAGAAATAATTGAAGACTAGTGAGCATTTACTTGTACAGGTAATCTGGAGCATTCTCCACATTAGCTCACTGAAGACTTCACCCCAGTCCAGATCTATTCTACTGAAGACATTCTGACTGAAGTCAAAGACTGAAGTCTGAAGGAAGAAGACTTAACAAATGGCGGAGTCCACTGGAAAGTCTTACCAGATCTGCACACTGGAGGATTGTTAGTGTTCTAGATCCTGCAAGTCTGAACACTAATATCGAGGATTGACTTTAGCCTTTAACACACTTTCCAAAGAACAATCCACTTGTTCTTTAACAAAGTATACGTGTGTTAAGGTGGTTGGATAATAGGATACACTTGCACTTGATGTGACTTTATCCTTATTCTTATCCAATACATTTAATGTTCTTGTCGGATCATTAAATGTATGCCAACCATATTTGTACGGCACAAATTCACTGGTGAATTTGTTGCCTATAAATACTAAGTCATTCCTTGAACAAAAATACTTTTAAGCATTCCTTTTGCATATAAGTGAATTTGTCCAAATACTCTCGATCTTAAACAGGGATACTTCACAACTTTAAGTATCTCGATCCCAAAGAGTTATTTGACAAACATAGATCATATTGTAATCATAGGTTGTTAGGATACTCACTTAATTGTGTTATCTTGATTCCGCAACAACCTTGTATTTTATTTACACATCAATAAATAAAATACCCATGAAACATACATAATGGTCCACTTTATTTGTTTATTGCTTTAAGTCTTGTATTACTTTGTTTATATATCTTGCATCTTTATTTACAAGTAATACTAGTCCATATCTAGTGATTATTAGACTTGTTGTATTTTACACTTTCTATTGGTTAACCATCTCGTTAATTAAGGGACTCACAACCAACTATACGTACATATACTTCAGAGGATTCTACTTTCTTCAAGTCCCAGATGCTTATGTATAGGGTCACCCGCAGCCTTCCCACCACATCTAAAACCCAATGAAGGCATAACCGACTTCCATGTATGTACGTCTATCCTAATGTATAAGTAATACTTAACGAAAACACAACCCAAGTCAATCAAACGAAAAGATACGTCACATCAATCCAACAATCAAGTCAAACAAACAATACATCAATAAATACAAGTAAACACGCCAGGTTTACACTTTTCAGCCCGAATCCCAAGCGGGTAGGGAGATACGAAACTCACCTCGATTGGTTATGAAAGCTAGGATCGATATAAAGTTAGGTTATCTCCGTACGAAGTTCACCTCGCGTCCAACACCTAATTATTGATCATATACATTCGCATCAACACACATAAACACAATACGCAATTATTGAATAAACGGCAAAACCCTAATTAGGGTTCCAAAGTGCTTTCCGACGTTAAATGACTTCTACGACTCTTAAACGGTGTTATATAAGATAAGAAGTGAATTAGATTAAGACTCGGCGCGTAAAACGGTCTAGAAGGTCAAACTAGGTCAAACAAGGAACATTTCAGAAAACAACTGCCGTAACTTACGGCCAACAGGGGCGTAGGTTACGGCGGTCAGAATTAAACAGGCGTAAGGTACGGTCAACAGGGGCGTAACCTACGGTCCTCTAGAAAATACATTTTTGGCGTAAAAGTTGGCGTAGACAGAAGCATTTTGGCGTAAGGTCCAATTTAAAGATGGGGATAAGCGTAAGCTACGGCCCAAATGGGCGTAGCCTACGCCCAAGGAAAAACAACTAGCGTAACCTACGGCCCCAAGGGGCGTAGGTTACGCCCCATACTGGGCAGCAACTACACCAGCAGCATCAAGTGCAGAAAAACGAACCCAAAACCCCCAAATTCAACCCAAACCACACCAAAACGATTTGTAACCCATTTTGAAGCATTACTAAACATCAATGACTATAAATACACATAACCCAACCCACAAATTTAACCAAAACATCACAATCACTCAAGAATCATTCAAACCCTAACCCTAACCCTAATTTCCATTTTTACCATAAACATGTCTTGAAATCCCATAAAAACGACTAGAAACATTTGAACAAGTATAAATAGAAGTAAATGGGATGAATTTGACTTACCAAAACGTCTCCTTGAGCTAGAACCCGAAATTAGGTCAAATGGATAAAATGGTAAGAACTTGACTTGATTCTTCGATATGAAGCAAACGAGGTTAAGATGGCTAAGATTCTTGTGTTATAATCGACCCACTACTAGTTTGATGCAAGAATTGGTGAAGAGATTAAATTGGTTCTTTTGCTAGTTTTTGAGAGAAAGAAAGAAATGAAGAGATAGATAGAATGAGAAGAAAGAAGGAAGGAAAGGATAAGGGGGGGGGGAAATGGGTCATTAGGGCTGGTGGGTCATGGACTACCCACGGGCCGACCCGTTTCTCCCACAAGCCATAAAACAATCGATTACACTACTAAACGCCAAACAACAAATTAACGACTCGACTAACATACCACATAGTCATAAAATCATAAATGGGCCCAAATTACTTCATTCAATAAGTTTGTTAGTCAAATTACACAAAAGTCAACGGTCAAAATTCACGGGTGTTACATTATTCCCCCGTTAAAAGAATTTCGTCCCGAAATTCAACAAAACCCTAATTAACAAATAAATGCGGATACTTGGACTTCATATGGTCTTCTCTCTCCCAAGTGAACTCGGCTCCACGTCTAGCATTCCATCTTACTTTCACAATGGTGTAGCGCTTCTTCTTGAGCTTCTTTTCTTGACGGTCCATGATCTCTACCGGCTCTTCAACAAAGTTCAAGTTTGAATCAACCCTAATTTCGTCCATAGGCACATGATGTGTAGGATCCGCCAAACACTTGCGTAAGTTACAAATATGGAACACATCATGCACACCACTAAGCTCTTGGGGCAACTCTAGCCGATAAGCAACTTTCCCAACCCGTTCAAGAATCTTGAAAGGACCAACATACCTTGGTGCAAGTTTTCCCCGCTTCACGAATCGTACGACGCCTTTCCAAGGCGACACTTTCAAAAGTACAAATTCACCAACTTCAAACTCCAACGGTCTTCGTCTCACATCGGCATACTTCTTTTGACGTTCACGGGCCAATTGCAACTTCTCCTTAATTTGAGATATTACCTTGGTAGTTTCAATCACAATTTCCGGCCCGATAAGTTGACTCTCTCCAATTTCCGCCCAAGCTAAAGGAGAACGGCACACCCTACCATACAAGGCCTTAAAGGGTGCCATTTGAATAGTAGCGTGGTAGCTATTGTTGTATGAAAACTCAACTAACGGCAAATGGTCTTCCCAACTTCCACCAAAATCAATTGCACACGCCCTCAACATATCTTCGAGTGTTTGAATGGTTCTCTCGGTTTGCCCATCCGTTTGAGGGTGAAACGCCGTGCTCATGTCAAGTCGGGTACCCATGGCTTTTTGAAAGGCTTCCCAAAATTTCGATTTGAAACGGGCATCTCTATCCGAAATGATAGAAATCGGCACTCCATGCTTAGATATTACTTCCTTGATGTACAAACGAGCTAAAGTGTCAAATTTATCGGTTTCACGAATGGCTAAAAAGTGAGCCGATTTCGTTAACCGATCTACTATCACCCAAATTGTGTCACGGCCGCTTCTTGTCTTCGGTAGTTTAGTAATGAAGTCCATTGAAATATGCTCCCACTTCCATTCGGGCATCACCGGTTGTACCAACAATCCGGGTGGCTTCTTGTGATCGGCCTTAACTTGTAAGCAAGTAAGGCACTCACTCACATACTTAGCCACATCACGCTTCATGCCCGGCCACCAATACAATTCCTTCAAGTCAAAATACATCTTATCCGACCCGGGATGGACCGAATAAGGCGATAAGTGAGCTTCATTCATAATAAGCGTTCTTAAGTTACCGAAGATAGGAATCCAAAGTCTTTCAACCATGTATAGTCCGTTATCATTCTTTCGGTCGAAAAGTTGTTCCATACCGTCTAGGTTTTCGTTTCCAAAGTTTTCCGGTAGGGTAGCTTGAATTTGGGCTTCAATAATCCGATCACGAATACTTGGCCCTACCGTGAGGCTCATAGCTCGAGCCCGTCTTGGTTTCACTCTCTCCTTTCGGCTCAAGGCATCGGCTACTACATTTGCCTTGCCTGGGTGATAACGGATGTCACAATCGTAATCACTAAATAGCTCTAACCAACGCCTTTGCCTCATATTCAATTCACTTTGGGTAAAGATGTGTTGAAGACTTTTGTGATCGGTATAAATCACACATTTGGTGCCGTAGAGATAATGTCTCCAACACTTCAAAGCAAACACAACCGCTCCCAATTCCAAATCATGTGTCGGGTAGTTCTTCTCATGCACCTTCAATTGACGAGAGGCATAAGCAATAACCTTACCCCTTTGCATAAGAACACAACCCAAACCTTGCCCCGAGGCATCACAATAAACAACAAAATCTTCGATCCCGTCCGGTAGCGTCAAAATAGGAGCATCACATAACATATCCTTAAGGGTTTGGAAGGCGTTCTCTTGTCTTTCGCCCCATTCGAAGTTTCTATCTTTTTGAGTCAAGAGGGTGAGTGGTTGTGCGATACGGGAGAAATTTTCAATAAACCTTCTATAGTAACCCGCCAATCCAAGGAATTGGCGGATCTCGGATGGCGTTTCGGGTCTTCTCCAATTCTTGACTGCTTCAATCTTGCTTGGGTCCACATGAATACCATCCTTGCTCACTACGTGACCAAGGAAGTGGACCTCTTCCAACCAAAACTCGCACTTGGAGAATTTGGCATACAACTTCTCTTTTCTTAGTAGTTCAAGCACCTCACGCAAGTGTTCAACATGCTCCTCCTTTGTCTTCGAGTATACAAGTATGTCATCAATGAACACAATGACGGACTTGTCTAAATATGGTTGACACACCCGGTTCATCAAGTCCATGAACACCGCCGGTGCATTAGTCAACCCAAAAGGCATCACGGTGAATTCAAAATGACCATACCTTGTGCGAAAAGCTGTTTTGGGGATGTCATCTTCATGTACTCGGAGTTGATGATAACCCGAGCGAAGATCGATTTTTGAGAAGTGCTTAGCACCTTGAAGTTGATCAAATAAATCGTCGATCCTAGGGAGAGGATACCGGTTCTTCACTGTGAGCTTGTTTAATTCCCGGTAGTCGATACACATCCTGAAGGACCCATCTTTCTTTTTAACAAATAGAACAGGAGCACCCCAAGGAGATTGACTAGGGCGAATGAAACCCTTCTCTTGGAGTTCCTTGAGTTGAGTTTGTAGCTCTTGCATTTCGGTTAGAGCTAGTCTATAAGGAGCTTTTGCTACGGGCGCGGCTTCGGGGATAAGACTAATACGAAAATCAAGCGCACGAGTTGGAGGTAATCCCGGTAAGTCATCCGGAAAAACATCGGGAAAATCACAAACGATAGGAACGGTCCTTAATTCTACCTTTGAGATGGTAGCACTAAAAACTTTAGAATTTGGGGAATCGGAGATTTCGCCTTGAACCCTAAGAATTTTACCGTTAGCCAAAGGTATCTTAACAACTCTCTCACCACAATCGATCGTCGCATTCACCGCCGTTAACCAATCCATACCCACTATAATATCAAAACTACCAATGTCCAAAGGCATAAGGTCGATGAAGAAGTCGACGTCCTCTAAAGTCAAGACACAATCACGGAGTATTTGGCTAATTCTAGTTAGTGACCCGTTTACCATTTCAATGTCAAGCACATAGTTTAGAGCACAAGGATGCACATCAATCAAAGGAACAAAATTAGAAGACACGAGGCTAAAATCGGCCCCGGAATCAAATAGAACGGTGGCATAGAGACCATTAAGGAGAAAAGTACCTGCTACAACGTTGGGATCATTGCGGGCTTCATTTACATTGGCCGCAAAGGCTCGGCCGCGGGGTTGCACTTGGTGGCCTTGTTGTCCCCGGTTTTGATTAGGCCCGACCATTTGTAGTTGGTTGGGGTGGACGGCTACTTGCACTTGTTGCCCCACCCATCGAGGGCAATTATTACGGTAGTGGTCACGACTACCACATTCAAAACATTCGCCTCTTCTTTGATTACCTTGAGGAGGAACGGCCCGAATAGGAGCCGCATTCATTGGGCCGGCTCTTGGAGCTCTACAATTCTTGGATGCGTGCCCAACTTGGTTGCAATTATAACATGCCCCACATGGAGTAGTGGCGGGATGGTGCCTGTTGCACCTCCCACAGAAAGGATGAGGCCCGGTATAAGGCCTCCTTGCCGGTTCCACCGCCGCCATTACCCTACCCCTATTAGCATTTCTAGGGTCAAACCTTCCCATCTTCTTTACCCCACTCGACTCTCCCACTTCTTTCCTCTTGTTTGATGAGGATTTACTCAAAACACCACATCTCAATAGATCCTCAGTCACACTCCCGGCTTGGTTAACCGCATTAGCCAAAGAAGTAGGCATATTGGAGTTTACATAAGATCGGACTTGAGGATTCAAGCCCAATACAAACTTCTGGATGGCCTGTGACTCGGTACCCACCAAGTGAGGAATGAGGGTAGACAACTCTTGGAATCGTCTCACATAGCCCTTGTAATCGGCTCCCTCCATGTTTAGATTTGCGAATTCGATGGTTAAGTTTTGGAGTTCATATGGAGGACAAAACTTTGCTTTTACCTTGTCTTTGAAGTCGACCCATTCCAAATTTTGAGTCCGCCCCAACGTTATTTCCTGGTTCCACCAACTCAAGGCGTCATGCCTAAACATGCCGGATGCATAGGAAATCCGGTCATCGTAGGTGCAATGACTCCTTTCAATCACTGCTTCTATTGCCTCAAACCATCTTATACATTCCGTGGGACCACCTTTCCCATCAAACTCCGGTGCCCCACAACTCTTAAAATCCTTAAAGATACACCCTTGACGGTATCCACCATATTGGTTATTCATGGGCATCCCGATATTAACTCCCATTGGTTCCTCTTCCTCATATTCTTCGGCTTGAGGTTGATCATTTTCATTGTTTAAGTTTTCTGGGACTTCATTGTTTTGAGGTCCATTATTTTGCCCAAGACTCGCCGTGACTTGAGCAATGATGGTTGGCATGATACCGGCAACCGTTTGAGCGATTACCTCAGCCAAGTTTGGCTCAGGAGCTCCACCACGACCCCTACCACGGCCTCTACCACGGCCTCTACCACGGCCTCTACCACGGCCTCTACCTCCCTGTACTTCCGGTTGAGCTTCCGGTTGAGCTTCCGGTTGAGGCTCTTCTTCTTCAGCCCTATAATTTGTTCGGACCCTTCTTGGTCTTTCCATTTCTATAAAACAAGTGACACGTTGACCCGAGAGTTAGTCTCAAATGCTCGCATGTTAGTCACACAAGTAGTCATGCCCTCATACCGATACCACATACTCATTTCATAACATTATGCTAAGGCAACAGTGTTAAAATCGTAAGGGGGGTTTACATATCATATCCCATTGTCAAGTAATCATGTTCGTTACATCACGCAATTAAACAACTAACACGAATGATTCAAAGTATAATCCGAATTCGATATGCTCTCTAGTTATCAACCGGGTATGTATACAAGGTGTACCAACGGCTAACCTTCCACCCAATCAACTTCCATTAAGCATATCGGTTCCTTATTATACTTTAAGCCACACGTGCGCAATCCACGATGTCATGAACTTGCTATAGTATCGGGTAACCATAAAAGAGTTGATCGGGTTCTTTTAGGGTTGCCACAATATTATACTTTAAGCCACACGTGCGCAATCCACGATGTCATGAACTTGCTATAGTATCGGGTAACCATAAAAGAGTTGATCGGGTTCTTTTAGGGTTGCCACAATATTATACTAAGTTAATGGCATCCCTTCATTTTGCCCTAACTCATCACATTAGCTTCAACAAATAACAACAACAAATCATAATAACCACATTCATCACATTGAATTTAAGTTATCACACAAGAGGTCTTAACTACGAACTCACACGGGGATTCACAAAATTCATATTGCACACGAATTTCCTAACCATGCATGCTATATGAAGAGTTTTAACTTAAGCCGTAGTCTAGGTCAAACCGCCTAATTCTCTACGACCACGCATGGGCCACCATTCTGTAACACCCCAAGCCAAGGCTCAGAATGTCACGGAAATCATATAGCGCAAGGTGGAATTACAATAGAACAACTAAATGCAATTAACGATTCGGTGAATCCAAAACATAGCAAAACAAGTAACAAAATACAACAGGAGCAAATAGCCATCAAAGATAACATAACAACATCTAAAGATGGCAAACGATCCTAAGTATAATGCAAAAGGGGGGGGTAAATGAATCCTTGATCCATGAGGTCCAAATCCGGGTTAGACAGCAAGCTAGCAAGCAACTAAACTCCACGCCCGGGGAGTACCTGATTACCTGAAAAGTGTACTAAGCATAGTCAACACAAGGTTGGTGAGTTCGTGGTAATGGTCCATAAAGAACCAACGTCAATAATCACAATATACGGTCTACCAGGCCTCTACCACGGCCTCTACCACGGCCTCTACCACGGCCTCTACCACGGCCTCTACCACGGCCTCTACCAGCTCTACCAGACCCCTACCACGGGCCCTACCACGGCCTCTACCACGGCCTCTACCACGGCCTCTACCACGGCCTCTACCAGGCCTCTACCACGCCCTACCAGGCTCTACCACGGCCCTACCACGGCCCTACCACGGCCTCTACCACGGCCTCTACCACGGCCTCTACCCCGCCTCTACCACGGCCTCTACCACGGCCTCTACCACGCCCTACCACGGCCTCTACCACGGCCTCTACCACGGCCTCTACCACGGCCTCTACCACGGCCTCTACCACGGCCTCTACCACGGCCTCTACCACGGCCTCACCACGGCCTCTACCACGGCCTCTACCACGGCCTCTACCACGGCTCTCACGGCCTCTACCACGGCCTCTACCCGGCCTCTACCACGGCCTCTACCACGGCCTCTACCACGGCCTCTACCACGGCCTCTACCACGGCTTCTACCTCCCTGTACCACGGCCTCTACCACGGCCTCTACCAGGCCTCTACCACGGCCCTACCACGGCCTCTACCACGGCCTCTACCACGGCCTCTACCACGGCCTCTACCACGGCCTCTACCACGGCCTCTACCACGGCCTCTACCAGCAATTACCTAAGCCAAGTTTGGCTCAGGAGCTCTACCACGACCCCTGCCACGGCCCCTACCACGGCCTCTACCACGGCCTCTACCACGGCCTATACCACGCCTCTACCAGGCTCTACCACGGACCCTCTACCACGGCCCTACCACGGCCTCTACCACGGCCTCTACCACGGCCTCTACCACGGCCTCTACCACGCCCTACCACGGCCCTACCAGGAGCTCTACCACGACCCCTACCACGGCCCCTACCACGGCTTCTACCACGGCCTCTACCACGGCCTCGACCTCCCTGTACATCCGGTTGAGCTTCCGGTTGACGGCTTGACCAGGCCTTACCTCAGCCAAGTTTGGCTCAGGTCTACCACGACCCCTACCACGGCCCCTACCACGGCCTCTACCACGGCCTCTACCACGGCCTCTACCACGGCTCAGGGGCCTTACCACGACCCCTACCACGGCCCCTACCACGACCTCTACCACGGCCTCTACCACGGCCTCTACCACGGCCTCTACCTCCCTGTACTTCCGGTTGAGCTTCCGGTTGAGGCTCTTCTTCTTCAGCCCTATAATTTGTTCGGACCCTTCTTGGTCTTTCCATTTCTATAAAACAAGTGACACGTTGACCCGAGAGTTAGTCTCAAATGCTCGCATGTTAGTCACACAAGTAGTCATGCCCTCATACCGATACCACATACTCATTTCATAACATTATGCTAAGGCAACAGTGTTAAAATCGTAAGGGGGGTTTACATATCATATCCCATTGTCAAGTAATCATGTTCGTTACATCACGCAATTAAACAACTAACACGAATGATTCAAAGTATAATCCGAATTCGATATGCTCTCTAGTTATCAACCGGGTATGTATACAAGGTGTACCAACGGCTAACCTTCCACCCAATCAACTTCCATTAAGCATATCGGTTTCTTATTATACTTTAAGCCACACGTGCGCAATCCACGATGTCATGAACTTGCTATAGTATCGGGTAACCATAAAAGAGTTGATCGGGTTCTTTTAGGGTTGCCACAATATTATACTAAGTTAATGGCATCCCTTCATTTTGCCCTAACTCATCACATTAGCTTCAACAAATAACAACAACAAATCATAATAACCACATTCATCACATTGAATTTAAGTTATCACACAAGAGGTCTTAACTACGAACTCACACGGGGATTCACAAAATTCATATTGCACACGAATTTCCTAACCATGCATGCTATATGAAGAGTTTTAACTTAAGCCGTAGTCTAGGTCAAACCGCCTAATTCTCTACGACCACGCATGGGCCACCATTCTGTAACACCCCAAGCCAAGGCTCAGAATGTCACGGAAATCATATAGCGCAAGGTGGAATTACAATAGAACAACTAAATGCAATTAACGATTCGGTGAATCCAAAACATAGCAAAACAAGTAACAAAATACAACAGGAGCAAATAGCCATCAAAGATAACATAACAACATCTAAAGATGGCAAACGATCCTAAGTATAATGCAAAAGGGGGGGGTAAATGAATCCTTGATCCATGAGGTCCAAATCCGGGTTAGACAGCAAGCTAGCAAGCAACTAAACTCCACGCCCGGGGAGTACCTGATTACCTGAAAAGTGTACTAAGCATAGTCAACACAAGGTTGGTGAGTTCGTGGTAATGGTCCATAAAGAACCAACGTCAATAATCACAATATACGAGTAGAGGCTAAGCATGACTTACAGAGAGCCTCTAGGCAACACAATATCGTTCAACAACAAGATTACACAAGACAGTAAATGTGTAAGGAGAATGCACAAACGGTATATGAATCAATGTAAGTGCAAATGCATGAATAAGCCAACATGCCTATCCTATGCGTGAACGCCGGTCACAATGCAACGATACCCTTCTGTCATCACAATGAACAAGGCTGTATCTCAAAAACATCGAGTTATATATGTCTATATACTCGGAGTCATGACTACATCCAAAATGGGTGCATACATCTATGCACCAGGATGTCGGCAATCCCCTGCCGAGGGTTATCAACAATGTATGCAATGCTTACAAACAAATGTAAATGCATACTTCATAAACCAACAACCAATATACGATAACCTGTGCCAACAATCAATATT
The DNA here is from genome assembly GCA_034093135.1 of Erigeron breviscapus. Taxonomy (NCBI): domain Eukaryota; kingdom Viridiplantae; phylum Streptophyta; class Magnoliopsida; order Asterales; family Asteraceae; genus Erigeron; species Erigeron breviscapus. The sequence goes on along the minus strand of CM067172.1, from coordinate 12,823,699 downwards.
CCTCAAACATAATCCAGCAATCAATGTATGATAACCAAAAGCCAACGATCAATAATCAACAAAACATGAGCCACTAATCACAATATAAACCAACTATACGTACATATACTTCAGAGGATTCTACTTTCTTCAAGTCCCAGATGCTTATGTATAGGGTCACCCGCAGCCTTCCCACCACATCTAAAACCCAATGAAGGCATAACCGACTTCCATGTATGTACGTCTATCCTAATGTATAAGTAATACTTAACGAAAACACAACCCAAGTCAATCAAACGAAAAGATACGTCACATCAATCCAACAATCAAGTCAAACAAACAATACATCAATAAATACAAGTAAACACGCCAGGTTTACACTTTTCAGCCCGAATCCCAAGCGGGTAGGGAGATACGAAACTCACCTCGATTGGTTATGAAAGCTAAGATCGATATAAAGTTAGGTTATCTCCGTACGAAGTTCACCTCGCGTCCAACACCTAATTATTGATCATATACATTCGCATCAACACACATAAACACAATACGCAATTATTGAATAAACGACAAAACCCTAATTAGGGTTCCAAAGTGCTTTCCGACGTTAAATGACTTCTACGACTCTTAAACGGTGTTATATAAGATAAGAAGTGAATTAGATTAAGACTCGGCGCGTAAAACGGTCTAGAAGGTCAAACTAGGTCAAACAAGGAACATTTCAGAAAACAACTGCCGTAACTTACGGCCAACAGGGGCGTAGGTTACGGCGGTCAGAATTAAACAGGCGTAAGGTACGGTCAACAGGGGCGTAACCTACGGTCCTCTAGAAAATACATTTTTGGCGTAAAAGTTGGCGTAGACAGAAGCATTTTGGCGTAAGGTCCAATTTAAAGATGGGGATAAGCGTAAGCTACGGCCCAAATGGGCGTAGCCTACGCCCAAGGAAAAACAACTAGCGTAACCTACGGCCCCAAGGGGCGTAGGTTACGCCCCATACTGGGCAGCAACTACACCAGCAGCATCAAGTGCAGAAAAACGAACCCAAAACCCCCAAATTCAACCCAAACCACACCAAAACGATTTGTAACCCATTTTGAAGCATTACTAAACATCAATGACTATAAATACACATAACCCAACCCACAAATTTAACCAAAACATCACAATCACTCAAGAATCATTCAAACCCTAACCCTAACCCTAATTTCCATTTTTACCATAAACATGTCTTGAAATCCCATAAAAACGACTAGAAACATTTGAACAAGTATAAATAGAAGTAAATGGGATGAATTTGACTTACCAAAACGTCTCCTTGAGCTAGAACCCGAAATTAGGTCAAATGGATAAAATGGTAAGAACTTGACTTGATTCTTCGATATGAAGCAAACGAGGTTAAGATGGCTAAGATTCTTGTGTTATAATCGACCCACTACTAGTTGATGCAAGAATTGGTGAAGAGATTAAATTGGTGCTTTTGCTAGTTTTTGAGAGAAAGAAAGAAATGAAGAGATAGATAGAATGAGAAGAAAGAAGGAAGGAAAGGATAAGGGGGGGGGGGGTCATGGACTACCCACGGGCCGACCCGTTTCTCCCACAAGCCAAAAAAACGATCAATAATCAACAAAACATGAGCCACTAATCACAATATAAACCAACTATACGTACATATACTTCAGAGGATTCTACTTTCTTCAAGTCCCAGATGCTTATGTATAGGGTCACCCGCAGCCTTCCCACCACATCTAAAACCCAATGAAGGCATAACCGACTTCCATGTATGTACGTCTATCCTAATGTATAAGTAATACTTAACGAAAACACAACCCAAGTCAATCAAACGAAAAGATACGTCACATCAATCCAACAATCAAGTCAAACAAACAATACATCAATAAATACAAGTAAACACGCCAGGTTTACACTTTTCAGCCCGAATCCCAAGCGGGTAGGGAGATACGAAACTCACCTCGATTGGTTATGAAAGCTAAGATCGATATAAAGTTAGGTTATCTCCGTACGAAGTTCACCTCGCGTCCAACACCTAATTATTGATCATATACATTCGCATCAACACACATAAACACAATACGCAATTATTGAATAAACGACAAAACCCTAATTAGGGTTCCAAAGTGCTTTCCGACGTTAAATGACTTCTACGACTCTTAAACGGTGTTATATAAGATAAGAAGTGAATTAGATTAAGACTCGGCGCGTAAAACGGTCTAGAAGGTCAAACTAGGTCAAACAAGGAACATTTCAGAAAACAACTGCCGTAACTTACGGCCAACAGGGGCGTAGGTTACGGCGGTCAGAATTAAACAGGCGTAAGGTACGGTCAACAGGGGCGTAACCTACGGGGTTACGGCGGTCAGAATTAAACAGGCGTAAGGTACGGCCCCACGGGGCGTAGGTTACGCCCCATACTGGGCAGCAACTACACCAGCAGCATCAAGTGCAGAAAAACGAACCCAAAACCCCCAAATTCAACCCAAACCACACCAAAACGATTTGTAACCCATTTTGAAGCATTACTAAACATCAATGACTATAAATACACATAACCCAACCCACAAATTTAACCAAAACATCACAATCACTCAAGAATCATTCAAACCCTAACCCTAACCCTAATTTCCATCACAATCACTCAAGAATCATTCAAACCCTAACCCTAACCCTAATTTCCATTTTTACCATAAACATGTCTTGAAATCCCATAAAAACGACTAGAAACATTTGAACAAGTATAAATAGAAGTAAATGGGATGAATTTGACTTACCAAAACGTCTCCTTGAGCTAGAACCCGAAATTAGGTCAAATGGATAAAATGGTAAGAACTTGACTTGATTCTTCGATATGAAGCAAACGAGGTTAAGATGGCTAAGATTCTTGTGTTATAATCGACCCACTACTAGTTGATGCAAGAATTGGTGAAGAGATTAAATTGGTGCTTTTGCTAGTTTTTGAGAGAAAGAAAGAAATGAAGAGATAGATAGAATGAGAAGAAAGAAGGAAGGAAAGGATAAGGGGGGGGGGGAAATGGGTCATTAGGGCTGGTGGGTCATGGACTACCCACGGGCCGACCCGTTTCTCCCACAAGCCATAAAACAATCGATTACACTACTAAACGCCAAACAACAAATTAACGACTCGACTAACATACCACATAGTCATAAAATCATAAATGGGCCCAAATGACTTCATTCAATAAGTTTGTTAGTCAAATTACACAAAAGTCAACGGTCAAAATTCACGGGTGTTACAGTTATATGGGCCGATAATGGTCTGAAGTGTATATAAATGCATTCTTTAGTAGGAAAATGATGGAAAGGAAATAAATGGAAAAAAGAAAAAGCATTCTTGATTTTTTTTTAAGAATGAATGGAAAGGGAGGGAGACTTCAGAGTTTCTTTTCCCAATTTTTAGTTGATAGCCCATTGGTAAGGTCTTTGACCTTGGGATAATTCACCTGGGTTCGGGTCTCACTTCCCACATTTGTGAGGGTGGATTAATAGGGGTTTTTCTAGAGTCCTGGGTTTCATCCCAAACATTTTGTAATTTAGGAGTAGGAGTAGATTAGAAAGTCGTTCTAAAAAAATAAAAAACTACCCTATTAACTTAATAAATAAGAATAACAATAACTATCCGCCTTTCTTTTCCCATTAAAACTTGAGAATGCAAATGAATGAGAGGGACTGAAAAATATATGTAGTAAGCCTGATGCAACAAACTCTTAACAAGTTCAGGACTTTTTATCAATATGCTAATATCTCTATATTTTTTATAACTAATAATTTTGTGGTTTTTTATTATAACTTTCAGGAATCTTGTATTGTTAGAACTAACAGGACTGCGCTTTGGGTTTATTGGATTGATTTGCCTGGTATTTTTGTTTCTGCCAGTTGCAAGGGGGTCAGTTCTTTTACGACTTATAGATATCCCTTTTGAACATGCAACGAGATATCATGTATGGTTGGGGCATCTCACAATGACGCTCTTCACTCTTCACGGTCTTTTTTATGTGATTGCTTGGGCTATCCAAGGCCGTTTGATACAAGAAGTGAGTTCTCTAAACACGTAGTGAATCAATATTGTGTCTTTTTATTTGCAGAATAAATAGTCTGAATGACAAACTGTTGGCCTCTTAGCTCCCCGTCGAATAAACTCTCAATACAAATAATATGTTACTTGTACTAACATATCTTGCCTCAATTTTTTGAATCATTTACATAATCATTGGTTTCTTGAGTTATATTTGGTTCTTCTAGGCAACATAGTGTCATTAAGTCATAATTTAATTACAAAAAATCCAATAATGGCAATTGACAAAATACTGAAACTAAGATTCACTTTGTTTCTGACTATGCAAACAAGTAGATTTATTACAATTATATTCGTTCAAATTTCAAGTTTATAGCAGTTCGCTGCATACGTTGGTGAAAAGTGAAACATGGTTGCATTTTCTACTGATTTACCATCCAATGAAATGCTCATTTTCTACCTTCTGCAGCTTACAGATTGGAAAAAAGTTGGAATTGCTAATCTTCCTGGAGTGATCAGTCTAATAGCGGGTCTCTTTATGTGGGTCACATCACTTCCGCCAATTAGGAGGCTAAACTTTGAACTATTCTTCTACACACATCAACTATACGTTGTTTTTGTTGTCTTCTTTGCAATGCATGTTGGCGACTTCATTTTCAGTATAGCTGCTGCTGGAATTTTTCTCTTTATGATGGACCGGTTTCTTAGATTTATTCAGTCAAGAAAGACCGTGGATATAATCTCAGCCAAATGCCTTCCATCCGGGACTGTGGAATTAGTTATCTCAAAACCAGAGGGTATTTCACTAAACATGTCCCATTTTTTACTGTAACCTTAAAGCATGTCCCTTTAAACGTTCATTCTTAACATCTGTATCCAACATAAACTCTCTGAGCCTATGCTTGTTTTATAACAAATTTGCACCCTTTGATTGTCCTGACATTAACACATTTTTTTGTTTTTAAATGCAGGCTTACAATACAATGCTCTTGGTTGGGTTTTCATTCAAATTCGAGAGTTATCATGGTTGCAGTGGCATCCATTCAGTGTGTCATCTAGTCCTCTAGATGGCAAACACCATCTTGCTGTTCTTATAAAAGTCCTTGGAGATTGGACTGAGAAACTAAGAGGACGTATCACGAGTGTTCCTGGAGATCAAGGGGAAACAGATGGTCTACTGCAGCCAAATATCACACTTAAAGCGTCCATCGAGGGACCTTATGGGCATGAATCACCATACCACTTGACGTACGTACTGTACTATTATCTTATATAGGAGCTAGCAATTCAATCATTTATCTGAATATGGGTGGACTTGGGTTACGTTTTATCTCATGTTAGTTAAATGGGTTTAAAGTATTGACTATTAGGGAATTGGGTCAAATCGGTCAAATCAGTCAGATGGATTGAAAATCATCCAAAGCATGTTAAACTTTCAAATTTTCAGTCATATTTTGTATACTGATAGTATTAAAATTATAAATATGGATAAAGAGATGTTTGCAGTTGGCTCACCCACTTTTTCTGGTCATGACCGAAACTACCTCTACTTGATATAAAAAGTACTCCCCGTAAAACATGCTATCTAAATTTATCACTTGTAACTATTGACTATTCTTGCTGTTTAGGTATGAGAACCTCATTCTAGTTGCTGGTGGCATTGGAATTTCACCTTTCTTGGCTATCTTGAGCGACATTCTTCACCGTATCCGGGACTCTAAGCCATGTATGCCTAAAAATGTATTAATAGTCTGGGCAGTCAAAAACTCAGATGAACTTTCGCTTCTCCAGTCACTAGACATAAACTCACTGTGCCCATTTTTCGACAATATACTAAATCTTGAGATTAAGACCTATGTTACTCGAGAATCAGAACCCCCACTGGTATGCATGTTAATTATTACTTATTTTCCCCAGTTCATTACATCAAATATGTGATTCGCTTAGACTTTCTCTGCATAGCTACAGGAAATGTGGTTTTTCTGGTCAAGTTATCTAACATGTAAAATTTGTTCACATTCATAAGCGCAAAGAAATATAAAAACTTATAAACACTTCGGTACAAATGAATATAGAAGTTTATCTTTGAACAAACTCGTAAAACATCATAGTTTTTTTTTGGAAACAGAAAAACTTAGATTAAATTTTCACACCAAAACCTTCATGCAAGAATATGGGTGAATCTTATGTAACTGATCAATCTCTACACTTTTAACTGCTGAACACTTTTACGTTTGTGTGGTTTTAAGAGAAAAATCTATCCGAACTTCATGTGTCTTTTTACTTCTTTTGAACGTTATAAGTAGGAATAAGTAAACTAAAATTAACTCTATTTCCTAAATGGTGTAGAAATAAGTGTGTGAATCACATATTTGTTTACGTAATTGTTCTTCCGATTTACATCACGATTTTCTAACCTTTTAGTTTTAAATACAGGAAGAGGGTATGATACCAAAATACACGAGCTCATCTGTCTTTCCTGCTCCCACAAGGGGTGGCATGTGTAGTTTGGTTGGAACCGGAAGTATTGTTTGGTCTGGAGCTTATATGGTAGTATCTACAATAGGTCTGGTGGTTTTAGTTGCTTTGCTAGACGTCTTTTACATCAATCCTTACAACATTACACATTGGGCGTATAAAGGCATTCTGTTTATAACATGCATGGCTGCAAGTGTTGTTCTCTTTGGTGGTTTTGTGATCGTTTTATGGCATCTTTGGGATACTAAAACTTCAGCTGAGAAGAACACTGATGCTGAAAAAACAATTAGTGACTTGCAGCAAGATAAGTTTAGCGCATACAAGAATCCATCACCAGAAAGGTTTCTTCACACAATAAAATATGGTCAAAGACCAAACCTCAAAGGTACATCTCTACACATCCCTGGATCAATACAGCAAAATGGGTGGGTCGGGCAGGTTTGGTAGTCAGGTTGACCCAATATACTTTTTGTCCAATGCTATCATGTTTTATTTAATTAATTAGTGTGCCAAGTATTATTACAGTATAATTATTATATTTTTCATTACAAACACATTTGAGAGACTTGCAACCTCTACTGCCATTGGACTAGTTTTCTTTTTAGCAAATTTTTTGGTTTTAGTTATTTGACCACTTAGAGATAAAAGTTGACCCGAATGTACTCATATAAAAGTGAATTCACCAAATTTGTCATCTCTACTGGTTATTGGTACTAGATTTGTCTTTCTCCTTTTGAGTCTTTTTTACTTATATTTCTTTTCTTTTGTCGATACAGAAATATTTGGAAGCACGGCAGACCGATGGGGAAATGTTGATATTGGGGTAATGGTTTGTGGACCTACAGCACTTCAAACAAGTGTTGCTAAAGAGTGCAGATCAAAGAATTTTGGGAGGACACGTAATGAGCCTATCTTCCATTTCAACAGCCACAGTTTCGATCTATAGGTACTACAACAATATGCTTGCAATAGCAGCACATATGTAATGTATATACGGCTTATATGGGCTAGCGTTTGCAGAAATAACAAATTTTTAGAAAAATGTACAACTTTCAATAGAAAGCTGGACTTGGCAGTTTATATGCCTATGAAAGGGAGAAGATGGAAAGGTAAAAAGACAAGAAGGTGCTTCCTTTTTTACTGCTATAATGTAAATATAGGTGCATATATATGAATATGTTATTATCCGACGGTTCTGCACTTATTTGTTAATGCATATGTCTACTCTAATATAGTTTTTATGTTTCGTACTTTTCTATTCTTTCTACATGACCTGTTGAATATGAGAAAACCCATCATAGCAACATCAAAGAAGGTCAAATGCAAAGTTGACCAAATATATGAGGGTCGTTAAAATCTCCTAATCATATATACTACAAAAAAAGAAATGCCTAGCTAAGAAGAAAGCATTTGTTTCTAAGGATCTTACAATTGTAGAGTGAATCTAACTGTTCAGTGCTTCTTATGTAGTAATGTTGAAAATCAACGCAAGTCGGTTTGGCATTTGTGAAACTTGAGGTCAAAAAAGTTTCCTACTATGCATGCTGTTTTTGCAACTTTATGACATTACAACATACAAGTCCTAAGATCCTTCTTAAGGACAAGGTTATTTATAGAGATCAAAGGAGTCACCAAGAGCCGAGTGTAAATCCTATGTTTAGAGATCTATGATATGATCTCTGAGAGGTGATGTGCATAGACCAAACATGAGAGTAAATTGGAATGTTTAACACAGTCAACACAATCAGAAATATGTCTAATTTGTGGATAAAAACCACCATGCTCTCAGAGTGTAGAGACTAGAGACTGAAGGTCTAAAATAGTGAATGAAATGCATACATGGTCACACATTTCTAAAACTACACTCTTCTTATTTTGATGACAATATATATATATGAAGTGTGACAACTCGTAATTAATTAACATCGGGTTAGTCCTAATCTCAATTAGACAGTCATTTGACGTGGAACTTATTAGACTTATGGACTTTTGACTTAGTCAAATTAGACGTATCTTGATGACGTAGACTATTAGCTATCTAGACGAATGCCGAGTCTTTAAAAATAACTTTAAATAAATATTTAAAGGTTATGTCTTGTACAAAATAAATAGACTGTCTAGACTTAATTTTATAAAGTTCCCTTTGACGAAACTTTATTGGCTTGTCTTGACTAAAAATGAGACGAGGGAAAATACCTTTATTTTACATTTTAAACTTTTGGTCAAACGGTAATTAATCGTAAGCATCTTACCGAATTAAGGGTATAAAATATTGTCAAAAAGAAGCCACTGCGGCGCAGTGGCTTGGCAAGGCCCACTGCGGCGCAGTGAGCTTGGCAATGGCCCACTGCGGCGCAGTGAGCTTGGCAAGGCCCACTGCGGCGCAGTGAGCTTGGCAATGGCCCACTGCGGCGCAGTGAGCTTGCATGGCCCACTGCGGCGCAGTGAGCTTGGCAGCCCACTGCGGCGCAGTGAGCATGGTTCTGGCTCACTGCGGCGCAGTGAGCTTGGCAATGGCCCACTGCGGCGCAGTGAGCTTGGCATGGCCCACTGCGGCGCAGTGAGCTTGGCAATGGCCCACTGCGGCGCAGTGAGCTTGGCAATGGCCCACTGCGGCGCAGTGAGCTTGGCAATGGCCCACTGCGGCGCAGTGAGCTTGGCAATGGCCCACTGCGGCGCAGTGAGCTTGGCATGGCCCACTGCGGCGCAGTGAGCTTGGCAATGGCCCACTGCGGCGCAGTGAGCTTGGCAATGGCCCACTGCGGCGCAGTGAGCTTGGCAATGGCCCACTGCGGCGCAGTGAGCTTGGCAATGGCCCACTGCGGCGCAGTGAGCTTGGCAATGGCCCACTGCGGCGCAGTGAGCTTGGCATGGCCCACTGCGGCGCAGTGAGCTTGGCAATGGCCCACTGCGGCGCAGTGAGCTTGGCATGGCCCACTGCGGCGCAGTGAGCTTGGCAATGGCCCACTGCGGCGCAGTGAGCTTGGCATGGCCCACTGCGGCGCAGTGAGCTTGGCAATGGCCCACTGCGGCGCAGTGAGCTTGGCAATGGCCCACTGCGGCGCAGTGAGCTTGGCAATGGCCCACTGCGGCGCAGTGAGCTTGGCAATGGCCCACTGCGGCGCAGTGAGCTTGGCAATGGCCCACTGCGGCGCAGTGAGCTTGGCAATGGCCCACTGCGGCGCAGTGAGCTTGCATGGCCCACTGCGGCGCAGTGAGCTTGGCAGCCCACTGCGGCGCAGTGAGCATGGTTCTGGCTCACTGCGGCGCAGTGAGCTTGGCAATGGCCCACTGCGGCGCAGTGAGCTTGGCATGGCCCACTGCGGCGCAGTGAGCTTGGCAAGGCCCACTGCGGCGCAGTGAGCTTGGCAATGGCCCACTGCGGCGCAGTGAGCTTGGCAATGGCCCACTGCGGCGCAGTGAGCTTGGCAATGGCCCACTGCGGCGCAGTGAGCTTGGCATGGCCCACTGCGGCGCAGTGAGCTTGGCAATGGCCCACTGCGGCGCAGTGAGCTTGGCAATGGCCCACTGCGGCGCAGTGAGCTTGGCATGGCCCACTGCGGCGCAGTGAGCTTGGCAGCCCACTGCGGCGCAGTGAGCATGGTTCTGGCTCACTGCGGCGCAGTGAGCTTGGCAATGGCCCACTGCGGCGCAGTGAGCTTGGCAATGGCCCACTGCGGCGCAGTGAGCTTGGCATGGCCCACTGCGGCGCAGTGAGCTTGGCAATGGCCCACTGCGGCGCAGTGAGCTTGGCATGGCCCACTGCGGCGCAGTGAGCTTGGCAATGGCCCACTGCGGCGCAGTGAGCTTGGCATGGCCCACTGCGGCGCAGTGAGCTTGGCAATGGCCCACTGCGGCGCAGTGAGCTTGGCAATGGCCCACTGCGGCGCAGTGAGCTTGGCAATGGCCCACTGCGGCGCAGTGAGCTTGGCAATGGCCCACTGCGGCGCAGTGAGCTTGGCAATGGCCCACTGCGGCGCAGTGAGCTTGGCAATGGCCCACTGCGGCGCAGTGAGCTTGGCAATGGCCCACTGCGGCGCAGTGAGCTTGGCATGGCCCACTGCGGCGCAGTGAGCTTGGCAATGGCCCACTGCGGCGCAGTGAGCTTGGCATGGCCCACTGCGGCGCAGTGAGCTTGGCAATGGCCCACTGCGGCGCAGTGAGCTTGGCAATGGCCCACTGCGGCGCAGTGAGCTTGGCAATGGCCCACTGCGGCGCAGTGAGCTTGGCAATGGCCCACTGCGGCGCAGTGAGCTTGGCAATGGCCCACTGCGGCGCAGTGAGCTTGCATGGCCCACTGCGGCGCAGTGAGCTTGGCAATGGCCCACTGCGGCGCAGTGAGCATGGTTCTGGCTCACTGCGGCGCAGTGAGCTTGGCAAGCCCACTGCGGCGCAGTGAGCTTGGCATGGCCCACTGCGGCGCAGTGAGCTTGGCAATGGCCCACTGCGGCGCAGTGAGCTTGGCAATGGCCCACTGCGGCGCAGTGAGCTTGGCAATGGCCCACTGCGGCGCAGTGAGCTTGGCAATGGCCCACTGCGGCGCAGTGAGCTTGGCAATGGCCCACTGCGGCGCAGTGAGCTTGGCAATGGCCCACTGCGGCGCAGTGAGCTTGGCAATGGCCCACTGCGGCGCAGTGAGCTTGGCAATGGCCCACTGCGGCGCAGTGAGCTTGGCAATGGCCCACTGCGGCGCAGTAGCTTGCATGGCCCACTGCGGCGCAGTGAGCTTGGCAATGGCCCACTGCGGCGCAGTGAGCATGGTTCTGGCTCACTGCGGCGCAGTGAGCTTGGAAGCCCACTGCGGCGCAGTGAGCTTGGCATGGCCCACTGCGGCGCAGTGGCTTGCAATGGCCCACTGCGGCGCAGTGGCATGGAATTAGTCCCACTGCGGCGCAGTGGCTAGGGCTGGTTTGTGCATTTTTAGCTCACTGCGGCGCAGTGAGCTTGGCAATGGCCCACTGCGGCGCAGTGGCTAGGGCTGGTTTTGTGCATTTTTAGCTCACTGCGGCGCAGTGAGCTTGGCAATGGCCACTGCGGCGCAGTATCATTGTACTGGCCCCTGGTTCGATTTAGCCCACTGCGGCGCAGTGAGCATGGTTCTGGCTCACTGCGGCGCAGTGAAATACTACTGTAAATTTTTGACGTTTCAGTTTTTGACATCTTGGACACTTGAACTTCGTTTGTACGAAATGGTACTTTGGACTACCTCCCCCCCCCCCCCCCCCCCCCCCCCCCCCCCCCCCCCCCCCCCCCCCCTTTGTACCCTCTTATTAACAATGTCAATGACATTAATATTTTGAGTCAAATAAAATTAAGGTTTGTAACACATTCTCGGTTAAGGCATTCTAGGGTTGATACCCCCCCCATCACCCTTTTCTTAAAATTTCCTGACAAAACACACACACACACACACAGAACACACACACATTTCACTTTATGCTCTAAATCATTTTGGCAAAGAGAAATCAAAGGGAAATCAAAGCAATTAATCATCTTTCAATAATAATTAAGGTTTTGGGCATTATCATCATCATCATCTTCATATTTCTTCTTATTTCTCAAGAACACCTTTTGGTAAGTAACTTTTTTTTCTTCAAAACTTTTGGTTTGAAAGGCAGGGAGGGAACCAACAAACCCCCCCATCACCCTTTTCTTAAAATTTCCTGACAAAACACACACACACACACACAACACAGAACACACACACATTTCACTTTATGCTCTAAATCATTTTGGCAAAGAGAAATCAAAGGGAAATCAAAGCAATTAATCATCTTTCAATAATAATTAAGGTTTGTAACACATTCTCGGTTAAGGCATTCTAGGGTTGATAGCTAAGTAGTGGTACGTAGGATACTTGTCGTCGTGAGATTTGATCCTCACCATTGGTACTCTTATCCTAGGTTTTGGATAGACGTGGAGACTAGACTGCTCTTATTCTCGGACTGCTCATTCTTTAGCTCGTAGACTGTCTAGACTTAATTTTATAAAGTTCCCTTTGACGAAACTTTATTGGCTTGTCTTGACTAAAAATGAGACGAGGGAAAATACCTTTATTTTACATTTTAAACTTTTGGTCAAACGGTAATTAATCGTAAGCATCTTACCGAATTAAGGGTATAAAATATTGTCAAAAAGAAGCCACATGGGCTTATTTTGGTTTGAAAGGCAGGGAGGGAACCAACAAACCCCCCCATCACCCTTTTCTTAAAATTTCCTGACAAAACACACACACACACACACAGAACACACACAAATCACAAAAATACAAAACACACACACACACACACAGAACACACACACATTTCACTTTATGCTCTAAATCATTTTGGCAAAGAGAAATCAAAGGGAAATCAAAGCAATTAATCATCTTTCAATAATAATTAAGGTTTGTAACACATTCTCGGTTAAGGCATTCTAGGGTTGATAGCTAAGTAGTGGTACGTAGGATACTTGTCGTCGTGAGATTTGATCCTCACCATTGGTACTCTTATCCTAGGTTTTGGATAGACGTGGAGACTAGACTGCTCTTATTCTCGGACTGCTCATTCTTTAGCTCGTAGACTGCTAAGGTGAGTTTATGGCGCCCTTTTTCCTTTACTTTGGGCCTGAAAGCATGTACTGTATACACGACTACTTTGTAAATGATTTGTCTTTGTCTACGCCATGAGATTTGGTAAATGAAATCATTTGTCTTATATTTGCCATGAGACGGCTGTCTAAAAAGGTGTATACATGTCTTATGAAAATCAATCTATATGTCTTGACTTGCCATGCTGTCGGCTGACTAAACTGTTCTTTGTGTTTTGACGAACTAAAATGATCCCTCCCTCATGTAGTTATATTTAGGTTAGACTTCGGTCTGAACCGTCTTGTCATTATATTGAGGTTAGACTTCGGTCTGAACCGTCTTGTCATTATATTGAGGTTAGACTTCGGTCTGAACCGTCTTGTCATCATATTGAGGTTAGACTTCGGTCTGAACCGTCTTGTCATTATATTGAGGTTAGACTTCGGTCTGAACCGTCTTGTCATCATATTGAGGTTAGACTTCGGTCTGAACCGTCTTGTCATTATATTGAGGTTAGACTTCGGTCTGAACCGTCTTGTCATATTATCTAGGTTAGACTTCGGTCTGAACCGTCTTGTCTATATATTTAGGTTAGACTTCGGTCTGAACCGTCAGGTATTAAATAACTACAACAAACGACGATTGATCTTTTAGTCAAACACACTGTAAACTCACCAACTATTTCGATAGTTGATCCTCTCAAATTTCATGCTTTTCAGGTGACCATCAGTAAGTCTTGGAATCGTCTTTGGCATTATAGGGCCAATCTTTTGACTTTGGACGTACAATTAGCATCAGACATTGAGGGCTCTCATGCTTTTGGCTTTAATTGTATTTGACTGTCCAATTTATTGAACTTGTATTCTGTGGGCCCAGTTCCAAATGAGGATGACTTGTATCCATATTTTGGGGTTCACACTTTGAACGATTGTACTTGTTTTGACTTGTATTGGTATAAATGGATGTAATTTCTATTAACCTTCTGATTAGTATGCAATTCTTTGTTAACCCTGTAATTCCGCTACAACGGGGTGTGACAAAAATTGGTATCAGAGACAAGGTTATAGTTAATACCGAGTTTTTCCGCTGGAAAAACTCAATCTATAGCCATTTCGTTTCAAAAGGGAATCTAAGTCTATTTAGGTTTAGGATACTTATTTTTTATTTATTTTTTTTTTTTTTTTTTTTTTTTTTTTTTTTTTTTTTTTTTTTTTTTTTTTTTTTTTTTTTTTTTTTTTTTTTTAGCCATTTCGTTTCAAAAAGGGAATCTAAGTCTATTTAGGTTTAGGATACTTATTTCAGGAGTTATATTATTTGTCTATAATTAGACCTAACTTGATCAACTACGTCCCGATTATGTAAAATAATATAAGGCTCGAAATAAATATCTTAGATTTTGTATATACGTTATGGTTTGAGCTATATTCACAACATACTGTAGATGTGGTGGGAAGGCTGCGGGTGACCCTATATATAAACATTGAAGGTATGTTAGGAATAGAAACTCAAATCGTATGTGTGTACATAAGGTTTATATACGTGATAGTTTGGATTATATTAACAGCATATTTAAAATGTGGTGGGAAGGCTGCGGGTGACCCTATATATAAGCATTTCAAATATGTTGGTAATAGAAACCCAAACCAAATGTGTGTAATCTAGACAAAGATTTCTTTAAAACTCAATTTGCGTACTGTATCATCCATTTGAGACGTACTGCCTTATCCATTTGACTTATATGGATTCTTTGACTATCTTTTCAGACTAGTCATGTCGGATGGAGTTAGCTCAAATGCTGTTGTACCTTGTACACCTCCAGTTCCTGTCTTGGCAAACTCCATTCCTTATGTTCCTGACTCTTATGAAGAGGAACCAATGGAGGAATCGGGCAATGAATCACGCCCTATAAATCTTGTGTCATCTTCCAGTGAGTCTGGAGGCGAACATGTGTCTATCCATGTTCAATCATCTGTAACACCGGTATCTCCATATCAGAGGAGGACTACCGAGGGAGCTCATTTGCCTTATGCTCCTAGAGACCCCTATGCTCCTGGTCCTTCTGCACCAGTTCAGGGCAACAGTGGATTTGGTCTTTCATTCTTTCAGGGAGATCCATATGCGGCGGGTCCCTCCAGAGTGCCTGTCTACAACCCAAGTGCTGTTATGCCAGTTGCATCTGCAGCTGATAGGTCGGAATATTATCGCCGACAATTGTCAAGGATGAACAATTCCCTCATCTGTACAAGGGAGAAAATAGAGAATCAAGCTCAGGCGTTGACTGGAGCTTATCAACAGGCGGCTGAGGCTATGTCTGTTGCTAGAGAGGGAAAGGAAACTATTGGGAGGTTGATCTGGATACTGTCTGTGGTGGTGGTTTTAGTGGTGGCTTTGCTGGTCGTTGTTATTTGCAAGATGTAATTTTGTAATAAGTCTTTCTGTATTGTAAGCCTAGAACTTATAACAACTCGTACTTCTGTACTTTGAGTTGTAATCTTTTGGTGGATGTATTTCCCACGTGTCTATAAATCGTATTGCTCCGACTAAGTAGTCTATCGTTGTGGATGAAGTTTCCCACATGTTTTTGGACTGTACATACCAGACTATGTAAAATTTTGAACATCAATGAAATACGATTGTCTTTTGGCTTACTTACTTGTTCAGACTATGTCAACTGCTTATTCTTAGCTCTAGAAATATGATTTTTCATATTTTTCTTGTCTTGTCTAGTACATAAATTCATACAAGTCAGCAATTTGTGACTTGCATTGTACTGTCATCTGTCTTGCAAAGCTACTTTCTATTTAACCTATCAAGGAAATCTCTAAATGACATTTTTGTTCATATCTTAGACTTATGGCTCCTAAGACGAAAAGCAAGGTTCAGAAAAAGGCTTCAGTCAAGAAAACTGCACCAAAGAGAGTTACTCGATCCACTCCTTTGAATAATGAAGCTGAACAGGAAGAACCTGCAATCCAGCAAGAACCAGAAACTGCTACAGTCCAGGTGAACACTGGCCCTGGACCTACCCCAAATACTGGCGGGGATAATAATATGGCAGCATTTGTAACACAGCAACTGTTGGCCGCCATGCCTACTTTAGTTGCTCAGATCACGGCAAGCATGAACGCAAATAATAATCATCATACTGATAATAGTAACAATGTTGAACCTACTGCTGAACAAGTTGTTCCTCGAGCTCAACTTCGAGTGGGTGACTACAAGACCTTTACCTATTGTAAACCAAAGGAATTTCATGGTACTGAGGGTCCGGTAGGTCTAATCAACTGGCTAGAAAGCATAGAGGCGGTGCTTCATATTAGTCGTTGTGACGAAGAGCACAAAGTGGAATATGCTTCCACTCAACTTCAAAAGCACGCACTATCATGGTGGAACGAGCAGGTTAGGACCCGAGGTCGAGACCAAGCTAATAGGATACCTTGGTTTGATTTTAAAAGTATGTTGATGGAAAAATACTGTCCTAGGGAGGAAGTACAGAAAATGGAAGGCGAATTTTGGAATCATAATATGGTCGGGCTAGACAACGAGAAATACACTACTCGTTTTCATGAGCTGACAAGACTAGTTCCTCGTATGGTAGATACGGAGGAGAAATTGATCGAGAGATACTGTTATGGCTTGTCACCTGATGTCCGAAGATTGGTAGCCGCTTTAATCCTATGACTCTTCAAGCGGCAGTTAGTGCAACCAACCGGATGGTGATAGACTTGAAAAGAACCACTGGTTCTTCTGTTGGAACAGAAGTGGTCAAGAGAAGGAGTGATCATGCCTCTGGTAGTGGATATGGTGGCGGTGGAAATGGCAAGAGGTTTAAGACTGCCAGAAACTTTGCGGTAGTTACTCAGGACGTCACGGGGTACACCGGCACAGATCCTAGGTGTAATAGGTGTAATCTCCATCACAGAGGAAATTGTCCTACTTGTCGCCGTTGGGGGGGGGGGGGGGGGGGGGGGGGGGGGGGGGGGGGGGGGGGGGGGGGGGGGGGGGGGGGGGGGGGGGGGGGGGGGGGGGGGGGGGGGGGGGGGGGGGGGGGGGGGGGGGGGGGGGGGGGGGGGGGGGGGGGGGGGGGGGGGGGGGGGGGGGGGGGGGGGGGGGGGGGGGGGGGGGGGGGGGGGGGGGGGGGGGGGGGGGGGGGGGGGGGGGGGGGGGGGGGGGGGGGGGGGGGGGGGGGGGGGGGGGGGGGGGGGGGGGGGGGGGGGGGGGGGGGGGGGGGGGGGGGGGGGGGGGGGGGGGGGGGGGGGGGGGGGGGGGGGGGGGGGGGGGGGGGGGGGGGGGGGGGGGGGGGGGGGGGGGGGGGGGGGGGGGGGGGGGGGGGGGGGGGGGGGGGGGGGGGGGGGGGGGGGGGGGGGGGGGGGGGGGGGGGGGGGGGGGGGGGGGGGGGGGGGGGGGGGGGGGGGGGGGGGGGGGGGGGGGGGGGGGGGGGGGGGGGGGGGGGGGGGGGGGGGGGGGGGGGGGGGGGGGGGGGGGGGGGGGGGGGGGGGGGGGGGGGGGGGGGGGGGGGGGGGGGGGGGGGGGGGGGGGGGGGGGGGGGGGGGGGGGGGGGGGGGGGGGGGGGGGGGGGGGGGGGGGGGGGGGGGGGGGGGGGGGGGGGGGGGGGGGGGGGGGGGGGGGGGGGGGGGGGGGGGGGGGGGGGGGGGGGGGGGGGGGGGGGGGGGGGGGGGGGGGGGTGACTCTTCAAGCGGCAGTTAGTGCAACCAACCGGATGGTGATAGACTTGAAAAGAACCACTGGTTCTTCTGTTGGAACAGAAGTGGTCAAGAGAAGGAGTGATCATGCCTCTGGTAGTGGATATGGTGGCGGTGGAAATGGCAAGAGGTTTAAGACTGCCAGAAACTTTGCGGTAGTTACTCAGGACGTCACGGGGTACACCGGCACAGATCCTAGGTGTAATAGGTGTAATCTCCATCACAGAGGAAATTGTCCTACTTGTCGCCGTTGTAAAAGGGCGGGACATCTGGAAAAGTTTTGTAAGGGCAAGGCACTAGCTAAATGCTACGAATGTGGGAGCGAAACCCATCTGCGACCTGCATGTCCAAGACTTAATCTGAACCCGAACAACAATGCAATAGTTCCAGTAAGGAACCATGCGGGGAATAACCAAGCAAGGAATCAAGATGGACGAGGTAGAGGCCGAGTTTTTGCTTTGGATGCTGCTGATGCACGACGTGATCCCAACGTCGTGATAGGTACATTCATACTCAATAATCATTATGTTTTTGTGTTATTCGACTCTGGTGCTGATAAAAGCTTTATATCCTTAGAATTTAAGTCCCGATTTGGTATAGTGGTTATCCCCATGAAAGACACTTATATTGTCGAATATGCAAACGGTCAAAAGTTTATTGCTAGAGATCATTTAGTAGATTGCAATTTGACACTATCTGGCGAAACCTTTAAAATTGATCTAATTCCCATAGAACTCAGTAGTTTTGATGTAATTGTTGGTATGGACTGGTTATCTAAGGTTAGAGCCGAAATAATGTGTTACGAGAAGATTGTTAGAATACCCCTTCAGAATAACGAAACCCTAATAGTGCAAGGAGACAAGTCAGGAAAGGAATTGATTTTAGTATCGGCGATAAAGGCGAATAAATATTTACAAAAAGAATACCCTGCCTTCTTGGCACTAGTTGTTGAAAGGAAGCCGAAGGGTAAAGACATTCAAGACATCCCAGTAGTTAAAGATTTTCCAGAAGTATTTCCTGAAGATTTGGCGGGACTTCCACCTCACAGACCAGTTGAGTTTGGAATAGACTTAGTCCCTGGAGCTGCACCCGTGGCCAAGGCACCCTATCGTCTTGCGCCGTCAGAAATGCAAGAATTATCCGAACAACTTCAAGAGTTGTTAGCTAAAGGACTAATTCGCCCAAGTTCATCACCGTGGGGAGCTCCGATTCTATTTGTCAAAAAGAAGGACGGCTCTATGCGCATGTGTATAGATTATAGAGAATTGAACAAGTCGACTGTCAAGAACAGGTACCCTTTGCCTCGTATTGACGACTTATTTGACCAACTGGAAGGTGCATCGCACTTTTCCAAGATCGATCTCAGGTCTGGGTATCATCAACTCAGAGTCAGAGAGACAGACATTCCTAAAACAGCTTTCAGAACTCGTTACGGACATTATGAGTTTTTGGTTATGCCGTTTGGCTTAACCAATGCACCTGCTGTGTTTATGGACTTAATGAATCGAGTATGTCGACCGTATCTGGACAAGTTTGTCATTGTATTCATTGACGACATACTGATATACTCAAGGAATAAAGACGAACATGAAGGTCATCTGAGAACCATTCTGCAAATGCTCAAGGATCAGAAGTTGTACGCGAAATTCTCAAAATGTGAATTCTGGATTAGGGAAGTACACTTCTTGGGTCATGTAGTGAACGGGAATGGGATCCACGTAGATCCATCTAAGATTGAAGCAATAAAGAAGTGGGAAGCCCCTAAGACTCCGACAGAAATTCGTCAATTTCTTGGACTGGCTGGCTATTACAGGCGATTCATTGAGAATTTCTCTAAGGTTGCTCAACCTCTGACTTTATTAACTCAGAAGACTAAGGAGTTTATTTGGCAGGATGCCCAAGAAAAGGCATTTCAGACGTTAAAGGACAGGCTGTGTAATGCTCCTATCCTAGCGCTACCGAATGGCATTGAAAATTTCGTGGTATACTGTGACGCCTCACATCAGGGCATGGGATGTGTACTTATGCAGGAAGGTAAGGTCATTGCTTACGCTTCTAGACAGCTCAAAATCCACGAAAAGAACTATACAACCCACGATCTAGAACTCGGAGCGGTTGTCTTTGCATTAAAAATTTGGAGACATTATCTGTATGGTACCAAGTGTACTGTATTCACGGATCACAAAAGCCTTCAGCATATCTTCGATCAGAAAATGCTGAATATGCGACAACGACGATGGGTAGAATTACTCAGCGACTACGACTGTGAACTCAAATATCATCCCGGTAAAGCCAACGTTGTTGCTGACGCACTAAGTCGAAAAGATAGAATTTCACTATCTGTCATAACAAGAGCGAGTTCTTATCTTGGCTCGTCATTAAGGGATAGAGTTTTAGACGATCAAAACGAAGCCCTACGGCTAGGGCGAATCGAGAAGGAAGCATTGTGGAATGCTGAACGGTTGTTTGAATTGGATGGCGATGGAATCCGACATGTTAAGAGCAGAGTGTGGATTCCCAAATATAATGGACTTAGAGAACTTTTAATGAACGAAAGTCATCGATCTAGGTATTCAATCCATCCTGGCGCTGACAAAATGTACCATGGACTGAAAGACTTTTATTGGTGGCCTGGTATGAAAAGAGATATCGCCACTTATGTCTCGAAGTGTCTAAATTGTTCAATGGTCAAGGCGGAGCACCAAAAGCCTTCTGGGCTGCTCCAGCAACCCCAAATTCCTGACTGGAAATGGGAACAGATTACTATGGACTTCATTACGAAGTTACCTCGAACCCTGAAAGGATATGATACTATTTGGGTCATTGTCGATCGATTGACGAAGTCTGCTCATTTCATTCCAATTCGGGAGAACTGGAAGATAAGGAAATTGTCACAAATATACATTGAAAGGATTGTATCTCTTCATGGCGTTCCTTTGTCTATTATCTCTGACCGTGATGGTCGTTTCACTTCACAATCATGGCGATATTTTCAAGACGCCCTAGGCACTCAATTGCATCTGAGTACGGCTTACCATCCACAGACTGACGGACAAAGTGAACGTACCATCCAGACTTTAGAGGACATGCTTCGGGCATGTGTCATTGACTTCAAAGGTAGTTGGGATACCTTTTTGCCGTTAGCTGAATTTTCATATAACAACAGCTATCACACTAGCATCAAATGCGCGCCTTATGAGGCTTTATATGGACGAAAGTGTAGATCTCCTGTCTGTTGGCTTGATGCTGGAGAACGCGTTTATTTAAATATGGACTAGTTCAGAAGACTACTGATCAAATTGTCGAAATTAGGGCACGGCTGAAGGCGGCTCAAGATCGTCAAAAGAGCTATGCCGACCGTAGACGGAAACCACTTGAGTTTCAAGTGGGAGACAAAGTCATGTTGAAAGTGTCACCTTGGAAAGGCACTGCACGTTTTGGCGTACGAGGGAAACTTAGTCCTCGTTATATCGGACCATTCGAAATTGTTCAAAGAATTGGTTCCGTGGCTTACAAGCTCGATTTACCTAAGGAGCTAGAACACGTTCATCACACATTTCACATTTCGAGTCTTAAGAAATGTCTGACTGATGAGACTTTAGTCGTACCTGTCGAAGAGCTGCAAGTGACTGACTCTCTTCAATTCGTTGAAGAACCTGTTGAAATTTTAGACCAACAGCTCAAACAACTTAGACGTAGTCGTATCAAATTGGTCAAAGTTCGTTGGAACTCAAAACATGGTCCCGACTTGACTTGGGAACGTGAAGACTTTATGCGGGATAACTATCCTCATCTTTTTACTGAGCAAGACTTGATTTCGGGACGAAATCCTTAGAAGTCGGGGATGCTGTGACAACTCGTAATTAATTAACATCGGGTTAGTCCTAATCTCAATTAGACAGTCATTTGACGTGGAACTTATTAGACTTATGGACTTTTGACTTAGTCAAATTAGACGTATCTTGATGACGTAGACTATTAGCTATCTAGACGAATGCCGAGTCTTTAAAAATAACTTTAAATAAATATTTAAAGGTTATGTCTTGTACAAAATAAATAGACTGTCTAGACTTAATTTTATAAAGTTCCCTTTGACGAAACTTTATTGGCTTGTCTTGACTAAAAATGAGACGAGGGAAAATACCTTTATTTTACATTTTAAACTTTTGGTCAAACGGTAATTAATGGGCTTAGTCCCACTGCGGCGCAGTGGCTAGGGCTGGTTTTGTGCATGGTTAGCTCACTACGGCGCAGTGAGCTTGGCAATGGCCCACTGCGGCGCAGTGAGCTTGGCAATGGCCCACTGCGGCGCAGTGAGCTTGGCAATGGCCCACTGCGGCGCAGTGAGCTTGGCATGGCCCACTGCGGCGCAGTGAGCTTGGCATGGCCCACTGCGGCGCAGTGAGCTTGGCAATGGCCCACTGCGGCGCAGTGAGCATGGTTCTGGCTCACTGCGGCGCAGTGGCAGGGCTGGTTCTGGCTCACTGCGGCGCAGTGAGCTTGGCAATGGCCCACTGCGGCGCAGTGAGCTTGGCATGGCCCACTGCGGCGCAGTGAGCTTGGCAATGGCCCACTGCGGCGCAGTGAGCATGGTTCTGGCTCACTGCGGCGCAGTGGCATGGTTCGGCTCACTGCGGCGCAGTGGCATGGTTTGGCTCACTGCGGCGCAGTGAGCTTGGCAATGGCCCACTGCGGCGCAGTGAGCATGGTTCTGGCTCACTGTGGCGTGGATTTAGTCCCACTGCGGCGCAGTGAGCATGGTTCTGGCTCACTGCGGCGCAGTGAGCTTGGCAATGGCTCACTGCGGCGCAGTGAGCATGGTTCTGGCTCACTGCGGCGCAGTGAGCATGGTTCTGGCTCACTGCGGCGCAGTGGCATGGGCTTAGTCCCACTGCGGCGCAGTGGCTAGGGCTGGTTTTGTGCATTTTTAGCTCACTGCGGCGCAGTGAGCTTGGCAATGGCTCACTGCGGCGCAGTGCTATTGTACTGGTCCTGCGGCGCAGTGGCATGGTTAGCCCACTGCGGCGCAGTGGCTAGGGCTGGTTTTGTGCTGGCTCACTGCGGCGCAGTGAGCTTGGCAATGGCCCACTGCGGCGCAGTGAGCTTGGCAATGGCCCACTGCGGCGCAGTGAGCATGGTTCTGGCTCACTGCGGCGCAGTGGCATGGTTCTGGCTCACTGCGGCGCAGTGGCATGGTTCTGGCTCACTGCGGCGCAGTGAGCTTGGCAATGGCCCACTGCGGCGCAGTGAGCATGGTTCTGGCTCACTGCGGCGCAGTGGATGGTTCTGGCTCACTGCGGCGCAGTGAGCATGGTTCTGGCTTACCCCACTGCGGCGCAGTGAGCATGGTTTTGGCTCACTGCGGCGCAGTGGCTAGGGCTGGTTTTGTGCATTTTTAGCTCACTGCGGCGCAGTGAGCTTGGCAATGGCCCACTGCGGCGCAGTGAGCATGGTTCTGGCTCACTGTGGCGTAGTGAGCTTGGCAATGGCCCACTGCGGCGCAGTGAGCTTGGCAATGGCCCACTGCGGCGCAGTGAGCTTGCAATGGCCCACTGCGGCGCAGTGGCTTGGATCCCACTGCGGCGCAGTGGCTAGGGCTGGTTTTGTGCATTTTTAGCTCACTGCGGCGCAGTGAGCTTGGCAATGGCTCACTGCGGCGCAGTGGCTGGTCTGGTCACTGCGGCGCAGTGAGCATGGTTCTGGCTCACTGCGGCGCAGTGGCATGGGCTTAGTCCCACTGCGGCGCAGTGGCTAGGGCTGGTTTTGTGCATTTTTAGCTCACTGCGGCGCAGTGAGCTTGGCAATGGCCCACTGCGGCGCAGTGAGCATGGTTCTGGCTCACTGTGGCGATAGTTGGATGGCCCACTGCGGCGCAGTGAGCTTGGCAATGGCCCACTGCGGCGCAGTGAGCATGGTTAGTCCCACTGCGGCGCAGTGGCTAGGGCTGGTTTTGTGCATTTTTAGCTCACTGCGGCGCAGTGAGCTTGGCAATGGCCACTGCGGCGCAGTGGCCATGGTTTGGCACCTGCTGGTGCTGGCTGCAGAATGAGGCCACTGCGGCGCAGTGGCATGGGCTTAGTCCCACTGCGGCGCAGTGGCTAGGGCTGGTTTTGTGCATTTTTAGCTCACTGCGGCGCAGTGAGCTTGGCAATGGCCCACTGCGGCGCAGTGAGCATGGTTCTGGCTCACTGCGGCGCAGTGGCATGGTTCGGCTCACTGCGGCGCAGTGAGCATGGTTCTGGCTCACTGCGGCGCAGTGAAATACTACTGTAAATATTTAGGTTAGACTTCGGTCTGAACCGTCTTGTCATTATATTGAGGTTAGACTTCGGTCTGAACCGTCTTGTCATTATATTGAGGTTAGACTTCGGTCTGAACCGTCTTGTCATTATATTGAGGTTAGACTTCGGTCTGAACCGTCTTGTCATTATATTGAGGTTAGACTTCGGTCTGAACCGTCTTGTCATTATATTGAGGTTAGACTTCGGTCTGAACCGTCTTGTCATTATATTGAGGTTAGACTTCGGTCTGAACCGTCTTGTCATTATATTGAGGTTAGACTTCGGTCTGAACCGTCTTGTCATTATATTGAGGTTAGACTTCGGTCTGAACCGTCTTGTCATTATATTGAGGTTAGACTTCGGTCTGAACCGTCTTGTCATTATATTGAGGTTAGACTTCGGTCTGAACCGTCTTGTCATTATATTGAGGTTAGACTTCGGTCTGAACCGTCTTGTCATTATATTGAGGTTAGACTTCGGTCTGAACCGTCTTGTCATTATATTGAGGTTAGACTTCGGTCTGAACCGTCTTGTCATTATATTGAGGTTAGACTTCGGTCTGAACCGTCTTGTCATTATATTGAGGTTAGACTTCGGTCTGAACCGTCTTGTCATTATATTGAGGTTAGACTTCGGTCTGAACCGTCTTGTCATTATATTGAGGTTAGACTTCGGTCTGAACCGTCTTGTCATTATATTGAGGTTAGACTTCGGTCTGAACCGTCTTGTCATTATATTGAGGTTAGACTTCGGTCTGAACCGTCTTGTCATTATATTGAGGTTAGACTTCGGTCTGAACCGTCTTGTCATTATATTGAGGTTAGACTTCGGTCTGAACCGTCTTGTCATTATATTGAGGTTAGACTTCGGTCTGAACCGTCTTGTCATTATATTGAGGTTAGACTTCGGTCTGAACCGTCTTGTCATTATATTGAGGTTAGACTTCGGTCTGAACCGTCTTGTCATTATATTGAGGTTAGACTTCGGTCTGAACCGTCTTGTCATTATATTGAGGTTAGACTTCGGTCTGAACCGTCTTGTCATTATATTGAGGTTAGACTTCGGTCTGAACCGTCTTGTCATTATATTGAGGTTAGACTTCGGTCTGAACCGTCTTGTCATTATATTGAGGTTAGACTTCGGTCTGAACCGTCTTGTCATTATATTGAGGTTAGACTTCGGTCTGAACCGTCTTGTCATTATATTGAGGTTAGACTTCGGTCTGAACCGTCTTGTCATTATATTGAGGTTAGACTTCGGTCTGAACCGTCTTGTCATTATATTGAGGTTAGACTTCGGTCTGAACCGTCTTGTCATTATATTGAGGTTAGACTTCGGTCTGAACCGTCTTGTCATTATATTGAGGTTAGACTTCGGTCTGAACCGTCTTGTCATTATATTGAGGTTAGACTTCGGTCTGAACCGTCTTGTCATTATATTGAGGTTAGACTTCGGTCTGAACCGTCTTGTCATTATATTGAGGTTAGACTTCGGTCTGAACCGTCTTGTCATTATATTGAGGTTAGACTTCGGTCTGAACCGTCTTGTCATTATATTGAGGTTAGACTTCGGTCTGAACCGTCTTGTCATTATATTGAGGTTAGACTTCGGTCTGAACCGTCTTGTCATTATATTGAGGTTAGACTTCGGTCTGAACCGTCTTGTCATTATATTGAGGTTAGACTTCGGTCTGAACCGTCTTGTCATTATATTGAGGTTAGACTTCGGTCTGAACCGTCTTGTCATTATATTGAGGTTAGACTTCGGTCTGAACCGTCTTGTCATTATATTGAGGTTAGACTTCGGTCTGAACCGTCTTGTCATTATATTGAGGTTAGACTTCGGTCTGAACCGTCTTGTCATTATATTGAGGTTAGACTTCGGTCTGAACCGTCTTGTCATTATATTGAGGTTAGACTTCGGTCTGAACCGTCTTGTCATTATATTGAGGTTAGACTTCGGTCTGAACCGTCTTGTCATTATATTGAGGTTAGACTTCGGTCTGAACCGTCTTGTCATTATATTGAGGTTAGACTTCGGTCTGAACCGTCTTGTCATTATATTGAGGTTAGACTTCGGTCTGAACCGTCTTGTCATTATATTGAGGTTAGACTTCGGTCTGAACCGTCTTGTCATTATATTGAGGTTAGACTTCGGTCTGAACCGTCTTGTCATTATATTGAGGTTAGACTTCGGTCTGAACCGTCTTGTCATTATATTGAGGTTAGACTTCGGTCTGAACCGTCTTGTCATTATATTGAGGTTAGACTTCGGTCTGAACCGTCTTGTCATCATATTGAGGTTAGACTTCGGTCTGAACCGTCTTGTCATTATATTGAGGTTAGACTTCGGTCTGAACCGTCTTGTCATCATATTGAGGTTAGACTTCGGTCTGAACCGTCTTGTCATTATATTGAGGTTAGACTTCGGTCTGAACCGTCTTGTCATATTATCTAGGTTAGACTTCGGTCTGAACCGTCTTGTCTATATATTTAGGTTAGACTTCGGTCTGAACCGTCAGGTATTAAATAACTACAACAAACGACGATTGATCTTTTAGTCAAACACACTGTAAACTCACCAACTATTTCGATAGTTGATCCTCTCAAATTTCATGCTTTTCAGGTGACCATCAGTAAGTCTTGGAATCGTCTTTGGCATTATAGGGCCAATCTTTTGACTTTGGACGTACAATTAGCATCAGACATTGAGGGCTCTCATGCTTTTGGCTTTAATTGTATTTGACTGTCCAATTTATTGAACTTGTATTCTGTGGGCCCAGTTCCAAATGAGGATGACTTGTATCCATATTTTGGGGTTCACACTTTGAACGATTGTACTTGTTTTGACTTGTATTGGTATAAATGGATGTAATTTCTATTAACCTTCTGATTAGTATGCAATTCTTTGTTAACCCTGTAATTCCGCTACAACGGGGTGTGACATGAAGATAGAGCAAAAATGTTCCTCATAACTCATAAGTATATAGATGTTCATATTCTGCATTCCAAATAAATCAAAATCATAAGCTCAACTCAAACACAGTAAACATAAAATTATTGCAAACCAACGGAAGCATGGATGAGAGATGGTCGAGCCATGGTGCGGTCATGCCAAGAACTAGTATACAGCCATACAGGTCATTGAATATTAATGATGAACCATATTTAAGGGTAAGTAATGTGTGCAAAACACAAACCTAATTAACCGGCCATACACTACTTTGACGTCTCTTCACTTTCCGGCTATAGGCATCTACCAATATACTAAAACAGGATTGAAGGCTTTTTGTAACGACATGTGGTATGATCCTTGCTCGACACATGTCCTTTTAATTTATTTTTTAAATAAAATTAGCTTTTTTAATTGTATATTAAGATTTATTTCCTTATTAGACTTCTTATTAAACTGTACTTCTTGGCCGGATTATAAATACAACAAACACACTTATAAACCTATTTAATTATTTTCTCATGAACAAAATTGTCACTTTTTTTCCTTCTTTTATTATTTTTTATTAATGCTATTTCATCTATTGTGCTTATAAGTTCGATCAAGTTTCGATGTGATTATAAAATTTTAAGGTAAATCCAACACTCTTACTAAAAATATATCATTTTATTATTCATTGTATTATTGTAATATAGCTTCGTTTATTGGTTTTTATTACTCTAATCAGTAACCACAATTTATTTAATACTATGAAATAATGATAGTAAAGAACATGGAGTTTTTTTTAACCGTCTTCCATAAAGAATCAAACCAAAATATCAAAACCACAATTTATTTAATACTATGAAAACAAAATAACATAATGATAATAAAGAACATGGAGGGTTTTTTTTAACCGTCTTCCATAAAGAATCAAACCAAAGTATCAAAATAACATATATTAACATAATAATTTGTTATGTTTAAAAAACATGAAGTTCTTAAATTATAAGTTAGTTGAACATAACCAAATCTTACATAATGATATGATAACATGAACCATGTTCAATTTTTTTTGTATCTAACACATATCACACAATATATATATAGATAGATCGTACACCGTACGGGTATTAGGATTTAGGACTAGTTGATAATATAAGACTACATGATAGCTGTTACATGTGATATACTATAAACAGAACGTTTATAAACATGAGATGTGCTAGTGTTATAGCACTGTCCCAACAATGAATTTATTCTATTTCTTACTTTTGCAAATGTTCATATAAAATACGAGTTTTCACCAAATTTGGACACAAACTAATGAACTATTAGTGGGTTGCATTCTCCTTGATAAAGTTTCGCAAAGAGCTAGTATGTGTTTTAAAATGGATACGAGGTTAAAAAGATATCGAATGTTTGAGCACAATGAAATGTTTAATGTATAGAATCAAGGAAAGACAAGTTGTCCTAGATAAGAGGGAAAACAAACTATTGATAGGTTTATAAGTCAAAGACAAAGGCATTGTTGTATTATTTTATTTTTTTTGGTTGTTGTGTTTTACTCTCTTTTATACGGGATGGGGTTCTTAAAGTTATCCCAACTTGACTAGTCAAGTTGGGAAGATCTTGACCCTTGGATGAAAATCAAGGGTCAAGATTTAAAACTTATCTTTAAATTTTGACCCTTGATTTTCATTCAAGGGTCAAGATCTTCCCAAGTTGGGATAACTTTAGGGAATCTTTTCCCCTTTTATACACTCGTAATGAATTGTAGGCCACGCAGGGGTCTAGAAAATGAATTATGGGCCTAACAGTGTATGAGAGAGACAACCTCTTTGTCGGCACGAAATTACACACAACGGATTATGTTTGGCCATGGGCCAAAACACAAACAGGATGCCAAAACTCGAAACCAAAAACTGGTAAAAAAGGCCCGAGCAAGTTTGTGAGGTTTTTGGGCATTATGTTCATCTTTACAAATGATGCTCATTTTACGCTGACCACGCAAAGATAATTCAAGTGTACACGGCCTAACCGTGATATCCTTCCTAACATTTACTTGGCCACATCCAAAATTATACTTAGATTGATTCGAACATGAGAACTCATACAAAATAGTCAAGGATAATGACCACTAGGCCACATTGGATGTAGTTCTCAGCTACTCCCTCCGTCCCATTTTAATTGTCCTATTTTGACTGGTCAAGTCTTTTTCTTCCGACTTTGACCGTAAATATCTTTGTTTGTGTATATATTAGTTGATGAAACTTATATCAATAAAAAGTACATTTAAAACTCAATCAATTCGTATATGTTATATCAAGTGTTATATAACACGAACAAAAATATTTATGGTCAAAGTTGAAAGAAAAAGACTCAAAAAGTCAAACTATGACACTTAATATGGGACGGAGGGAGTATTCTTTGTTTGTATTTTTATCTGGTTGGATTTGAATTTTACTGGTTATCGTTCATTCATATCATATATGAAAATTTTATATATTACATAAACTACTTTAATTTATTTTATTTATATAATAAAAAATTGTTTCAAAATATTATAATACTATATTAAACTCATGGAGAATATGAAAATTGTTTCAAAATATTTTTTATTAATGATTAGAATTGATAATTAAGATTGATGTAGATATCTTGGCTAACCACATGGCAACTCAACTATAATAACAATTTAATGAAAAAATGATAAATAATATTAAAACCAATGTGACACGCTCCTACAAGTGTCAACTAAGATAAAACATATTTTATCTTAGTTATACAAAGAAATTTTCCCACATATCAAAGCGATGCAATTCAAAATAAACGAATACACCTTAAGCACTTACATAAGTTTACCAAAAAATGCTCTTGCATCATCATTAAATAATAATAGCACGTGTAACACCCCACCAGTGGCGGAAACGTGAGATGCAACTGAAACGAGCTTGCAATTGGATATTACTTAGAGAAACTATATGATGTTCATTTAACACAACAAATTGTCATACGCGAGTCAAGATACAACATACAAATCCCATGAAAAGGGAGAGCAAACCGAGGCATTGTGCCCGAGTCTAAAGATCTAGAATGCAATCAAACGATCCTTAGGTCCATCTATAGGCATCCACTCATAGCTTGCAAGCGAATTCCCTTATACCTGAAAAGATACTCAAAAACGTCAACACTAGGTTGGTGAGTTCGTAGGATCACATAACATGTTCAACGTTCAACGATTAACAACAACGATTTCCTCGATATACGTACTTATGTATAAATAACGCGGATTCAACAATCCGTAACGTATACCGTCTTACATATATATAATAATATGGATTTAATAATCCGTAACGTCTTCCGTCATACATACGTATAATATAATATGGATTCAATAATCCATAACGTCTTCCGTCATATATATATATATAATAACGTAACATGAATTGTATATGTAAAATGATAGGTGGTGAACATGTGGCGCTCGTTGAACGCTTATAACTCAATCTTGACTTGTTGTTGCCGATCAAGGTGAGTTCCGTAGTCCCCTACTCGATTGAGATTCGGGCTGGAAAGTGTACGCATGCTTGTTTAATTGATTTATTGATTGGTTTATGGATTGATTGATTTGTTTGGTCGATTTTGCATACGATTATGATATTACTTTGTAATTAGGATAGTTGTGCATACATGGAAGTCGATAATGCCTTTAAAGGGTTATAGATTTGGTGGGAAGGTTGCGGGTGACCCAATATATAAGCATCTATGACTCGTTGAAAGTAGAATCATCCCGAAGTGTATGTACATGTTGGATTAGTTGATTTGATGGACATGTGGACTTGTGATTGAGATGATTGTTAAGCATTGTTACACTTGACGAGTTGTCACGCATTTCAAGTATTGTGATACTTGACGATTACTGTTGAGACGCTAGACGCCCCGATTAGGGAGCCAAGTACTTCCAAGTACTTGATGCCGAGTATTGGCTACACTTGATGATTTGGTACATGACCCCAAGCATATAGATAAATATGCTTGATGATTTTGAGATGCTACGTTGGTCGGGTCGACGACACCGTGAGTATCGTTGCATTTGGTGATGTTGTGAGACACATACGGCACACATTTTGATATTGACATCTCATGTGCATACTTACTACATGCATTTACTTTATTTCGTGTAATCCTCGTATTGATTGATGTGTGACAAGGTTATGCTATAAGCTAACCTAACTTGTTTGACGTGTGATACACACAGGCTACTTGTAAGTTATTGCTTGCCTTTATCTTGTATATCTTGTGACTTTTGACGATGGTCCCTCGTGATCCATCACTACGAACTCATCAACCTAGTGTTGACATTGTTTAATACACTTTTCAAGTAATCAGGTGAATCAAGGACGTGAAGTTTGATTGATGATTGTGCTAGGACTCGGGCATGGACTTACATGGATCAAGGATTCATTCGCCCATTATTTTGCATTATGCTTAGGATTGATAGCCATCTTTTGATAGTCTTTTGTAAACGTTTGATGGTTACTTGCTCCTTGTGCATTTTGTACTTGATATTTGATGCTTGGATTCACCGAATCCCTTTTATTCATATAGTTTATGTTCTACATTAATTCCACGGTGTGCTATATAATTTCCGTAATATTTAGGGCTTAGCTCGGGGTGTTACATCTAAAGACAATTAGGATTTGATTAGGGTCGGGCCAACTATTGAATAGAATCAAGCATGTGCTTTGGACCTACAAAATCCATAGGCCCCCAATTTTTGTAGCATGTGGCTTTTATATACATCAAAAATAAAAAAATAAAAATAACTAACCTAAAA
This sequence comes from Erigeron breviscapus, assembly GCA_034093135.1. Classification (NCBI taxonomy): domain Eukaryota; kingdom Viridiplantae; phylum Streptophyta; class Magnoliopsida; order Asterales; family Asteraceae; genus Erigeron; species Erigeron breviscapus. Next base: position 12,791,868 of record CM067172.1, on the reverse strand, counting down.
ATAATAGGGTACGCAAGAAGTCAGAACGCAGTCTCCTTCTCGAAGTCTTCATTTTCTTGAAAATTGAAAATCCTGCACCCCGCGATTATGATGGCAACGTTCGAGACTTGTGATTATGGTGAAATCGAAGGGCCTGCAACCTAATCTTTATATTCTTTAAAAATCATACACTGATGTACTCAACTTCCTATGCTCTAAAATTCTGTTTTGGTGTAAACTATAACTACGAACTAGCGATTTAAAAGAGAGGCTTTGATATTCACCAATTTCTGTAAAGTATTACTGTGAATCTGAATCATCGGCGCTGCGACAGCACCATGGTTAACCACCAGCTGCAACGGCATGCCAATTTTTATTAATTCTTATTTTTGTTTATGTTGATTAATTTGTGAATCCGAATTTTGCGATTTATTTCTATCTAATTTCATCTGTGAATTTGTGATTTTTGTGAATTAGTGAATTCTTACTTTTTAAGTTTCCTTATTGATTGTCAATGTCGAACCGATATCGTAAATATGAATGTGGTAATTCGAAAAGGGTTAAAAAGTTAAAAAGAGAGGCTTTTATAAAATCTCAAAAAGGAGCGTTACTGAAACCAGTTAACCATGATGAAAATGCTAATGTTGATGCTAAAAGATGTTAATCTTAGATGAAAATGATGTTGAGGCTAATCTTGATGAGAATGCTAATGTTGATGCTAATCTAGATGAAAATGATGTTGAGACTAATCTTGATGAGAATGTTAATGTTGATGCTAATCTAGATGAAATGGTGTTGAGGCTAATCTTGATGAGAATGCTAATGTTGATGCTAATCTAGATGAAAATGGTGTTGATGCTAATCTAGAATCTCAAAAAGGTTTTTTTTTTTTTTTTGGTTCGTTTATTTTACTTTGTATGCTAAGAAACTAGTTCTTCAAAATTTATCTCGTTTAAAGCCACTAAGAAACTTGAGCCGATACTGTCATCCCATATATGGAATTAATGGGATTAGTAATATACTGAGATAGGTTAAGAGTAAGATTGTGGTTAAATCGAAAATTTTGCAACTTCAAGTACTATTTTTGCCCAAAATCCATCAAAAATATGGAGGAGATTTGGCCATGTGATATTTTGACCAAGGGGGTGTCGGTGGCCGGTGGGAATGTGTCGGTCCCTTATTTTATGTTTATTTTTTCTTCCAAAGCCGTTGCCCATATAATAAAAGTCATATATAAATGGGGCCTATGACACCCAGTCATGCCCTGTTCTGTCTAACTTTATTATCAAACGTATTATGCCCGTTTTTTTTATATACAGATAAATAATACGAGTAGTTTAATAATACTCCGTATGATGATATCTGATAATCTAAAAATTATTAAATGTCATTAATCATTATGTCCAAACAAAAAATTATTAATTTCTTTAATTTGAGAAGAAGTATGTTTGCTTGATTGGATATGTGAAAACCTTGGTTCTATCATTCAATCAATATCATAAATATGTTCAATATTTTTTTTAAGTAAGCAGAGTATCATTACCAAAATGAAAAATTACATTACACATGTCTTCCCATAAAAACATGTTTTACTGTTTTAGACTTTTAGTTGATGTACAATTAGCCTTTATTGTTTTGAAATGTTTTGCTTGTCACAAGAAGTATAAAACATGGTCTATGTCATTAATAGATCCTTTTACATACTCTCTCATTTATAAACGTCCGGAGGATCCCGACCATTTAATATTGGTGTCTCGACCTAAACTATTTGCGGCGATAATCGCTGCAAATAGTTTAGCCACGTCAGCAATCCATTAACTACCGCCATAATGGCGCTGACCGTTTGACTTAAGTATTTGCAGCGATAATCGCCGCAAATACTTGAGTGGGGCCAAAAATTGAATAAAACCTCTCCCGTCCGTCTCTTTCATTCCAAAGTTTGAACAAAAACTCCAACACCCTCTCCTTACGATTTTCATCTCTTTTTCTTGATTTTCAAAGTATTAGCAGCGATTTATTGGATATTTTTCCGGCCATCACCGCCGTGTTAGTGGATTTACCGGCCAGTTTTCCGGCAAGTGCGGCGGCTCTCCTCCCCCGTTTGTTTTTTCCGGCCATCTCTTTTGGTATGTATTTTCCGGCCATCACCGCCGTGTTAGTGGATTTACCGGCCAGTTTTCCGGCAAGTGCGGCGGCTCTCCTCCCCCGTTTGTTTTTTCCGGCCATCTCTTTTGGTATGTATTTTCCGGCCATATTATCCCTTTTTTATTGTTATTATTTGTGTTTTTTATTGTTAATTGATTATATTGATATGTTAATATTGTTTTTGGTTTTATTAGTTTTGTTAGGATTGATAGTTAATTTTTGGATTTTAATAAGTTTGTTTGTATTGTTAGTTTTAGTTTTTGTTGATAAGTTAGTGATTTGTATTATAGGTTTGTTAATATTGTTAAGTTAGTGATTTGTATTATAGGTTTGTTAGTATTGTTAAGTTAGTGATTTGTATTATTATATTTGTATGTAATTTGTTAAGTTAGATAAAATATTACGTATCATGTCTCTAGTACAAAATTTAGTGTAAGAAAATATATATATAAATAAGTGTAAAAAGTAAGTTAAAAAAATATTAAAGATTACGTAGAAAAAACATATAAGTAAACTATATTAGTATAAAAAACAAGTTTCTATAAAACTTTCAAAATAAGTATTAAATAAAGTATAAAAGTAAAAATAAAAAACACTTTCAAAAAGTATTATAGAAATAAGTAAAAAATATTAGGAAAAAAATATAAAACTAAATAAACAAGTTTGTATAAAAAGTACATACAAAAACGACATTTAAAAGGTTTAAAAACTTCATATAAGCATAATACAAATTTTAAAAAGTATATAAAATTATAACCATAAAAATATATGTATAGAAGTAATAATCAAAGATTATGTAAAAAAATTGATTAAAATAAACTACTTAAAATGTATAAATAATAAGTGTAACAAAAATATAGATAAAACTAAATATAAAAAGTAAGTTAAAAAAGTAGTATATAAGTAATAACAAAAGTTGTAATAAAGATTACGTATTAAAAATTTAGTAAAAACGAATTAATATAAAAAATTGAAGAATTAAAGACTTCGTACAAAAATAAGTGAGAAAAAATACATATGTGATAATTTTGGATCTTTCTTAACCTTGATCATTTTGTTGTATGTAATTTAAAATTTTGTATAATTTGTTTTGTATTTTGCAGTATAAATGGCTACATATCACGACGGTGATGGTGGTAATGAAGACCCTCGTAGACCATGGTGGAGGAAAGGCTGGGGCTGCAAAGGGAGTGGCGGTAAGAAAAATGGTTGTTTATAGTTCCTTTTTTAATTAATTAGGTTTATTTACTAATTTTGTGTTTTTTTTGTTTTAGCCCCACGAAAGGGAAAGGGGAGGGGGCCGGTCAGAACCTGAACTTAGAGGAGGAATTCGCGAAGAGAGGTCGTCTAAGCATAGACTTTGACACGACCCATTTTAAGACGTGGCAGGCGATCGGTGATAACGCCCCCATGTACAAGAGCCTGATTGGCACCCTGATTCGAACCGTCCCGCAGACTTACGACTCATGGGACCATGTGCCTCAGGAGAGAAAGGCATTTGTTATCCCGACTCTAAACGTACACCTCATCATAATTTTGAATTTGTTGTATGATGTTTGTATAAATTTTTAAATTCGCTAACTAATACTTTAAAATTGCAGACTAGATTCAAGTTGGACCACTTCATCGACACCCCTGACCCCCTAGACCCTGTCAGACAGGGGTTCAGACTGGCTGTCGAGGCCGACTGCAAAGCTAAGTATCGGGCCAGAAAGAGCCAGTTCAAGAGAAAACACTTTGAATCCAAGGGAGGCCTGAAAGCTATTCCACAGTTGGAGCAAGCTGCTCCTCCAGAGGATTTGTCGGCGGAGGACTGGAGGGCGCTGTTGAGGTACTACCAGCGGGAAGACCGGGTGAAGTTGTCGGCGACAAACAAGACGAATAGGGGCAAGCAAGTTCTTGCGGGGACCCATGGACGACAATCCTACTCTCAGTACGTCCACCAAGAAAAGGTCTGTTATTGTTATCAAATATATACTTGTGTGATATATAAATACTTGTGTTTACAAATATTGGTTAAATAATGTATATTCTTATGATAAATTGATGTGTTTACAGGTTCATAAAAACAGAGACGTAGACTTGGTGGATTTGTACGAAGAAAGGCACAAGAAAAAAGGTGATGGGCGACCTTGGGAACACCCCGTGGCTGAACAAATACATGTAAGTGTCTCTTAATTTTAAGCGAATATATTTGTTATTATTAAATGTCCATATAATCAACCTTATATATAATGTAACGTGATTCAGGCCAACCTGAAGAAGAAGAAGGAGGAGGCTGAACGGGAACCTAATCCAACTCCCAGGATCAAATTTTCATGGACGAACTTGGATCCCGGCCGGGGCATCGCCGCGGCATAGGGCGGGTCATCAGGCAGATAGGTACCCAGGCGTATGACTATACGCATCTAACACAGGGACAGGGTGCCCAGCCTCATCAGGCCCATGGGACAGGCCAGCCACGTCCATATCTCGACCTGAACATCGATGCAGCTGGTAGCCAATCCTCCTGGGTCGAAGGCTTATTTAACTATGATAGTTATGCACTGGCTCCTCTTCCTCCTCAGGTGGGCGCGCAGTCGGCCACAGACTCTCATTTCTCTGATGGATCGTATCATGTCAACTTGGATGATGATGATGATGATGAGGACGATGTTGATATGTATTAGTATTTTGTGGTTATGAACAATATATCATGTTTTGTTTACTTATGTTAGTGGTGTGTATGTGTTTATCTTTTTGGATGTGTTGATGATGATATTCATATTAACAAAAAAACGTAAAAAATACATCAACTATATTTAGTAATCAAAAATGTATGTAAAAAAAATGTAAGAAATCAACTATATTTAGTAATCTTTTAAAAAAAAATGTAAGTACAAATGTAAATTATAGATAAAAATGTAAAATGCATTAAGTATTAAAATACAAATGTAAAGAATACGTCAACTATTATTAGTAATCATAATAACAAATATAAGTAAAAAAAATACATCAACTAACAAACGTTCAAAAAATACAAACCAAGTATAATAAAGTCAACTAATCAATCTGCTGAAATCCCGGAGGTAGTTTAGTCGCTTGAATGTGTCTGTCGTACTCAGCCAAACGGTCTTTGTACTTCGCATCTTCTGCCCAGGCCCGCGATGCAGGTTTATCAAATCCCCAAGCTGAGGGGTAAGGCAATGGGCAGTTCTTGTCTAAATAAACCGTAACAAAATGTGAATCTCCGGATACCAGGGCAATGCATATCGGCTCGTCACGGTATAGCTGGCCTGGCCCCTTCCAAAAAGGGAAACATGTGATGTTTTCTTTGACACTTAAACATATAATTATAAGACCCAGAGCATTGGACAGAAGCATAGCGCAATATGGATTCATCATCCAGTATTTAAATGGGCGACCACCGGGATAAGACAATTGAAGCAAAGTATGTATATGTGTTGCTTCACCACCGAATGCAACCTTATAGTATCCTACTTTGGACTCATACTCCTCTAGCATTAGTTTGCGAATCCACTCGAACTTTTCCTCAGATTCACCCAAAGCAACGGTTAGTGCCCGAAATCCACAGTTACCATCAGAATTAACATTTTTGATATCTACAACGTAACGCTGAAAGTAAAAAGGTATTTGCTTTAGGTATGTTCTCATGTCAGTCCATGTTGACTCCGTGTCGAAGAAGTTGTGTGTAAACGGTTCAGAGAAGTTCTGTGTATGTGGTCCCCCAAATAGTTGATCAACAAAGCTGGACGTTTCTCCCTGCGTTTGGTTATTCGGTTCTCCGAAAAAACTTTGTGTGTCTGGGAATCGTGATTCGCTTACCACATACTCACTATGTCTCCCATACTGACCCCACTGTGGTTGGTTATAAGGTTCGTCAAAGAAACTTGTAGTGTCTGGGATACGTGCTTCGGTGTCCACATATTCACTCTATCTCCCACTGTCAGGCCATTGTAGTTGGCTTTGAGGTTCTTCGAATAAACTAGCAGTGTCTGCGAAAATTGAACTGGTGCCTACATATTCACTGTGTCTCCCACTGTCAGGCCATTGTGGTTGGCTTTCAGGTTCGTCGAATAAACGTGATTGTGTGCTCATGTATTCATTGTGTCTCCCGTACTGGCCCTCTCCAAATAATGACGCATGCGAAAAACGATCAGAAAACCCACCCATGGACTGGGTATCCTGAAAAGTCGGTCGGGCAAATTGAACAGACTTGGATTTTTGAAGACCAGAAGGTGCCGTATTTGCCGCTGGTTTGTTAATGTCGGGCACCTGCAACAAATAATAAATCAGTTAATTAGAATTCGAAGTAAACTAACAAATAGAGTGCACTTACATAACAAAATCAATTAACTATACTTCGAATTATGATTGGACGTACTTGAGGTATTTTTTTCTTTGACCCGATTGGTCTTCCACGTTTATTTGTAATAACGGAAGGGTCCTTAATTTTGGTTCTCCCCGGATAGACGATGTCTTTAATTTTTGATATCCAGTTTTTCCTCTGGGCCTTCGATTGTTGCTTAAACTGGACCTTAACATCCTCTACTAAATCGTCGATAGCTTCGTCATCGTCGGAGTCTTTTCGATGATCATTGTCCGGTAGGCACGTCGACGGTGTCAAGTCTAGCTTTCTCCAAAAGTCATTTATGTTATGCACCTCAACACGTTTGCCTACATTTTTGAAAAATATGTATAATATTTGTTCATTTACCCAAAAAAACATCAATTGATTATATTCAGATAAACTTACTGTAATGCATGTACGCAGCTAGACGACATGCACATGGAAGCCCACAACTAATCCAAACCTTACACCCGCACTTTCTCAAGTCTTTACCGATCTCACTTTTGAATCGTTTAATTTCGTCGACCATTATATCCAGAGCTGTCACAGATACAACACAAAGCAGGTCTTTCAAACATGGGTAGTTGTGTTTACCAGCTCTAAAAATCCTGCTCTCCTCTAGTTGGCCCTTGATTTCTGTATCTTGTCCGAGGAGGATATCAT
>CM067172.1:12757230-12779730 GCA_034093135.1 Erigeron breviscapus | reverse complement strand
AAAAAATTGAAGAATTAAAGACTTCGTACAAAAATAAGTGAGAAAAAATACATATGTGATAATTTTGGATCTTTCTTAACCTTGATCATTTTGTTGTATGTAATTTAAAATTGTATAATTTGTTTTGTATTTTGCAGTATAAATGGCTACATATCACGACGGTGATGGTGGTAATGAAGACCCTCGTAGACCATGGTGGAGGAAAGGCTGGGGCTGCAAAGGGAGTGGCGGTAAGAAAAATGGTTGTTTATAGTTCCTTTTTTAATTAATTAGGTTTATTTACTAATTTTGTGTTTTTTTTGTTTTAGCCCCACGAAAGGGAAAGGGGAGGGGGGCCGGTCAGAACCTGAACTTAGAGGAGGAATTCGCGAAGAGAGGTCGTCTAAGCATAGACTTTGACACGACCCATTTTAAGACGTGGCAGGCGATCGGTGATAACGCCCCCATGTACAAGAGCCTGATTGGCACCCTGATTCGAACCGTCCCGCAGACTTACGACTCATGGGACCATGTGCCTCAGGAGAGAAAGGCATTTGTTATCCCGACTCTAAACGTACACCTCATCATAATTTTGAATTTGTTGTATGATGTTTGTATAAATTTTTAAATTCGCTAACTAATACTTTAAAATTGCAGACTAGATTCAAGTTGGACCACTTCATCGACACCCCTGACCCCCTAGACCCTGTCAGACAGGGGTTCAGACTGGCTGTCGAGGCCGACTGCAAAGCTAAGTATCGGGCCAGAAAGAGCCAGTTCAAGAGAAAACACTTTGAATCCAAGGGAGGCCTGAAAGCTATTCCACAGTTGGAGCAAGCTGCTCCTCCAGAGGATTTGTCGGCGGAGGACTGGAGGGCGCTGTTGAGGTACTACCAGCGGGAAGACCGGGTGAAGTTGTCGGCGACAAACAAGACGAATAGGGGCAAGCAAGTTCTTGCGGGGACCCATGGACGACAATCCTACTCTCAGTACGTCCACCAAGAAAAGGTCTGTTATTGTTATCAAATATATACTTGTGTGATATATAAATACTTGTGTTTACAAATATTGGTTAAATAATGTATATTCTTATGATAAATTGATGTGTTTACAGGTTCATAAAAACAGAGACGTAGACTTGGTGGATTTGTACGAAGAAAGGCACAAGAAAAAAGGTGATGGGCGACCTTGGGAACACCCCGTGGCTGAACAAATACATGTAAGTGTCTCTTAATTTTAAGCGAATATATTTGTTATTATTAAATGTCCATATAATCAACCTTATATATAATGTAACGTGATTCAGGCCAACCTGAAGAAGAAGAAGGAGGAGGCTGAACGGGAACCTAATCCAACTCCCAGGATCAAATTTTCATGGACGAACTTGGATCCCGGCCGGGGCATCGCCGCGGCATAGGGCGGGTCATCAGGCAGATAGGTACCCAGGCGTATGACTATACGCATCTAACACAGGGACAGGGTGCCCAGCCTCATCAGGCCCATGGGACAGGCCAGCCACGTCCATATCTCGACCTGAACATCGATGCAGCTGGTAGCCAATCCTCCTGGGTCGAAGGCTTATTTAACTATGATAGTTATGCACTGGCTCCTCTTCCTCCTCAGGTGGGCGCGCAGTCGGCCACAGACTCTCATTTCTCTGATGGATCGTATCATGTCAACTTGGATGATGATGATGATGATGAGGACGATGTTGATATGTATTAGTATTTTGTGGTTATGAACAATATATCATGTTTTGTTTACTTATGTTAGTGGTGTGTATGTGTTTATCTTTTTGGATGTGTTGATGATGATATTCATATTAACAAAAAAACGTAAAAAATACATCAACTATATTTAGTAATCAAAAATGTATGTAAAAAAAATGTAAGAAATCAACTATATTTAGTAATCTTTTAAAAAAAAATGTAAGTACAAATGTAAATTATAGATAAAAATGTAAAATGCATTAAGTATTAAAATACAAATGTAAAGAATACGTCAACTATTATTAGTAATCATAATAACAAATATAAGTAAAAAAATACATCAACTAACAAACGTTCAAAAAATACAAACCAAGTATAATAAAGTCAACTAATCAATCTGCTGAAATCCCGGAGGTAGTTTAGTCGCTTGAATGTGTCTGTCGTACTCAGCCAAACGGTCTTTGTACTTCGCATCTTCTGCCCAGGCCCGCGATGCAGGTTTATCAAATCCCCAAGCTGAGGGGTAAGGCAATGGGCAGTTCTTGTCTAAATAAACCGTAACAAAATGTGAATCTCCGGATACCAGGGCAATGCATATCGGCTCGTCACGGTATAGCTGGCCTGGCCCCTTCCAAAAAGGGAAACATGTGATGTTTTCTTTGACACTTAAACATATAATTATAAGACCCAGAGCATTGGACAGAAGCATAGCGCAATATGGATTCATCATCCAGTATTTAAATGGGCGACCACCGGGATAAGACAATTGAAGCAAAGTATGTATATGTGTTGCTTCACCACCGAATGCAACCTTATAGTATCCTACTTTGGACTCATACTCCTCTAGCATTAGTTTGCGAATCCACTCGAACTTTTCCTCAGATTCACCCAAAGCAACGGTTAGTGCCCGAAATCCACAGTTACCATCAGAATTAACATTTTTGATATCTACAACGTAACGCTGAAAGTAAAAAGGTATTTGCTTTAGGTATGTTCTCATGTCAGTCCATGTTGACTCCGTGTCGAAGAAGTTGTGTGTAAACGGTTCAGAGAAGTTCTGTGTATGTGGTCCCCCAAATAGTTGATCAACAAAGCTGGACGTTTCTCCCTGCGTTTGGTTATTCGGTTCTCCGAAAAAACTTTGTGTGTCTGGGAATCGTGATTCGCTTACCACATACTCACTATGTCTCCCATACTGACCCCACTGTGGTTGGTTATAAGGTTCGTCAAAGAAACTTGTAGTGTCTGGGATACGTGCTTCGGTGTCCACATATTCACTCTATCTCCCACTGTCAGGCCATTGTAGTTGGCTTTGAGGTTCTTCGAATAAACTAGCAGTGTCTGCGAAAATTGAACTGGTGCCTACATATTCACTTGTGTCTCCCACTGTCAGGCCATTGTGGTTGGCTTTCAGGTTCGTCGAATAAACGTGATTGTGTGCTCATGTATTCATTGTGTCTCCCGTACTGGCCCTCTCCAAATAATGACGCATGCGAAAAACGATCAGAAAACCCACCCATGGACTGGGTATCCTGAAAAGTCGGTCGGGCAAATTGAACAGACTTGGATTTTTGAAGACCAGAAGGGCCGTATTTGCCGCTGGTTTGTTAATGTCGGGCACCTGCAACAAATAATAAATCAGTTAATTAGAATTCGAAGTAAACTAACAAATAGAGTGCACTTACATAACAAAATCAATTAACTATACTTCGAATTATGATTGGACGTACTTGAGGTATTTTTTTCTTTGACCCGATTGGTCTTCCACGTTTATTTGTAATAACGGAAGGGTCCTTAATTTTGGTTCTCCCCGGATAGACGATGTCTTTAATTTTTGTTATCCAGTTTTTCCTCTGGGCCTTCGATTGTTGCTTAAACTGGACCTTAACATCCTCTACTAAATCGTCGATAGCTTCGTCATCGTCGGAGTCTTTTCGATGATCATTGTCCGGTAGGCACGTCGACGGTGTCAAGTCTAGCTTTCTCCAAAAGTCATTTATGTTATGCACCTCAACACGTTTGCCTACATTTTTGAAAAATATGTATAATATTTGTTCATTTACCCAAAAAAACATCAATTGATTATATTCAGATAAACTTACTGTAATGCATGTACGCAGCTAGACGGCATGCACATGGAAGCCCACAACTAATCCAAACCTTACACCCGCACTTTCTCAAGTCTTTACCGATCTCACTTTTGAATCGTTTAATTTCGTCGACCATTATATCCAGAGCTGTCACAGATACAACACAAAGCAGGTCTTTCAAACATGGGTAGTTGTGTTTACCAGCTCTAAAAATCCTGCTCTCCTCTAGTTGGCCCTTGATTTCTGTATCTTGTCCGAGGAGGATATCATTAACACATTCAATTATTCTGTGAAATGTACATCTCCCCTTCAACTCAGACTTCAGGAGTGAATGCTCAGCCTCAACTCTGTTGGTAGTGTAGTTACGGTAGTTGAGATGCTGATCGACCTAAAAGGACACAAACTTTTCCTTGTACGAGGAAAGCCACTCCTTCTGCAGGTACTTGTAAACCTCTGTAAATTTAACATTGGGTTAGGATGTGTGGATATATGTGATTTACCAAAAATAAAAAAATTTCATGTGCACTTCACATACTGTCTAAATCTTTTCCCATCTTCTCTTTTAAATCTTTTTCATTTTTGGTGTACTCTTCTAGTGTGCGCGACTCATAAAGTTTTTCCACCATCCGTAAAAAGGCCCCCATTTCCCTGCCCCTTTTAACGATGGCATGTTAAATTTTTCTATGTTCCTCCATATGTGGACTCTACACAGTAAATGGTATGCTTCCGGCATAACGGTTTTGCATGCTTTCATTAGCGCCAGATCCCTGTCCGTGAGTACCACGCGCACAACAAACCCTTCACCTAGGGTCGACTTCAAACACTCCAACACCCATCTATAATTATGCTCCTGTTCGCTTACGATAAATGCATATAATATGCTGAAGGTCCTGTTTGTTGGAGTGACACCGACGATCTCGACCAACGGCATGTTGTACAAGTTGGTTTTGTACGTGGCGTCTATTTGGATAACATAAGGAAATGCACGCCACAACTTAAATGATGTCGGATGTATAAAAAACAGATTCTCCAACCGACCAGATACACTGTTTGTTGTATGATAATAACAAGTAATTATGCTCCCTTAGCAAACTGAACATAACCTACACCGGTTGAGCAATATGGCGTACGTATGTCGTTTCAGATACTCTATCATAGTAAATAATAAAACAATATGTAAATAAATAAAACAATACGTAACCTGCATTGGAGTGTTCCCATGTTTTTCGGCTGCCTTCTTCCGCAATGTTTTTTAAAAATTGTAAATGTCTTCGCTGCGGGTCAAGTTTCCAGGAAATTCTTCTTTCAACAGCTTTAACATCCTCTTGGGCGGAGTACCGCGATGATATTCAGCTTCTAGAAATGATTTCTCCTCTTCAGTCAACCTTCTTGCGTACGCGTAACCCCCCAGATTCTTAGCTGGATAGTGATTATGTGTGTCGTCTATAACGGTTACCCTCCAACCACCATCACTTGTCAAACGACCGTCCTGTCTAAAGGGGCACTCACATTTAAGTGTCTTTTTAACGAGCCCGATTATCCTATTATCCATTTTCCCAGAAAGATTACAGACTATGGTCACTTTATTTGTTACACCAGCTAAGTTGGAATTTGTTCGTCGTTTGATTAACACATAACCAAACTCTTTTGCTGTACTTTTGGCCCAGTTGAACAATTCTTCGTGTGAATCGAACACCTAAAATAGTTATTTTTTAAGTTATCATTAAATTATATACTTATAAATATCTAACATTTTACATATGCAATCAATTTAACAACCAAACACATATTAAATAGTACTAACACATATTAAACTGTTTAACAACGAAACACATATAAAATCCCTTTAATTATACCTCATCGGTGTGGAAAGCCCTAGCGTCGTAGTCAAAATGAGGGGCCGCCTCCGGCGTCTCAAATTCTTCATCAGGTTCTTCTAAGTGAAACTCAAAATCTTTCGCACCCATTTCTCCCCATAAACACTCAAAATCCATCTGAAATATATATACATATACATAAACGGTATGAAAATTTTAATAAACATATATATATATACCTATATATATACCTACTATATTTAAACATATATACATATACCGAAAATGAAAGAATGAAAGCAAAACTATATTTAAACATATATACATATACCGAAAATGAAAGAATGAAAGCAAAAAGGACGTACACTTAATGCGAAGATGAAAGAGATACACTGAAAATGAAAGCAAAATGCAGCGATAACGAATTCCTGAAAATGAAAGCAAAATGCTAACGAATTCTTGAAAATGAAAGCAAAATGCTAACGAATTGCTGAAAATGAAAGAAAAACAAAATGCTAACGAATTCTGAAAATGAAAGCAAAATGCTAACGAATTCTTGAAAATGAAAGCAAAATGCTAACGAATTCTGAAAATGAAAGCAAAATGCTAACGAATTCCTGAAAATGAAAGCAAAATGCTAACGAATTCTTGAAAATGAAAGCAAAATGCTAACGAATTGCTGAAAATGAAAGAAAAATGCAGAATTCATATCATACATATATAGCATAGCATAAAAGCAAAAAGCAGTTTTGTCCATATTAAACTATTTGCGGCGATAATCGCTGCAAATAGTCAGGTCGAGATACCAGATTTTTGGTCGGGTCACCACGTGCCTTTATAAATAAGTATTTATTGAGTATGTTAGCATTAATTGTAAAGATTCTTTAAATGATTCGTCTTGTCTATTATAAAATCAATATATGATAATATATATATATTATATATATATATATATATATATATAAAGAAACAAGGGTTTACATGATTAGTACATGTCTTTGGCTTGAAATTCCTTTTAACTTAGAAGTTGTAAGTTCAAATCTTATTTAGACTCGATAGATTATACTGCTCATTTTTTGCGGGAATAAACACCATAACATGAGTCATAGTGCGTCGTTGTGGTGATAAACACCATAACATGACTCATAGGGCAACCTTAAGATAATCTCACATGTTTAAAACTAGATTAATACCAGTCTCACTTGAGTATTATCCACTTTCTTGTCATGTCAATAAGACAAAGATTGATTAGCAACGATACATACATAGATTTGAAATCCGTAAACCTAAACATGTCTAATCGATTCAACAACGGGCGTTTTTTCTCTTTATTACCTGTAATCTTGACATGCACCTTAATTTCTTCTTAGATTTGTACATATAAATTTCTTTCTTTCCCCGTATTTGTAACGGTTCATTTCTATATATAATTGTCCAAACATGAGACAGAATAATAAAAAACAATACTAATTACTCATACCAATATTTTAGTTGCCTAGTCTATTTGCAAGAATCAAACACTTGTGTTCTTGAAATACCCATCCCCCAACTAATTATATATATATATATATAATATATATATATATCGATAAATATATTTAGATCGTCTATTATAATAAAATATGATTAAATTTATATCGCTTGCATAATTAAAATATGGAAAGCACGAGGAACAACCAATGTGGGCGTTTAGAACATGTTGGCACCGAATGCAATGCAGTGAATTCGAAGGAAAATTCGGTGTAACGAGTCATTGAAGCGATCTCTTCGCTTTGTACCCGCCACCTCACACATTTGACTTTATTTGCTAAACACACCCCTCTACTATTATTCTAGGTGTGACTCAAGTCCAGATTTTTGGTTAGTGCGTACTAAATAGCTATGAGTTAGTAAGATTGCAAATTTCTCCTTAATAAGTATCCAAAAGTAAATAGATAAATACTCGGAGAAAGTAGAGTTGTTTGCTCTAATGTATACATTCTACTTGATATTTATATGACTCTTATCTAAAATTTTTCTTAAATATCTTAAATTTAAAGTTTTACGCTTAAAGAAATAAATGTTCTTTGTGGATTACCATGTTTCTTCTAAGATCTTCAAGATGTCTTAGCAGTAATTTATGTGATTATACAAGTTCTTATTAACAGATAAATTTATGAGGCTTTCTTACTTAGGTTATTCGAGGATGACAAGTCTTTATGACTCAATTGTACGCGAGTAAACTGAGATATCCTCGTGATTGTTTCCGACAATTTCCCTTGTTGCCCCAAAATGTTTACCTATAAAGACTCGAGACTAACATGAGCCTAACCAATAGCCTATTGGCAATAGGCTACATCGGTAATGGTTGATTCTTTAAATTGATCTAACATAGCTTATTGAAAGCGAAATCTAATGACAAAACTATAAGTTAAAATCTAGGGACCTTTGCAAATACTCTTAGATAAATACAAGGGGGGCAAACAAACATACATTTACATTTAGCTATAATGTCACCATTGAAGTTTACTTGCAAAATACTAGTGAGCAAAACTATTA
The DNA here is from genome assembly GCA_034093135.1 of Erigeron breviscapus. Classification (NCBI taxonomy): domain Eukaryota; kingdom Viridiplantae; phylum Streptophyta; class Magnoliopsida; order Asterales; family Asteraceae; genus Erigeron; species Erigeron breviscapus. The sequence continues at coordinate 12,771,597 of CM067172.1, read as the reverse complement.
GACAGACTGTCTTTGTCGCTTAGTAGAGTAGACAGTCTCTCACCACCCAATTTTATATGTTTTTCATCAAGACAATCATTTATAAATAATTATTATATAATTATAAATTAATAAATCACAGGAAAACAAACAACCAAATCCACCAACAGCATTACATTATTTAGTATTTACCTTCTTTTCCCACTACAAAAAACACACACACTTTCACAAACAAAAAAAACACAAACAAAAAAAACACAAACATAAAGGAAAAGTTTGCATCTTTTCAAAATCTAACCAAAACCCAGATCAAATCACATTCCAAAAACCTTAATCCCATCTGGGTTTTGGATCTTGTGATCAAATTCATCTGGGTTTTGAAAATCTTGAAATTTGATCATATATAATATATATATATATATATATACACACCATAAGTTGATTAAATATGTATGGAAGAGATCCATGGGGAGGGCCATTAGAGATAAACAATGCGGATTCGGCTACGGACGATGACCGAAGCCGGAACTTAAACGATTTCGATAAGGCAGCATTGTCAAGACCATTAGATGAAACACAGCAAAGTTGGCTGTTAGGTCCTGGTGAAGAAAAGAAGAAAAAGTATGTAGATCTTGGATGTATAATTGTAAGCAGGAAAATATTTGTTTGGACAGTTGGAATATTACTTGCAGCTGGTTTCATTGCTGGTTTTATTACTTTGATTGTTAAAACTGTGCCTAGACATCATAAACATCCACCACCTCCTGATAACTATACTATTGCTCTTGAAAAAGCTCTCATGTTCTTCAATGCCCAAAGATGTAAGTCATTATTTAATGTTTATGTCTGTTTTATTATATTTCTTGAATATGTTGTTTATGTCTATTTTGGTCATTTCAAGGTTTATATATACATTTTCATGAATATGTGTATCAAATGATTTGGTGGTAATTTTTTTTTTTGGTAGAGATCTATGTGTGGTTGGAGTAATTTTTTTTTTTTTTTTACTTTGGATTTGATAGAAGATTTTTATTGTTTAGATTTCACTTTGACTGATTTGTTATAGGGTCTTGTGTTTAGATTAAGAATGATCCTTTTTAAGAATGGCTTAATAAAGTAATAAATCTAGTGACATCTGCAAATTGTATGTCAATTATCTAATAAAGATTCTTAGGCTGTAGGTTACACTTTGACTCAAAAAGTCAATGAGTCTCATCTTCAGATTGGAAAATGATCCAAAATTCTAGAATATTTAAGATTAGTTTGATAGGTTGCATTAAACTCTGTAACATATAAATCACTTGACACGTAAAATTTACTAAAAGATCGAAATTTCCTATGGAATTAAGTTTCTTTTTAGATGATCATGATCTTGTGGCTAATCTTGTTGATTTTTGAATATATGCAGCTGGAAAGCTTCCAAAGCATAATAATGTTTCATGGAGGGGTAACTCATGTTTAAATGATGGAAAGGCAGATAAATCTGGTGCGGTTTTAAAAGATCTGGTTGGAGGGTATTATGATGCTGGTGACACAATTAAGTTCCATTTCCCGAAAGCTTTTGCTATGACTATGTTGAGTTGGAGCGTTATCGAATACAGTGCAAAGTATGAAGCTGCAGGAGAGCTTAACCATGTTAAGGAAATCATTAAATGGGGAACTGATTATTTTCTAAAGACATTTAATTCTACCGCTGATTCCATTAGCCAACTCGTATCTCAGGTGACTTCCAAGTTCAATACATCTGTTAAATGTACCCAAGTTTGTGTGCTGAGATTTGTGTTTTGGAATTAGTTCATGATATTTGGGTAAACCGTAACATATTTGCTCTAGATAGTCAAATTATTAAAATTAATCTGATATATGTGGCTACAATTCTTACTTATTTTTTGGAAATATATGTGATAGGTTGGGACCGGTGATACATCAGGAGGACCGAGTGATCCTAATGATCATAGCTGTTGGATGAGACCCGAAGACATTGACTACCCTCGGCCTGTGACTGAATGCTCTAGTTGCTCTGACCTTGCTGCAGAAATGGCGGCTGCATTAGCTTCTGCATCAATCGTTTTCAAAGACAATAAGGTATACTCTAAGAAACTTGTTCATGGGGCTGCAACCCTTTGGAAGTTTGCTAGAGATCAACGTGGTATGTACACTGCTGGTGGAGCCGATGCTGCAACTTTCTATAACTCAAGCATGTATTGGGATGAGTTTGTGTGGGGAGGAACTTGGATGTATTATGCAACTGGAAATCAATCCTATCTTTACCTTGCCAGTCACCCGAAACTTGCTAAGCATGCTGGTGCTTTCTGGGGTGGACCCGACTATGGCGTTCTTAGCTGGGACAATAAACTAGCCGGAGCTCAAGTAAGTTGTCAAGTTTTATGCAATTGAATAAGTCCCAGGTATATATTCATTAACTGGTTACTGACGATGTGTATGCTTATGTTTTTTTAGGTGTTACTGACTCGATTGAGATTGTTTCTAAGCCCTGGTTATCCATATGAAGAAACATTGCAAACATTTCACAATCAAACAAGCATAATCATGTGCTCTTACCTGCCATACTTTTCAAGTTTCAACAGAACGAAAGGTAGCATATCCATTTAATTCTCTTCATACTACATTTTCTGATTTTTAGTGGTCACAGAAGTATATTGAAGACGATTGTCTTGCTTTCCAGGTGGGTTGATCCAATTAAACCATGGGAGACCACAGCCGCTTCAGTATGTTGTGAATGCAGCCTTCTTAGCTACCCTTTATAGTGACTATCTTGATGCTGCCGATACCCCTGGGTGGTATTGTGGGCCTAATTTCTACCCAACTAGCGAGTTACGCAAGTTTGCAAAGACTCAGGTATGCACTTTCAGAGGAAACTGGGTCTGTTTGGCCTTTTCCGTTAATATTCTAATAGGCTCATTGGATAAGACACTGTATCCATACAGGTCCAGATGGGCTATAACTGTATAAGTACATAAGAATTTGCAGGTCAAAACGGGTTGAATTGGGTTGTGTTGACTGGCTAACACATCATTGCCATTTTTTTAACTTCATTAATAGTAAAGTACTTAATATGTTAACAAGAACTCTGTTTTCAACGGATTAAGATCTTCTAAAGTTATGACAACTTTATAGGTAAAGTTGAGAGGATCTCAACCTTTGGATTGAAATCAAGGGTTAAGATTCAAAAATCAAGTTTGAATCTTGACCTTTGATTTTAATCCAAAGGTTAGGATCCTCTCAACTTTACCTATAAAGTTGTAATAACTTTAGAGGATCCTAATCCGTTTTCAACATAATAATTAATACAACAATTTTGGAGAGCTTGTATAAATTTCATATGTGTGACCCATCCCGCCATTTTAATTAGGTAAAAATGTTTTTAGAATTTCATTCAATATATCGATTTTTTTAAGTTAAAAAAGCCCAGATCAACCTGAATATATTTGACCCGGATCCACATGATTCATTTTTAAAACTTGCTTGTTTTTACCATAACATAAACTGAAAATGCCCATTTTGCTATGTCTAATTACCGTGTGTTAACTAGTTATTTTCTTGATATGATAGATTGACTATATCCTTGGAGACAACCCAAGAAAGATGAGTTATCTTGTGGGTTATGGTAAGAAATATCCAAAGCAAGTCCATCACAGGGGTGCATCCATTCCTAAAAACAGAATTAAGTATAGCTGCACTGGAGGGATTAAGTGGAGAGATGCTAAAAAGGCAAATCCCAACACTATCGTTGGTGCTATGGTTGCTGGGCCCGATAGGCGTGATGGTTTCCATGATGTGCGTTCAAACTACAATTACACAGAGCCCACTCTTGCTGGAAATGCTGGTTTAGTTGCAGCACTAGTAGCCCTTTCTGGTGAAAGAGATACAAAAATCGATAAAAACACCATCTTTTCAGCAGTGCCACCTATGTTTCCAACTCCACCTCCACCACCTGCTCCATGGAAGCCTTGAGTGAGAACATTGATCTCGGTTTTATGATGCCTGTGTGACTTATGGTGAACAAGATTTTGCTATACTTTCTACTTGTTTTTTTAGGATGGTATGCACGAGAAAGTAAATGGTAACATATGGAACCTGTGATTATACAGATATAGTTTGTATGTGTTTTTTTGAATGTAACAAAACAATCAGAAGTATGTATAATTTGAAACATTGGGAACTTTGTTATAACACTCTTGATTGTTTTTAAATGAAATATTTCTGGTTCCTTTTGTTCGCAGGATTGTTAATTTGATCCTGTCTATATTTCCATCTACATGAAACGCTTCAAAGTAGGAGTATGGATATTGTTATTGTTATGTTTGTAGGCGTTTAACTTCTTTTCTTAGCGGATGTAAATGACACCATAGAGGGCGATGGATACCCAAAAAATTAAAAGAAAAGAAATTAAAAACTGAAATTGTTTTCGTTTCAGTTTCAGTTTCAGTTTCAGTTTAATACGAGAGAGCAGTCTATAGAAGCAACGGGTTGGGAAACCAAGAGAACGCTTGGCCACTAGTCTGCAAGCTCAATGCATAGTGAAATTTTAAATCTAGAAGTATTGGGCTTCAACTTTATATGAGTTAGGCCAAATTCTTTTTCTCAAACTGGTTCTTATCTTATTTTGGCCCGTCCGGATTCAGTTTTTCACTTCGTCTGGTCTGGAAACTATACCACACCAATCTCTGACTGGATCACAATGTAATAAGACATGTAATGTAGGACATGGACCGCACTTCTCCCCTCATATCCAAGTCCATTGGGCCTCCCTCTAATGATAGTCTATCTGGGTTAACCCTATTGAGTACCCTTCATAAACTCAATGTGGGACATGTATTTGCATCAATTTGTTTGATATTTTAGTGTAATTGAATTAGCTTGTTTGATCTCATAATAAAACATCATATAGGATTGGAGGTGCGGAGTGCACGCCTATTAGAATTTATGCCCTTGGGAGCGGGGTCCAAGGGGCGGCAGCCCCTGGCGGGGGTCGAAATAAAATTGCTGTATTAAAAATGCCTCATAAATAAAAATTTTCGGAATTAAAGGGGCTTATTTTGGCAATTTGAAAACCTTAGTAAATAAATGCCGTTTAGGTAGTTTATGGGCCAAAACAATTATACATAGAGCAATGCTACATTCACAAACACAATTTTACAAACAAAAATTACAAACACATGTGGCATCAATAACCACCAATGAAATTATATTTATTTTCTCTTTCTTGATTCACTTTTCTTTTTCTATTGATCCACATGAGTTTGTAAATATGGTTAGTAAACTTTTGTTTGTAACTATATCATTTCTCTTATACATATATTCCGTAATATCATTATGATCATTCTCCTTTTTTCTTCTTCTTCTGGTTCTTTTCTCTCAAATATATACACACAGAAAATTCTTAATATTTGATTGTATCCGATTGAATAGTTTGGGTGAACCGCCAAATTGATTCAATCTGAAAGCGATCACGTGCCTTCAAAGATTCTATATATCCGGTTTTTGTTCGTCATATACTGATTTTCCCCAACACAATTCTCATCTCACAAGAATTTCTATCCTTACTTTTCTATTTATCCAAGTTTATAAGATGAATCTCCAGAGTATCACAGAAGAAATTGAAAACTAATATATATTGGTTTACTATATATATTGTTAACCAGTGTACATTATAAGAATAAACATCAAAATGCTATAACAAAACGGAAACAACTCCAAGAAATTAATACAGCCATCATAACATATGGATTCTTGTAATGAAAGGAAGACATAAACTTGCCAATACACAAAAACAACATCATCGCGACTAATTAAACTGCCACACGAAAAGACGTAGAGTTTAAGCAAGAAAAGCTTTGATGTCTAGAGCTTCTTCAAAATAAAGGAATGTCTTTAGATTCCAAACCAACATATGCTTCAACTCCATTACCTTCGACATCATCCATCAAATATACTAAATTCCTGACACCTATGCTACCACCGTTTGCCCAAACGGGCTTTCCAAAACCAAAATCAGCTTCATAGAAAGGAAAGTGGCACCAGCTAGTGATCCATATTAGGTTGGTCTTGGGAGGTATATCAGCCATTTGTGCGAACGAGTTCAAAACCATTGTTTCCCCTTCTTCTGTATCATGGTGTACCTTTGAATAGTTACTAACCTCTTTTTTAATGGAGTCTCTTAGTACTTCAGCTAATTCTTGGATTGTATCAGCAGTCTTGAAATCTGTATGTAATATCCCCCAAATGTTTCCACAAGAATCTTTTGGTATAACGGACGCAGTTTTCCCCCTTAGATTTATCGGCTGAAGGAGAGTGCAATCTCTTGGATAAGCATAAATTGCTCTATCAACGCCAATGAGCCCTTTTAATATAACCGACGTTACCAACTGTACCTTGGACCATTTAGGGGAACCAATTCCGCCATTGAGAATGGCGTTTTCTTTCAACTTTGATATAACTCTGTTGTTGAATGAAAGTTTTAGTGTGACATTCGGGCTCATCCCATCATCATATATCGTTGTAGGAATTCCTAACTCAAGGGGAGCTATTCCAAGAGCAGGAAACAATGAAGATGAGATAAAACCCGGCCCATTATGGAATTCAACTTCTTTTTCTTCTCGACTAATACTAGCCCATTCAATCAAGAATGTACTAAGAGTTGATGCATCAGCAATCCTATGTGAAATACTTATCCCAAGTGCTACACCTCCACACACGAATGTGGTCACTTGGATAGAAAGAATCGGGTCAGTAACAAGATCAGTGGCACCACCTCTGGATCGAATGAGTTCATCAACGAGCTTAACATTATCATTCTTATCAAGAAGATCTTGAAGTTTGATGCTAGCTCTTGCTCGTATAAATTCAGCTCCTTGGTCATTGCATTCGACAATGTGATTTTCTTTATCGTATCTACCAGCAAGCGGGTTGAATCGTGTCAAGGCTTTTTGAAGTGATATTTCTAGCTTGGTTACAAAAAATGGCATGCTATCGTTACTCACGGAGAAAAAGAGTACAACGTTAACGTTCATAACTGGAGCAAATTCGTCGATGAAGCCTATTTTGAGACGACGAAGGGATGTAGGAGTTGGAGTGGAGGGTTTCACAAATATTCTTGACTGTTGTTGAACATGCATTATAACTGTTGATGCAGTGATCAGTCTAATTAAGCTGATTAATATTTTGTGAAGTGATAATTTTTAGTTTAACCAAAGGCTTTGCTTTTATAGTGAGGGAATTTAGCTTCCAGTATATTTTATTAAAAAGAAAAAGAAAAAAAAAAAAGAAAAAGAAACAACACCTTTGTGCATGATATACAATGAAACAAAATAACCAAACTACAGCATTTGGGAATACTAAATTTGCCACTGTAAATTTTATAATGTAAAAACATTCTAGTTTGATAGGATTTAGTAATATAATAACCGGTATGGCATTTTGCATGGCAATATATATATAATTTATATGTATATTTTGAGGGTTACTTTCACTTAGCCACCAGGCGGCTGGTTAATGCATCATGTATTCCATGTAACAACTCTTCTACGTACTTGGCCAAGAACTGATAGAATTTGTGAATCATGCAGTCTAGAAACTCAAATAATTCTCACTTTATACGCCGGCTGATCGAATGACTAATTAGTAATTACAATAGTAATCTAGTTTAACTAAGAGTATGCATAATGCATCTCTAATGGTGGTTTGAAAATGAGGTTTATAAATTTTGAAGAGGTCTAAAAAGTTTTAATCTATAGTGAAAGAACCTTGTAATGCTTATGTGTCTTGTAATGTTCATAATCTTAAACTTTTCAGAACTAGATTCAACTTATTTATTCTCCTTTTATTTACCTACAATTTTAAATATTTATGTATAGATATATAGATGTGAGTGAGTGACATTTATTTTAACTCTTTCAAAATGTTCTATTATAGTGAAAGAGGTCCGATTCTCATCCCATATAAACCGGAGATTCTTTTCTACCATTTAAGTAAAAGGAACTGTTTTCACTGCTGTCTTCTACGAGTTTCGAATCCAATATTTCGATAATGTATGGGGAAGGTTACTATGTAGACAAACCTGAGGCTGTTTCCAGATTTTACTTAAATGGTAGAAAAGAATCTCCGGTTTATATGGGATGAGAATCGGACCTCTGACCTTTGTCTCCAAAGGCCAGGGTGTTTACCATTGATCCATACCACACTGTTTGAATTGAGATGTACTCAAAGTAGGAAAACTGGAAAAGCACTCATTTGGGCTTTACTTTACCTATCGTGGGCAAGGCCTTGTGGGGGAGGGTTGGCCATAACCTGGCCCCAAACTATTAAGCGTAGTGCATTTTAGGCCTGTTTCTCCGTACAGTATGACCCATGTATCATTTTTTGGCCCATTAGTTAAGGATACAAATATACAATTGCGGATTGCCATGAGTAATTGGTATCAATGTATCATGTAATGGCTCTAGCATCTAGTCAAAACACAACAAACTCGATTAACCGTTATTTCAATTTAAAATAAGAAAAATTAAGATGTTATAGTATTATAGTTATACTTATCCGTTAAAATTTTGAGAATTATAATATGAAAACGTGTCCATCTTTTCACTTGTACTGTTGTACAATAGGTTTTACAATCTTAACAGAATAACAGTCATTAAGTTTGAGACCAACAAGGAATTAGCCTAGTGGTAAGACAAACACTTGATGACCTTAAGGTCTCAGGTTCGATCCCCGCTGGAAACAAAAAATAATTCCTTTAAGGTACCCGTTACCAATGAAGCCTAGACCCATATGTGAAGTTTAAATACGCGGGTCGATCCTTCGGGGTGCCCAGATCATGTGGGGATTAGGATGGAGGTATTTTACTGGCATCATATGGCTCATACGGGATGGGTCGATGGATATCCAATTGTTGTACCGGGGCTAGGGTTCCCCCCATTACCCTTTTTTTCAGTCATTAAGTTTGAGGGAAGGAATTGATGGGGTGCGGTTTGGGGGCAAGCCACACGGCTATAGCATCATTGTCCCACGCGGTTTGCTGAAAAATGAAGCATCACATCATTGCAAACTATTTGTGCACCGAACCGGGATTAGGACAAATGTGGGATGATGGGTGTTTTAAGGCTGTGTGTTGGCGGTTCCCCGAGGGTAGAGTTTTAGTCTCTTTACGCCAATCGAGCCAGTATGCGATCTATGTATGATCGAGTATTAGAGTGCATGCCTTTAGAAGGTCTTTTTGTCCTCCTTTTATAGGGAGGGATAATCTTGGAGAACAAGTAGGCCTCTTTAGGGTTTCTTAAGTCTTAGGCCAGGGATATTATATCCCTAATTATCGGTTGGAAATGATAAGATCAAATCCTGAACTATTAGGGGAGTAATTCTTATCCCTTTCGTCTTACTGTGGAAGCCTTCGTCACGGACAGACCTTCGTATCACAACGTGCTACAGTTCCATTGTGCGACAGGTTCTACGTACCGCTGGGAGGGTATATCATCAAGCCCCCCAGTCCAAGGTGATGATTTTTTGCCAAATAAGCATTGCGTTGGACTATTCTTGGCTTCTGTGCATTTTCCAGGGGTGCGTCTTGTAAAATTCTGAACCGCTTAATTAATTTTTGATTTGAAAGATAATTAAGGGTGGTAGATGGGCGCGTATCTCTAGGCGACTGATCGATGGCTGTGAATGTCATGCAGCCGTGTATATAAATTCCTTTTTCGTCTTTCTTTTTTATTTTAACCACTCAAAAAAAAAAATTCCCTTTTCTTCTTAGGGTTTCTGCTCGTCACATCCTTCGATCATACCGTTAGGTACGCGTTTTCCTTCCTTTTTCTTCTACATTGTCTTTTGATTTGCTCTTTCTGATGTCGAAAGGGGGTTTAGAAACCACCGAATCGACCGTCATTCGGTCAAAACTCACTGAATTTGTAGATAAATACTTTCCTGGAAAAATATCATCTTTTAGGATTCCGTCCGACGGGGAAACTATCTTGACTCTCCCAGAAGGGTATGTAGGTTTTTATCTCAAATCCATGTCCGAGGGTAATGTTAGGTACCCTTTTTCCTCTTTTATGCTTGTCGTCCTTGATTACTTTGACATCCATATTTCCACTATCACTCCACTTGGTCTGTCAAGAATAGTTGCCTTTGAAGTGATGTGTAGGGCGTATGGTGGTGAACCATCACTGGATTTGTTTAGGTATTTTTGTCAAACATGCCCTTCTGGTGACTGGGTTACAGTTGGTAACCGTTCAAAAAGTGGGTGTTTTCGAAGGGGTGGTCTAGATATTCGTGAATGGAAAAGCGGTTTTGTTTTTATGAAAGCTTCTCTGATCCTCGATGGTTACGATTCTGTGACTAATAGAGAGTTGTTGTGTATTCATAAGAAATATGAGAATCCGTTCCCTGATTATGTTGTTGATGATCTGTGTCGAGAGATTCGATCTAACCCTATAAGGGTTGTGTCATATCCTGATGTAATTTTATATAAGGCCAAAGTGATAAGTATCTTGCCTGGTGGTGTAGACATTGATGGTAAGGACTAGTTGTATACCTAAGCTGTGGTATTTTTGCCTTTGTCTTGATTTTGTTATTGATATATGCCTTTTGCAGATATGACTTTTAGGAAGTTTGTGAGAAAGGGGGTGAAGGAGGTAACTGTGGTACCTCGTCTCGAAGGGCAGGGGAGCGGTGTTGCTGATGCTCCCTCTCAGAATGCTGGTTCATCTGGTGTTCGTGACGGACCTCCTGAGGTATCCAGTGCAGTTAACCCACCCATCCTGAATATTGACATGTCTGATGTTGAAATTGTTGAAGCTTCTGCTGCCGATAAGAAGAAGAAGAAAAAGGAGGTTCCTAGCTCCAGTGTCCCCCACTCTGTTGCGGGTCGCTTGAAGAGAAGGAAAGTTGGAGATGATGCCAAAGCTGCTGAGTCCCGCAATCCTTCTGTCCCAAGGACAGGTTCAACTTCTTTCTATATTTATATATTTTTGAAATTTTTCCTTTCTGCAATATTATGTGTAATACTTATGCACTGCAGATGTCCATGGCCAAGAGATTCTCAACTGGCTAGATGGTGAAGATATGAATGCTGAGGATGTTAAGAAGATAGATAATATGGATAACGAGACATTCCTTCGTGTCTTCAAAAAAGATCGCCAGTTCCATTCTTAACTTGATGCTGTTGTTGCTAGGCGCTTTGCTAGAATGTCTGTTGATCTTAGGTCCAAGAGTTTGGAGGTGCAGTCCCTGTTGGCCACTGTGGAAGATCTGAAGGCTAGGGAGGCTAGGTTTGTTACCTCTGTTGAATCATCTGACATTGTGCAAGATTTGAGGCAGAAGATGAATGATTTGAAAGTTGAAGCCACTGTTCGTGAGGAAACTGTGTTGAAGGTCCAACAGGAGTTGTCTGCGGAGCATGAAAGCAATAAGATGTTGCATAGTTAAGTTGATTTGTTGAAGAATGAGAGAGTCAGGCTTGTGGCAGAGGTTATCCCCTATGTAATAAGTATTTGTTGTATTTTGGTGAGGTTGGGCAGTTATTGGGTGATGTCACATCTGCTGAAAGAGTTGAGGAGAGGGCTACTGTTTTAGAGGAGTTTGCAGCAGAAGGAAAATGTGATACGCAGTGCAGGGCCGATTATATTGCTGATGCTGCTCATCGGCTTGACCTGGCTGACCAGAGGTGGAAGGAGGCTGTCTTTCCTTTCCTGGACAGAGTTACTGCCGACCCTGATGCTGCTGTTGATGATTTGCTGAAGATTGTGCCCGACTCCATCGCCCCTGAAGTTGAAACTGACCCTCAGTAGTGATTCCATGGCTTACGTGCCTTGATTTGGCGTTTACTTCAAGTTCTCTGTTATTTTTACCGGCAAATCTATCCATTCTCCACGTACATGAACAATTTGTCTTTTGCTTACAGCTTATGGTGCTGTTTTGAACAATTTACTTTAACTGTTTTCTGGATATTTTAAACTACAGTTTAGAAACTGTGGTTTGGTGACTTTTGCAGTCTTGTAGGCTGCTTTGTGAATATTATGCAACTTGGTAATTGCTTTTTAATATTGCAGCTTAAGAGCTTGATGTGACCAATTTATACCCATCGCCCACATCGTTATTGGCCTTTTTATTATATGTTTTTAGTCGATTTTGCTGGCATTTGGCGCGTTTATGGGTTTTGTTAGTGGTTTCAGGTTCTAAACAGGTGACATGTCCGTTTGGTGCAAATTCGAGTAATTTTGAGGTCATGAAGTTGATTGGAGAGTTCGAGAGTCGTTAAGATGAAAAGAGATAGAAAAAATATGCAAGTATTCATAAGTTGATGTGTGGCCTTCGGTCAGTAATATTGTACTGCGACGCAGTGGGTTGTACAAGTCCACTGCGCCGCAGTCATCTTTGTTGTAAGGCACTACAAGTCCAGTAATATAGCACTGCGACGCAGTGGTGGTGAACAGGCCCACTGCGCCGCAGTCATCTTTGTTGTAAGGCACTACAAGTCCAGTAATATAGCACTGCGACGCAGTGGTGGAAGCCACTGCGACGCAGTGGGATGTGCATTTGCCCACTGCGCCGCAGTCAGCCTTGACAAACAAGCACAAATGGGCAGTATAAATGCACTGCGACGCAGTGGGATGTGCATTTGCCCACTGCGCCGCAGTGAGAGTGCGGGACTGAAAGGTTTTTGGCAGTTTTTGCATCAGATTAAAGGAGGGTATAAATAGTTTTTGAAACCTAATTCCCAGATTATCAAATCTTCTTTCTAAGAGCTGCACTTCAAGGAACACCTTCAAGGATCAATTCAAGATTTCAACATCTTCCGATTCATTGAAGATTCACGTGCACCCACTTAGATCGTATCTATTTTATTGTCTTGCAATTTCTATTCCTCAAACAATTGGTACATCATGTTCTCCCTTTACTTTGATTGTTATTTCAATTTAATTATGAGTGGCTAATATTTCAATCATCCACCTTGATGTAACTAGACGAATGATGTGATTGCTAGATGTTTTAATTCAAAGAGTTGATTTCAATTATCGTTGTGTCGAGATCTTGATGATTTTATTCCTTTATATTTATTATTATGATATTGGTGGCATGTGTGTTCTTCGTTAGTGGTACTAGTGGGATACATATGTGATTTTCAAACGGTTGCTTGTCTATGAGCAATTATCACTAGTTCATGGTGTGATAGTGAATGTCATTTTAATAAAAGGAATAATTTTGTCAACGTGTTTAGAAGCGGTTGGTGGTACCACGTTTTAATTCACTTAGGCTCGATTGGTAATGTGATAATCAAGTAAACTAATTGTTGGTAAGGTTGTCTAGGCATTGGTGGTACCGACTTGGGTAATTAAACTAGCAACTTGGGTGTTTGGGTGTTTTGTGAGCGGTTGGTGGTACCACGCAAGCATTTTATCCTTTCACGATTATCTTGTCAACTCTTAATGAATTTGGTCTTAATTGAATGCAATCACGTTTGAAGTCTAGCGAAGTCAAGGTGGATGATCTTTACTATTATTGTTTGCAGTTTTACCTTTACCTTTACGCGTTTGTCTTTTAAGTTATTTTAATTTAATTGTCAAAGAAAGATTCAAAGCGTTCCACCCTTTTTCCAAACTACTTTGTTAAACAATTGATTCAAACCAATCCCCGTGAACGAACCTGGACTTACTTTTTAACTATACTGCATACGATCGGGTCCACTGCCCGATAGTGCGTAGTAGTGAGTTTCAAGGTATTTCTAGTTTTAAATTTTAAACTCGATTTAGCACATCAAGTTTTTGCGCCGCTGCCGGGGATTGTGTGCCATTTTAGTTGTTAATTTAGTGGTTTGATCCTTCCTCACGCGTGAGGAAGTTACTTGCTTTATAGTTTAGTTTTCTTTTCTTGTCTTATCACAGGTGCAGTTGACGTGTTTGGTTAGTTGTGTTTTACAGGTCTACTTCTTAGTTGATGAACTTGCGGTCTTCGGGTTTACCTCTAAATAGTCCCTTGAGAACACCGACAAGACGTAGATTTAACTTCGCAACACCTACACCATTCTCACCTATTGCTAGACCCACTCCTGATTCGGACGAGGAAGGGTTCTATTTAGACGAGTTTTTCAATCTAGAAGTTAAGTTAGAGGAGGAAATGGGAGACGAAGAAAGGGATCCGAATGATATACGTTATGGTGAGAGGGTCCGCACTATTCCTACCAACCGTGGTAGTCCTATAAGACCTCCAGCCATTGGTCATGATTTCAATCTGAAAGGTAATCATCTTAAAAGCATTGAGGAGCAACAGTTTGATGGTAAAAGGAAATGGGATCCATACCAGCACTTAGAGAGGTTTGAGAAGTTGGCACGATTATACCAATATGGGAACAACCAAATGAATGCCGTTAAACTA
>CM067172.1:12716613-12756230 GCA_034093135.1 Erigeron breviscapus | reverse complement strand
TTAGCCGATGGTACACCCTGTATACATACCTGGTCAATAACTAGAGAGCATATCAAATTCGGATTATACTTTGAATCATTCGTGTTAGTTGCTTGGCTTAGTGTATAATAGGGAACCGATATGCTTAATGGAAGTTGATTGGGTGGAGGGTTAGCCGTTGGTACACCCTGTATACATACCTGGTCAATGACTAGAGAGCATATCGAATTCAGATTATACTTAACCCATTTGTGTTAATTGTTTGATCTTATGACGTATTGAGCATGATTACTTGAATTAATAATGAACGATTGTAATAAAATTGACATAATGATATGCTAAGTAACAATCTCATAGGATTCTAGCACTCTTGCCTTAGCTTAATGATATAAAATGAGTATGTGGTATCGGTATGAGAGCATTGACTACTTGTGTGACTAACATGTGAGCATTTGAGACTAACACTCGGGTCAACGTGTCACTTGCTTTATAGAAATGGTGAGACCAAGAAGAGCCGGAACGAACTATAGGGCTGAACCGGAAGAACCTCAACCGGAAGCTCAACCGGAGGTACAAGGAGGTAGAGGTAGGGGCCGTGGTAGGGGCCGTGGTAGAGGTCGTGGTAGAGGCCAAGGAAGAGGTCGTGGTGAAGTTCCTGAGCCAAACATGGCTGAGGTGATCGCTCAAACGATCGCCAATATCATGCCAACCATTATTGCTCAAGTCACGGCAAGTCTTGGGCAGAACAATGTGGCTCAAAACAATGAAGCCCCAGAAAACGTGAATAATGAAAATGCTCAACCTCAGGACGTAGAAAACAAAGAAGAAGAACCAGTGAGAGTTGATAACCGTATACCCATGTATAATCAACATGGAGGATACCGACAGGGGTGTATATTTAAAGACTTCAAAAGCTGTAGGGCGCCGGAGTTTAATGGAAGAGGCGGTCCCACAGAGTGTATAAGGTGGTTTGAGGAGATCGAGGCAGTGATTGAAAGAAGTCATTGCACATATGACGACCGGATTTCTTATGCATCTGGCATGTTTAAAAATGACGCCTTGAGTTGGTGGAACCAAGAGGGGGGGGGGGGGGGGGGGGGTTCTTTTTTGGGGGGGGGGGGGGGGGGGGGGGGGGGGGGGGTGTCGCCTTGAGTTGGTGGAACCAAGAGATAACTTTGGGGCGGACTTATAACTTGGGATGGATCGATTTCAAGAACAAGGTGAAGGCGAAGTTTTGTCCTCCCTATGAACTACAAAACTTGACCATTGAGTTTGTTAATCTCAACATGGACGGAGCTGATTACAAGGGTTATGTTAGACGATTTCAAGAGTTGTCTACCCTCATTCCTCACTTGGTGGATTCCGAGTCTCGGGCCATCGAGAAGTTTGTATTGGGCTTGAATCCTCAAGTCCGATCTTATGTGAATTCTAACATACCTACTTCTTTGGCCGATGCTGTCAACCGAGCCGGTAGTGTGACTGAAGACTTGTTGAGGAGCGGTGTTCTGAGTAACTCCTCAACAAACAAGAGAAGGGAAATGGGAGAATCAAGTGGGATGAAGAAAATGGGAAGGTTTGATCCCAAAGATGCTAATAGGGGTAGAGTAATGGCGGCGGTGGAGCCAACGAGGAAAACTTACTTAGGACCTCACCCCTTTTGTGCAAAGTGTAATCGTCATCACTCCCCCGCTATCCAATGTGGGACTTGCTTTAATTGTAATCGACCTGGGCACGAGGCCAAAGATTGTAGAGCACCGAAAGCGGCACCATTGAATGTAGCACTTTTGCGGGCCGTCCCTCCTCAAGGTAATCAACAAAGAGGCGAGTGTTTTGGATGTGGTAGTCGTACCCACTACCGTAACAATTGTCCGCAATGGGTTGGACAATAAGTTGAAGTGGCGGTCCATCCGAATCAGCTCCAAATTACCGGGCCGAACCTAAATCGTGGTCAACAAGGTTAACAAGTTCAACCTCGAGGCCGAGCTTTTGTGGGAAATGGCAATGGGGGCCAAAACGATCCAAACGTCGGTTAAGGTACATTCCTCTTAACGGTCGTTATATTATGGTACTACTCGATATTGGAACAGACTATGATCTCGTTTATCCAAACGTTACTCCTTTGAATTACGTTCGTTCGTGTGTTTTGGAATTATATGTTTAAAATTTTTTTTTTTTTTTTGGATGTTTAACGACTCCATAACTAAATTTGGTCAAACACCCCGGGTATCTATCTTGACTCTAGAAAATGACTAAACTCTTCACGTACTTGGTGCTCTATGATATTAAGGTTCTTGACGATAAAGTAAGTACAATCTGAATACCAGCGGTTAATACGGCTCTTATTTGTGTAGTAGGGTTTGCTAGGGTAAAAATATATAACGGTAGGGTTCTTAGGGTCCCATGTACATCTTCCAACTCAAAGGTCCTTAGAGCTACCGTCGCAAGAATCTGAAAAACTAACGTCGTCTCTGCTAATCTTGAGTCTCCCGAGGCTTTTCCGGGTGACTTACCGGGCTTGTCCCATCTCAATAACTGAAATTTCGTATATGCCTAACTTCCTAACATCGCGCGCGTAGTCAAAACCCTTATAGACTTCTGAGATATGAATAAGTGTGTAGTGAAAGATCGGGAGAAAGATTTGAAGGAAAACAAATTGTAATGGACTTCGCCATGAAGTCGCCAACGACAAGAAGTGGTCACGATACGACGAAACCGGTAAAACCTGACAACTTGGCACATTAGTATGTAGAAGAAATGGTGTAGGTGCACAGAGATCCGATTCCTATCATTTCAGATAAAGAAAGTCGTTTGACTCTAATTCAGGGAGCCATCCAATGAGCAACGGGTACTCAACCCGACTTGAGACTTGATCACATGTAAAGAGAATGTGCTTATGACCCAGGCAGAAATCTTGTGCAATGACGGGTGTCACGCGAGTATTCGAATGTGACTAACTGAAGCACTTGGGTGGTAGAGATGTTACTCTCCACTGGATGAGCCAAGAATCAAAGAAAGCCAATGTAGCGGGCCAGGAATGGTAAATGGAATGACAAGAACAACTTCTCAAGCCAAGAGAATAGCCCAACTAGCTCACATGCTAAGAAGGAAGTGAGTCGATGAGTGGTGGAGACCTCTAGAGTCGAGGCCTAAGTACTCACATTTGTTTAACGATTAGTGATTCGTTGAATTTCGGGACGAAATTCTTTTGATGGGGGAATAATGTAACATCCGTGAGTTTTGACCGTTTGACTTTATGTGTAATTTGACTAACAATTTGAGTTAATGAAATATTTGGGTCGTTTTGTGATTTAATGACAATGTGGTATGTTCGTCGGGTCGATAATATGTTTTAATCGGTGTTTAAATGCCTAACAATTGTATTTTGGTTTGAGAAAGGAAACGGGTCGGCCCGTGGGTCATCCACGACCCACCAGCCCTCTTGACCCATTTCCCTCCCCTTATCTCTCCCTTCCACCACACATTCTATCTCTTCTCTCTTTTCTTCTTTCTCTTTTTCCCTCTAAGTAAAAGCAAGACTATCCAATCTCATTTCTTCTCTTCTCTAGCATCTTTTGGTGTTTTGGGCTTAGATTAACTCGAGAATCATTGTCATCTTCATCTCATTATCGTCTAAGCAAAGGATTTCATTTCTTAGTTCAAGGTTTTACCCATTTTGACCCAATTCGAGTTCTAGCTCGGAAAGGAAGTTTTGGTAAGTCTAATTCATCCCATTTACTTCTATTTATGTTAGTTTACTCATTTCTAGTCATCTCGTACTTTTACAAGTCTTAAATCGGGTCGAAATGGAATTAGGGTTAAATTAGGGTTTCGGCTTGGGTTGAATGATTTGGAAGTGTTCTTGATGTTTTGGAATGGAAATTTGTAATGGGTTATGTGTATTTATGTTTAATGGCACTTAGTTAAGCTTTAAAAAGAGTTTCAAGCTCTTACAAAATCGTTTTGGTATGCTTTGGGTCGAATTTTGGGGGTTTTGGTTGGTTTTCTGCACTTAGGGATGCTGGTGCTGGTGCTGGGAATTGTCCCACTGCGGCGTAGTGGAGGGGCCTAGTCCCACTGCGGCGCAGTGGATTACCACTGCCCATTCTGCCTTGTTTTGGCCCACTGCGGCGCAGTGGCTTGGCTTTGCCCCACTGCGGCGCAGTGGATTCATTCTGGACATTCGCGCGCGTCAGTTTTCAAACGTTAATAACTTTTGATCCGTAAGTCCAAATAAGTCGTATGACCTATCGTTGGAATCGTAAGAGAGTCTAGTTTCACGTAGTAACCTTCATTTTGTATGAATCTTCGTGCATTTCTAAAAAATGTCTAGTCAAAGTGTTATGTTTCACACTTGGTAATGTTAAGAAAGTAATTGTGGGTTCGTGACTCAACTTAAACCTAAGGAACCAACTTGTTTATGATTATAAAGTTGACATTATGATATATGGCATGCTTTGATAGGTTGTGAACACGTGGGGCCCAATACTCGCTATTAATCTTTTATTAACTCGACTTAAGCTTCTTTGCCGATCAAGGTGAGTTTCGTATCTCCCTACTCGCTTGAGATTCGGGCTGAAAAGTGTAAACTTGCGTGTTTACTTACGTTGTCGATTGATTGATTAATTTGGTTTAAATGTTGGATTGATGAGACGGTTATCACGTTTGAATGACTTGATTTATGTTTTGTTAAGTATTTCGTTAATATTAGGATAGACGTACATACATGAAAGTCGGTTATGCCTTCAAAGGGTTTTAGATGTGGCGGGAAGGCTGCGGGTGACCCTATACATAAGCATTTAGAACTTGATGAAAGTAGAATCCTCCGAAGTGTATGTACGCATTGTTGAGAGGAATTGATGGATGTTGGGAATGTGTTTGGAACGGATATATACGCCATGTTATACTTGACTGGTACGGTACACACTCAAGCATACTTTTATTGTTGCATTGATGACGTTATTGACGCGCATTTGATATACGTTGTGGTCTTACATACGTATGATACATGATTTGATGCTAATATTTCGCGTCCTCGTTTATTATACGCAATTACTTTGCCCTTATGATCTTGTAATGATTTGCTATTACGATTAGGTTAGTTGTACATACATGGAAGACGATGATACCTTTAATGAATTGTAGATGTGGTGGGATGGCTGCGGGTGACCCTATATATAAGCATCTATGATTCCTTAAATGTAAGGTTGTATGAAATGTATGTGCATTGTAGTTTTAGATGATTTGTTGTACGATAGACTTGTGATTTGGTTGATGTACTTCCAAGTGCTTTACACTTGAGAACATGCTTTTGTACTTATTGATTGGTTGATGTACTTCCAAGTATACTTACTTGATGAATGGTTCCACGTACTTCCAAGTGTCATACACTTGAGATCGCGCAATGTACGACGTACTACCAAGTTGTTAGACTTGAGAATATTATGTTGGTAATGGTTTTGTTGTTGTCATGGTACTCTTAGGATGCGTTATCTGATGCCAAATTGTTGGTCATGCCTTTTATGCATTCAGCACTTACATTGATATTTACATCATTTGTGCATACTTATTACACATTTACTGATAATGGTGTAATCTTGTTGTTGGACGTTATTGTATTACTTAGAGGCTCGCTGTAAGTCAGGTCTAGCCTCCATTCGTATATTGTGATTATTGACGATGGTTCCTTATGGACCATTACTACGAACTCACCAACCTTGTGTTGACTATGCTTAGTACACTTTTCAGGTAATCAGGGTCTCCGGACGTGGAGTTTAGTTGCTTGCTTGCTGTTAAACCCGGGCTTGGGACTTTATGAATCAAGGATTCATCGACCTTCTCTTTTGCATTATACTTAGGATCGATTCGCCATCTTCGGAAATGTTCTTTTGTAAACTTTGATGGTTATTTGCTCCTTATGTATTTTGGTACTTGTTTCGTATTGTGTGGATTCACTGAATCTTTATTTGCATTTAGTTCTTGTTCTATTGTAATTCCACCTTGTGCTATATGATTTCCGTGATATTTCGAGCGTCGGCTTGGGGTGTTACACTGGGTTTCGGCACAATGGCAGACGTGATAGAAGTATAGAACTATGGAAGCATTGTGACAGCTTCACATTCTTCGTCCAACTTATGTTTTTCTTTCATCGAGTATATATGTGTGCGCGCGATATACATGCGTGACCCACTAATGTTACACAGCCACAATTATTATGATATTAAGAATGATATTTTTTATCCATAAAAACCCAAAATTTAGACCCACTGATGAGTGATGATGTATAAGGATTTTGCAAACCACTAACATAACAATCGAGGGTCCAACAAAAGAATAAATCACAAATGCTTAAAAAAACATAGGCCTTTCGATTCGTTAACATACTGATGAGTGATGATGTATAAGGATTTTGCAAACCACTAACATAACAATCGAGGGTCCAACAAAAGAATAAATCACAAATGCTTAAAAAAACATAGGCCTTTCGATTCGTTAACATGGGTCCGGCTCATGCTCGCCACTTAAAGCATTAGCAACGGAGTGATTGGATGTGGTGAGGTGAAATACGATGAAAGAGTTATTACAACGTCCTATCTATATCTATATCTATATTTATATATAAAGCATTTTCATTAAGTTCATTTAAAATTTTAAGACATTAAAATAAAACACAATCTGAGCTATTCATCCCTAATATGATAAATTAAGACCATTCATTTTTATCTTATATAAAAAGAAACTTAAATAAAGTTAAAATGTTAACATGTGAAATTTGGAAAAAAAGTTGCAATTTTCTATTAGAGGTGATGAATACCATTAAATTTCTAATTTTCTTTTTTATGGTTTCCTTAGTAGATTATTTTTGATTGAATGTAAAACATTTTTGATTTTCCAAGTTGTCAAAGACCACATGTAATACTTAAGTATATATCTTTTATATATCGCAACCAATATATTATCAATGAGTGTCACAGTTAATATTTAACTATGACATGTTCACCCGCTTTTATGCGCGGGTATCATGCTAATTCATCATTCATCAATAACTAATCATTGTCAACGTCATATTAGTGCAAGAGCTGAAAATCCCTTCCTATTACTAACTAATCATTGTCAACGTCATATTAGTGCAAGAGCTGAAAATCCCTTCCTATTACTAACTAATCATTGATCCCTTAAAACATCCTCAATGACACTATTTATATAAGACTCACCATTTATATCGATAATTTTTTTAACATCCCATATACGCCTTTTATTAGTAATATGTTATTATCCTTGGTATATCGTTATTATTAATGATATTGTAACCAAAGTTTGATTATATATTATGCATTTCCATGTATATTGAGACACGACTAGATGAATTTATGAAATTTTACCGGAGTATAAGAAAATGATAAGTTTATAAAAACCAAAATGTGATAGCATTACATAATATACAAATGTCATGTTAAATGCGAAAGTAACATATATAAAGGAATATATGGTACCCTTTTGGCTAAGAAACGAGTGGACATCGTCAATTTAGGTGGTCACATTGATTGCCACATATAAGCAAAGCCTTAATATTTGCTTTAAGAAATTTATCCTTGTCGTACTACAAAACGTATTTATATTTTGTTTGTGTGTTAATAACTAGAATTAAATGCATTTTTGGTTCCTGTGATATTACATCCATTGCAATTTCGGTCCAAACATTTGCAAAGTGGCGATTTTGGTGCCTGTGATATCACACCCGTTGCAATCTCGGTCCAAATTTAACTTTCCGTCTAATTTTCACCGTTAGCAACACCATGTGTCAGTCACGTGCTGGGTAGATTTGTCCATTTAATGCCCATAGGACCATATATGCAAAAATTCAACAACCTGTGTTCCCACAATCCCACCACCCCTTTACCCTTTTTCCAGAAAAAAAAGAATCTATCACCAATTAACCATTATCAACAATCATCACTATCAACAACAATAAAAACAAATTTTTTTTTACTATATTCGATTGGAAATTCATAGTGTAACATTTGCGTAGTTTGACTTATTTGACTTGTAATTTGACGTGTTTAAACGTGACTAAATGCTAAGTAATTTCATGATTTAAATGAAATTTTTATTTACTTGATCCGTTGACTTATTCATGCTAGAGACTAATTAATTTAGTTAGTCGAATTAATTGAAGTGTTATTTGACGATTTAATAACGTGTAATGGGCTACACGAGACTTGATGGTCGTAATGATTTAATCGTGACGTAAGACGATTTAGTATTTACTCTACATAATTTTCATGTCGTGCTGTGCTATTTGTGTAACCATCATGATTCCGCTATTGTTGGGGTGTTACACATAGCAATTCGATTGGAAAGATTAAAGACACCACCACTAGTCCCCTACAACAAAATCCGACGACGAAGATCTAGTCAAGAAGCTCCGGCGACGAAACTCCGGCAATGAATATCCGGCCAAGAAGATCCGGCTACGAAGATCCGGTTACGAAGTATGGGTGGTGGAAGATCTAAAGGTGGCGGCTGTGGTGGATCTGAAAAGCGACGGCGGCGATGATTCAAAAGGGCGAAGGCGGCGGTGGATCTGAAAGACGACGGCGGCGGTAATTCAAAAGGTCGACCGTGGTGGTGGTGAACCCATCGTATCTGTTTGCAGATCTGGAAGTGCAGTGGTGGTGGTGGCCATTGATTGATGGTGGTGTATGATGGTGGTCCTTGGTAGTAGCAAAGATAGTGATGGTAGGTAATAGAAGAAAGAAGTTTTTGAAGGTGAAGGAGATGCTTTTATTTTTGTACCAACACACAAGTACATACTGTTATATTTTTGTGTTCCTCTTGTAGCAGCCGTAATACCCAGCTCCATGTAGATCCAACAATTGGAATGGGCCAATTTCTCCTGTCTACTAATAATTGGTGTTATACGTTCTTATTATTTAAGTAAATGGTGACTTGTGAATGATAATATATATCTTTATGCAATATGTATATGAATTGAGTTTTTTTAGTGTGATATGGGAATGCATTTAAGATATATTTGAGAAAGAAGAATATAACAAAAGAAAAAGAATAATAATAATCTCTAGATGGAAATGGGTATTGTGGGTGAGAGAAACTACTTTTGTTTTTTTTTTCTTTTTGCAAAAATGGTCCTATGCGTATTAAATGGACAAAACTACCCTCCACGTGACTGGCACATGGTGTCACTAACGGTGAAAATTAGACGGAAAGTTAACTTTGGACCAAAATTGCAACGGGTGTGATATCACAGGCACCAAAATCGCCACTTTGTAAATGTTTGGACCGAAATTGCAACGGGGGTGATATCACAAGGACCAAAAATGCATTTCGTTCTAATGACTAAGTAGAGCTTTATTTTGAATTTGTGATATTAAGAATGTTATGGCAATTCATGTAAGAGTGTGTATGCACGAACATTATGAATACATTTAGGGTCTATTTGGATTAGAGGTGTAGATACAAAGATGTGTTTGTTTAATGAATATTTACTTTTGTTGTAATTTCAAAGTAATATTGATATAAGCATAACATTGCATTCTGTAGAGCAGTTTTATGTTATTATCAATTTGGAGTCTAAATCAAGCGAGTGTTTATATTCACGCAAAAGATATATATATATATATATATATAATATATATATAATATATATTATATATATAACAATTAAAGAAGGCTTAGCTACAGTAGCTATTTTGTCTTTATCTGCAGTTTTAACATAAATACCATATTTGACAAATAAAAACATAAAAGTGAGACTTGGTAGAGTGGTTTGTGTCCACTCCTTTGTAGTGGGAGGTCAAGGGTTTGTTTTTTTTTTCTTTTGCACTTTGCCCCCTCTTTTTTTCCCTTCTTCTTTTTGCCCCCTCTTTTTTTCCCTTCTTCTTTTCTGCCCCCTCCTTTTTTTTCCTTTTTCTTTTTTACCCCTCATGTTTGCTTTTTATTATTTCTAGCCCTTAACCTTATATAATTTGTGGGCTTTTTTTTTAATCTTTTTTAACATTTGTTTTTTTATACCTTTTTCTACAATTTACATTTTTTTCTTTTATAAGTTTTTAGAATGCTATATATTTTATTCAAATGCTATATATTTTTTTTCCTTATTTTTTTTTCCTTTTTTTTGCATTATATATTCGTTTTTAATTTTTAAACATTCGGTTTTTATAACTTTTTCAATGTAACATTTGGTTTTTTTATAACTTGTTTGCTTTTTATTATTTCTAGCCCTTAACCTTATATAATTTGTGGTTTTTTTTTAATCTTTTTTAACATTTGTTTTTTTATACCTTTTTCTACAATTTACATTTTTTTCTTTTATAAATTTTTAGAATGCTATATATTTTATTCAAATGCTATATATTTTTTTTTCCTTATTTTTTTTTCCTTTTTTTTGCATTATATATTCGTTTTTAATTTTTAAACATTCGGTTTTTATAACTTTTTTTGCTTTTTATTATTTCTAGCCCCTAACTTTATATAATTTGTGGGTTTTTCTTATCTTTTTTAACATTTTTTTTATACCTTTTTCTACACTTTACACATTGTTTTTTTACAACTTTTTACAATGCTATATATTTTATTCAAATGCTATATATTTTGTTTTTTAACTTATTTTTTTACTCTTTTTTTTTGCATTATATATTCGTTTTTAATTTTTAAACATTTGGTTTTATAACTTTTTCATATGTAACATTTGGTTTTTTTATAACTTTTTCATTTGTTCCTTTTGTATAACTAAATGATCAGTTT
Organism: Erigeron breviscapus; assembly: GCA_034093135.1. Taxonomy (NCBI): domain Eukaryota; kingdom Viridiplantae; phylum Streptophyta; class Magnoliopsida; order Asterales; family Asteraceae; genus Erigeron; species Erigeron breviscapus. The sequence continues at coordinate 12,745,490 of CM067172.1, read as the reverse complement.
TTATATAGTTTCTTATTTGCGTTTTTATCCTTCGTTTATCGTTATGTATATATTCCCGACGTTACACGCAATCTACAATTTACGTATCGTTATGTGTCCCGGGTTAAAATTCTCGTTTTATACCATTTAAAGTTCAGGTTCGTCGAGCTATCAAATATGGTAGAGTAGTAGACCACACTACGAGCTAGTCCCTAGTATTGTGTTGTGAACCACATGTATGTTGACATGTAGTCCTATTATAAGTGGTTGGATAATATAGCACTAAATTCGATTTTAATATAGCAATAACTATATGTTAATTAAAGTAAAAGAAAATAATCTAGATATTCAAAATTCTCCTAAATATATCAATATAAAGTATTTTTTTTTTTGAGGTTCCACAAAATACTCATTAAAATAGTCCGCATGTTTTAAAATTTTGCTAAATCGCCTGACTGCTTTAAAATATTTGAAAATTAGCAAGAATGCTTTGTGATTTTGACAAAATTGAAAGCGTCCTTTTGCTTGGTTTGTGATTTTTGGATAGTAAAATGGATATTAGTGTTGTTTAACTTAGTCATTTGTTCGAGGACATTTTTAATGAAAGAGAAATTGTGTAAGCCTTCTTACACAAACAGTCCATTTCATATATATTCACTTTTGTCTAAACATAATATTTTTCTTTTCCCGCTTCTTTTGACTTACAAAGATGGAAATGTTTTTTTGGTATATATGGAGAATAACTAAGTATTTATCAAACTTTTTTACTCTCTTATATATGTTAGAGAACTTTGATCGCTAATTTTATGTCAGCGACTCAATCCCTTTAAATATTAAATTTATTTCGTTCACGAATATATTCATTGAGGACTTCTCATTCCCTAATGACATACATCTATAAACCCTTATAAAAATAATTGGATTTAAGACTTTAAACACTTTTTACAATATCCCTAAATTACCCCTAACCCTAAAATAAGTAACACAAGTTCACTTCACGCCACTTCTTTGTCTCCCTTTCTTTCATACAATCACTTTCCAGTGTGACAGTGTCCATCATCACCGACACCCCGACCATCGCCTTCCATATCCATCACCACCACACTTAACCATCGCTTTTTAAATGGTACCGCTACAACGCGCGGGCACCCATCTGGTTATCACCAAGTCCTGTCAACTAATCACTTGTCCAATGCTTGTACTAACACATATGATAGAAGAGATTTTGGAAATTGACTACTTAATTGCAATTGATTCAGATCTTAGTTGATTATTTAGTGAGTTTTTCTTTTTTGTTAGTCGAATGATATAAAAATGTGAATTTTATATTTTGAACTAATTAAATATAATGAGAATTTTTCTTTTATACAAAAGTTAAAATTATTCCTATAAGTCAATGGAATGCTTTTTCCACATTTCTTTTATTATATCGTTACATATTCAGGTAATCGATAGATGAATCCTTGAATTATATGATGTCATCCATATATAATCCAACTAAAATAAATTGGTTGAATATTTACCGTATCAAACAAATGATCTTGTTATCTCTAACATCACCTCATACCAATTAGTGAAAGATAACCTTGGGAGCCATGGGTTTATGAAACAAACATATCATAATGACTTATACATTACGATAATTTATCATTAAGTTGAAATCAATCACCAACTAAATAAAACTTTAGAAATAGTTTGATACGAGTATTTTGGTTGGTATTTGACCCAAAATTATTAACAGACCGAACATAACTTGAGTTAAAGGATTCTATTTTGAAACGTGTATTTATAAATGCATGTAATCATTGCATCCAAACTATTAACCGAAAACTGATGAGTAATGCATAAAATATCGCCTAAACATTTCAAACTTATGAACTGAAGGTGTAATTCTAACCGTGGAAGTCACACTTAAAACAAGCACGCAGATACACATAAGGTGTATTCTAATTATAAGCTCCTTTGATACACGCATACATACACACGCATACAGACACATATTGTAACATCCGTGAATTTTGACCCGTTGACTTTTTGTGTAATTTGACTTACAAACTTGTTGAATGAAATAATTGGGCCCATTTGTGATTATATGACTATGTGGTATGTTGGTCGGGTCGTTGTATGTGTAGTCGGTATTTAAATGTGTAACTAATTGTATTGTGGCTTGAGAGGGAAAACGGGTCGGCCCGTGGGTAGTCCATGACCCACCAGCCCCCAAGACCCATTTCCCCCCCCCCCTTATCCTTTCCTCCTCCCTTTCACTTCTACCTATCTATCTATCTCTTTCTCTCTTTTTCCCTTTCTCTCAAGAACAAGGCAAGACCATTCTTTCTCTTCTCTCTACCATCTACTTAGTGTTTGGAAAGGATATAACACTAGAATCATCGCCATCTATACCACATTATCGTCATATCGAAGAATCAAAGGTGGAAGTCTTGCATTTTAGCCATTTTGACCTAATTTCGGGTTCTAGCTCAAAGAGAAGCTTTGGTAAGTCAAATTCATCCCATTTACTTCTATTTATGCTTGCTCTTATGTTTCTAGTTGTTTTGATGGGATTCCAAGTCTTGTAAATGGTAAAAAATGGAATTTAGGGTTAGGGTTAGGGTTTGAAGGATTTGTGAGTGATTTTGAGGTTTTGGTTGAATTTGTGGATTGGGTTATGTTTATTTATGGTTAATGGTGTTTATTTATGCTTCAAATCAAGTTACAAGGCTTTACAAATCGTTTGGTTTGGTTTGGGTCGATTTGGGGGTTTTGGTTTAGGTTTGGTTTGGTTTGGGTCGATTTGGGGGTTTTGGTTTAGGTTTTCCTGCATATGCTGGTGCTGCTGCTGCTTCTGGTCAGAACTGGGCCATTGCGGCGCAGTGGCTTAAGCTAGCCCACTGCGGCACAGTGGCTAGGGCCTGGTCGTTTCATGGTTAGCTCACTGCGGCGCAGTGAGCTTGGCAATGGCTCTCTGCGGCGCAGTGGTTATGGTTAGCTCTGCGGCGCAGTGAGCTTGGCAATGGCTCTCTGCGGCGCAGTGGTTAGGTTCTGTGAAATTATGCGCGTCGATTTTCAAATGTTAATAACTTTTGATCCGTAACTCCAAACAAGTCTTATGACCTATCGTTAGAATCGTAAGAGAGTCTAGTTTCTGGTAGTAACACTCTTTTTGTATGAATCTTCTCTCTTTTCTAAAAAGGTCTAGTCGAATGCGTCTTGTTCTTACTCGTTAAAGTTGGAAAGGCGTTTAGGGTTGTGACTTGACCTAATTGTGCTAAACCAACTTGTTTATGATTGTAGAGTTGACATTATGGTATATTGATGTATAATTATAGTTTGTGGACGTGTGGACCGTAATACTCGCTTGTAATCTTATACTAGCTTCTTTGTCGGACAAGGTGAGTTTCGTATCTCCCTACTCACTTGAGATTCGGGCTGAAAAGTGTGAACCTGGCGTGTTTACTTGCATTTATTGATTTATTGATTGTTTGACTTGATTGTTGGATTGATGTGACGGTTCTTTTCGTTTGGTTGACTTGGTTTATGTTTTGGTTAAGTATTTCATTTATGTTAGGATTGACGTACATACATGGAAGTCGGTTACGCCTTCATTGGGTTTTAGATGTGGTGGGAAGGCTGCGGGTGACCCTATATATAAGCATCTGGGACTCGAAGGAAGTAGAATCCTCTTAAGTGTATGTACGTATAGTTGGTTTAAATTGAAATTTGATTTATGATCGGTGATTATTGATTGTTGGTTCACGTTCGTTGAATGTTGATTAGTGGCTTATAACTTACGATTATTGATTGTTGGTTCAAGTTCATCGTATATTGATTGTTGGTTCATGACTGATGCATTTACATTTGATTGTAAGCATTGCATACATTATTGATAACCCTCGGCAGGGGATTGCCGACATCCTGGTGCATAGATGTATGCACCCATTTTGGATGTAGTGCCTGACTCCGAGTATATAGACATATATATCTCGATGATTTTGAGATACAGCCTTGTTCATTGTGATGACAGAAGGGTATCGTTGCATTGGTGACTGGCGTTCACGCATAAGATAGGCATGTTGACTTATTTATGCATTTGGTACTTGCATTTGATATTCATATCATTGAGCATTCATTTACACGCATTTACGTACTTATGAAATTTTGTTGATTGGATATTGTTGTGTTACTTAGAGGCTCACTGTAAGTCACGTCTAGCCTCTACTTGTACATTATGATTATTGTTTATGGTTCCTTGTGGACCATTACTACGAACTCACCAACCTTGTGTTGACTATGCTTAGTACACTTTTCAGGTAATCAGGTTAATCCTGGGCGTGGAGTATAGTTGCTTGCTTGCTTGCTGTTTAACCCGGGCATTGGACTTGATGAATCAAGGATTCATAGACCTTCTCTTTTGCATTATACTTAGGATTAATTGCCATCTTTTGAATGCTCCTTTGTAACCTTGATGGTTATTGCTCCTTTTGTATTTTGGTACTTGTTTCGTCTTTGTAATGGATTAACTGAATCTTTATTTGCATTTAGTTCTTGTTCTATTGTAATTCCACCTTGTGCTATATGATTTCCGTGATATTCCGAGCCTCGGCTTGGGGTGTTACAGAATGGTGGCCCATGGGTGGTCGTAAAGAATTAGGCGGTTTGACCTAGACTACGGCTTAAGTTAAAACTCTTCATATAGCATGCATGGTTAGGAAATTTGTGTGCAATGTGAATTTTGTGAATCCCCGTGTGAGTTCGTAGTTAAGACCACTTGTGTGTTAGCTTGAATTCAAGGTGATGATTGTAGATTATGGTTAATATGGGTTGTTGTTGTTAATTGTTGGAACTAATGTGATGGTTTAGGGCAAAATGATGGGATGCCATTAACTTAGTATAATATTGTGGCAACCCTAAAAGAACCCGATCAACTCTTTTATGGTTACCCGATATTATAGCAAGTTCATGACATCGTGGATTACGCACGTGTGGCTTAAAGTATAATAAGGAACCGATATGCTTAATGGAAGTTGATTAGGTGGAAGGTTAGCCGTTGGTACACCTTGTATACATACCCGGTCAATAACTAGAGAGCATATCGAATTCGGATTATACTTTGAATCATTCGTGTTAGTTGTTTGATTGCATGATGTAATGAGCATGATTACTTGATGTTATGATATGTAAAAATCCCTTATGATGCTAACACTTTTGCCTTAGCATAATGTTATGAAATGTGTATGTAGTATCGGTATGAGAGCATCGACTACTTGTGTGACTAACATGTGAGCATTTGAGACTAACTCTCGGGTCAACGTGTCACTTGTTTTTATAGAAATGGCGAGTCCCAGGAGAACCGGAATGAACTATAGGGCTGAAGAGGAAGAACCTCAACCGGAGGTACAAGGAGGTAGGGGCTGTGGTCCTTCCGCTCCCTCCCACCTTCTTTCTATTATGTTGCCAATATCTATTTCTGCTAGTGGCTCTAACTTACTTACTCCGTTTCGTACTTTTTCGCTCCTTCGCCCAATCTCAGCTTTCCACTTTTACCTTTTACGCCGACTCCCTGCCTACATCCCCTGGCCACCTCTTTCCTCGCCCTCTCCCCTTCCCCTTCTTTCTTTACGGTCCCTAGCCCCTTCTTTTCTCTCTCCCTTTCGCACCAGTTTCCTATACTGAAGAGGAAGAACCTCCCGAGAGGTCGTGGTAGGGGCCGTGGCAGAGGTCGTGGTAGGGGCCAAGGAAGGGGTCGTGGTGAGGTCCCTGAGCCAAACATGGCCGAGGTGATTGCTCAAACGATCGCCAATATCATGCCAACCATTATTGCTCAAGTCACGGCAAATCTTGGGCAAAATAACGTGGCTCAAAACAACGAAGCTCCAGAAAATGAACATAATGAAAATGCCCAACCTCATGCCGAAGAAAATGAAGAAGAGGGACCGGTGGGAATTGGAAACGGTATGCCCATGTATAATCAACAGGGAGGATACCGTCAAGGGTGTGTATTTAAAGACTTTAAAAGTTGTGGGGCACCGGAGTTCGATGGGAAAGGGGGTCCCACGGAATGTATAAGATGGTTTGAGGCGATAGAGGCGGTGATCGAAAGGAGTCATTGCACCTATGATGACCGGATTTCCTACGCATCCGGCATGTTTAGACATGATGCCTTGAGTTGGTGGAACCAGGAAATAACGTTGGGACGGACTTATAATTTGGAGTGGATTGACTTCAAGAACAAAGTGAAAGCAAAGTTTTGTCCTCCGTATGAACTACAAAACTTGACCATCGAGTTTGCTAATCTCAACATGGAGGGAGCCGGATTACAAGGGCTATGTTAGACGATTTCAAGAGTTGTCTACCCTCATTCCTCACTTGGTAGGTACCGAGCCTCAGGCCATCCAGAAGTTCGTATTGGGCTTGAATCCTCAAGTCCGATCATATGTAAACTCTAACATGCCTACTTCTTTGGCTAATGCGGTTAACCAAGCCGGGAGTGTGACTGAAGATTTGTTGAGGAGTGGTGTTTTGAGCAAGTCCTCAACGAACAAGAGGAAAGAAGTGGGAGAGTCGAGTGGGGTAAAGAAGATGGGAAAGTTTGACCCTAGAAATGCTAATAGGGGTAGGGTGATGGCGGCGGTGGAACCGGCTAAGAAGGCTTATTTTGGGCCTCATCCTTTCTGTGGGAGATGTAACAGGCATCATCCCGCCAATAACCAATGTGGAGCATGCTTTAATTGCAATCAACTCGGGCACGAAGCTAGAAATTGTAGAGCTCCAAGGGCGGGTCCAATGAATGTGGCTCCCGTTCGGGCCGTTCCTCCTCAAGGTAACCAAAGAAGAGGCGAATGTTTTGAATGTGGTAGCCGTGACCACTACCGTAATAATTGTCCTCGATGGGTGGGACAACAAGTTCAAGTAGCCGTTCACCCCAATCAACTCCAAATGGTCGGGCCAAACCAAAACCGGGGCCAACAGGGCCATCAAGTGCAACCACGCGGCCGAGCCTTTGCGGCCAATGTAAATGAAGCCCGCAACGATCCCAACGTAGTAGCAGGTACCTTTCTCCTTAATGGTCACTATGCCACCGTCCTATTTGATTCCGGGGCCGATTATAGCCTCGTGTCTTCTAATTTTGTTCCTTTGATTGATGTACATCCTTGTGCTCTAAACTATGTGCTTGACATTGAAATGGTAAACGGGTCACTAACTAAAATTAGTCAAATACTTCGCGATTGTGTCTTGACTTTGGAAGATGTCGATTTCTTCATAGACCTTATGCCTTTGGATATTGGTAGTTTTGATATTATAGTGGGTATGGATTGGTTGACGGCGGTGAATGCAACCATTGATTGTGGCGAGAGAGTTGTTAAGATACCTTTGGCTAACGGTAAAATCCTTAGGGTTCAAGGCGAAATCTCCGATCTCTCGAATTCTAAAGTCTTTAGTGCTACCATCCCAAAGGTAGAATTGAAGACCGTTCCTATCGTTTGTGATTTTTCCGATGTTTTTCCGGATGACTTACCGGGACTACCTCCAACCCGTGAACTTGATTTTCGTATTAATCTTATTCCCGAAGCCGCGCCCGTAGCAAAAGCCCCGTATAGGCTAGCCTTAACCGAAATGCAAGAGCTACAAACTCAACTCAAGGAGCTCCAAGAGAAGGGTTTCATTCGCCCTAGCCAATCTCCTTGGGGTGCTCCTGTTCTCTTTGTCAAAAAGAAAGACGGATCCTTCAGAATGTGTATTGATTACCGGGAATTAAACAAGCTCACCGTGAAGAACCGATATCCCCTCCCAAGAATCGATGACTTATTTGATCAACTTCAAGGTGCTAAGCACTTTTCAAAAATCGATCTTCGCTCGGGTTATCATCAACTCCGGGTACATGAAGATGATATCCCCAAGACGGCTTTTCGCACAAGGTATGGTCATTTTGAATTCACCGTGATGCCTTTTGGGTTGACTAATGCACCGGCGGTGTTCATGGACTTGATGAACCGGGTGTGCCAACCATACTTAGACAAGTCTGTCATTGTGTTCATTGATGACATACTTGTATACTCGAAGACAAAGGAGGAGCATGTTGAGCACTTGCGTGAGGTGCTTGAACTACTAAGAAAAGAGAAGTTGTATGCCAAATTCTCCAAGTGCGAGTTTTGGTTGGAAGAGGTCCACTTCCTTGGTCACGTAGTGAGCAAGGATGGTATTCATGTGGATCCAAGCAAGATTGAAGCGGTCAAGAATTGGAGAAGACCCGAAACGCCATCCGAGATCCGCCAATTCCTTGGATTGGCGGGTTACTATAGAAGATTCATTGAAAACTTCTCCCGTATTGCACAACCACTCACCCTCTTGACTCAAAAAGATAGAAACTTTGAATGGGGCGAAAGGCAAGAGAACGCCTTCCAAACACTTAAAGACATGCTATGTGATGCTCCTATTTTGACACTACCGGATGGGATCGAAGATTTTGTTGTTTATTGTGATGCCTCGGGGCAAGGGTTGGGTTGTGTTCTTATGCAAAGGGGTAAGGTTATTGCTTATGCCTCTCGTCAATTGAAAGTGCATGAGAAGAACTACCCGACACATGATTTGGAATTGGGAGCGGTTGTGTTTGCTTTGAAGTGTTGGAGGCATTATCTCTATGGCACCAAATGTGTGATTTACACCGATCACAAAAGTCTCCAACACATCTTTAACCAAAGTGAATTGAACATGAGGCAAAGGCGTTGGTTAGAGCTATTTAGTGATTATGATTGTGACATCCGTTATCACCCGGGCAAGGCAAATGTAGTAGCCGATGCCTTGAGCCGAAAGGAGAGAGTGAAACCGAGACGGGCTAGAGCTATGAGCTTCACGGTAGGGCCACATATTCGTGATCGGATTATTGAAGCCCAAATTCAAGCCACCCTACCGGAAAACTTTGGAGACGAAAACCTAGATGGCATGGAACAACAATTCGACCGAAAGAATGATAATGGACTATACATGGTTGAAAGACTTTGGGTTCCTATTTTCGGCGACTTAAGAACGCTTATATTGAATGAAGCTCATCAATCGCCTTATTCGGTCCATCCCGGGTCGGATAAGATGTACTTTGATTTGAAAGACTTTGGGTTCCTATTTTCGGCGACTTAAGAACGCTTATATTGAATGAAGCTCATCAATCGCCTTATTCGGTCCATCCCGGGTCGGATAAGATGTACTTTGATTTGAAAGACTTGTATTGGTGGCCGAGCATGAAGCGTGATGTGGCTAAGTATGTGAGTGAGTGTCTTACTTGCTTACAAGTTAAGGCCGATCACAAGAAGCCACCCGGTTTGTTGGTGCAACCGGTAATGCCCGAATGGAAGTGGGAACATATTTCAATGGACTTCATTACTAAACTACCGAAGACGAGAAGCGGCCGTGACACGATTTGGGTGATAGTAGATCGGTTAACGAAGTTGGCTCACTTTTTAGCCATTCCTGAGACCGATAAATTTGACACTTTGGTTCGATTGTACATCAAGGAAATAATATCTAAGCATGGAGTGCCGATTTCTATCATTTCGGATAGAGATGCCCGTTTTAAATCAAAATTTTGGGAAGCCTTTCAAAAAGCCATGGGTACTCGACTCGACATGAGCATGACGTTTCATCCTCAAACGGATGGACAAACCGAGAGAACCATTCAAACACTTGAAGACATGTTGAGGGCATGTGCGATTGATTTTGGTGGAAGTTGGGAGGACCATTTGCCGCTAGTCGAGTTTTCATACAACAATAGTTATCACGCTACCATTCAAATGGCACCCTTTAAAGCATTATATGGTAGGATATGTCGTTCTCCTCTAGCTTGGGCGGAAATTGGAGAGAGTCAACTCATCGGGCCAGAAATTGTGATTGAAACGACTAAAGTAATATCTCAAATTAAGGAGAAGTTGCAATTGGCCCGTGAGCGTCAAAAGAAGTATGCCGATGTGAGGCGGAGACCGTTGGAGTTTGAAGTTGGTGATTTTGTACTTTTGAAAGTGTCACCTTGGAAGGGCGTCGTACGTTTTGTGAAACGGGGAAAACTTGCACCAAGGTATATTGGTCCTTTCAAGATTCTTGAACGGGTTGGGAAAGTTGCTTATCGGCTAGAATTGCCTCAAGAGCTTAACGGTGTGCATGATGTGTTTCATATTTGTAATTTGCGTAAGTGTTTGGCGGATCCTACACATCATGTGCCTATGGACGAAATTAGGGTTGATTCGAATTTGAACTTTGTTGAAGAGCCGGTAGAGATCTTGGACCGTCAAGAGAAGAAACTCAAGAAGAAGCGCTACACCATTGTGAAGGTAAGATGGAATGCTAGACGTGGAGCCGAGTACACTTGGGAGCGAGAGGATCGCATGAAAGCCCGCATTTATTTAATAATTAGGGTTTTGTTGAATTTCGGGACGAAATTCTTCCAACGGGGGAATAATGTAACATCCGTGAATTTTGACCCGTTGACTTTTTGTGTAATTTGACTAACAAACTTGTTGAATGAAATAATTGGGCCCATTTGTGATTATATGACTATGTGGTATGTTGGTCGGGTCGTTGTATGTGTAGTCGGTATTTAAATGTGTAACTAATTGTATTGTGGCTTGAGAGGGGAAACGGGTCGGCCCGTGGGTAGTCCATGACCCACCAGCCCCCAAGACCCATTCCCCCCCCCCCTTATCCTTTCCTCCTCCCTTTCACTTCTACCTATCTATCTATCTCTTTCTCTCTTTTTCCCTTTCTCTCAAGAACAAGGCAAGACCATTCTTTCTCTTCTCTCTACCATCTACTTAGTGTTTGGAAAGGATATAACACTAGAATCATCGCCATCTATACCACATTATCGTCATATCGAAGAATCAAAGGTGGAAGTCTTGCATTTTAGCCATTTTGACCTAATTTCGGGTTCTAGCTCAAAGAGAAGCTTTGGTAAGTCAAATTCATCCCATTTACTTCTATTTATGGTTGCTCTTATGTTTCTAGTCGTTTTGATGGGATTCCAAGTCTTGTAAATGGTAAAAAAATGGAATTTAGGGTTAGGGTTAGGGTTTGAAGGATTTGTGAGTGATTTTGAGGTTTTGGTTGAATTTGTAGATTGGGTTATGTTTATTTATGGTTAATGGTGTTTATTTATGCTTCAAATCAAGTTACAAGGCTTTACAAATCGTTTGGTTTGGTTTGGGTCGATTTGGGGGTTTTGGTTTAGGTTTTCCTGCATATGCTGGTGCTGCTGCTGCTTCTGGTCAGAACTGGGCCACTGCGGCGCAGTGGCTTAGGCTAGCCCACTGCGGCGCAGTGGCTAGGGCCTGGTCTTTCATGGTTAGCTCACTGCGGCGCAGTGAGCTTGGCAATGGCTCTCTGCGGCGCAGTGGTTAGGTTCTGTGAAATTATGCGCGTCGATTTTCAAATGTCAATAACTTTTGATCCGTAACTCCAAACAAGTCTTATGACCTATCGTTAGAATCGTAAGAGAGTCTAGTTTCTGGTAGTAACACTCTTTTTGTATGAATCTTCTCTCTTTTCTAAAAAGGTCGAGTCGAATGCGTCTTGTTCTTACTCGTTAAAGTTGGAAAGGCGTTTAGGGTTGTGACTTGACCTAATTGTGCTAAACCAACTTGTTTATGATTGTAGAGTTGACATTATGGTATATTGATGTATAATTATAGTTTGTGGACGTGTGGACCGTAATACTCGCTTGTAATCTTATACTAGCTTCTTTGTCGGACAAGGTGAGTTTCATATCTCCCTACTCACTTGAGATTCGGGCTGAAAAGTGTGAACCTGGCGTGTTTACTTGCATTTATTGATTTATTGATTGTTTGACTTGATTGTTGGATTGATGTGATGGTTCTTTTCATTTGGTTGACTTGGTTTATGTTTTGGTTAAGTATTTCATTTATGTTAGGATTGACGTACATACATGGAAGTCGGTTACGCCTTCATTGGATTTTAGATGTGGTGGGAAGGCTGCGGGTGACCCTATATATAAGCATCTGGGACTCAAAGGAAGTAGAATCCTCTTAAGTGTATGTACGTATAGTTGGTTTAAATTGAAATTTGATTTATGATCGGTGATTATTGATTGTTGGTTCACATTCGTTGAATGTTGATTAGTGGCTTATAACTTACGATTATTGATTGTTGGTTCAAGTTCATCGTATATTGATTGTTGGTTCATGACTGATGCATTTACATTTGATTGTAAGCATTGCATACATTATTGATAACCCTCGGCAGGGGATTGCCGACATCCTGGTGCATAGATGTATGCACCCATTTTGGATGTAGTGCCTGACTCCGAGTATATAGACATATATATCTCGATGATTTTGAGATACAGCCTTGTTCATTGTGATGACAGAAGGGTATCGTTGCATTGGTGACTGGCGTTCACGCATAAGATAGGCATGTTGACTTATTTATGCATTGGTACTTGCATTTGATATTCATATCATTGAGCATTCATTTACACGCATTTACGTACTTATGAAATTTTGTTGATTGGATATTGTTGTGTTACTTAGGGGCTCACTGTAAGTCACGTCTAGCCTCTACTTGTACATTATGATTATTGTTTATGGTTCCTTGTGGACCATTACTACGAACTCACCAACCTTGTGTTGACTATGCTTAGTACACTTTTCAGGTAATCAGGTTAATCCTGGGCGTGGAGTATAGTTGCTTGCTTGCTTGCTGTTTAACCCGGGCATTGGACTTGATGAATCAAGGATTCATAGACCTTCTCTTTGCATTATACTTAGGATTAATTGCCATCTTTTGAATGCTCCTTTGTAACCTTGATGGTTATTGCTCCTTTTGTATTTTGGTACTTGTTTCGTCTTTGTAATGGATTCACTGAATCTTTATTTGCATTTAGTTCTTGTTCTATTGTAATTCCACCTTGTGCTATATGATTTCCGTGATATTCCGAGCCTCGGCTTGGGGTGTTACAGAATGGTGGCCCATGGGTGGTCGTAGAGAATTAGGCGGTTTGACCTAGACTACGGCTTAAGTTAAAACTCTTCATATAGCATGCATGGTTAGGAAATTTGTGTGCAATGTGAATTTTGTGAATCCCCGTGTGAGTTTGTAGTTAAGACCACTTGTGTGTTAGCTTGAATTCAAGGTGATGATTGTAGATTATGGTTAATATGGGTTGTTGTTGTTAATTGTTGGAACTAATGTGATGATTTAGGGCAAAATGATGGGATGCCATTAACTTAGTATAATATTGTGGCAACCCTAAAAGAACCCGATCAACTCTTTTATGGTTACCCGATATTATAGCAAGTTCATGACATCGTGGATTGCGCACGTGTGGCTTAAAGTATAATAAGGATCGATATGCTTAATGGAAGTTGATTAGGTGGAAGGTTAGCCGTTGGTACACCTTGTATACATACCCGGTCAATAACTAGAGAGCATATCGAATTCGGATTATACTTTGAATCATTCGTGTTAGTTGTTTGATTGCATGATGTAATGAGCATGATTACTTGATGTTATGATATGTAAAAATCCCTTATGATGCTAACACTTTTGCCTTAGCATAATGTTATGAAATGTGTATGTAGTATCGGTATGAGAGCATCGACTACTTGTGTGACTAACATGTGAGCATTTGAGACTAACTCTCGGGTCAACGTGTCACTTGTTTTATAGAAATGGCGAGACCCAGGAGAACCGGAATGAACTATAGGGCTGAAGAGGAAGAACCTCAACCGGAGGTACAAGGAGGTAGGGGCCGTGGTAGGGGCCGTGGTAGAGGCCGTGGTAGGGGCCAAGGAAGGGGTCGTGGTGAGGTCCCTGAGCCAAACATGGCCGAGGTGATTGCTCAAACGATCGCCAATATCATGCCAACCATTATTGCTCAAGTCACGGCAAATCTTGGGCAAAATAACGTGGCTCAAAACAACGAAGCTCCAGAAAATGAACATAATGAAAATGCCCAACCTCATGCCGAAGAAAATGAAGAAGAGGGACCGGTGGGAATTAGAAACGGTATGCCCATGTATAATCAACAGGGAGGATACCGTCAAGGGTGTGTATTTAAAGACTTTAAAAGTTGTGGGGCACCGGAGTTCGATGGGAAAGGGGGTCCCACGGAATGTATAAGATGGTTTGAGGCGATAGAGGCGGTGATCGAAAGGAGTCATTGCACCTATGATGACCGGATTTCCTACGCATCCGGCATGTTTAGACATGATGCCTTGAGTTGGTGGAACCAGGAAATAACGTTGGGACGGATTTAGACATGAACTACAAAACTTGACCATCGAGTTTGCTAATCTCAACATGGAGGGAGCGGATTACAAGGGCTATGTTAGACGATTTCAAGAGTTGTCTACCCTCATTCCTCACTTGGTAGGTACCGAGCCTCAGACCATCCAGAAGTTCGTATTGGGCTTGAATCCTCAAGTCCGATCATATGTAAACTCTAACATGCCTACTTCTTTGGCTAATGCGGTTAACCAAGCCGGGAGTGTGACTGAAGATTTGTTAAGGAGTGGTGTTTTGAGCAAGTCCTCAATGAACAAGAGGAAAGAAGTGGGAGAGTCGAGTGGGGTAAAGAAGATGGGAAAGTTTGACCCTAGAAATGCTAATAGGGGTAGGGTGATGGCGGCGGTGGAACCGGCTAAGAAGGCTTATTTTGGGCCTCATCCTTTCTGTGGGAGATGTAACAGGCATCATCCCGCCAATAACCAATGTGGAGCATGCTTTAATTGCAATCAACTTGGGCACGAAGCTAGAAATTGTAGAGCTCCAAGGGCGGGTCCAATGAATGTGGCTCCCGTTCGGGCCGTTCCTCCTCAAGGTAACCAAAGAAGAGGCGAATGTTTTGAATGTGGTAGCCGTGACCACTACCGTAATAATTGTCCTCGATGGGTGGGACAACAAGTTCAGGTAGCCGTTCACCCCAATCAACTCCAAATGGTCGGGCCAAACCAAAACCGGGGCCAACAGGGGTTGGGTTAACTTGGGGTTGGGTTGGGTCAGCTTGGGGTTGGGTTGGGTCAGCTTGGGGTTGGGTTGGGTTGGGTCAGCTTGGGGTTGGGTTGGGTCAGCTTGGGGTTGGGTTAGGTCAGCTTGGGTTTGAAGTCAAAATATTTACAGATTTGCCACCGTTTTTAAAAAAAAAGCCACATGTCAACTTCTGGTTGGTTAGAAAAACCTTCTCTCCTTCTCTCCTTAACCACCTTCTCATTTGATCTCTCTCATATATATATATATATATATATTATATATATATATTATATATATATATATATTTAATTATATATATATATATATAGGGGCAGGATAAATTGAGTCCAGCTTATTTTGAGTCCAAAAAGGGTCCATATAACTTACACATGTGTAAGTTAACTTACACATGTGTAAGTCTCGCCGGAGATGGTCGCCGTCGCCGGAAAATCATGGTGGTGGTCGGAGATGATGGTGGTGGTGGTGGTAGGAGGTGGTTGGAATTTGAGGACATGGAAGAAAATCAATGGACTCAAATTGGACTCAAAATAAGCTGGACTCATTTTATATTTTCCCTATATATATAATCTAATTGTATTTATAAAATTACCATATTATCCCTACTTATTTTAGTTGTAACATCCGTGAGTTTTGACCGTTTGACTTTACGTGCAATTTGACTAACAATTTGAGTTAATGAAGTATCTTGGTTCATTTCGTGATTAAATGATAATGTGGTATGTTCGTTGGGTCGATTGTATGACCTATTCGGTGATTAAATGTAAAACGACTTGTGAATTAGCTTGCAAAGGGAAACGGGTCGACCCATGGGTTACCCATGACCCATGAGCCTTCCAAAACCCAACCCTTTCCCTTATCTCTTTCATTTCACCACACAACCTAATCTCTTTCTTTTCTCTCTAACAAAAGCAATAACTCTCTCTTCCAATCTTTCTCTCTTGAACTCTTGAATTAATTGGTGTTGTGCAATTTGGTTAATATAAGAATCATTATCATCTCCTCCTCATCTTCATCATACCTAAAGATTGAAGTTCATAGTGCAAGATTTTAACCCATTTTGACCTAATTTCGGGTTTGAGCTCAAGAAGAAGTTTTGGTAAGTCTAATTCATCCCATTTACTTCTATTTATGTTAGTTTACTCGTTTCTAGTTGTAAAGTACCTCACACGATGGTTTAACCCACGAGTGTAAAATAACAAGACAAGTATGAACTAGAATCGGACTAGTATTACTTCAATATAAATATGCAAGAATATAAACAAAGTAATAAATGACTTTAAGCAATATTTAAACAAGTAAATAAAAGGTGGAACACGAATGTAGTTTTCAAGTGTATTTTCTTTATTGATGTATAAACAAAATACAAGATCGTTGCGGAACCTGGATATTACACGTATGTAAGTATCTAAACAATCTTTGAATTACAAGTGATCTATACTTGCTAAATAAACTCCTTTGATCGATATACTTAGAGTTGTGAAGTATAGCTGTTTAGATCGAGAGTATTTAAGCAAGTTCACCAATTTGCTAAAAAGTGATTTTCTCAAAGAAATGACTTTGTATTTATAGGCAACAAAATTCACCAGTGAATTTTGTGCCGTACAAATATGGTTGGATGCATTTAATGAACCGACAAGAACATTAA
Source organism: Erigeron breviscapus (assembly GCA_034093135.1). Taxonomy (NCBI): domain Eukaryota; kingdom Viridiplantae; phylum Streptophyta; class Magnoliopsida; order Asterales; family Asteraceae; genus Erigeron; species Erigeron breviscapus. The sequence continues at coordinate 12,728,878 of CM067172.1, read as the reverse complement.
ATGCATTGGATAAAGAATAAGGATAAAATCACATCAAGTGCAAGTGTATCCTTTTATCCAACCACCTTAACACACGTATACTTTGGTAAAGAACAAGTGGGTTGTTCTTTGGAAAGTGTGTAAAGGCTTAAAGTCAATCCTCGATATCAGTGTTCAGACTTGTAAGGTCTAGAACACTGACAATCCTCCAGTGTACAGATCTGGTAAGACTTTCCAGTGGACTCCGCCATTGATAAGTCTTCTTTCTTCAGACTTCAGTCTTTGACTTCAGTCAGAATGTCTTCAGTAGAGTAGATCTGGACTGGGGTGAAGTCCAGTGAGCTAATCTGGAGAATACTCCAGATTTCCTATACAAGTATTTGCTCATAGTCTTCCATTATTTCTGGACAAATCTTTAGAAGGACTCCAGATCCCAAGTCTGGAGTAGGTCAGATTCTGGACAGATCTTCAGTAAGCTCCAGTAGTCGAGTCTGGAGCGAGTCCAGTAAATCTGGACCTAACAAATTCCCCCTATTTGTTTAGAAATAATGCAAGTGTTTTCAGACTTATAGATATACAAATTTGTATGTCTGGAAAACACTTAGTCGATTTAAGTCTAAAAAATCTAAGTTACTGGAGAACACTTTATAGATCATGAGTGTTTCAGTTTCATCATTTAAGTTCTAACTTAGACTAAATCTGATCATTTACTTATATGAAATTAAAAATTGCAACTATTATTACTAACATCAACTGGAAAATAGTTACAACTTTCATAAGACAATTAATTATAATAAGTACATGATTAAAAGATTCAGGCCCTTCTTTTTGATGGCTGCCCTGGTGCATCTTCAGTGGCCTTCCTCTTTGGAGATGGAGATGATGGAACAGACACTGGTGGTCTTGTTGGAATTCGTCTGCCCAAGACACATATTAAATTGACGTGGCTAGTATGTGATGATCCAAGTCGGGTCATACCCAATAACAAGCTAGACAAACACTTATGATATTTATTTATAAGATCTGATCTTTAAATAAATATAAATACTTGAAACATTTAGAAAGTGGGTTTCTAAATAATTGCACTAGAGATATGTAAATAAATTATATGGATGATTTATTTTGAGAGAAATATGAATGTGTTTTATTTGGTGAAATAAACACATATATATGTTGTGTATAATATGTAACATGTTACATAAGATATGTAACAAGCTATGTTACATTTGATCTACAAAATATATAAGGATATGTTTTATAAAAATTTTGGACAAATTTTGGGTTGCCACCTAGTGAGGCCGCCCCCCCCCCCCATGTGCATCTTTGGTGTGTTGTCCAACATACAACACATATAGTCTTGCATTGTTGACAACACACACACAAGATACATAGAGTGTATCACAACTCATATATTTTGTAAGACAAAAACTCTCTCAAGACTTAAGCAATTCTCTTCTTCTTTTCTTGCTCTTGAATTTCGGCCAAGGGATCAAAAAGGAAGGGTTTACAAGTAATAATCCTAGCATAGTTTGGGTGTTTGTTGGAAGCTTTGGGTATACTTGCTTGAGGTTCTTCTAGGTTGAAGACTTGCCACTTCAAGATCACCATCTCCTTCATTTCAACCTTCTCATAAGCTTGGAAGAAGGTAGTCTTCTAAAACACCCTATGGTTGTTGTTTTGTATGTATGCTATTCATATACATGGATCCTTATTGTTTGGGTTTTTCTTTTATAAGTTAAAATTTGAATTTAACTATACCAACATATTGAAAGGTTCAATTTTTCCGCTGCGTTTTAATATTATAAGGATAATATTACTTTGATAAAAACCCAAAAATTCCAACAGGTCTCAGACCCAACACAGCTTCCATTTGTTGTATTCTTTTCCAGACCTTCTCAATCCTCTTCATAAAGGCCTTAACATCTGGAGACAAATCAGTTTTACCTTTAAAGGTCATTCCAATCTCCTCCAGTTCAGTCCATCCAAAAGCTTGGACTGAAGTATCCTTCCTTTCATCTGTAAAGTTACCCTCTTTGGTCAACTTTACATTGAATCTGGTCATTCCTTGATGATTTTTAGCCAATTTAACTTCAGCATCAACAATCTTTCTGGCATTGGCCCTGAAGTTCATCATATCATCATACTTTGCTTTCTGCTTTGCCATCTGAACCATTTCTTCAGTTTCCTTAGATACACCACTCTGTTGTCCTTCAGTGGACTGGAGTTCTTGGCTATTTATTCTCAGAGTAGTATCCAGAGGAATGAAGGTGCTTATATCAACATCTTTTATTGCCTTAACTTGTTTGGCAGTGAGCTTTGGCAGACCAGTCAATCTTTTTCTATACTCCAACTCCAGAGCACCAGCATTTTTTCTAATCTTTTTCTGGAGGCTTACCAGCTCCTCCTTTCTTTGCCTGATCAACTCTGGAATGGTAACACCATAAATCAATGAGAATCATATACCTGTTCTTCTTCAGCGTAGAACGAGCGTATATGAAACATCATTCAATGCATCAAGACACTGATGAACTCTAGGGTCATCCTTCATCCTTTTAAACACTTCAATATTAATGCCTAACCTGCCAGCATTGTAGGAGTCCAGAGTACCCATTGTTGCCATATCCCTGTGATGGGCCAGCAGTTCATCTCTTTGATTATTCTTGAAAATTTCAATCATAATGCATTGTTGTTGTAACTTCCTTGAAGTCTCATTATCAACATCTTCAATTTGCTCTTCCTCTTCACCAGACACCACTTTTCTTTTCCTTTAACAGCCTTTAGTGTAGTTGGAATATCTGGGAAGGATTCAAACTGGGGCTCACTGGCTTCAGTACCAGTAGCCTCTTCTGTCTGCACAACGGCTTCAGTACCGAGTGCTCTCTGGGCTAATCGTGCACTGGCATCAGTACCAGTCACTTGTCTTCTTTGCACAACACTTTCAGTTGCAACAGCCCTAACAATATCTTCTTTCCTCTTTCTGATCAAACCTTCTTGGACACCAGATGATGGAACAGTCGATTTTTCCCCTTTGGAAGGATCTCTAGTCCTGGACTTTAGATCATTCCATAAAGCTTCCATCATATGCCTGTCCAGAGAACCATAAGTTCTTCCAGTCTCTGGATTTGTATCAGCCATAATCTTCTTGAGTTCCTGGACTTCCTTTTTCATATTTTCAATTTCTTTTGGCAAGTCCTTTGGCAGCTCAACCTCAATCATTTTCACAACTTTTGGCTACAAACTTTCTTGAATAGATCGAAGGACAGATCCAGAAATCTCTTCAGTGATTTCTTTAAGCATACTGGATCTGAACTCCTTTGTACATTCTTCACTTATTGTTCTTGCAATAACAGTCTGATCAAGAATGGGTCTGCCTTCCAGTGAGGAAACCCTTGTAACCAACTTCTCTATCTCTTCTTTCAGACCTGCCAGTGGTTGAACAATTTGACTATCCACTGCAGTCTGAACAGAATTGACAATCCTTTCTTCAAACCCCTGTACTGCCACCCTTATATTTTGAGAATTGATATTTGTGGCCAGTACTAGCTCATCCAGTTTCTCGAAAACTAGCTTCTCATTGCCAGCAAATGTATTCATTTCAGAAGCTAAGTTGTTTGATAACAAAGATTTGAAATCAGAGACAACCTGGGATGATGACTGGAGTGATCTCTCCAGGTCCGCCACCTTACTAAGAAGGCCTTGGACCTCGGTTGAAGAAGAAGTGGAGAGACCACTGGGATGTTCCAGATGAGAAGTCAATCTGGTCGTTACTGGTACTTGTGCCCAGTCCTCTTCAGTTGCAGCTTCAGACGTTGCAACTGGTGACTCCGGCGTACGAGGAGGAGGTTGAGATTCAGAAGGTTGAGTGGTTGCTGGATTGAAGTATTGGGTGTTTTCTGGAATTGAAGGTGGTGGTGGTGGTGGTCATACTAGGTTCTAGTGGTGGCATTTCTGGTGTAGGTGTTGGTATTTCTTCTTCTTGTACTTCTTCACCCAGAAAATTTAAGTTCACATCGAATCCTTCAGACATTGGGGAGTCAATATCATCCCATTCTGGAACATTCCCAACTGTCTGTTCACCAGACTGTACATTTCCTTGTTCACCAGCTTCAACATTTAAGTCCAGTGGAGCCTCTTGCTCACCAGAAGCATGTTCTTCAGTCTGAACATCTTCTACTTCTTCAACAACCTCTTCTTGTACAACAGCCTGGACTTCAGTATCCACTCTCTGTTCAATTTGTACAAAAGAATCAATATTCTCCTCTTCAAAGATAGGAGATCTGTAACAACCGTCCTAGAAATGTTCTAAATAAGTTCTTTAGAAAGTACTTTCGCCATTTGAACGGCTAGACAGTTCAATTTATTTAAGTTCTTGACGTACTTTAGACCCGATTATGTGCTTATATGAAGGTCAATTTGATCTTAAAGCTTGATTTATATGATGAGTTTACGATTAAATACGATGAAATACTAAAGTTCGGTTCGTAAACGTTCGTGTTCATAAAAGTTCTAGTTCGAAATGTGCATAAATAGTCCTTACATTTTAAGTTCATTTATTATGGAAGACTATAAATAGAAGAGTTTAGAGAGAGAAAACCCTATTCATCATCTTCTCCTCCTCTCCACTCTCTTTCTAAAACACACACTCTCAGACGCCATAAAACACACACTAGAGCATCTCTTGATTTTGGATTGTTTAATCAAAATCGTTTGTACTTTTAGCATCCTTGGGACAATCAAAACACATTTCTGGAATCAAATCTCAGGTAACAACAACAAATTATGGGTTTTTGATCAAATTAAAAGTGTACTTTTTCAAGTTTATGTTCTTGATGATTTGGTCCAATTCTTGAATGAAAATCGTGTTAAAAGTTAATGGGTTTGTGTCTAAATGTGTTTAACAACATTTTTATGAACAAATTTGGGTCATAACGTACTCTAATCTCAAAACCCATTTTTGAAAAATGAAGAAAGTGTGTTCTTGAGTGCCATGACTTGTTTATGTTATGTTTGATCTTGGAAACCAGTAAAAGTGATATAAAATGATGTTATTGTATATATATGTACTAGTGCCATGTTCTAACAAGTCCTGAAATCGATCTAGACCTTTGTATTGTGTGCTTGTTCTTGTTCAGACCCGTGTGGTACTTGGGACGATCCTGAATGGGACGATCTTGGTCCCAAGATCGTCCTAGGCAGCCCACCTTGGTACCTTGTGCTTGTTCGTCGATCTTGTGTGGTGTTGTGATGTTGTTGGTACGTTTATTGGGTAACTAATCCTTTGGATCGGTTTTGCTCAAACATTCGTTCTTAAACTAGAACGATCTTGACCCAGACGACCTTGGTTTAAAACAACCTTGAACCAAATACATGAAACGATCTTGTGCTAATCACCTAGGACGATCTTGTGTTAACAACCTAGGACGACCTTGTGCTAATCACCTAGGACGATCTTGTACTTGAAACACCTAAGACGATCTTGAGCTAGAAGAAGCATGAAACGATCTTGGCTTGGCAATTAAGACGATCTTGAATCTGGTCCAGTAAGACGATCTTGACTTAATGCACCTAAAACGATCTTGAGCCTTAATACTTGAAACGATCTTGGCTATCCAGTGGGACGATCTTGAAGTTCCAAAACCCTAGACGATCTTGTACTCTTTAGAAAACAACCTAAACTTGTTCTATAACATACCACACTTGATCATTAATCACCAAACCAGTTCATAACATCATTATCACATGATCAATCACATTCAAGGCTACTTATTGACAATAAAGCTAGTTCTTAAATCGACCTAAAACAACGTACATTGTGCAAACCCTAATTAAGTACATTTAAGACATGTTCTATCTAGATGAACAAAGTACGAGTTCTACGAACAGTTAAATCAAATTCTAAAGGCTAAAGTTCATCATTAAAGACACGTTCAACTCATTAACACGATAAGTACTTATGTGTGAGTTCTAAGACGTTCAGTTCGAGTCCAGTTCATGTACTTAAAGTTCATTTAAACTCATGTTGAGTCAAAACGTTCAAAGATCATTAAGGACCAAATCATCAGTTCATCAAGGACATTTCAGTAATTAATTAGTCATTTGAACTAATATGTGTGCATATCTATGAACAATAACTTGTACTTAGGCATCCATCAAGACGTACTTGGATTTCGATAGATAAAACTTATCTATCTCGGTGTTTGTTCTCTGTGCTATAAACTGTACTTGTACCAGATCACTGTGAGTTCACTAATCCCCCTTTCGTACATTTTGTTCAAGTTCTTTTATCGGGGACTGAAAAGCATGAAAACTACTGTGTACTTGTACATATGTTCTTGAACTACTTTACGTACTATATTATAATCTTGAACTATTTCACGTACTATTTTATGATCTTACGAGGTACTTATGATATGATTCCTAATTATTTAAAAGAGTATTTAAGTCTTGAATGGGCAGGATCTTAAATACATTTATACTGTTAAGGGAGTATTTAAGTCTTGAATGGGCAGGATCTTAAATACCTCCATACTACTATATTGATCTTAACATGTTCTAGTTCGTACTTGTTCTTGTTCAGTTCTTATTCACTGCTATCAATTCATATCCCACAGTTCAGGGATTGAACCGTAGATAATTATGGACAGCGCTGTTTAGGGTAGGCCCACCCTCATTCTCCGCAGTTCTGGAGGATGCATATTATCTGTTCTTGTTCTGATTTAGATCTTCGTGAAGTACTTGATTATTATGTGCATAAGTTCATTACAGTTCAGTTCTGGCCAATCGGGTTAGCAGTGACAACTCATTTAAAGTTCATTATATGTTCTTGTACTGTTCTTACGGTCATAAAGCACTGTTGTTAAACGTACATATCTTATGACTTGTTCTTACTCTACATATTATTATATGTATACGTACTAGTACTTTATGTGAATCTCACCAACTACTTTTGTAGTTGACCTTTGAACTTACATGCTTTTCAGGCTAGACTAGTAGATCTCTTAGCATAGGAGTCTTCCTCTTTAAAGCTCATCTCTCGTGGCGACTGTTCGTACGTTCAAGACCGGAAGCCGTGAAGATCTCCCTTTGCTTATTCAGTTCAGACTCCAGTACTTCAAGACAATTGTTCTGTCTTTTGATTATTAACTATTCTGGGTATATCCCAAATGCTGTAATAACTTTTGTACTTCTTTTCTTTTATGTTATTGGCTGTGTTGGAACTTGTACTGTGTGCTTTTGTGCTTGTCTGTACATCCCGTATATTCCGCTTTAGCGGGGTGTTACAGTTGGTATCAGAGACATGGTTATAGTGAACACCGAGCTTTTTCCTAAGGAAAACTCGAGCTATAACTGGAATCCACTTTGAGGTGATCCTTTGTATGACCGGTTTGAGTAATGGGAACTTTTCCCTAATTAGATGTAACCTGATCAACTACATCTAATTGCGGATATAGTTCCTAGTACTCAAGGTGTGTCATTGAAGGTGTCACCCATTTCTTAGAGCCTTAGTAAGAACCTCGTGCAAACTCGTTCTTCAATCATATCAGTTCTAGTTCACTCGTTCTCTTAAGACATACGTTCTAGTGCTTCGAGGATAGGCCTTAGAGCTTATACGACTATAGGTCCTTATCATGCGACCGACAACTGTTCTTGTTCATATATTGTGCTAACGACGATCTTTTATTAACGTACTACGTACTTGGAGCTTTAGACTTGTGCGAAACGTAATCGAGTTCATATTTCTATCTTATTAGGGGCATAAGGAAGAATGCCGCCTAAACGTGGACGAAGAGCTAAGACCGCACCAGCTGTTGAACCTACTCAACCTGGTATTAATGCGAATGTCAACTTTACCTTGAATGATGTAGCAGACCTCATCACTGACCGCATGAATGCGATGATGCCAAATCTTGCTACTCAAGTTGCTCAGATGCTGGAAATTCCACTAACTGAAGGTACTAGAACTACTAGAGCAACTCAGAATAGGAGGACTCAAGAAGAACCCGAACAGAATCAGGAAGTAAACAATGATTCCGATGGGGCTAGTCATAACAACACTCGAGCTACCGCTGAAGACAGAGTCAGCCAAAGCAGAGGGTGTTCATTTAAGACCTTCACTCAGTGCAAACCCCCAGTCTACACAGGGGAGAAAGGAGCTGCAGAACTATTGATGTGGTTCGAGAATATGGAAGAGGCCTTGTACCACACTCAAACCTCTGAGGACAAGATGGTGGAGCATGCGACCAACCAATTTGATGGTGCTGCTAGGTCTTGGTGGACTGGCATCGTCACCACTGTTGGCAGGAAGACCGCCTATGCTCACACTTGGGAAGAACTTCAGAAGATGATGAGAGCTGAATTTTGTACTAAGGATGCATTGCAAGAGTTGGAACAAGAGTTTTGGGATCTGAAGATGGAAGGTGTGGAGATTGAGAAGTACATTTTGAGGTTTAATGAGCTTGCTAGACTTGTGCCGCATTTAGCTTCTACTGAAGAGAAGAAGATGATCACTTTATTTGGGGTTTGATTTCTGAGATCCGCCGTGACCTCACCAGTAAAGGCCCCAAGACCATGTCAAGAGCCACTGTACTGGCTAAGACCTTGACCAAAGATATTATCAGGTCAGGAGGTTTGACTGAGAATGCTGATAAAGGGAAGAGGAAGGCTGAAGAAGTGGTGGAAAAGAAGGTTGAACCCCCAAGTAAGAAGGGGAAGATCTTGAGGAACTATGCGGTGACCGCAGTGCCTGAACCAACAAGATATTCTGGAGCTTATCCAAAGTGTGCCCGTTGTAACCTTCATCACACTGGTGCTTGTCCTGTTTGCTATAAGTGCCAAGGAATTGGGCACATGGAAAAGTACTGTAATGCTGGCTCAGTGAACTTGATCAGAACCAACCCCCCGCCAGTCAACAGAAATCCACCAATGAGAAATGCCAGACCTCCGCTACCACCTGTTGTACCAGTCCAAAAGAACCAGAACCAGAACGCCCAAGTTCAGCGTGTTGCTTATCCACGCGGCCCAAGGAACCAGAACCAGCAGAACAATCAGCAACAGCAAAACCAACAAGGCCCTGCTAACGCCCGTGTTTTTGCTCTGAACGCTGAGGAAAGCTCGTCAGAACCCTCGGGTTGTGACAGGTACTTTTCTTCTGAACGATCATTATGCTTCTGTACTATTTGACTCCGGTGCTGAACGTAGCTTTGTTGCATTAGACTTTAAAGCTAAGACTAACATGATAACTGGCAAACTAAATGATAAATATGTGGTAGAGTATGCAAATGGCCAAAAGTACGGTACCGACGAAATCGCTCTAGATTGTCCTTTGACCTTAGTAGACAAGAACTTTACAATTGATCTAATCCCTGTCAAGATTAGTAGCTTTGACGTTATCGTGGGAATGGATTGGCTATCCAAACACCACGCGACTATTTGTTGCCACGAGAAATCAGTTCATATACCACTTCCGAACGGCGAGATCTTGATCGTATAAGGCGATAAGTCCACGAACGAACTTAAAATCGTCTCAGCCATGAAATTCCGTAAGTACTTGGACAAGAAAGATCATCTTGTGTACCTAGCTCATGTCATTGATAAAAGTGCTAAAGAACCTAAAGTTCAAGACATTCCCATTGTTCGGGACTCCAGATGTCTTTCCTGACGACTTACCAGGCATTCCACCTGTTAGACAAGTCGAGTTCAATATTGATCTAGTTCCCGGTGCAGCACCAGTCGCTAAAGCCACCGTATCGCTTAGCTCCTCCTGAAATGCAAGAACTGTCCAACCAATTACAGGAACTTTTGAGCAAAGGCTTTATCCGCCTAGTTCATCCCCTTGGGGAGCACCGATCTTGTTCGTTAAAAAGAAAGATGGCTCCATGAGAATGTGCATAGACTATCGTGAACTGAACAAATTAACCGTTAAGAACCGGTATCCCCTACCTCGCATAGACGATCTGTTTGATCAATTGCAAGGTGCTTCGTAATTCTCTAAGATCGATCTACGTTCAGGTTATCACCAGATCCGTGTTCAGGATGGTGACGTTCCAAAGACAGCTTTTCGTACTCGTTATGGCCACTACGAATTTCTCGTTATGCCATTTGGTCTGACTAATGCTCCAGCGATTTTTATGGACTTAATGAACCGTGTCTGTCGTCCGTTCTTAGACAAATTTGTTATTGTGTTCATCGACGACATACTCGTGTACTCTCGGAACAAAACGGATCATGAACAACATTTACGTTCCATTCTTCAACTTCTTCGAGAAGAAGAGCTGTACGCTAAGTTCTCTAAGTGCGAGTTCTGGCTTCGCCAAGTACAGTTCCTCGGCCACGTCGTAAACGAACAAGGCATTCATGTCGACCCGGCCAAAGTTGAAGCCATCAAAATAAGTGGGAGGCTCCGAAAGCTCCTACTGAAGTTCGTAGTTTTCTTGGACTAGCTGGTTATTATCGTCGTTTTATTGAGAACTTTTCTAAGATCGCACTACCTTTGACTCAACTGACTCAAAAGACCAAAGACTTTATTTGGGGTGAACAACAAGAACGAGCGTTCCAAACCCTAAAAGACAGACTGTGTGAAGCACCTGTTCTAGCTTTACCAGAAGGCACCGAAGACTTCGTCGTGTACTGTGACGCTTCACATCAAAGACTAGGCTGCGTACTGATGCAAAGAGGCAAAGTGATCGCCTACGCATCCAGACAACTCAAAGTGCATGAGAAGAATTATACCACCCATGATTTAGAACTTGGAGCAGTTGTTTTTGCCCTAAAGATCTGGAGGCACTACTTGTATGGAACTAAATGTACTGTCTTCACCGATCATAAGAGCTTGCAACACGTGTATAATCAGAAAGAGCTGAATATGAGACAAAGGCGCTGGGTGGAGTTACTAAGTGATTACGATTGTGACATCAAGTATCATCCCGGAAAGGCGAATGTAGTAGCTGACACTCTAAGCAGAAAAGAACGAGTCAAAATCTTGTCTATCAAGGAGGCCGATCGTACAGACTTGAAACAACGTGTGATCGCAGGTCAAGAGATCGGATTGGAGTCAAAAGAAAACATAAAGGCAGAACGGTTAGGCCCAATCGCTCAAGAACTGGAAATTGATGACGAAGGGGTCAGGAAGTTCAAAAACCGAGTTTGGATCCCTGCAGTTAATGGTGTTAGAGAGATCATCATGCAGGAAGCTCACAGTTCAAGGTACTCGATTCATCCGGGCGCAGACAAGATGTACAAGAATTTGAAGCAAGACTACTGGTGGCCTGGGATGAAGAGAGAGATCTTTGAGTACGTCAGTAGATGTCTGACATGTTCTAAAGTTAAGATCGAACATCAAGAAACCTTCCGGTTTATTGAAACAATTAGAAGTTCCGGTGTGGAAGTGGGAAGATATTACCATGGACTTCATCATGAAACTGCCTCGTACAAAGGACAACCATAACTCTATTTGGGTTATCGTAGACAGACTGACGAAATCAGCTCGTTTTCTTCCAATTCGTGATGACTACTCACTGGAGAGACTCGCTGAGATCTATATAGATGATATTGTGACCAAGTACGGTGTCCCTTTATCAATAGTGTCCGATCGAGACCCTCGCTTCACATCTGACTTTTGGCAGTCACTTCAAGAAGCGTTAGGTACTAGACTTAACTTGAGCACCGCTTATCACCCACAGACGGACGGGTAAAGCGAACGTACTATTCAGACCTTGGAGGACATGCTCCGTTCTTGTGCATTAGAGTTCAGAGGAAGTTGGGATAAACATCTTCCATTGATCGAGTTCTCGTACAAAAACAGCTATCACACTAGCATTCAGTGTGCACCGTTCGAAGCCTTATATGGGCGTAAGTGCAGATCACCACTTTGCTGGCTAGACGCCGGTGAAAGAAGCTGGATGAAGCTCCCAGTTGTACAGTTCACTATTGACAAAATCGCTGTTATCAAAGAAAAGCTTAAGGCTGCCCAAGACAGACAAAAGTCCTACGCTGACAAACGCCGTAAACCTTTAGAGTTTCAAGTAGGCGATAAAGTTCTATTAAAAGTTTCCCCGTGGAAAGGTACTGCCCGTTTTGGCAAGAAAGGCAAATTGGCGCCTCGGTACATCGGACCTTATAAGATCATTAAACGGATTGGACCAGTTGCGTACAAACTGGAACTACCCCTAGAACTTGGCAATGTTCATGACACATTTCACGTGTCCAATTTAAAGAAGTGCTTGGCTGACGACCTGACCATCATTCCTGTTAAGGATGTTCATATCGACGAAGGTCTTGAGTTCACTAA
>CM067172.1:12663473-12715613 GCA_034093135.1 Erigeron breviscapus | reverse complement strand
TATCGTCGTTTTATCGAGAACTTTTCTAAGATCGCACTACCTTTGACTCAACTGACTCAAAAGACCAAAGACTTTATTTGGGGTGAGCAACAAGAACGAGCATTCCAAACCCTAAAAGACAGACTGTGTGAAGCACCTGTTCTAGCTTTACCAGAAGGCACCGAAGACTTCGTCGTGTACTGTGACGCTTCACATCAAGGATTAGGCTGCATACTGATGCAAAGTAATCGCCTACGCATCCAGACAACTCAAAGTGCATGAGAAGAATTACACCACCCATGATCTAGAACTTGGAGCAGTTGTTTTTGCCCTAAAGATTTGGAGGCACTACTTGTACGGAACTAAATGTACTATCTTCACCGATCATAAGAGCTTGCAACATGTGTATAATCAGAAAGAGCTGAATATGAGACAAAGGTGCTGGGTGGAGTTACTAAGTGATTACGATTGTGACATCAAGTATCATCCCGGAAAGGCGAATGTAGTAGCTGACGCTCTAAGCAGAAAAGAACGAGTCAAAATCTTGTCTATCAAGGAGGCCGATCGTACAGACTTGAAACAACGTGTGATCGCAGGTCAAGAGATCGGATTGGAGTCAAAAGAAAACATAAAGGCAGGACGGTTAGGCCCAATCGCTCAAGAACTGGAAATTGATGACGAAGGAGTCAGGAAGTTCAAAAACCAAGTTTGGATCCCTGCAGTTAATGGTGTTAGAGAGATCATCATGCAGGAAGCTCACAGTTCAAGGTACTCGATTCATCCGGGCGCAGACAAGATGTACAAGAACTTGAAGCAAGACTACTGGTGGCCTGGGATGAAGGGAGAGATCTTTGAGTACGTCAGTAGATGTCTGACATGTTCTAAAGTTAAGATCGAACATCAGAAACCTTCCGGTTTATTGAAACAATTAGAAGTTCCGGTGTGGAAGTGGGAAGATATTACCATGGACTTCATCATGAAACTGCCTCGTACAAAGGACAACCATGACTCTATTTGGGTTATCGTAGACAGACTGACGAAATCAGCTCGTTTTCTTCCAATTTGTGATGACTACTCACTGGAGAGACTCGCTGAGATCTATATAGACGATATTGTGACCAAGTACAGTGTCCCTTTATCAATAGTGTCCGATCGAGATCCTCGCTTCACATCTGACTTTTGGCAGTCACTTCAAGAAGCGTTAGGTACTAGACTTAACTTGAGCACCGCTTATCACCCACAGACGGACGGGCAAAGTGAACGTACTATTCAGACCTTGGAGGACATGCTCCGTTCTTGTGCATTAGAGTTTAGAGGAAGTTGGGATAAACATCTTCCATTGATCGAGTTCTCGTACAACAACAGCTATCACACTAGTATTCAGTGTGCACCGTTCGAGGCCTTATATGGGCATAAGTGCAGATCACCACTTTGTTGGCTAGACGCCGGCGAAAGAAGCTGGATGAAGCTCCCAGTCGTGCAGTTCACTATTGACAAAATCGCTGTTATCAAAGAAAAGCTTAAGGCTGCCCAAGACAGACAAAAGTCCTACGCTGACAAACGCCGTAAACCTTTAGAGTTTCAAGTAGGCGATAAAGTTCTATTAAAAGTTTCCCCATGGAAAGGTACTGCTCGTTTCGGCAAGAAAGGCAAATTGGCGCCTCGGTACATCGGACCTTATAAGATCATTAAATGGATTGGACCAGTTGCGTACAAACTGGAACTACCCCCAGAACTTGGCAATGTTCATGACACATTTCACGTGTCCAATTTAAAGAAGTGCTTGGCTGACGACCTGACCGTCATTCCTGTTAAGGATGTTCATATCGACGAAGGGCTTGAGTTCACTGAAGAGCCCATCGAGCTCATTGACAGAGATGCTAAACAAACTAGACAGAGCAGAGTACCACTAGTTCGTGTACGTTGGAGTGCTAGACATGGATTTAATGACACCTGGGAACGCGAGGACTTCATTAAGAAGAAGTACCCTCATCTTTTTGATCGGCAAGACTCTTAATTTCGAGGACGAAATCCTCTAAGTAGGGGAGAATGTAACAACCGTCCTAGAAATGTTCTAAATAAGTTCTTTAGAAAGTACTTTCGCCATTTGAACGGCTAGACAATTCAATTTATTTAAGTTCTTGACGTACTTTAGACCCGATTATGTGCTTATATGAAGGTCAATTTGATCTTAAAGCTTGATTTATATGATGAGTTTACGATTAAATACGATGAAATACTAAAGTTCGGTTCGTAAACGTTCGTGTTCATAAAAGTTCTAGTTCGAAATGTGCATAAATAGTCCTTACATTTATTAAGTTCATTATTATGGGAAGACTATAAATAGAAGAGTTTAGAGAGAGAAAACCCTATTCATCATCTTCTCCTCCTCTCCACTCTCTCTCTAAAACACACACTCTCAGACGCCATAAAACACACACTAGAGCATCTCTTGATTTTGGATTGTTTAATCAAAATCGTTTGTACTTTTAGCATCCTTGGGACAATCAAAACACATTTCTGGAATCAAATCTCAGGTAACAACAACAAATTATGGGTTTTTGATCAAATTAAAAGTGTACTTTTTCAAGTTTATGTTCTTGATGATTTGGTCCAATTCTTGAATGAAAATCGTGTTAAAAGTTAATGGGTTTGCGTCTAAATGTGTTTAACAACATTTTTATGAACAAATTTGGGTCATAACGTACTCTAATCTCAAAACCCATTTTTGAAAAATGAAGAAAGTGTGTTCTTGAGTGCCATGACTTGTTTATGTTATGTTTGGTCTTGGAAACCAGTAAAAGTGATATAAAATGATGTTATTGTATATATATGTACTAGTGCCATGTTCTAACAAGTCCTGAAATCGATCTAGACCTTTGTATTGTGTGCTTGTTCTTGTTCAGACCCGTGTGGTACTTGGGACGATCCTGAATGGGACGATCTTGGTCCCAAGATCGTCCTAGGCAGCCCACCTTGGTACCTTGTGCTTGTTCGTCGATCTTGTGTGGTGTTGTGATGTTGTTGGTACGTTTATTGGGTAACTAATCCTTTGGATCGGTTTTGCTCAAACATTCGTTCTTAAACTAGAACGATCTTGACCCAGACGACCTTGGTTTAAAACAACCTTGAACCAAATACATGAAACGATCTTGTGCTAATCACCTAGGACGATCTTGTGTTAACAACCTAGGACGACCTTGTGCTAATCACCTAGGACGATCTTGTACTTGAAACACCTAAGACGATCTTGAGCTAGAAGAAGCATGAAACGATCTTGGCTATCCAGTGGGACGATCTTGAAGTTACAAAACCCTAGACGATCTTGTACTAATCACCTAAGACGATCTTGACTTAATGCACCTAAAATGATCTTGAGCCTTAATACTTGAAACGATCTTGGCTATCCAGTGGGACGATCTTGAAGTTCCAAAACCCTAGACGATCTTGTACTCTTTAGAAAACAACCTAAACTTGTTCTATAACATACCACACTTGATCATTAATCACCAAACCAGTTCATAACATCATTATCACATGATCAATCACATTCAAGGCTACTTATTGACAATAAAGCTAGTTCTTAAATCGACCTAAAACAACGTACATTGTGCAAACCCTAATTAAGTACATTTAAGACATGTTCTATCTAGATGAACAAAGTACGAGTTCTACGAATAGTTAAATCAAATTCTAAAGGCTAAAGTTCATCATTAAAGACACGTTCAACTCATTAACACGATAAATACTTATGTGTGAGTTCTAAGACGTTCAGTTCGAGTCCAGTTCATGTACTTAAAGTTCATTAAACTCATTTTGAGTCAAAACGTTCAAAGATCATTAAGGACCAAATCATCAGTTCATCAAGGACATTTTAGTAATTAATTAGTCATTTGAACTAATATGTGTGCATATCTATGAACAATAACTTGTACTTAGGCATCCATCAAGACGTACTTGGATTTCGATAGATATAACTTATCTATCGCGGTGCTTGTTCTCTGTGCTATAAATTGTGCTTGTACCAGATCACTGTGAGTTCACTAATCCCCCTTCCGTACATTTTGTTCAAGTTCTTTTATCGGGGACTGAAAAGCATGAAAACTACTTTGTACTTGTACATATGTTCTTGAACTACTTTACGTACTATATTGTAATCTTGAACTATTTCACGTACTATTTTATGATCTTACGAGGTACTTATGATATGATTCCTAATTATTTAAAAGAGTATTTAAGTCTTGAATGGGCAGGATCTTAAATACATTTATACTGTTTAAGGGAGTATTTAAGTCTTGAATGGGCAGGATCTTAAATACCTCCATACTACTATATTGATCTTTAACATGTTCTAGTTCGTACTTGTACTTGTTCAGTTCTTATTCACTGCTATCAATTCATATCCCACAGTTCAGGGATTGAACCGTAGATAATTATGGACAGCGCTGTTTAGGGTAGGCCCACCCTCATTCTCCGCAGTTCTGGAGGATGCATATTATCTGTTCTTGTTCTGATTTAGATCTTCGTGAAGTACTTGTTTATTATGTGCATAAGTTCATTACAGTTCAGTTCTAGCCAATCGGGTTAGCAGTGACAACTCATTTAAAGTTCATTATATGTTCTTGTACTGTTCTTACGGTCATAAAGCACTGTTGTTAAACGTACATATCTTATGACTTGTTCTTACTCTACATATTATTATATGTATACGTACTAGTACTTTATGTGAATCTCACCAACTACTTTTGTAGTTGACCTTTGAACTTACATGTTTTTCAGGCTAGACTAGTAGATCTCTTAGCATAGGAGTCTTCCTCTTTAAAGCTCATCTCTCGTGGTGACTGTTCGTACGTTCAAGACCGGAAGCCGTGAAGATCTCCCTTTGCTTATTCAGTTCAGACTCCAGTACTTCAAGACAATTGTTCTGTCTTTTGATTATTAACTATTCTGGGTATATCCCAAATGCTGTAATAACTTTTGTACTTCTTTCTTTTATGTTATTGGCTGTGTTGGAACTTGTACTGTGTGCTTTTGTGCTTGTCTGTACATCCCGTATATTCCGCTTTAGCGGGGTGTTACAAGATCCATCAACATTCATTATATCACCAGGATGGGTTGATGGATTTACCTGGACTCCACCTCGCATCAGACGCCTATGTGATCTGGGTCGCCTGGAAAGCTCAACATTCGGTTGCACACTTTCTACTGGAGCCACTTGCCTTATAGGTTGTACCATCTCGACAACCTGAACATCTTGGTCTTCACCAGGGCTTCCAACAACTTGTACTCTGCCTGGTGCCACAATCTCTTCCACCCTTTGAAATGAGAGCATGGACTGAGGAATATCTACCTCACCATCTCTTGATTGAAGGTTGTTTAGGTCCCTCAAAAACTCACTCACTGAGAAATGAGTAGTATCATAATCGTACTCATTTCCTAGAGCACTTCTAAACATAAGGGAAAGAAAACGAATAAATGGAACGTGTGGTTTTCTCCCTTTTGCTTTCAGTCTATCCACCAAATCATTGAACAAAATTTGAGCGAAGTCCACTCTTATCCCGAACCACAAACAATAGGCAATCTGGAGCTGGGTTTGATTTATCTGATCAAGACCCCCAGAACTACCTCCCATACACTCAACCAAATGGGTGAAGAAAAATCTCCATGAATCTGTCAATCTGCTCATATAAATTGTACCCTTTCTCAACAACTGGCCATGGTCATCAACAATTTCTGTATGCCCCATCAACCTGCACACTTCCCTGTAATTTATGCCAGAAGGAAGTTCGATGGCCAGCTCATTCTGGTCAAGATAATTCAACTGCAATACAGACCTGAGTAAACTCACTGAGAAACTAAAGGATCTGGTACCACCCCTAAGAGTATAAGAAATTGACGAGGTTTCTTCATTATAGTATGCGGAGTACCAGAATTCACATAAGTAGTCATGATACATTCTCCCTGGATTTAGGGTTAATGCACCATACAAAGGGGATGAGAGAAAGAAAGTATTCAATCTCCCAATGATTGATTGAGCAGAATGAGAACTGGAAAGTTTGGCCATCCAGTTATTCATATTTATTCGAATAGCTTTGGCTTCAAGAGTAATATGTCTCGGTTTAACAACATCATCAACCGGAGCATATTCAGCAGATAAAAGATTTTTGGGTGCCATTTATGATTGATAGATGAAAATGAAATTGAAAGTGAAAGTGGGTATATATAGGAGAGAAATAATGTGGAACTCAAACGATTAATTTGAATTTATCAAATACAATTTTTGATCGGGTTCTGAGATCCGCATTAATTACATCACATCACACATTAATGTGTGATGGTTTACCGCCCACAAAAACTAACAACTTGTTCTTTTTATCTTCCCAATGTAAAAATATCATCATTTCGTTTGAAAAATTACATGCCACGTAGGATTTATAAGATAAATATCTTTGAAAAAGTTTGCTTACGTGGCACACACAATGACCAAGTATTTAAAAAGTATTGTGACATAATTCAGTCCATCTGAAGGTTGACTAGACACTCCAGTATCACTGGTGGATTAGTCCAGTGAAGCATGTACTGATGGTACACTGGAGGGACACTCCAGTAAAAGTGGTGGATTAGTCCAGTGAAGCATGTACTGATGGTACACTGGAGGGACACTCCAGTATCACTGGTGGATTAGTCCAGTGAAGCATGTACTGATGGTACACTGGAGGGACACTCCAGTATCACTGGTGGATTAGTCCAGTGAAGCATGTACTGATGGTACACTGGAGGGACACTCCAGTATCACTGGTGGATTAGTCCAGTGAAGCATGTACTGATGGTACACTGGAGGGACACTCCAGTATCACTGGTGGATTAGTCCAGTGAAGCATGTACTGATGGTACACTGGAGGGACACTCCAGTATCACTGGTGGATTAGTCCAGTGAAGCATGTACTGATGGTACACTGGAGGGACCCTCCAGTATCACTGGTGGATTAGTCCAGTGAAGCATGTACTGATGGTACACTGGAGGGACCCTCCAGTATCACTGGTGGATTAGTCCAGTGAAGCATGTACTGATGGTACACTGGAGGGACCCTCCAGTATCACTGGTGGATTAGTCCAGTGAAGCATGTACTGATGGTACACTGGAGGGACACTCCAGTATCACTGGTGGATTAGTCCAGTGAAGCATGTACTGATGGTACACTGGAGGGACACTCCAGTATCACTGGTGGATTAGTCCAGTGAAGCATGTACTGATGGTACACTGGAGGGACACTCCAGTATCACTGGTGGATTAGTCCAGTGAAGCATGTACTGATGGTACACTGGAGGGACACTCCAGTATCACTGGTGGATTAGTCCAGTGAAGCATGTACTGATGGTACACTGGAGGGACACTCCAGTATCACTGGTGGATTAGTCCAGTGAAGCATGTACTGATGGTACACTGGAGGGACACTCCAGTAAAGTACCAGTGAAAACCATTTTGAAAGACTGGTAACCTCAAACATGCACGTCAACTAATATAGACAAATGAGAGGGACACATCTACAAAGCACCAGTAATATTTTCTGGACAATTTGTCCAGTGAGAAAATAAATTAATAAATTCCTTTTGAACTTTAAACATTTTTAAGAAAAATATATCTTTCAAAGTCTTCCCCCTGGAATGTTGATCCAGAAATAAATTTATGAATCTTTAAATCAAAGATCCTTAGTAGTACACAATGGCGTTCAATACTAAGGTTCCAGATTTAAGGGTTTAACATTCCCAACTCACCAACAAGATATTCAAATGTTTTGACATCCAGTGGTTTAGTAAAAATGTCAGCGAGTTGTTTGTCAGTGGGGATAAAATGGAGTTCAATGTTTCCTTTCACAATATTATCACGAATGAAGTGATACCTTAGATCAATGTGCTTGGTTTTGGAATGCATGACTGGATTGTTTGAGATAGCAATGGCACTGGTATTATCACAAAAGATTGGAGTCTTTGAATACTTAATACCATAATCAAGCAACTGGTTCTTCATCCAGAGTATCTGAGCACAACAACTGGCTGCAGACACATATTCAGCTTCAGCAGTGGACAATGAAACTGAAGTTTGCTTTTTACTGGTCCAGCTGACCAGTTTGCCACCAAGGAAATGACATCCACCAGTAGTGGATTTCCTGTCTATCTTACAACCTGCATGATCTGAATCTGAATAACCCATTAGATCCATGCCTGAGCCTTTGGGGTACCAAAGACCTAGACTGGGGACACCTTTAAGGTACTTCAGTATGCGCTTTACAGCAAGCATATGAGATTCTTTTGGATTAGACTGATATCTGGCACATAAACATGTTGAAAACATAATATCTGGTCTACTGGCAGTTAAATACATCAGTGAACCAACCATGCCTCTATAGACAGTGGTGTTCACTGGTTTACCATCTGGATCAGAGTCCAGTGTCAGTGGTGCAGAAATTGGAGTTGGTTTAGATGGTGAAGAGTTCATATCATATTTCTTTAAAAGATCTCTAACATATTTTTCCTGATTAATAAAGATGCCATCTTTGTTTTGTTTAATCTGGAGTCCAAGAAAATATGTTAATTCACCCATCAAACTCATTTCATATTCAGTAGACATTATTTTCGAAAATTTCTGGCACATGTTTTCATCAGTAGACCCAAAAATAATATCATCAACATAAATTTGTACCATTAACAGATTACCTTGTTCATGAAGAATAAATAAGGTATTGTCAATTGCACCTCGTTTAAAACCATTTTTCAATAAATGTTTAGTCAGAGTGTCATACCAGGCACGTGGGGCTTGTCTGAGGCCATACAGCGCTTTGTCCAGACGATATACCCAATGTGGATGCTTTTCATCAACGAAACCTGGAGGTTGTCTGACATAAACTTCTTCTTCAAGCTTTCCATTCAAGAAAGCACTCTTTACATCCATCTGGTAGACCTTGAACTGATGATGAGCAGCGAATGCTAAAAATATTCTGATCGCTTCAAGTCTAGCCACTGGAGCAAATGATTCATCAAAGTCGACATCTGACTGGCAGTAGCCTTGTGCTACCAGTCTGGCCTTGTTTCTGATTACGTGGCCATCTTCATCTACTTTGTTTCTGAAGACCCATCTTGTTCCAATTGGTTCTTTCTTTCCAACTGGGAAAGGAACCAGATACCAGACCTTGTTCCTTTCAAACTGGTGAAGCTCTTCTTGCATAGCAGTCACCCAGTTTGGATCTTCCAGAGCCTCGTCAATCTTCTTTGGTTCATTTAGTGATAAGAAACTGACATATAAGCATTGATCACTGGAGGCTCTTCTGGTCTGAACTCCACGACTGGAGTCACCTATGATCTGATCAATAGGGTGAGCTTTTGTCCATCTGGAGTATTGACCAGGATTGTTACTGACAACAATATCAGTGCAAGAATTCAGTTGAGTCTCCTCTGGAGTTGCTTCTGGAGGAGGATCTTTCCAGATTACTTCAGTATCTTCATCTGAGTCATTCAAATCACGATTTGCATCATGAAATTCTTCATTTGAAGGTATTTCCTGGAGTACTAGTTCAGTTTGGATTTCTGGTACATTCTCAACTGACACTGATACTGGGGGAGTAGTACGCACATCTGAACCAATATTAATTTCAGAAGGTAATTTGAAAATAATAGAGGGATAGAATGGAGTACTACTGGAGAGTTTCTTTTTCTGAACAGGTTCCAGATCGGGATGACTGGAAACTGTGTCTGGTGAATCTTCAATTTTGTCGTTTATTGGATCAGATTCACAAAAGACAATTGGAAGTACTGGGGGTGTGTCAAGGGCTGGTTTGTTGTTGATTGCAACATTTGATTCATCGAAAGTAACATGTATGGATTCTTGTACTTTCTCCAGTTTCTTGTTATAAACTCTGAAGGCTTTGCGAATGGCTGAATATCCTAAGAAATATCCTTCATCAGCTTTGGCATCAAATTTGCCTAGCTGACTGGAGTCGTTCAGGATGTAAACTGGACATCCAAAAACATGAAAATAACCAATATTTGGTTTTCTATTTCTCAATATTTCATAGGAAGTCTTCTTGTGTCGCTTCACGTACACTGATCGATTCTGGGTGTGGCAAGCAGTTGCAATTGCTTCAGCCCAGAAACTGGTAGGAAGACCAGATTCAGCTAGCATACTCCTGGCAGCTTCTATCAACGTTCGATTTTTCCTTTCTACCACTCCATTCTGCTCTGGAGTGCGTGCTGATGAGAAGTTCTGGGAGACGCCAGTGTCAGTACAGAATTTCTCCAGAGTTGCATTCTGGAACTCTGTTCCATTGTCGCTTCTTAACTGACACACTTTTCGCTTATGCTTCAGTTCAATCTGCTTGATAAGAGAGATGATTTCAGCAGCAGCTTCATTTTTAGACCTGAGAAAGACCACCCAACAATATCTGGAGAATTCATCTACTATCACCAGGGTGTATCTTTTACCAGCACGAGTCTGAACATTCACTGGACCAAAGAGGTCCATATGAAGCATGTGAAGAGGTTCAGTAATGCTGAAATTCTGTCTGGTCTTGAAACTGGCACGTTTCTGCTTACCCATCTCACATCCTGGACATGGCCTTTCCTTTTTGAAGGAAACTGAAGGTATCCCATCTGCAAGTTGTTTTCTGGACAACTTATTAATGTTTTTGAAATTTAAATGGGATAACCTTTTATGCCATAACCAGTTTGTGTCTTCATCAGCTTGAGTGTAGAAACATTGCTCTGACGGAGAGCTTTCCATGTCCATCACATATACGTTCCCTTTCCTGGGAGCAATCAACACTACCTTCCAGTCCTTGTTGAATACGATGCCTTGAGCAACATTGAATAAGACTTGATAGCCATCATCACACAGTTGGCTTACACTGATCAAGTTATATTTCAAACCATTCACAAATGCAACACGTGTAAACTTGACTTGTCCATTGTTCAGAACACCATATCCCTCAGTCTTTCCACAACCATCATTTCCAAAAGTGATGGAGGGTCCATCAGAAATGGTGAACTCCTCCAGTAGGGTCTTACATCCGGTCATAGTCCTGCCAGCTGCACTGTCAAGATACCAGATATACTTCTTTCGATCGCCCTACACATACACCAGATATTTATCAGTTAGATTTGGGAACCCATCGACTGATGGGTTCACTGGACCCTCCCTTATAGGTCCCTGGGGCAATCTGGTCTAGTTCACTTACTTCAACAGTAGTTTTTGTTGAAAACACTACTGGAGTTGATAGTTTAGAAACCTTTTTCTTTTTCTCAACTGGAGAAATAAATTTGTCTTTCTTTGCAAAAGGTTTTGTATTTTGTCTAGGGCCAGATGAAGTACCCTCAATAAAGTTTAGTCTTGCATTAAAACTTTGAATTTGACGAGTCAGTGTTTGAATCTGGCTCTCTAACCTGGACAAAACATTTTCATCAGATGATACCTGAGCCTTTCCAGTTGTAGGCTTAGGTAGGGGATTGTTCTGAGGCAAAGGTCTATTCTGCTTAACCTTTTTAACTGGAGCAGTCATCTGGACAACTCCAGTCTTAACCTCTGGGCAAAGAACTGGGAGAATATTGGCCTTGGGAGTTACAGGCTCATCATAAACAGTGGTGGGCCTGAATCCCTCTGGTAATCGATCGATTACTGGTATTAATGATGCTACATGAGTATTTCCATCTAAATATGCACGTTTTTGAGTAGGAAATTGATTTACTCCAGCATCATATGGCTTTCTAGTTTCAAGCCATGATTTAATCACCAGTTTTTCTTTTTCTAAAATGATCTCAAGATCTTGTTTTTCTTGGA
Source organism: Erigeron breviscapus (assembly GCA_034093135.1). Lineage (NCBI taxonomy): Eukaryota > Viridiplantae > Streptophyta > Magnoliopsida > Asterales > Asteraceae > Erigeron > Erigeron breviscapus. Next base: position 12,703,807 of record CM067172.1, on the reverse strand, counting down.
TCAATTGTTCAGTTACCAGAATCTGGGCTTGAAATGCCAGTTCAATGTCTTGAAGTTCTTTTAATTTTGATTTTAAGGCGGCCATTTCAGAGGAATCTGTTTCTAGACCATTTAAACTGTCAAATCTAACAGTTTCCACAAAAATTAAATCAGAATTTAGAGCTTCAGCGATGTCCAATTTCAGTTCAGGATTAGTTTCAAGATCATACTCACTAACCTTTTTAATGACAATGTCGACCCAACGACCAGATGTGACATCATCCTTCACCAGATGCTCTTGATCTGCCAGAGCCATAAAACAACAATCTCTTTCCTCTTCTTCATCGACTGATGAATCATCAGAGGGAACCCATGCTTCTTCAGTGGTTGCTATCATGCATTTGTTATTGTCTTCAATCTGTTTAGACAAGAGAGCAATTTGAGCCTTAAGCTTTTTGTATTTCAACTTATAGCTATCATCAGGCTTGTTAAAAGAAGCAGTTGGACCAGACTGGGAGACAAACTGACTGGACCTGCACTCTTTCATGAAATGACCTTTTCTGCCACACTTAAAGCATGTCAGATTGGTCTTGTCAGTGGAAGAACTGGGTGCATGTAGTCCAGTGGGCCTATTTGCTCTGGCCTTAAAACGGTTAAACGTTTTGGCCATCATTGCAACCAGGTCATCACTGTCAGTTTCATCACAGTCTGGAGAGATATCATTACAGACTCCAGAATCCATTAGTTCAGACATCATCTTCTTCATAGAAAATACATTCTCAGAAGATATTAATGCCGCACAAGGTGGTGCAGTATTAGTGACCACTGTGGAACTACTGGAAGCATGATTAAAAGAATCTTTTTCTGCCTCAATCCTCTGGGCTTGATTTTCTTCAGTGAATCTGAAGGCTCCATACAATGTTGACAAAGTATGGGAATGCAAGGTTTTTCCTTGCCTCAAGACCAGAATCATGTGAGACCATTTTGTTGGAAGAATATCACAAAATTTCTCCAAAAGTATATCCTTGTCTTTATCTACCCCTAGTCCTCTTAACTGGTTTATGATGCTCATAAATCTGGTGTAAGTACCAGTAAGGGACTCATTGGGGAGAGCAAAAAATGACTCATACTTTTTATTTAAGGAGACTTTTCTGGTAACAACAGTATCATCACCTCCCTCATGCTGGTTTACTAGTTCATCCCACATACTTTTGGCACTGGGATAGAGAACTAGTGTGGGAATGAGAGTTTCTGGAACAGCCCCGAGGATCATATTTTTAAGAAGTGTATCAAGATTTACTAATCTTTTCTCCTCTTTGGACCAGTGTTCCTCTCTCTTTTCCCTCCCACTTCTTGATCCTGTAGGGTCAAGAAGTGCATTGATAGGAAGTCTTGGCACATAGGGTCCTTCGTTTAAAATTTTCATCATATTCCTTTCAATACCAGTCACATGCAATATTATCCTAGCTTTCCACGTACCAAATTCATCACTGCTCCCATTGAATTTAGGAACAGGATTATTCGAGTAATGCACATGCACATGTGGAGAAGCAGGAGGAGGAGGAGGAGGTGGTGTATTGTTATTTCCAGTGGGTGGTTCATTAACATTAGTTTCATGAGTTTCTTGAGTATTTTCTGGGATTGCCATCGTGAAACAGATCTAGGTAAGTATATTAACCTTCTGCTCTGATACCAATTGTAAAGTCCCTCACACGATGGTTTAACCCACGAGTGTAAAATAACAAGACAAGTATGAACTAGAATCGGACTAGTATTACTTCAATATAAATATGCAAGAATATAAACAAAGTAATAAATGACTTTAAGCAATATTTAAACAAGTAAATAAAAGGTGGAACACGAATGTAGTTTTCAAGTGTATTTTCTTTATTGATGTATAAACAAAATACAAGATTGTTGCGGAACCTAGATATTACACGTATGTAAGTATCTAAACAATCTTTGAATTACAAGTGATCTATACTTGCTAAATAAACTCCTTTGATCGATATACTTAGAGTTGTGAAGTATAGCTGTTTAGATCGAGAGTATTTAAGCAAGTTCACCAATTTGCTAAAAAGTGATTTTCTCAAAGAAATGACTTTGTATTTATAGGCAACAAAATTCACCAGTGAATTTTGTGCCGTACAAATATGGTTGGATGCATTTAATGAACCGATAAGAACATTAAATGCATTGGATAAAGAATAAGGATAAAATCACATCAAGTGCAAGTGTATCCTTTTATCCAACCACCTTAACACATGTATACTTTGGTAAAGAACAAGTGGGTTGTTCTTTGGAAAGTGTGTAAAGGCTTAAAGTCAATCCTCGATATCAGTGTTCAGACTTGTAAGGTCTAGAACACTGACAATCCTCCAGTGTACAGATCTGGTAAGACTTTCCAGTGGACTCCGCCATTTGATAAGTCTTCTTTCTTCAGACTTCAGTCTTTGACTTCAGTCAGAATGTCTTCAGTAGAGTAGATCTGGACTGGGGTGAAGTCCAGTGAGCTAATCTGGAGAATACTCCAGATTTCCTATACAAGTATTTGCTCACTAGTCTTCCATTATTTCTGGACAAATCTTTAGAAGGACTCCAGATCCCAAGTCTGGAGTAGGTCAGATTCTGGACAGATCTTCAGTAAGCTCCAGTAGTCGAGTCTGGAGCGAGTCCAGTAAATCTGGACCTAACACTAGTCATCTCGTACATTTACAAGTTCTAAATCGCCTTAAAATGGAAATTGGGTCAATTTTAGGGTTTTGGTTTAGTTGATCGATTTGGTTGTTTTGATGATGTTATGGATGGAAATATGGGTTTGGGTAAGTGTATTTATGCATTAGAATGTCAAATGTAGCTTCAAAATGAGTCCTTTAATCTTGCAATGCGATTTAGGGTTTTGGTTCATGTGAAAATTAGGTTTGGTTCTTGTTTTTCTGCATAACTGCTGCTGGTCGATTTGCTGCCCAGTATGGGGCGTAACTTACGGCCCTATGGGGCGTAGGTTACGCCAGTTCTATTCTGGATGGGCGTAGGTTACGGCCCTTTGGGGCGTAGCTTACGCCGAAGTTCTATTCGGAGGGCGTAGGTTACGCCATTCTATTCGGATGGGCGTAGGTTACGCCCTATTGGAGGGCGTAGGTTACGCCAGTTCTATTCGGATGGGCGTAGGTTACGCCCTATTGGGGCGTAGCTACACCAGTTTAGGGCGTAGGTTACGCCCCCCTTTGTTGCTGAATTTTTTTGTTTGACTTAGTTGCCTTCCAGAATCCTAATAACGCTTCGAGCATCGTTCTAAATCACTTCTTATCTTATGTAACCTTGATTAAGAGTCTTAAAGGTCATTTAACGTCGAGATGCACTTGGAACCCTAATTAGGGTTTTGTCGAGAATTGTTAAGTTACGTATATGTGTTTATGTATGTTGATGTGAATGTATATGATCGATATTTAGGTGTTGGACGTGAAGTGAACATTGTACGACAATAACTCGACTTTATATCAATCTTAGCTTTTCATAGCCGATCGAGGTGAGTTTCGTATCTCCCTACTCGCTTGAGATTCGGGCTGAAAAGTGTAAACTTGCGTGCTTACTTACGTTGTTGATTAATTGATTGTTTTGGTTTAAATGTTGGTTTGATGAGACGGTTTATCACGTTTGAATGACTTGGTTTATGTTTTGCTAAGTATTTCGTTAATATTAGGATAGACGTACATACATGGAAGTCGGTTATGCATTCATTGGGTTTTAGATGTGGTGGGAAGGCTGCGGATGACCCTATACATAAGCATCTAGAACTTGATGAAAGTAAAATCCTCCAAAGTGTATGTACGCATTGTTCAGAGGAATCGATGGATGTTGGGAATGTGTTTGGAATGGACATATACACCTTGTTATACTTGACTTGTACGGTACACACACTCAAGCATACTTTTATTGTTGCATTGATGACGTTATTGACACGTATTTGATATACGTTGTGGTCATACATACGTATGATACATGAATTGATGTTAATATTTCGCGTGCTCATTTATTATACGAAATTTCTTTACCCTTATGATCTTGTAATGATTTGATATTGTGATTAGGATAGTTGTACATACATGGAAGACGATGATACCTTTAATGAGTTGTAGATGTGGTGGGAAGGCTGCGGGTGACCCTATATATAAACATCTATGATTCCTTAAATGTAAAGTCGTATGAAATGTATGTGCATTGAAGTTTGGTTGATTTGTGATATGATGGTTTTGTGATTGAGATTGGTTAGGTTCGTACTTGATGTTTGGTTGATGTACTTCCAAGTATACTTACTTGATGAATGGTTCCACGTACTTCCAAGTGTCATACACTTGAGATCGCGCAATGTACGATGTACTACCAAGTTGTTAGACTTGAGAATATTGTGTTGTAGTGGTTTTGTTGTTGTCATGGTACACTTAGGATGCGTTATCTGATGCCAAATTATTGGACATACCTTTTATGCATTCCGACATGATTATGCGTGTAGTACATATCCTGATATAGACATCACTTGTGCTTATTTATCATACGCATTACTTATATTGTGTTTTGTTGGGATTTGAGATTGAGTTACCTAAAGGCTATTCTTATGTTAAGTTTTGCCTTTACTGATACTTCTTGTGATTTAGGACAATGGTTCCTTGTGAACTGTTCCTACGAACTCACCAACCTTGTGTTGACTATGCTTAGTACACTTTTCAGGTAACCATGTTATTCCAAGGCAAGGAGTTTGATTGTTTGCTTGCTGTTGAACCCGGACTTGGACTTATATGGATCAAGGATCCATTTGCCTTCTTTTGCATTATACTTAGGATCGTTTTGCCATCTTCGGGATGTTCTTTTGTAAACTTTGATGGCTATTTGCTCCTTATGTATTTTGGTACTTGTTTCGTATTGTAATGGATTCACTGAATCTTTATTTGCATTTAGCTCTTGTTCTATTGTAATTCCACCTTGTGCTATATGATTTCCGTGATATTTCGAGCCTCGGCTTGGGGTGTTACATTAGTTGAATAGTAGTTCTCGTAGTTCTCGACAATTTAGTGGTTCTCATTTTATCTTTTGACTATATATATATATATATATATATATATATAATATATATATATAGACAAAAGTTATTTTGAGAACTCAATAAAAGGCAAGAACTCTTGAGAACCTTTTAAAACTAATCACAACCATTAAAACTTTTGATCAACGACTTAGAGTAATTATGGCATTTTGGTAATTAATTAAAGATTTTAATCTCCATTAAATAATATAAAAGGGTAATCTGGTCACAAAATCTAAAACAATTGCCCTATTTTTTTCTTTTTAAACGGCAATTGCCCTATTTTTTTCTTTTTAAACGGCAATTGCCCTATTATCTATACACTAATATAGCCTTTCATCTCCAAACTAAAAAAGAAAAAAAAACTGCCGCCTCTGACTTTCTTAATCGAATTCATCAATTTTATTTGAGTTGTTGATGGCATTATTGATTTACTACCAGAAGTTTCACTCCATTTCTTGATGTTCATTATAAAATTATTGTGGTGATTATCAAAGCAATTCGTAGTCGATGCTTTTATATGTGACGAAATCTACATCTATGTATGTTACTCATGCACTTCGATTTTGTGTTTGTTTTAATCATTTAGTCAGATGTGAGTAATTTTATTTATTAATATTCGTTATCATAACATTGTTTTAACCATATAGTGTGTTTTTTATAACATATGATTTAGTCTTTACATATTCTTCAGTTTTGTCTTTTTTTTTTCTTCCGTTTTAGATATAATTTTTATCCGGGCTATTATATTCATATATGCATAATTGTACATAGTTTAATTATATTGATAGTATTGTTTTGATGTTCTTTCATATTTCTGAATCAGAATGTTGAAGAAGGCAATGGATATATTATGAATAGAAGCGGAGATGATGAAGATGATAATCAAGTCTATAGACATTTGTAATTAAACAATAGAATTACAACGATTTGTATTTTTTTTTAAATATGAACATATGTGCATATGCTATGAGCATATGTATGCAAGTATTTTATAAATGAATGTTTAATGTGATAGTTTGTGATCATATGTGTATGAACAGCCATCTGAGCATATGTATGCAATTATATTATAAATGAACATTTGATGAAATTAGTTTGTGCATATGTATGATGGTCAACGTAAATACATGTTTCATGATCTTTTTTTTTTTTGTTATACGAGCAAAAGGAATGCAAAATAGGTAATGTACATATGTGTTTCATTATCAAATTTCTTTGTTTTTGATTTATGAGCATATGTATGCAAGTATTTTACAAATAAATATTTTATGAAATTAGTTGACGATCACATGTGCATGAATGGTGCTATGAGCACATGTGTGCTTGTATATTGCAAACAATATTTCATAAAATTAGTTGGTGATCACATGTGCATGAACCACCATATTTGTGATCATATGTGCACGAATAACCATATTCGTGATCACATGTGCATGAATAACCATATTTCTTTTATTTCTTTTATAATTTAATTAATTATAAAGTCCAATATTACCCTTATAAATTTTGATGGAAAAAGGTTCCTAAAGGTTCTTGCTTTTTTAAGGGTTCTAAATAACCTTTCCCTATATATATATAGGTATTATATATATATAATATCATATATATATATAGAAAAGTTAATTTAGGGACACTTTTAAATTAGGGACACTAGGGACACTTCTCAATCATTCATTTTTCACCATCTCCGACCACCACCACCACCACACCACCACCATCATCTCCGACCACCACCATGATCCTCCGGCGACGGCGACCACCGCCACCACGACTTACACATGTGTAAGTTATACAACCACCATCACCACCACCACCACCATCATCTCCGACCACCACCATGATCCTCCGGCGACGGCGACCACCGCCACCACGACTTACACATGTGTAAGTTACAACTTACACATGTGTAAGTTACATGTCCCTAATGGTCCCTAATTTAAGATGTCCCTAAATTAACCCACCCCTATATATATATATATATACATATTTACTATATAATATTTATATATAGATAATATATAAATTATGTAATGTCCAAAAGGTACATTAAAACCTGTCTTATACTTATCTTTTTCATTAATTTGAATTTGCCAAAAACCTGATTTCATATCAAATTTTGAAAATATCTTAGCATCATAAATCTTTTTTAATAAATCTCTTTTATTAGGTATAGGATATCTAATCCATTCTAATACTTTGTTTAAAGGCTTATAATTGATTACTAATCTGGGTGCTCCTCTTTCAATTTCAGCACTATTTTGAACATAGAAGGCTGAGCAAGACCAAGGGGATTTAGATGGCCTAATTAATTTTTTATCTAATAATTCTTGTATTTCCTTTTTACAATAGGCTTCTAATTCTTGAGACATATGTATTGCTTTAGATTTTGTTGGAATATCTTTTTCATTAAATTCCTTAATATAAGGTAAGTTGACTATATGTTGTTTTCTTTCCCAGAAAGCATTTGGAATATTAGCACAAACATTATTTTTAAATCTTTCTTCTATATCTCGAATTATATTATCTTGTAATTGATTCTTTATTCTGATATAATCTATTTCATTTATTAAAAAATGTTTTTGTTTTTCTTTTAAATTTAATATATTTATTTGTCTTGTAATAATAGGTTGGGTAAATTCGAAACAAATATTTTCCTAAAACTTTGGTAATAATTCCATTTTCAGTTACCATAAAAGGATATAATTGACTTATAAATGGTGATCCTAATAATATTTGAGAAGTTAAATCTTTTACTAGAATTAATTGAGTTTTATAACAATAGTTTTCTTTGCAAATATGTACATTTGATAATTTGTAATTAACATTTAGTCTAGATCCATTGGCACTAGATAATCTATATAAAGTTTTTTCATAATATTTTGTAGGTATTAAACCTTCTTGTATACAATTCATATCTGCACCACTATCTATCATAGCAACTAAAGATATTCTAAATTCGTTATTAACAATAATATTTAATTTAGTATACCATCTTTGAGAATTGATTTCTTTTATACGATTAATTATAATTTCTCCTTTATTTTCTTCTTAGTATCGCAATTTCTTGAATAATGACCTTGTCTTCCACATTTATAACAAATTATAACATCTTGTTTGCCTTGTTTTTTATTTTGAATATTTCTTTTATACGATTAATTATAATTTCTCCTTTATTTTCTTCTTCATTACTTGATTCTTCTTTTATAGTTTTTTGTTTATCTAGTTCTTTTATCTTAATTTTTATTTCTCTAATTTCTTCTTTAATAACTTTTACTTCTGCTTGTAATTCTGTTATAGTAACAGGAGTTTTTGTTATTTGATTATTTTGAAATTTTTGACAAATATCTTTAAAATTATATGATGTCTCTTCTTCTTTATTAGATAAATTATATTTTTCTTTTAATTGTTTTAAATATACTTCTTTTATATCTTTATCACTAATTCCTTCTATTAAATCTAATAATTCTTTATTATCTTTGGTTATAACATTTATTTCTCCATTTATTTCACAAATACAAGGACCAATGCATTCACATATCTCATTTTCTGAACTAGAGCTTGAACTATTGTTTAAACAATTTAAATCATTATCTTCATAATCAGTAATACTTTCATCACTTGTACTATCATCAATAAGTATTTTATTAATTTGTTCTTTTAATTCTTTTGAAATATTTAACTCATTAATTTTCTTCTTAGTATCGCAATTTCTTGAATAATGACCTTGTCTTCCACATTTATAACAAATTATAACATCTTGTTTGCCTTGTTTTTTATTTTGAATATTTCTTTTATATTTTTTATCGTATTTTTGTTCATATTTTTGTTGATTATATTTATTCTTAATGTATGGTTTTTTATTATAGTTTTTCTTAATAAATTGTTTATAAGTTTTCTTTCTTGATTTTGTAGGAATTTTTATTGGTTCAAACCCATATTGTTGACAAAAATTTCCTAATTCACTACGACCTTGGATACCATCCTTTTTCATTTTTTCTTTTAATTTCATATCATTGCATATAGTTAATCCTTCTTGATTTATATAATTTATTATTTGACCATAAGATAAATCTTTATATGGAATAGTATTATTAAAATCCTTTTTAATCTTTTCTCTTATTCTTTCTGCAAATAATTTTGGTAATCCTGCAATAAATCTTTCTTTCCAATAAGCTTCTCTACAATCTTCTCTACTCATTACCTTGGAAAGAAATATATCTTTATACCATCTAAAATCTTGTAATTTTCTACATGTTAAATTTAATAATATTAAAGAATTTCTTTCTTGATAATCACTAGGACTTCCTACAAAATGTTTTATTATAGCAAATATTAAAGTATTTATTATATCAGTTGTTTCTGTTGGTATTTCTTGATTATTTGTACTTTCATTTTTGACGACTATTATCTTTTTAGCATTTTGAATAAATTGTCTATCTTGTTCAGTATAATAGTTATCCCACCAACCTCTAAGAGTTCCAGTGAATCCTGAAGTTATCATTTGGAAAATTTGGAGTTCATTATTACCATTTGCTTTATAAGCATTTGCAGCCATAATCATTTCTTGTAATAGATTTAATATTTGATGTTCAGTTTGACCATCTATATTCCATTCATATAAAGAACTTCCTTCATATTTAGATTGAACTAAAGTGTGTCTTTCTTCATATTGTAAATCGGGTGGACTTGGATAATAATTTCTTGTTTCTGGTCTGGTAGTATAAGAATTATTTTTTGAAAAATTATAATAATTTTTTCCTTTAAGCTTATTTATAAAATCTTCTATTTTAAAATTATTAAATTGATTTTCAATTTCTTGAAAATCTTCTTCTTCATCTCCTGAAATAATATTAATATTTGTTGAAATAGTATTTATATTTAATTTGGATAATTTTGATGAAATATCTTTTAATAAATCATTTTGTTTGTTTAAATTAATTGGTATATCTATGTTAAAGGGTTTAAATATTGGTCTTTCAATTGTATTAGAGGTTATTGTAATATTTTTTGAATTTGAAGTACTAGGTTGATCATTATTGTTTATCTTATTTACTTCTATTCTTTCTAATTGTTCTCCTATTGTATTTAACTTTTCATTTGTATAATTATTTTGGAAAATAATTGTATTTATATTTTGTTTACATCATCATTAGTTCTTGCTAAAGGTTTTGCAACATATTCTGTTTTATTATTTATTATTTTTATATCATCATGAGGAGGGTGTATACTTATAACTTCTTCATCTGAACCTATTATAGTATATCTTTTGGTAATAGTAGAACTAGTCGAAATTATTGATTCTTCGAAAAATGGGTTTTTAATCTTATTTTCTACACAATATATAGAAAACCATGAGAAATGTAACATCCGTGAATTTTGCCCATTGACTTTACGTGTAATATGACTAACAATTTAAGTTAATAAATTATTTGGGTCGTTTTGTGAAATAAATGACTAGGTGGTATGTTAGTCGGGTCGTTAATATGTTTGTTTGGCGTTTAATTGTGTAATCGATTGTATTTTTGGCTTGTGAAGAGAATCGGGTCGGCCCGTGGGTAGTCCATGACCCACCAGCCACCCATGACCATTACTCTCCTCCCTTATCTCTTCTCTCCTCCTTTCATTCATTATCTATCTATCTATACTTCTATTCTCTCAAGTAAAAAGAGCCATCTCTTGTTCTTCACCCCCATTGCATCAAATTAGTGTTTTGGAGCTACCATAGTACAAGAATCATCATCATTGTTGCCTCATAATCTTCATTAAATCATAACTTGAAGTTTCTAGTTCAAGCTTTACCCATTTTGACCTAAATTTGGGTTCTAGCTCAAGGAGAGGTTGGTGTAAGTCTAATTCAACTCTTTTACTTCCATTTATGCTTGTTTATATGTTTCTAGTCGTTTTGATGTGATTCCAAGTCTTTAAAATGGTAAAATGGAAATTAGGGTTTAATTTAGGGTTTGAATGATTTGTGGGCGATTATGATGTTTTGGTCGAATTTGTGGGTTGGGTTATGTGTATTTATGGTTAATGATGTTTGGTTATACTTCAAAATGGGTTACAAGTCTTTACAAATCGTTTTGGTATGGTTTGGGTCGAAATTGGGGGTTTTGGGTTCTTAATTTTCTGCATATCTGCTGCTGGTCGTGTTGCTGCCCAGTAAGGGGCGTAACCTACGCCTATAGGGCGTAGGTTACGCCCCCTTTGTTGCTGAATTTCCTGTTTGACCTAGTTTGACTTCCAGAACCCTAATAACGCTTCGAGCATCGTTCTAAATCACTTCTTAACTTATTTAACAATGATTAAGAGTCTTAGAAGTCACTTAACGTCGAGAACCACCTTGGAAACTAATTAGGGTTTTGCCGTGAAATTGATAAGTCATGTATACGTGTTTGTGAATGTTGATGTGAATGTATATGTTCGATATTTAGGTGTTGGACGTGAAGTGAACATTGTACGGAAATAACTTGACTCTATATCAATCTTAGCTTTTCTTAGCCAATCAAGGTGAGTTTCGTATCTCCCTACTCGCTTGAGATTCGGGCTGAAAAGTGTAAACTTGCGTGTTTACTTACGTTGTTGATTGATTGGTTAATTTGGTTTAAATATTGAATTGTTTTGGTCGAATTTGTGGGTTGGGTTATGTGTATTTATGGTTAATGATGTTTGGTTATACTTCAAAATGGGTTACAAGTCTTTACAAATCGTTTTGGTATGGTTTGGGTCGAAATTGGGGGTTTTGGGTTCTTAATTTTCTGCATATCTGCTGCTGGTCGTGTTGCTGCCCAGTAAGGGGCGTAACCTACGGCCCTATGGGGCGTAGGTTACGCCAGGCCAAATTTTGTGGGGCGTAAGTTACGGCCCTTTGGGGCGTAGCTTACGCTGAAGTTTTACCTTACGCCCAAAAACCCACTGTTTACGCCACTCCAGACGCCAAAACCTTCATTTCTAGAGGACCGTAGGTTACGCCCAGTTTGACCGTAACTTACGCCAGTTGTTTTCTGACCACCGTACCTTACGCCCCTTTTGACTGTAGCTTACGCCTGGTGGTTTTGAACCACCGTAACCTACGCCAGTTTAGGGCGTAGGTTACGCCCCCTTTGTTGCTGAATTTCCTGTTTGACCTAGTTTGACTTCCAGAACCCTAATAACGCTTCGAGCATCGTTCTAAATCACTTCTTAACTTATTTAACAATGATTAAGAGTCTTAGAAGTCACTTAACGTCGAGAACCACCTTGGAAACTAATTAGGGTTTTGCCGTGAAATTGATAAGTCATGTATACGTGTTTGTGAATGTTGATGTGAATGTATATGTTCGATATTTAGGTGTTGGACGTGAAGTGAACATTGTACGGAAATAACTTGACTCTATATCAATCTTAGCTTTTCTTAGCCAATCAAGGTGAGTTTCGTATCTCCCTACTCGCTTGAGATTCGGGCTGAAAAGTGTAAACTTGCGTGTTTACTTACGTTGTTGATTGATTGGTTAATTTGGTTTAAATATTGAATTGTTGAGACGATTATCACGTTTGAATGACTTAGTTTATATTTGTAAGTATTTCGTTAATATTAGGATAGACGTACATACATAAAAGTCGGTTATGCATTCATTGGGTTTTAGATGTGGTGGGAAGGCTGCGGGTGACCCTATATATAAGCATCTGGGACCCGAAGGAAGTAGAATCCTCTTAAGTGTATGTACGTATAGTTGGTTAAAATTGTGGTTAGTGGCTTATGTTTATCGAATATGGATTGTTGGCTTATGTTGTCGAATATTGATTGTTGGCTTATGTTGTCGAATATTGATTGTTGGCTTATGTTTGACGAATATTGATTGTTGGCTTATGTTTGACGAATATTGATTGTTGGCTTATGTTTGTCGAATATTGATTGTTGGCTTATGTTTGTCGAATATTGATTGTTGGCTTATGTTGTCGAATATTGATTGTTGGCTTATGTTTGTCGAATATTGATTGTTGGCTTATGTTGTCGAATATTGATTGTTGGCTTATGTTTGACGAATATTGATTGTTGGCTTATGTTTGACGAATATTGATTGTTGGCTTATGTTGTCGAATATTGATTGTTGGCTTATGTTTGTCGAATATTGATTGTTGGCTTATGTTGTCGAATATTGATTGTTGGCTTATGTTTGTCGAATATTGATTGTTGGCTTATGTTTGTCGAATATTGATTGTTGGCTTATGTTGTCGAATATTGATTGTTGGCTTATGTTTGACGAATATTGATTGTTGGCTTATGTTTGTCGAATATTGATTGTTGGCTTATGTTGTCGAATATTGATTGTTGGCTTATGTTTGACGAATATTGATTGTTGGCTTATGTTTGACGAATATTGATTGTTGGCTTATGTTTGACGAATATTGATTGTTGGCTTATGTTTGACGAATATTGATTGTTGGCTTATGTTTGACGAATATTGATTGTTGGCTTATGTTTGACGAATATTGATTGTTGGCTTATGTTTGACGAATATTGATTGTTGGCTTATGTTTGACGAATATTGATTGTTGGCTTATGTTTGACGAATATTGATTGTTGGCTTGTGTTTGTCGAATATTGATTGTTGGCTTATGTTTGTCGAATATTGATTGTTGGCTTATGTTTGTCGAATATTGATTGTTGGCTTATGTTGTCGAATATTGATTGTTGGCTTATGTTTGACGAATATTGATTGTTGGCTTATGTTTGACGAATATTGATTGTTGGCTTATGTTTGACGAATATTGATTGTTGGCTTATGTTTGACGAATATTGATTGTTGGCTTATGTTTGACGAATATTGATTGTTGGCTTATGTTTGACGAATATTGATTGTTGGCTTATGTTTGACGAATATTGATTGTTGGCTTATGTTTGACGAATATTGATTGTTGGCTTATGTTTGTCGAATATGGATTGTTGGCTTATGTTGTCGAATATTGATTGTTGGCTTATGTTTGACGAATATTGATTGTTGGCTTATGTTTGACGAATATTGATTGTTGGCTTATGTTTGACGAATATTGATTGTTGGCTTATGTTTGACGAATATTGATTGTTGGCTTATGTTTGACGAATATTGATTGTTGGCTTGTGTTTGTCGAATATTGATTGTTGGCTTATGTTTGTCGAATATTGATTGTTGGCTTATGTTTGTCGAATATTGATTGTTGGCTTATGTTGTCGAATATTGATTGTTGGCTTATGTTTGACGAATATTGATTGTTGGCTTATGTTTGACGAATATTGATTGTTGGCTTATGTTTGACGAATATTGATTGTTGGCTTATGTTTGTCGAATATTGATTGTTGGCTTATGTTGTCGAATATTGATTGTTGGCTTATGTTTGACGAATATTGATTGTTGGCTTATGTTGTCGAATATTGATTGTTGGCTTATGTTTGTCGAATATTGATTGTTGGCTTATGTTGTCGAATATTGATTGTTGGCTTATGTTTGACGAATATTGATTGTTGGCTTATGTTTGACGAATATTGATTGTTGGCTTATGTTGTCGAATATTGATTGTTGGCTTATGTTTGACGAATATTGATTGTTGGCTTATGTTTGACGAATATTGATTGTTGGCTTATGTTTGACGAATATTGATTGTTGGCTTATGTTTGACGAATATTGATTGTTGGCTTATGTTTGACGAATATTGATTGTTGGCTTATGTTTGACGAATATTGATTGTTGGCTTGTGTTTGTCGAATATTGATTGTTGGCTTATGTTTGTCGAATATTGATTGTTGGCTTATGTTTGTCGAATATTGATTGTTGGCTTATGTTGTCGAATATTGATTGTTGGCTTATGTTTGACGAATATTGATTGTTGGCTTATGTTTGACGAATATTGATTGTTGGCTTATGTTTGACGAATATTGATTGTTGGCTTATGTTTGACGAATATTGATTGTTGGCTTGTGTTTGTCGAATATTGATTGTTGGCTTATGTTTGTCGAATATTGATTGTTGGCTTATGTTTGTCGAATATTGATTGTTGGCTTATGTTGTCGAATATTGATTGTTGGCTTATGTTTGACGAATATTGATTGTTGGCTTATGTTTGACGAATATTGATTGTTGGCTTATGTTTGACGAATATTGATTGTTGGCTTATGTTTGACGAATATTGATTGTTGGCTTATGTTTGACGAATATTGATTGTTGGCTTATGTTTGACGAATATTGATTGTTGGCTTATGTTTGACGAATATTGATTGTTGGCTTATGTTTGTCGAATATGGATTGTTGGCTTATGTTGTCGAATATTGATTGTTGGCTTATGTTTGACGAATATTGATTGTTGGCTTATGTTTGACGAATATTGATTGTTGGCTTATGTTGTCGAATATTGATTGTTGGCTTATGTTTGACGAATATTGATTGTTGGCTTATGTTTGTCGAATATTGATTGTTGGCTTATGTTGTCGAATATTGATTGTTGGCTTATGTTTGACGAATATTGATTGTTGGCTTATGTTTGACGAATATTGATTGTTGGCTTATGTTTGACGAATATTGATTGTTGGCTTATGTTTGACGAATATTGATTGTTGGCTTATGTTTGACGAATATTGATTGTTGGCTTATGTTTGACGAATATTGATTGTTGGCTTATGTTTGTCGAATATTGATTGTTGGCTTATGTTGTCGAATATTGATTGTTGGCTTATGTTTGACGAATATTGATTGTTGGCTCAGGATTACATGGTTTGTTGTTGTTAATTGTTGAGACTAATTTGATGATTTAGGGCAAAATGAAGGGATGCCATTAACTTAGTATAATATTGTGGCAACCCTAAAAGAAACCGATCAACTCTTTTATGGTTACCCGATATTATAGCAAGTTCATGACATCGTGGATTGCGCACGTGTGGCTTAAAGTATAATAAGGAACCGATATGCTTAATGGAAGTTGATTAGGTGGAAGGTTAGCCGTTGGTACACCTTGTATACATACCCGGTCAATAACTAGAGAGCATATCGAATTCGGATTATACTCTGAATCATTCGTGTTAGTTGTTTGATTGCTTGATGTAATGAGCATGATTACTTGAATTAATGATGAATTATTGTAATAAATTCAACTTGATGTTATGATATGTAAAAATCCCTTATGATTCTAACACTTTTGCCTTAGCATAATGTTATGAAATGAGTATGTAGTATCGGTATGAGGGCATTGACTACTTGTGTGACTAACATGTGAGCATTTGAGACTAACTCTCGAGTCATCGTGTCACTTGTTTTATAGAATATGGTGAGACCCAGGAGAACCGGAACGAACTATAGGGCTGAAGAGGAAGAACCTCAACCGGAAGTACAAGGAGGTAGGGGCCGTGGTAGGGGCCGTGGTAGAGGTCGTGGTAGGGGCCAAGGAAGGGGTCATGGTGAAGCTCCTGAGCCAAACTTGGCCGAGGTGATCGCTCAAACGGTCACCAATATCATGCCAACCATAATTGCTCAAGTCACGGCAAGTCTTGGGCAAAACAATGGGCCTCAAAACAATGAAGCCCCAGAAAATGTGAATAATGAAAATGCTCAACCTCATGCCGAAGAAAATGAAGAAGAGGGACCAGTGGGAGTTGGTAACTGTATGCCCATGTATAATCAACATGGAGGATACCGTCAAGGGTGTATATTTAAAGACTTTAAAAGTTGTGGGGCACCGGAGTTCGATGGGAAAGGTGGTCCCACGGAATGTATAAGGTGGTTTGAGGCGATAGAGGCGGTGATTGAAAGGAGTCATTGCACCTATGATGACCGGATTTCCTATGCATCTGGCATGTTTAGACATGACGCCTTGAGTTGGTGGAACCAAGAAATAACATTGGGACGGACTTATAATTTGGAGTGGATTGACTTCAAGAACAAAGTGAAAGCAAAGTTTTGTCCTCCGTTTGAACTACAAAATTTAACCATTGAGTTTGCAAATCTCAACATGGAGGATACCGTCAAGGGTGTATATTTAAAGACTTTAAAAGTTGTGGGGCACCGGAGTTCGATGGGAAAGGTGGTCCCACGGAATGTATAAGGTGGTTTGAGGCGATAGAGGCGGTGATTGAAAGGAGTCATTGCACCTATGATGACCGGATTTCCTATGCATCTGGCATGTTTAGACATGACGCCTTGAGTTGGTGGAACCAAGAAATAACATTGGGACGGACTTATAATTTGGAGTGGATTGACTTCAAGAACAAAGTGAAAGCAAAGTTTTGTCCTCCGTTTGAACTACAAAATTTAACCATTGAGTTTGCAAACCTCAACATGGAGGGAGCCGATTACAAGGGCTATGTTAGACGATTTCAAGAGTTGTCTACCCTCATTCCTCACTTGGTGGGTACCAAGCCTTAGGCCATCCAGAAGTTCGTATTGGGCTTGAATCCTCAAGTCCGATCTTATGTAAACTCCAACATGCCTACTTCTTTGGCTAATGCGGTTAACCAAGCCGGGAGTGTGACTGAAGATTTATTGAGAAGTGGTGTTTTGAGCAAATCCTCATCAAACAAGAGGAAAGAAGTGGGAGAGTCGAGCGGGGTAAAGAAAGTGGGGAGGTTTGACCCCAAGAATGCAAATAGGGGTAGGGTGATGGCGGCGGTGGAACCGGCCAGGAAAGCTTATACTGGACCCCATCCTTTCTGTGGGAGATACAACCAACGTCACCCCGCCAATGCCCAATGCAGAGCATGCTTTAATTGTAACCAAGTCGGACACCTCTCCAGAGATTGTAGTGCTCCAAGAACGGGCCCAATGAATGTGGCTCCTGTTCGGGCCGTTCCTCCCCAAGGTACTCAAAGAAGAGGCGAGTGTTTTGAATGTGGAAGTCGTGACCACTACCGTAATAATTGTCCTCGATGGGTGGGACAACAAGTTCAAGTAGCCGTCCACCCCAATCAACTCCAAATGGTCGAGCCTAACCAAAACCGGGGACAACAAGGCCATCAAGTGCAACCACGCGGCCGAGCCTTTGCGGCCAATGTAAATGAAGCCCGCAACGATCCCAACGTAGTAGCAGGTACCTTTCTCCTTAATGGTCACTATGCCACCGTCCAATTTGATTCCGGGGCCGATTATAGCCTCGTGTCTTCTAATTTTGTTCCTTTGATTGATGTGAATCCTTGTGCTTTAAATTATGTGCTTGACATTGAAATGGTAAACGGGTCACTAACAAAAATTAGTCAAATACTTCGCGATTGTGTCTTGACCTTGGAAGATGTCGATTTCTTCATAGACCTCATGCCTTTGGATATTGGGAGCTTTGATGTTATTGTGGGTATGGATTGGTTGATGGCGGTAAATGCAACCATTGATTGTGGCGAGAGAGTTGTTAAGATACCTTTGACTAACGGTAGCATTCTTAGGGTTCAAGGTGAAATCTCCGATTCCTCTAATTCTAAAGTCTTTAGTGCTACCGTCACAAAGGTAAATTGAAGACCGTTCCTATTGTTTGTGATTTTCCCGATGTTTTTCCGGATGACTTGCCGGGATTACCTCCAACTCGTGAACTTGACTTTCGCATTAATCTTATCCCCGAAGCCGCGCCCGTAGCAAAAGCTCCGTATAGACTAGCCTTAACCGAAATGCAAGAATTACAAACTCAACTCAAGGAACTCCAAGAGAAGGGTTTCATTCGTCCTAGTCAATCTCCTTGGGGTGCTCCTGTTCTATTCGTCAAAAAGAAAGATGGATCCTTCAGAATGTGTATTGATTACCGGGAATTAAACAAGCTCACGGTGAAGAACCGGTATCCTCTCCCTATAATCGATGACTTGTTTGATCAACTTCAAGGTGCTAAGCACTTCTCAAAAATTGACCTTCGCTCGGGTTATCATCAACTCCGAGTACATGAAGATGATATCCCCAAGACGGCCTTTCGCACAAGGTATGGTCACTTTGAATTCACCGTAATGCCCTTTGGGTTGACTAATGCACCGGCAGTGTTCATGGACTTGATGAACCGGGTGTGTCAACCATACTTAGACAAGTCTGTCATTGTGTTCATTGATGACATACTTGTATACTCGAAGACAAAGGAGGAGCATGTTGAGCACTTGCGTGAAGTGCTTGAGTTACTAAGAAAAGAGAAGTTGTATGCCAAATTCTCCAAGTGTGAGTTTTGGTTGGAAGAGGTCCACTTTCTTGGTCACGTAGTGAGCAAGGATGGTATTCATGTGGACCCAAGCAAGATTGAAGCGGTAAAGAATTGGAGAAGACCCGAAACGCCATCCGAAATCCGTCAATTCCTTGGATTGGCGGGTTACTATAGAAGATTTATTGAAAATTTCTCCCGTATTGCACAACCACTCACTCTCTTGACTCAAAAGGAGAGGAACTTTGAATGGGCGAAAGACAAGAAAACGCCTTCCAAACTCTTAAAGATATGCTATGTGATGCTCCTATTTTGACGCTACCGGATGGAATTGAAGATTTTGTTGTTTATTGTGATGCCTCGGGGCAAGGGTTGGGTTGCGTTCTTATGCAAAGGGGTAAAGTCATTGCTTATGCCTCGCGTCAATTGAAGGTGCATGAGAAGAACTACCCGACACATGATTTGGAATTGGGAGCGGTTGTGTTTGCCTTGAAGTGTTGGAGACATTATCTCTATGGCACCAAATGTGTGATTTATACCGATCACAAAAGTCTTCAACACATCTTCAACCAAAGTGAATTGAATATGAGGCAAAGGCGTTGGCTTGAACTATTTAGTGATTATGATTGTGACATCCGATATCACCCGGGCAAGGCAAATGTAGTAGCCGATGCCTTGAGCCGAAAGGAGAGAGTGAAACCAAGATGGGCTAGAGCTATGAGCCTCACGGTGGGGCCAAATATTCGTGACCGGATCATTGAAGCCCAAATTCATGCCACCCTACCGGAAAACTTTGGAGACGAAAACCTAGATGGCATGGAACAACAATTCGACCTGAAGAATGATAATGGGCTATACATGGTTTAAAGACTTTGGGTTCCTATTTTCGGTGACTTAAGAACACTTATTATGAATGAAGCTCACCTATCGCCTTATTCGGTCCATCCCGGGTCGGATAAGATGTACTTTGACTTGAAAGATTTGTATTGGTGGCCGGGCATGAAGCGTGATGTGGCTAGGTATGTGAGTGAGTGTCTTACTTGCTTTCAAGTCAAAGCCGATCACAAGAAGCCACCCGGATTGTTGGTACAACCGGTGATTCCCGAATGGAAGTGGGAACATATTTCAATGGATTTCATTACCAAACTACCGAAGACGAGAAGCGGTCGTGACACGATTTGGGTGATAGTAGATCGGTTAATGAAGTCGGCTCACTTTTTAGCCATTCGTGAAACTGATAAATTTGACACTTTGGCTCGTTTGTACATCAAGGAAGTAATATCTAAACATGGAGTGCCGATTTCTATCATTTCTGATAGAGATGCCCGTTTCAAATCAAAATTTTGGGAAGCCTTTCAAAAAGCCATGGGTACTCGACTTGACATGAGCACGGCGTTTCACCCTCAAACGGATGGGCAAACCGAGAGAACCATTCAAACACTTGAAGACATGTTGAGGGCATGTGCGATTGATTTTGGTGGAAGTTGGGAAGACCATTTGCCGCTAGTTGAGTTTTCATACAACAATAGTTATCATGCTACCATTCAAATGGCGCCCTTTAAAGCATTGTATGGTAGGATATGTCGTTCTCCTCTAGCTTGGGCGGAAATGGGAGAGAGTCAACTTATCGGACCAGAAATTGTGATTGAAACGACTAAGGTAATATCTCAAATTAAGGAGAAGTTGCAATTGGCCCGTGAACGTCAAAAGAAGTATGCCGATGTGAGGCGGAGACCGTTGGAGTTTGAAGTTGGTGATTTTGTACTTTTGAAAGTGTCACCTTGGAAGGGCGTCGTACGTTTTGTGAAGCGGGGAAAACTTGCGCCAAGGTATATTGGTCCTTTCAAGATTCTTGAACGGGTTGGAAAGGTTGCCTACCGATTGGAATTACCACAAGAGCTTAGCGGTGTACATGATGTGTTTCATATTTGTAACCTACGTAAGTGCTTGGCGGACCCTACACATCATGTGCCCATGGACGAGATTAGAGTTGATTCGAATCTAAATTTTGTTGAAGAACCGGTAGAGATCTTGGACCGTCAAGAAAAGAAACTCAAGAAGAAATGCTACACGATTGTCAAGGTTAGATGGAACGCTAGACGTGGAGCCGAGTTCACTTGGGAGAGAGAGGACCATATGAAGTCTAAGTATCCGCATTTATTTAGTAATTAGTGTTTTGGAGCTACCATAGTACAAGAATCATCATCATTGTTGCCTCATAATCTTCATTAAATCATAACTTGAAGTTTCTAGTTCAAGCTTTACCCATTTTGACCTAAATTTGGGTTCTAGCTCAAGGAGAGGTTGGTGTAAGTCTAATTCAACTCTTTTACTTCCATTTATGCTTGTTTATATGTTTCTAGTCATTTTGATGTGATTCCAAGTCTTTAAAATGGTAAAATGGAAATTAGGGTTTAATTTAGGGTTTGAATGATTTGTGGGCGATTATGATGTTTTGGTCGAATTTGTGGGTTGGGTTATGTGTATTTATGTTAATGATGTTTGGTTATACTTCAAAATGGGTTACAAGTCTTTACAAATCGTTTTGGTATGGTTTGGGTCGAAATTGGGGGTTTTGGGTTCTTAATTTTCTGCATATCTGCTGCTGGTCGTGTTGCTGCCCAGTAAGGGGCGTAACCTACGGCCCTATGGGGCGTAGGTTACGCCCAGTTTGACCGTAACTTACGCCAGTTGTTTTCTGACCACCGTACCTTACGCCCCTTTTGACCGTAGCTTACGCCTGGTGGTTTTGAACCACCGTAACCTACACCAGTTTAGGGCGTAGGTTACGCCCAGTTTGACCGTAACTTACGCCAGTTGTTTTCTGACCACCGTACCTTACGCCCCTTTTGACCGTAGCTTACGCCTGGTGTTTTGAACCACCGTAACCTACACCAGTTTAGGGCGTAGGTTACGCCCCCTTTGTTGCTGAATTTCCTGTTTGACCTAGTTTGACTTCCAGAACCCTAATAACGCTTCGAGCATCGTTCTAAATCACTTCTTAACTTATTTAACAATGATTAAGAGTCTTAGAAGTCACTTAACGTCGAGAACCACCTTGGAAACTAATTAGGGTTTGAATGATTTGTGGGCGATTATGATGTTTTGGTCGAATTTGTGGGTTGGGTTATGTGTATTTATGTTAATGATGTTTGGTTATACTTCAAAATGGGTTACAAGTCTTTACAAATCGTTTTGGTATGGTTTGGGTCGAAATTGGGGGTTTTGGGTTCTTAATTTTCTGCATATCTGCTGCTGGTCGTGTTGCTGCCCAGTAAGGGGCGTAACCTACGGCCCTATGGGGCGTAGGTTACGCCCAGTTTGACCGTAACTTACGCCAGTTGTTTTCTGACCACCGTACCTTACGCCCCTTTTGACCGTAGCTTACGCTGGTGGTTTTGAACCTACGCCAGTTTTCGTAGGGCACCGTACCTTACGCCCCTTTTGACCGTAGCTTACGCCTGGTGGTTTTGAACCACCGTAACCTACACCAGTTTAGGGCGTAGGTTACGCCCAGTTTGACCGTAACTTACGCCAGTTGTTTTCTGACCACCGTACCTTACGCCCCTTTTGACCGTAGCTTACGCCTGGTGGTTTTGAACCACCGTAACCTACACCAGTTTAGGGCGTAGGTTACGCCCAGTTTGACCGTCACTTACGCCAGTTGTTTTCTGACCACCGTACCTTACGCCAAACCTTCATTTCTAGAGGACCGTAGGTTACGCCCAGTTTGACCGTAACTTACGCCAGTTGTTTTCTGACCACCGTACCTTACGCCCCTTTTGACCGTAGCTTACGCCTGGTGTTTTGAACCACCGTAACCTACACCAGTTTAGGGCGTAGGTTACGCCCCCTTTGTTGCTGAATTTCCTGTTTGACCTAGTTTGACTTCCAGAACCCTAATAACGCTTCGAGCATCGTTCTAAATCACTTCTTAACTTATTTAACAATGATTAAGAGTCTTAGAAGTCACTTAACGTCGAGAACCACCTTGGAAACTAATTAGGGTTTTGCCGTGAAATTGATAAGTCATGTATACGTGTTTGTGAATGTTGATGTGAATGTATATGTTCGATATTTAGGTGTTGGATGTGAAGTGAACATTGTACGGAAATAACTTAACTCTATATCAATCTTAGCTTTTCTTAGCCAATCAAGGTGAGTTTCGTATCTCCCTACTCGCTTGAGATTCGGGCTGAAAAGTGTAAACTTGCGTGTTTACTTACGTTGTTGATTGATTGGTTAATTTGGTTTAAATATTGAATTGTTGAGACGATTATCACGTTTGAATGACTTAGTTTATATTTGTAAGTATTTCGTTAATATTAGGATAGACGTACATACATAAAAGTCGGTTATGCATTCATTGGGTTTTAGATGTGGTGGGAAGGCTGCGGGTGACCCTATATATAAGCATTTGGGACCCGAAGGAAGTAGAATCCTCTTAAGTGTATGTACGTATAGTTGGTTAAAATTGTGGTTAGTGGCTTATGTTTGTCGAATATGGATTGTTGGCTTATGTTGTCGAATATTGATTGTTGGCTTATGTTTGACGAATATTGATTGTTGGCTCAGATTCATTATATGTTGATTGTTGGTTTATGATTGATGCATTTACAATTGATTGTAAGCATTGCATACATTGCTGATGAGCCCTCGGCAGGGGATTGCCGACATCCTGGTGTATAGATGTATGCACCCATTTTGGATGTAGATCTTGACCCCGAGTATATAGACATATATATCTCGATGTTTTTGAGATGCCGCTTTGTTCATGGTGATGACAAGTGAGTATCGTTGCATAGGTGACCGGAGATCACGCATAAGATAGGCATTTTGGCTTACTTACGCATATGACATTGCATTGATACTCATATCATTTATGCATTTCTTATTACACGCTTTTTGCACTTGTGTAATCTTGTTGTTGGACATTATTGTGTTTCTTAGAGGCTCACTGTAAGTCATGTTTAGCCTCCACTCGTACTTTATGATTTCTTCTTACTTGTACTTTAGAATCAGACATTTAATTCTTCATAATTTTCCATATCAGATTTAGTTGGATTATAAGTATTAGTTTCACTTAAATTTTCTTCATAAAAGGTCTGGGAATATTAGTTGAAAAATCTATTCCTTTAATTTTCATAGATTGACATCTTCTTAATATACTTTCATCTATAGTATTTCTAGATGTACTAGTTCCTATAGAATTTCTTGGTAATTCTTGATTATTGAAAGAAATATCTATTGAACCATCTGAATGTTCTATAATAATAGACGTTTGATTTTCTATTTCAATTGGTTTTGGTGGATTAATATCTTGAAGATTCCATGTTAATGATTGAGTTATTTCATTCCATCTTAATCTCTTAGGTGTTTTTACCTTTGTATGCATAGTATTAGCTTCAAATATAATAGTTTCATCTCTTGGGGATACTATCTTTGTCTTAGGTTCTATAGTTGTAGTCATAGTCTTATAATATATTCTATATATTACTACAGCAGCATTTGTTCTTTCTTTAAATTCTAATTTTTTTGTCTTAATAGTTAAAGTCAAAGTATCTAATATATTTGGATCAAATAAGCCAATTGTAAAATTTTTATTATTATATTCATTGAACATTTCTTCTTCTAAAAATTTTATCATTTCTTTATCCATTTTTAACAAGTAGTTGCAGTAATTTGTTGAGAAAGTTTCTTCTTATATTTTAGTTCTTCTTTTAATCTAAATTTTAAAAAGTTAAGATGTTGATTATTTTCTAACCAATAAAAACATCTTTCTTCTTTTTTTATACCTTCTTCTAACCATTTTATTCTTTGATTACAATATTTTATAAAAAATACTTTATGATTTCTTCTTACTTGTACTTTAGAATCAGACATTTAATTCTTCATAATTTTCCATATCAGATTTAGTTGGATTATAAGTATTAGTTTCACTTAAATTTTCTTCATAAAAGGTCTGGGAATATTAGTTGAAAAATCTATTCCTTTAATTTTCATAGATTGACATCTTCTTAATATACTTTCATCTATAGTATTTCTAGATGTACTAGTTCCTATAGAATTTCTTGGTAATTCTTGATTATTGAAAGAAATATCTATTGAACCATCTGAATGTTCTATAATAATTAGACGTTTGATTTTCTATTTCAATTGGTTTTGGTGGATTAATATCTTGAAGATTCCATGTTAATGATTGAGTTATTTCATTCCATCTTAATCTCTTAGGTGTTTTTACCTTTGTATGCATAGTATTAGCTTCAAATATAATAGTTTCATCTCTTGGGGATACTATCTTTGTCTTAGGTTCTATAGTTGTAGTCATAGTCTTATAATATATTCTATATATTACTACAGCAGCATTTGTTCTTTCTTTAAATTCTAATTTTTTTGTCTTAATAGTTAAAGTCAAAGTATCTAATATATTTGGATCAAATAAGCCAATTATAAAATTAGGATAACAATTAAAATAAATAGGACCATTTGATATATTTGATTCAGCCATAGCTAATAGAGAATTATTAAAATTTGTATGCCTAGCATCTCTTAAAATTAATAATACTGGAGCATCTATTCCTAATCTAAACATGGGTTTTACTGCTACTTGAATTAATCCTATATGTAAAAACTTATAAAGTTTTCTATGTCTTTTTATAACTTCTACTGATAATAATTGCATGTTTTGATACTCTTTATTTATAGGTATAGTTTGTTCATGAATTTTAATAGAATAATCTTGTAAAAAATCAAAAGTACCAATTTTGTAAATAGTATTTACATTTTGTTTTGGAATACTCCAATCTAATAAATTATTTTCAATTTGAGAAATGTTTAATTCAACTGAATTCATGTGTAAAGAGTTCATGTCTATATCTTCTTCCTGCTCTATAGCATTTGAACTAGATTCCATCTATTTAAGATTCTAGATAATTGATTCATAATGAAAAGATTTTAATACTTAAGAGTTTGATGAAAAGATCTAGTTTAATTTTAAAGTAATAGGTTTATATTCCGGGAACACCCCCATACCGTCGTGGTCCGGCCACCCTTTTCAAATCAAATAACGGGCTTTACGCTAATCCAACCGTCGGTCGACAGGGCTTACCAACGCAATACTTACCCATACCTTAAAATTATACTTTATTTTTTCATTAAATACTTGAACATTTGCTTTTTCTATAGAGAACTTATTCCACCATTTGAATTTATATTGTCTATAAAGTAAAGGTGGAGAGAGTTCTGTAGTTTTTTCTTCTTCGAAAATATAAGTCCATGAAGAGATCCATGGGATTCTAAATGTACTCATAAATTGTAAAGTGTATTCGAAAATAGGGGTTCCATCTTGTTGAAAATAATTTGTAAACTTTGAGAATGCTTCGGATATATCTTTGGGAAAAGCTTCAGGTCTAATTCCCATATATTTAAACCATTTGATAAACCATGTAGGATAAATATTTGAGAAATCGTCATCAAATTGGAAAAACCAAGAATGATCATAATTTCTTAATAAAAAGGTTTTTTCCAAGCTTCTTGATAATCATAATAATTATACTGAGGATAAGAAGGAAAATTTGAGAGAGTTTTTGAAATATAAGGCTTTGAATTCCAATCTTCTAAAGTAAGGACTCTTAAAATCTTAACTTGACTATAAGCTATTTTAGAGGGATCTTCTTTATTAAAATTGTGTCGAATTATTGCAGATTCTAAATCAACGAGAATAGCTTGATAATATTCTCTGGTTTTATATTCTCCATTATAGAAATGACAACCTTTGGGATATAGAAAATCTATTAAGGTGAAAAAACTTTTTTGCACCTTTTCAACTTCAATTGATTCTAAATTTTTATAATCTTAGTATTGGGGTTTGTAAGATAAGGAATGGTAGTTGGAGAATTGGATGATGAAGCAGATGGGGTTGATCTTTGAACAATAGGTTTTGATTCTAAGGTTTGTATAATGGATGAAAATGGAGGTCTAGGTCTTGGGCCTGGAGTTAATGGAGCAAATCTATTTTGTATTATCGGAAGTGGTGGAAAATGAGGTGTGTGAGAAGGAGATCTGTTAGGACCAGTTCACCTGGAACTGGCCAGTCACCAGTTCACACTGACCAGTCACCAGTTCATACTGACCAGTCACCAGTTGCATCACACTGACCAGTCACCAGTTGCATCTGGTGACCTAGTTCCCACTGACCAGTCACCAGTTGCATCTGGTGACCCAGTAAACTGACCAGTCACCAGTTCACACTGACCAGTCACCAGTTCACACTGACCAGTCACCAGTTAACTGACCAGTACCAGTTCAATGACCTTTAGGACCAGTTCACCTGGAACTGGCCAGTCACCAGTTCACTCTGACCAGTCACCAGTTCACACTGACCAGTCACCAGTTGCATCTGTAGGACCAGTTCACCTGGAACTGGCCCGTCACCAGTTCACACTGACCATTTAGGACCAGTTCACCTGGAACTGGCCAGTCACCAGTTCACTCTGACCAGTCACCAGTTCACTCTGACCAGTTCACCAGTTAACTGACCAAGTCACCAGTTCACACTGACCAGTCACCAGTTCACACTGACCAGTCACCAGTTGCAATCTCCTTTAGGACCAGTTCACCTGGAACTGGCCAGTCACCAGTTCACTCTGACCAGTCACCAGTTCACTCTGACCAGTTCACCAGTTCAGACGATAGGTGTTAGGACCAGTTCACCTGGAACTGGCCAGTCACCAGTTCACACTGACCAGTCACCAGTTGCACACTGACCAGTCACCAGTAACTGGTGACCAGTCACCAGTTCAATGACCATTTAGGACCAGTTCACCTGGAACTGGCCAGTCACCAGTTCACTCTGACCAGTCACCAGTTGCATCTGACCAGTTCACAGTTAACTGACAGTAAGTTAGGACCAGTTCACCTGGAACTGGCCAGTCACCAGTTCACACTGACCAGTCACCAGTTGCATCTGGTGACCCAGTAAAACTGATGACCAAGAAGATTTGTCTTCGAAAATATAAGTCCATGAAGAGATCCATGGGATTCTAAATGTACTCATAAATTGTAAAGTGTATTCGAAAATAGGGGTTCCATCTTGTTGAAAATAATTTGTAAACTTTGAGAATGCTTCGGATATATCTTTGGGAAAAGCTTCAGGTCTAATTCCCATATATTTAAACCATTTGATAAACCATGTAGGATAAATATTTGAGAAATCGTCATCAAATTGGAAAAACCAAGAATGATCATAATTTCTTAATAAAAAGGTTTTTTCTCAAGCTTCTTGATAATCATAATAATTATACTGAGGATAAGAAGGAAAATTTGAGAGAGTTTTTGAAATATAAGGCTTTGAATTCCAATCTTCTAAAGTAAGGACTCTTAAAATCTTAACTTGACTATAAGCTATTTTAGAGGGATCTTCTTTATTAAAATTGTGTCGAATTATTGCAGATTCTAAATCAACGAGAATAGCTTGATAATATTCTCTGGTTTTATATTCTCCATTATAGAAATGACAACCTTTGGGATATAGAAAATCTATTAAGGTGAAAAAACTTTTTTGCACCTTTTCAACTTCAATTGATTCTAAATTTTTATAATCTTAGTATTGGGGTTTGTAAGATAAGGAATGGTAGTTGGAGAATTGGATGATGAAGCAGATGGGGTTGATCTTTGAACAATAGGTTTTGATTCTAAGGTTTGTATAATGGATGAAAATGGAGGTCTAGGTCTTGGGCCTGGAGTTAATGGAGCAAATCTATTTTGTATTATCGGAAGTGGTGGAAAATGAGGTGTGTGAGAAGGAGATCTGTTAGGACCAGTTCACCTGGAACTGGCCAGTCACCAGTTCACACTGACCAGTCACCAGTTGCATCTGGTGACCCAGTAAAACTGATGACCAAGAAGATTTGTCCAGAAATATATTGAAGTCCAGTTGCACCGTACAGTCAACGCAACTGAAGACTTCCTCCAGTTGAGAACTGACCAGTTGAAGAATCATTCCAGTTGAAGTCGAAGACAACAAATGGAAAATAGAGAATGACAATGGCAGCGAAGCCCAGTTGGCATTCTAGTCAGTTACAAACTGGAGACCAGCAGTGGAAAGCCCTTACCAAGCTTTACACTGATTACAAGGAATTGACTTGTATGCTTTATGTACCTTTACCCGGATAATAAGCCTTATCTTATTATTTAAGTAATAAAAGGTACATAAAGGTGGTTGTGTAAAGTTGCTTTATCATGCGACTTTACACTGCTTTTTAAGGAATTAAATGTTATTCCTTAAATGCTCTCAACCACATTTATATGGCT
Organism: Erigeron breviscapus; assembly: GCA_034093135.1. Classification (NCBI taxonomy): domain Eukaryota; kingdom Viridiplantae; phylum Streptophyta; class Magnoliopsida; order Asterales; family Asteraceae; genus Erigeron; species Erigeron breviscapus. Next base: position 12,674,337 of record CM067172.1, on the reverse strand, counting down.
AAAGTTAACATCTCAATGTTAACTTTGCCTATAAATACAAGTCATTGCACAACCAAGAATATAACTTCTTCGAATACTCTTCGATAGAATTCACACTTTGCAAACCTGCAATATTCTTGGTGAACTTGTGCAATATTCTCTCAATCGCTAAAAGGAACATTTCACAACTTTAAGTGTTTTGATTGTCTTGAGAAATTCCGAGTGTAGATCAATTGTATTTCATAGGTTGTTAGGATATTTACATTCATGTATTATCTTGGTTCCGCATCAACCTTGTAATTTGTTTAACTTCAATAAATAAATTACACATTGAAAAATACATATTGTCTCATCAAGTTATCTTACAAGTTATTTGTATTATTGCATTGTTCTTTACATATTGTCATTTAAATAAGTAATCTATCTAGAACTTGGTATATACACACTGCAACTGGTCATCTCCAGTTCAGTGCATATATTGCAAAGTAACTCCACCATCGACATTGAGGTGTCTTCAGTAGTACCATCTATCGAGTTGGGACTTACAAGTGGTATCAGAGCAGAAGGCTAATAAACTTGCCTAGATCTGCTAAGATGAACACTATTGAAGGTGGAGATGGTTCTGGTCAAGGTGAAATCCCTTTGAATAATAATGCCTAACCTTTTCAAAACTTTAATACTAATCCTCCTCCTCCTTCTACCCCAAACCATGTCCATGTACACTACTCTAACACTCCTGTTCCCAAATTCGATGGAAACAGTGAGACTTTCGGTACATGGAAGGCTAGAATGCTTTTGCATTTTGGTGGTATTGAGAGGTATATGTTGAAAATCCTTAAGGATGGACCATATATACCCATGTCTCTTGGGGTGAGTCCTCTTTTAGATCCAACTGGAAGAAGAGGTTCAAGAGAAAAGCCTGAAGACCATTGGTCTGATGAGGATCGTAGACTTGTTGATCTGGACACCAGAGTCAAGAACATGATCCTTGGGGCTGTTCCTGAAGATCTAATTCCAACACTTGTGCTGTTCCCCAGTGCAAAATCAATGTGGGACGAATTAGTTATTCAGTTTGAAGGAGGTGATGACACTATTGTCGCTAGAAAAGTTGCCTTGAACAAGAAGTATGAATCCTTCTTTGCCTTGCCCAATGAAAGTCTAACTGGTACATACACCAGATTTTCTAGCCTCATCAATCAGTTGAGAGGTTTGGGTGTAGAGAAGGATAAGGATATTCTTCTTGAGAAGTTTTGTGATATTCTTCCTTCCAAATGGGAAAACATGGTTCTTGTCTTGAGACAAGGTAAAACCTTGCACAGTCATACTCTTGCATCGCTCTATGAAGCCTTCAGATTCACTAAAGATAATAATGCTGCAAGACTGGTGGCTGAGCAAGATGCCATGAACCATGCTCAGAGTTCCAAGGTTGCTAGTGTACCTGAGCGACCTTGTTCTGCTTTAATGTCTGCAGAGAGTGTCCAGGCACACTCAATGAAGGAGATGTTAAACAGTTTCTTGAACTCTAGCCTGACCACTGAAAACAGTGATGGTTGTTATGAAACTGACGATGATGATCTGGTCGCCATGATTGCTAAAACCTTTAACAGATTTAAGCATAAATCTAAAAGATTTAATGGCCCCAACAATGCTTCCAGCTCCAGCTCTCTGGACAAGACCAATCTTACATGCTATAAGTGTGGCAAGAAGGGTCACTTTATGAAGGAATGCAGATCTAGTCAGTTGAACAACCAAACTGGCCCCCCTGTCCCTAATTTCAATCGGCCTGATGATAGCTACAAAGCTAAATACAAGAAGCTTAAGGCCCAGATTGCCCTCCTGTCCATGGAAAAGAAAAAGGATCAGTGCTTAATGGCACAAACTGAGGGAAAATGGGAGTACTCTGATGACTCATCTGTTGATGAAGAAGAGGAAAGGGACATGTGTTTCATGGCCTTGGAAGACCAACAGCAACATGTGGCAAAAGAAAATGTCATCACTGGAAGATGAGTGGACATCATCTTGAAAAAGGTATGTGATTATGATCACCAGATTGACCCTGAACTAAAACTGGACCTGGCTGAATCATTAAGTGGTGATTTAGCTTTTGTGGAAACTGTAAGAGCTGATAGTGAAAGATATATTGACACTATCTTAATTGAACTGAACATTGTTAAACCACAACTGAATGATTTACAAAGTATCCAGTTGGCTCTCAAGGAGTCAGTTTTAAAGATTGAGGCTTTGGAACTTGATAATCAAAAACTATTTTCTGATCTTGAAAAAGAACAAAAGATTATCAAGTCATGGGTAAAAGCATCTGGTAAAAACTATGATGCATTTTCAAGAACTATCGATGCCTAGAAGAATGCATGGAAATCTGGAGATCTGGAGATGGCAGCTCTCATACCAGATCTTCATGCATTGCCTCCAGCTCTCAAGGTTGAAACACCTTATGATCAACCTGAAGCTGTTGAAACTGAAACCTCTGAGACCACCCCCATTGAGGTTAAAACTGGAGCCAAACAGGCTAAAGCTCCAGTCAAAAAGGCCACTGGTAACAAGCCTTTACCTCAAAAGTCTAAGGTGCCCAAGACCCGACAGACTAAAGCTCCAGTTGAACCAAGGTCCAAGGTTCAACTGCCTGAAGAAAATAATATTTTGGTTAATCTGGAAAGTCAACTCCAACTTTTGTCTCGGCAGGTTCAGAGTTGTACTGCCCGGATTAATAATCTGGAAGGAGGTTTATTACCTCCAGTTTTCAAACAAAATATTATACCACTCCCCTCAATACCTAAACTAAAGAATGTTCCATCTGGAACAAAATCTGGTAAAAATAAGGGGAGTAAGTATCAAATACCAATCGCTTTTACTCCTGCACCTGGAGCTGGTGATAAAGCTCCAGATGCAGCCTCCAGTTCAACAACTCAACAATCAACTGAGACTTCTGTAAAGAAGTCCAGCGAACCCATCAAGAAAAGATGGGTTCACAAAAAGAACTAATGATTTTTGTGTGTGTGTAGGACGATCGAAAGAAGAATATCTGGTATCTGGACAGCGCTGCTGGCCGGACTATGACCGGATGTAAGCCCCTACTGGAAGAGTTCACTGTCCTAGATGGACAGACGATGACGTTTGGTAACGATCAATCTGGAAAGACTGAAGGATATGGTGTGCTCAATAATGGACAAGTCGAATTCAAAAGAGTTGCATTTGTGAATGGTTTGAAATACAACCTGATCAGTGTCAGCCAACTTTGTGATGATGGCTTCAGAGTTTTGTTCGATATTGCTCAAGGCACCATATTTAACAAGGATTGGAAAGTGGTGATGATTGCACCAAGAAGAGGAAATGTGTACATCATGGATATGGAACCAGCTCCAAAGCTGATGAGGACACCAACTGGCTATGGCATAAAAGATTATCCCATCTTAATTTTAAGAATATCAACAAGTTGTCTCGCAAACAACTGGTTGATGGGATACCTCAAATTTCTTTCAATAAAGAAAAACCATGTCCAGGGTGTGAGATGGGCAAGCAGAAAAGAGCTAGTTTCAAAACTAGGCAAAATTTTAGCATCACTGAACCTCTTCACATGCTACATATGGATCTCTTTGGTCCAGTGAATGTTCAAACTAGAGCTGGAAAGAAGTACACTCTAGTTGTGGTTGATGAATTCACCAGATACTGCTGGGTGGTATTCATCAGATCCAAAAGTGATGCACCTGCTGAAATCATCTCTCTCATTAAAAGAATTGAGCTCAAGTATACTTGAAAAGTTTGTCAGTTGCGAAGTGATAATGGTACTGAATTCCAAAATAAGGTACTTGAAACATTTTGCAATGACACTGGCATCTCTCAAAACTTCTCATCAGTTCACTCTCTAGAGCAAAATGGAGTTGTTGAAAGAAAGAATCGTACACTGATAGAAGCAGCTAGAAATATGCTATCTGAATTTGGTCTTTCCACCAGTTTTTGGGCTGAGGCAGTTGCAACTGCTTGTCACACCCAAAACCGGTCAGTCTACATCAAGAGACATAAGAAGACTGCCTATGAAGTACTCAGGAATCGTAAACCAAATATTGGATATTTCCATGTATTTGGTTGTCCAGTTTATATCTTAAACGATTCCAGTCAGCTTGAAAAGTTTGATGCAAAAGATGATGAAGGGGTATTTTTAGGTTATTCAGATATTCGAAAGGCCTTTAGAGTTTATAATTATAGACTCCAAAAGGTTCATGAGACAATTCATGTCACATTTGATGAGTCAACTGAAGCAATCAACAAGAAACTAAGCCTTGATATTACTCCAGTCGTTCCAATCAACTTTGGTGAAACTGACCAAGTTCATCGGTCAGTTGTTTCACCAGAAGATGTTTCCAGTTACAACAAATTGGAACCAGTTAAGAAGAAGAACACCACCAGTGACACATCATTCTATCCCTCCATCAATTTCAACTTACCACAAGAATTGGTGATTGGATCTGATGTACGTGCCACTCCAATATCAGCACCAGTTCAAACACCTACTTCTCCAGTTCTTCATGAAATGCCTTCTAATGAGGAATTTCATGATGCTAATTGAGACCTCATTGACTCTGATGAGGATGTAGAAGTTGTTTGGACTGATCCTTCTCCAGAAGCTGTTGCAACTGAAGAAGATCGCCAGGTGACTTGCACTGATATTGTAGTTCACCAGCCTAGTCAATACACTAGATGGACTCGAGCCCATCCAATTGAACAAATTGTGGGTGATCCAACTAGTGGGGTTCAGACTAGAAGAGCCACCAGTGAGCAATGCTTAAACGTCACCTTCTTATCTCTAATTGAACCAAAGAAGATTGACGAGGCTATGGCAGACCCAAGCTGGGTGGAAGCTATGCAAGAAGAGCTCCTCCAGTTTGAAAGGAACAATGTTTGGGAGCTTGTTCCTTGTCCACCAGGGTTAAAGAAAGAACCTATTGGTACCAGATGGGTCTACCGAAACAAAATGGATGAAGATGGCCATGTTGTAAGAAACAAGGCCAGACTAGTTGCCCAGGGTTATTGTCAAGCAGAGGGCGTTGACTTTGATGAAACTTTTGCTCCAGTTGCAAGACTTGAAGCCATAAGAATATTTCTGGCTTATGCAGCCCATCTGCAGTTCAAGGTCTTCCAGATGGATGTCAAAAGTGCGTTCCTTAATGGAACATTGGAAGAAGAAGTTTATGTTAAGCAGACTCCAGGTTTCATCGATGAGAAGCATCCTCATTGGGTTTATAGACTGAACAAAGCATTGTATGGTCTAAGACAAGCCCCAAGAGCCTGGTATGATACTTTAACTAAACATCTTCTTAAAAATGGCTTTCAAAGAGGTGCAATAGATAATACCTTGTTTATCTTGAAAGAAAGAATCGTACACTGATAGAAGCAGCTAGAAATATGCTATCTGAATTTGGTCTTTCCACCAGTTTTTGGGCTGAGGCAGTTGCAACTGCTTGTCACACCCAAAACCGGTCAGTCTACATCAAGAGACATAAGAAGACTGCCTATGAAGTACTCAGGAATCGTAAACCAAATATTGGATATTTCCATGTATTTGGTTGTCCAGTTTATATCTTAAACGATTCCAGTCAGCTTGAAAAGTTTGATGCAAAAGATGATGAAGGGGTATTTTTAGGTTATTCAGATATTCGAAAGGCCTTTAGAGTTTATAATTATAGACTCCAAAAGGTTCATGAGACAATTCATGTCACATTTGATGAGTCAACTGAAGCAATCAACAAGAAACTAAGCCTTGATATTACTCCAGTCGTTCCAATCAACTTTGGTGAAACTGACCAAGTTCATCGGTCAGTTGTTTCACCAGAAGATGTTTCCAGTTACAACAAATTGGAACCAGTTAAGAAGAAGAACACCACCAGTGACACATCATTCTATCCCTCCATCAATTTCAACTTACCACAAGAATTGGTGATTGGATCTGATGTACGTGCCACTCCAATATCAGCACCAGTTCAAACACCTACTTCTCCAGTTCTTCATGAAATGCCTTCTAATGAGGAATTTCATGATGCTAATTGAGACCTCATTGACTCTGATGAGGATGTAGAAGTTGTTTGGACTGATCCTTCTCCAGAAGCTGTTGCAACTGAAGAAGATCGCCAGGTGACTTGCACTGATATTGTAGTTCACCAGCCTAGTCAATACACTAGATGGACTCGAGCCCATCCAATTGAACAAATTGTGGGTGATCCAACTAGTGGGGTTCAGACTAGAAGAGCCACCAGTGAGCAATGCTTAAACGTCACCTTCTTATCTCTAATTGAACCAAAGAAGATTGACGAGGCTATGGCAGACCCAAGCTGGGTGGAAGCTATGCAAGAAGAGCTCCTCCAGTTTGAAAGGAACAATGTTTGGGAGCTTGTTCCTTGTCCACCAGGGTTAAAGAAAGAACCTATTGGTACCAGATGGGTCTACCGAAACAAAATGGATGAAGATGGCCATGTTGTAAGAAACAAGGCCAGACTAGTTGCCCAGGGTTATTGTCAAGCAGAGGGCGTTGACTTTGATGAAACTTTTGCTCCAGTTGCAAGACTTGAAGCCATAAGAATATTTCTGGCTTATGCAGCCCATCTGCAGTTCAAGGTCTTCCAGATGGATGTCAAAAGTGCGTTCCTTAATGGAACATTGGAAGAAGAAGTTTATGTTAAGCAGACTCCAGGTTTCATCGATGAGAAGCATCCTCATTGGGTTTATAGACTGAACAAAGCATTGTATGGTCTAAGACAAGCCCCAAGAGCCTGGTATGATACTTTAACTAAACATCTTCTTAAAAATGGCTTTCAAAGAGGTGCAATAGATAATACCTTGTTTATCTTGAAAGAAAGAGGTAATATCTTATTGGTACAAATTTATGTTGATGACATTATTTTTGGTTCAACTGATGATGCAATGTGTAAAAAGTTTTCTAAAATCATGTCATCTGAGTATGAGATGAGTTTAATGGGTGAATTAACATTTTTCTTAGGTCTTCAGATTAAGCAAACTGAAAATGGAATTTTCATAAACCAAGGAAAATATGTCAGAGATTTGTTAAGAAAATACAAATATGATTCAATCCCATCGAAAAACACACCTATTGCAGCACCATTGAATTTGGACTCTGACCCAACTGGCAAACCAGTTAACATAACTGACTATAGAGGTATGGTTGGTTCACTGATGTACTTAACTGCCAGTCGACCAGATATAATGTTTGCAACATGTTTATGTGCCAGGTTCAGGCTAACCCTAAAGAATCACATTTGCACGCTGTAAAGCGTATCTTTAGATACCTGAAAGGGTGTCCTAATCTTGGTCTTTGGTACCCAAAAGGCTCAGGATTAGATCTAATGGGTTATTCAGATATTCGAAAGGCCTTTAGAGTTTATAATTATAGACTCCAAAAGGTTCATGAGACAATTCATGTCACATTTGATGAGTCAACTGAAGCAATCAACAAGAAACTAAGCCTTGATATTACTCCAGTCGTTCCAATCAACTTTGGTGAAACTGACCAAGTTCATCGGTCAGTTGTTTCACCAGAAGATGTTTCCAGTTACAACAAATTGGAACCAGTTAAGAAGAAGAACACCACAGTGACACATCATTCTATCCCTCCATCAATTTCAACTTACCACAAGAATTGGTGATTGGATCTGATGTACGTGCCACTCCAATATCAGCACCAGTTCAAACACCTACTTCTCCAGTTCTTCATGAAATGCCTTCTAATGAGGAATTTCATGATGCTAATTGAGACCTCATTGACTCTGATGAGGATGTAGAAGTTGTTTGGACTGATCCTTCTCCAGAAGCTGTTGCAACTGAAGAAGATCGCCAGGTGACTTGCACTGATATTGTAGTTCACCAGCCTAGTCAATACACTAGATGGACTCGAGCCCATCCAATTGAACAAATTGTGGGTGATCCAACTAGTGGGGTTCAGACTAGAAGAGCCACCAGTGAGCAATGCTTAAACGTCACCTTCTTATCTCTAATTGAACCAAAGAAGATTGACGAGGCTATGGCAGACCCAAGCTGGGTGGAAGCTATGCAAGAAGAGCTCCTCCAGTTTGAAAGGAACAATGTTTGGGAGCTTGTTCCTTGTCCACCAGGGTTAAAGAAAGAACCTATTGGTACCAGATGGGTCTACCGAAACAAAATGGATGAAGATGGCCATGTTGTAAGAAACAAGGCCAGACTAGTTGCCCAGGGTTATTGTCAAGCAGAGGGCGTTGACTTTGATGAAACTTTTGCTCCAGTTGCAAGACTTGAAGCCATAAGAATATTTCTGGCTTATGCAGCCCATCTGCAGTTCAAGGTCTTCCAGATGGATGTCAAAAGTGCGTTCCTTAATGGAACATTGGAAGAAGAAGTTTATGTTAAGCAGACTCCAGGTTTCATCGATGAGAAGCATCCTCATTGGGTTTATAGACTGAACAAAGCATTGTATGGTCTAAGACAAGCCCCAAGAGCCTGGTATGATACTTTAACTAAACATCTTCTTAAAAATGGCTTTCAAAGAGGTGCAATAGATAATACCTTGTTTATCTTGAAAGAAAGAGGTAATATCTTATTGGTACAAATTTATGTTGATGACATTATTTTTGGTTCAACTGATGATGCAATGTGTAAAAAGTTTTCTAAAATCATGTCATCTGAGTATGAGATGAGTTTAATGGGTGAATTAACATTTTTCTTAGGTCTTCAGATTAAGCAAACTGAAAATGGAATTTTCATAAACCAAGGAAAATATGTCAGAGATTTGTTAAGAAAATACAAATATGATTCAATCCCATCGAAAAACACACCTATTGCAGCACCATTGAATTTGGACTCTGACCCAACTGGCAAACCAGTTAACATAACTGACTATAGAGGTATGGTTGGTTCACTGATGTACTTAACTGCCAGTCGACCAGATATAATGTTTGCAACATGTTTATGTGCCGGGTTTCAGGCTAACCCTAAAGAATCACATTTGCACGCTGTAAAGCGTATCTTTAGATACCTGAAAGGGTGTCCTAATCTTGGTCTTTGGTACCCCAAAGGCTCAGGATTAGATCTAATGGGTTATTCAGATTCTGATCATGCAGGTTGTAAGATAGATAGAAAATCAACAACTGGTGGTTGTCATTTCCTTGGAGGAAAACTGGTGAGTTGGACCAGCAAGAAGCAGACTTCAGTCTCTAAGTCCACTGCTGAGGCAGAGTACATTTCTGCGGCCAGTTGCTGTGCCCAGATTCTCTGGATCAAGAACCAGTTACTAGATTATGGTCAAAAGTATACAAGGACCCCAATCTTTTGTGACAACACCAGTGCAATTGCTATATCTCACAACCCAGTGATGCACTCCAAAACAAAGCATATTGACATCAGGTATCATTTCATTCGAGATCATGTTATGAAAGGAGATATTGAAATTCATTTCATCCCCATTGACAAACAGTTAGCTGATGTTTTTACAAAACCTCTCGATGAGAAAACCTTTAAACATCTCATCAGCGAACTGGGAATGTTAAATCCTTAAAACTGGAGCTTTCTTTGTTATTGAACGCGTCAGTGACACTGATGAAGTTCTCCAGTTGAGGAGGTCCAGATAATTTTTGCTCGCCAGGCTATCGAACGCCTTTGTGATACTATCTTGGCACTAATTGATTTCTGGATCATCATTTTAGGGGGAAAGACTCAAATTAATTTTCTGACTAAAATTCGTTTTTGTTTGAAAATGCAACTGGAGAACTCTTCAGTTGGAAACTGGTACTAGACTGATCCTCCAGTTACCAGATTCAGTCTTGTCTAATTTTTATAACGTTAGAAATACTTGGTCAATATGTGTGACACGTGATGATACTCGAGTGTTTTTAAACCACTTGATATCGTGATCTGACGTGCTCTAAGCTATTTTAGTACTTGACAACTGTTTGTATTGGGAAAACAAAAAGTGAGTGGGCGAGTGGGTAAGATAAGCCGTCGTAGCATTTAATGCTGACATGGTAGCATTTAATGTTGACATGGCAAATTATTATTTTATTTCAAAATTCAAACCAACTTTGTGAAAATATCTACAAAAGGATTTTGGTTATTAAAATATAATTTTGGTGTTTCATTGGGATCTTGAATCCCTTTATAAATACCCTTATTTACTCCGAACTCATTTACTTCTTTCTCTTACATTCCTTCATTTACTTCCCAATCATCAAATTTGCTTCATTCTTCTCTCTGCTTCACATATCAAGAACCCTAAATCCCAAATTTCATTTTCATTTTCCTATGGCTCCTAGATCATCTCATTCAAGAGATGTAAATCTCTTGACTGTTCCATATGCTCCTTCACCAGATGTCAAACCGACATCTGGTGCTCCTAGTAATGCTTCGACCATCAAATTAAATCCAAACAATCCGATGGCAAGCTTACGAGGATCTCGAGGATCCGATACCCTTATTGGTAAAATCCAAAAGTTTTTAAAGGATTCTCCAATAGGACCCTCATTCTCTCTAAACCCACGCAAGTTGTTTCACAACTACTTGTGTGAGTTTTGGTACACTGCCGTTCTTTCTTCTGATTGTTCCTCCATCAGTTTCACATTAAAGGATGGAACAATCCAGTGTATCTTGACCTCTGACGTATTGAGGGATGCCTTACGCCTCAATTACTGGAGAGAGGATGAATCTCCAGTCGTCTTACCCGCAAACATAAATTTTCGTCAAGTACTTCTTGAAATGGGACACAAGGAGTGCTTGGACAATGGGGTGCTGAAAACGAAAGGTGCGATGACCATGAAGGGCCTTACACCTTCATGGAGGTATTTTTTCATCCACCTGGTGGAGAGCATGGGTGGGAGTTCTGGTGGACTTGACCAGA
>CM067172.1:12627469-12662473 GCA_034093135.1 Erigeron breviscapus | reverse complement strand
CCGGCATCTGGTGCTCCTAGTAATGCTTCGGTCATCAAATTAAATCCAAACAATCCGATGGCAAGCTTACGAGGATCTCAAGGGTCCGATACCCTTATTGGTAGAATCCAAAAGTTTTTGAAGGATTCTCCAATAGGACCCTCATTCTCTCTAAACCCACGCAAGTTTTTTCACAACTACTTGTGTGAGTTTTGGTACACTGCCGTTCTTTCTTCCGATTGTTCCTCCATCAGTTTCACATTAAAGGATGGAACAATCCAGTGTACCTTGTCCGCTGATGTATTGAGGGATGCCTTACGCCTCAATTACTGGAGAGAGGGTGAATCTCCAGTCGTCTTGCCCCCAAACATAAATTTTCGTCAAGTACTTCTTGAAATGGGACACAAGGAGTGCTTGGACAATGGGGTGCTGAAAACGAAGGGTGCGATGACCATGAAGGGCCTTACACCTTCATGGAGGTATTTTTTCATCCACCTGGTGGAGAGCATGGGTGGGAGTTCTGGTGGTCTTGACCAGATTAACTCCTCACAAGCAGAAATGGCTTACTGCTTGTGGAACGGATTGAGAGTGGACTTTGCAGATATCTTGTATAGAAGCCTGGTCCAAAAGCTGAAGGGCACAAGGGGTGTTTTTATCCCCTTTTCAAGGTTCCTCTCTCTTTGTTTTAAGCATATTCTGGGCAGAGAAGCATATAATAGTACAGATTCACCGTACACTGCTCCAGATATGCTAAGGAATTTAGACTCTCTAGTATCTGAAGCTGGAGAGGTCGAAATTCCTGAACGAATGCAACTGGCATTCGCTTCAACTGATGCACCTCTTGAAGGTGAGTCAGAAAGGCAACTGGGCGGGCCTCAAAATAATGAGGGACCCTCCAGTTCGTCTAATGTTGTAGTTGAGGATAGAGCAACCATAACTGAAGCAACTCCAATCACATCTATCCCTGGTGAAGATACTTCGGTATCTGATCCAACAACAGATGCACCCATCCAGGAAACTGGGGAAGGTCATCTGGAGACTGACCAGGTAACTGGTCAGCCCTCAGTCACATTCATGGATCTGGACGTGAGTGTTAATGACGAGGAAATCCTTATAGAATCTTCGGATTCTGAAGGTACTAAAACAGACTTGGAGATTCTTGATGCTTCTGTACAAGCTCAAGACCCTTCATCTCCAGTCTCCCTTCCAGACGCATCAATTTCACTTTCACCCCCCCCCAAGAAAATGTACCTACTGATATATCTTTACCAACATATACGCTCCTTCACCAACTGGGCAATTCTCACTTGCTCGAGAAATGCCCCCACCACCGTCGCCGTTGTTCACACCTGAGCATTCTCAGCATGAACAACACTTTGATTTTCCAGTCCTTTCTTCATCCACCACTCCTATTATATCTTCAACTGCTGGTTTGACAACTGGTGAGACTTCCTTAAGTTTGCCTCCTCCAGTTGCTCCAGTAGTAACTGCTGCTGGTCCAGTGACACCTTCTCCTTCGTCACTGGACAGTCAAGTTGTCTCACTTCAAGCCGATCTCCAAAACCTTCTAACTAGGGTGGAGGAGATTCAGAAGACACTTGACAAGAACACCAAGTCATTCTCCAGATACCACAAAGATCATTTGACAAATATTAAGGTGGTTGATCTGGGGATAAACAAGTTTTCATCTAATGAAGACTTGGTGTTTAAAAGCTCAATGAGTTGGTCACTGGCTGCAACAATCTGGCTGGTACTTTAAAGGAAGCCTTTGACCTAACTCACTCCAAAGTTACTCTTCAATCTCCAATTTGCTAGGAAATACTGTCAGAACTTCAGAAGTTGATTTGAAAGAGATTGAAAGGCAGGTTAAGGAACTTATTGAAAAACCTGGCCTAGATGTAACTGGACTTGGAGAGCAGTTGATGACTTCGGTTGGTCATAAAATAGAGGATACGCTGGGTGCTAGGGAAGCACAATTGGTTGAAAGGGTGATATCTGAGATCACCAAGCTGGCCACTCCTCAGGTTGATCTGGCCCCACTCACCAGTGAGATCAACCAGTTGAGAGGCACCATTGAAAGTTTGAACACCCAGGTATCTCTACATGCTCAATCCTTAGAGAAACTGACAACTGAAGTGGAAAATCTGAAGAAGAAAGATGATGAAGTGAAGGATAAGGTTGTCTCTGGTTTGGACGAAGACTCCAAGATCCTAAATGAATTGAAAACTTGTCAAGAACAAGTTAGTGCAAATGTCTTGATTCAGTCAAAGGAGACGAACCATTTATGGAGGTCCTTCAGGATGATGTGTGGAATCTTCAAAGAGTGTAAGGACATGCAGTCATGGCAGCCTCTTGACCGGTTTGCCATCTCACCCCTCTGAATGGGTAGCTATTTGGGCAGGTCTAGATGCTGCCAAGGGGGAAAAGTTCAGTGTTAGGTCCAGATTTAGTCCAGACTTACTGGACTGGCTCCAGACTGGACTACTGGAACCTTACTTAGGTTTGTTAGGAAAACTTGTTTTGCTGGTCTCGCTCCAGACCCGACTACTGGAGCTCACTGAAGATCTGACCAGAAAACATATTCTACTGGACCTACTCCAGACTTGGAATCTGGAGTCCCTCTGAAGATTTGTCCAGAAATAATTGAAGACTAGTGAGCATTTACTTGTACAGGTATCTGGAGCATTCTCCAGATTAGCTCACTGAAGACTTCACCCCAGTCCAGATCTATTCTACTGAAGACATTCTGACTGAAGTCAAAGACTGAAGTCTGAAGAAAGAAGACTGACAAATGGCGGAGTCCACTGGAAGTCTTACCAGATCTGCACACTGGAGGATTGTTGGTGTTCTAGATCCTGCAAGTCTGAACACTAATATCGAGGATTGACTTTAGCCTTTAACACACTTTCCAAAGAACAATCCACTTGTTCTTTAACAAAAGTATACGTGTGTTAAGGTGGTTGGATAATAGGATACACGTGCACTTGATGTGACTTTATCCTTATTCTTATCTAATACATTTAATGTTCTTGTCGGATCATTAAATGAATGCCAACCATATTTGTACGGCACAAATTCACTGGTGAATTTGTTGCCTATAAATACTAAGTCATTCCTTGAACAAAATACTTTTAAGCATTCCTTTTGCATATAAGTGAATTTGTCTAAATACTCTCGATCTTAACAGGGATACTTCACAACTTTAAGTATCTCGATCCCAAAGAGTTATTTGACAAACATAGATCATATTGTAATCATAGGTTGTTAGGATACTCACTTAATTGTGTTATCTTGATTCCGCAACAACCTTGTATTTTATTTACACATCAATAAATAAAATACCCATGAAACATACATAATGGTCCACTTTATTTGTTTATTGCTTTAAGTCTTGTATTACTTTGTTTATATATCTTGCATCTTTATTTACAAGTAATACTAGTCCATATCTAGTGATTATTAGACTTGTTGTATTTTACACTTTCTATTGGTTAACCATCTCGTTATTTAAGGGACTCACATTTGGTATCAGAGCAGAAGGCTAATCATTGCCTAGATCTGTTCTTGATGGCTAACCAAGAAAATACACAAGGTTTTAGTCTTGGTCCCGATCCTAATGTAAATATTCATGATCAAAATGAACCACAAAACGTTAATAACACTAATCCTCCACCTCCTCCACCTACTCCTGCTTCTCCACACGTGCATGTGCACTACTCGAATAATCCTGTTCCTAAATTCAGTGGGAACAGTGATGAATTTGGTACGTGGAAAGCTAGGATGATTTTGCATGTCACTGGTATTGAGAGGAACATGATGAAGATCTTAAACGAAGGTCCATATGTACCTACATCACCTCTCAATCCACTTCTTGATCCTTCTGGATCTAGAAGGGGAAGGGAAAGAGGGAGGAACATTGGTCAGAAGAGGAGAGGAGATTGGTGAATCTTGACACCCTCCTTAAAAACATGATCCTCGGGGCCGTTCCAGAAACCCTAATTCCCACACTAGTTCTTTTTCCTAGTGCCAAAACCATGTGGGATGAGCTACTTAACCAACATGAAGGAGGAGATGACACCATTGTCACCAGAAAGGTCTCCTTAAACAAGAGGTATGAGTCATTTTTTGCTCAACCTAACGAGTCTCTCACTGGTACTTACACCAGATTTATGAGTATCATAAACCAATGAGAGGTCTTGGGGTTGAGAAGGACAAGGATATACTTCTGGAGAAATTTTGTGACATTCTACCCACCAAATGGCCTCACATGATACTTGTTTTACGACAAGGTAAAACTCTGCACACACACACTCTCTCAACTCTATATGGAGCCTTCAGGTACACTGAAGAAAATCAAGCTCAGAGAGTGGTTGCAGAACAAGATGCTTTTAACCATGCCTCCAGTACTCCTAATGTGGTTAGTTATTCTGAACCACCAAGTACAGCACTGATATCTTCTGAGAATGTATTTTCTATGAAGAAGATGGTGTCTGAACTTATGGATTCTGGAGAGGCCAGTCAAATCTCTCCAGACTGTTGTGATGAAACTGAAGATGATGACCTTATTGCAATGATTGCTAAAACGTTTAACCGTTTCAAAGCAAGAGCAAATAAGCCATCTGGACAAATTGCATCCAGTTCTTCCACTGACAAGACCAATTTGACATGCTTTAAGTGTGGCAAAAAGGGTCATTTTGTGAGTCCCTCGATAGCTCTGGATCGCTCTCGAGATCGTCTAAGGTTATGTCGTGAGTGCGGAATCCTCACGAGATAACTGTTTGATTAGTTATCAAGATTATTGCTAATTAACAAGATTGTTAACAGCCTTAATTAAGCTATATTCGTTTGCTAATGATCACAAACGAACTTAGATAATGATTGGTGTGTGTTTAATCGACTGGTTTAACTCAATTTAGGTTTTTCCAATCGTTTATATATGTTCCAATTGATATTGGGCTTGCTGGGCTTTGTTCCTACGAACTTAGCAGCCCAGCCCTTAGAACGAAGATAATCTTCGTTCGAGCATAACGAAGTTTATCTTCGTTAGCTGTAATCTGTTTGTTATTTTCCTATTACTTAACATATAAGGAACCTAACATATATTACGTTTGTTCTTGTATATCATACATAACAAACATCATATATAAACATATATAAAACACCAAATCATGTAATCAATCATTACTAAAACACAAAGTTCATAATCTATTAATTACATATAATGAATAAGACATAATCAAATCTAAGTTGCTGTTGTCACATCAACATGCATCAACACATTTCATGAAAGAGTGCAGGTCCAACCAGTTTGCATCCAAGCCTGGTCCATTCTCTTCTAATAATAAGCCTGATGATAGCTATAAATTGAAATATAAAAAGCTTAAGGCCCAAATTGCTCTCATGACACAACAAATGGAAACAAATAATAAGTGCATGATTGCTACAACTGAAGAGAAGTGGGTTCCTTCTGATGACTCATCTGTTGATGAAGAAGAAGAAAGAGATTGCTGTTACATGGCTCTGGAAGTTGATGAGCACCTGGTGAAGGAAGATGTCACATCTGGACGATGGGTGGACATTGTTATTAAAAAGGTTAGTGATTATGATAATGCAACTGACCAAGAACTAAAACTGGACATTGCTGAAGCTTTAAATTCTGATTTAGTTTTTGTAGAAACTGTTAGATCTGATTGTGTAAATGGTCTAGAAACAGATTCTTCTGAAATAAATGCTTTAAAATCAAAATTAAAAGAGCTTCAAGACATTGAACTGGCATTTCAAGCCCAGGTTCTGGTAACTGAACAATTGATTCAAGAAAAGCAAGATCTTGAAATCATTTTAGAGAAAGAAAAACTGGTAATAAAGTCATGGCTAGAAACTAAAAAGCCATATGATGCTTCAGTTAAACAATTTCCTGCTCAAAAACGTGCATATTTAGATGGAAATACTAATGTTGCATCATTAATACCAGTAATCGATCGATTACCAGAGGTGTTAAGGCCCACAACTGTTTATGATATGCCTAAAACACCCAAGACCAATTTAGACCCAGTTCAATCCCCAGAGGTTAAGACTGGAGCTGTCCAGATGACTGCTCCAGTTAAAAAGGTGAAGCAGAATAGACCTTTACCTCAGACCAAACCCTTACCAAAGCCTTTGACTGGAAAGGCTAAGGTATCATCTGAAGAAAATATTTTGTCCAGGATAGAGAGCCAGATTCAAATTCTGACTCGTCAATCACAAAGTTTTAGTGCAAGATTAAACTTTCTTGAGGGTACTTCATCTGGCCCTAGACAAAATACAAAACCTTTTTCAAAGAAAAACAAATGCATTTCTCCAGTTGAGAAAAATGAAAAGGTTTTAAAACCATCAACCCCAGTGGTCTTCTCTTCTAAGACCACTATTGAACATAGTGAACTAGACCAGATTGCCCCAGGGACCTATAAGGGAGGGTCCAGTGAACCCATCAGTCGATGGGTTCCCAAATCTAACTGATCAATATCTGGTGTATGTGTAGGGCGATCGAAAGAAGCTTATCTGGTATCTTGACAGTGCAGCTGGCAGGACGATGACCGGATGTAAGACCCTACTGGAGGAGTTCACCATTTCTGATGGACCCTCCATCACGTTTGGAAATGATGGTTGTGGGAAGACTGAGGGATATGGTGTTCTGAACAATGGACAAGTCAAGTTCAGACGAGTTGCATTTGTGAATGGTTTGAAATATAACTTGATCAGTGTAAGTCAACTGTGTGACGATGGCTATCAAGTCTTATTCAATGTTGCTCAGGGCATCGTATTCAACAAGGACTGGAAGGTAGTGTTGATTGCTCCCAGAAAAGGGAATGTGTACGTGATGATATGGAAAGCTCTCCTTCAGAGCAGTGTTTCTATACTCAAGCTGATGAAGACACAAACTGGTTATGGCATAAAGGTTATCCCATTTAAACTTCAAAAACATTAACAAGTTGTCCAGAAAACAACTTGCAGATGGGATACCTTCAGTCTCCTTCAAAAAGGAAAGACCATGTCCAGGATGTGAGATGGGTAAGCAAAAGCGTACCAGTTTCAAGACCAGACAGAATTTCAGCATTACTGAACCTCTTCACATGCTTCATATGGATCTTTTTGGTCCAGTGAACGTTCAGACTCGTGCTGGTAAAAGATACACCCTGGTGATCATAGATGAGTTCTCCAGATATTGTTGGGTGATCTTTCTGAGGTCCAAAAGTGAAGCTGCTGCTGAAATCATCAGTCTTATCAAGCAAATTGAGCTCAAGTACAGTCGAAAAGTGTGTCAGTTAAGAAGTGACAATGGAACAGAATTCCAGAATGCAACTCTGGAGTCATTCTGTACTGACACTGGCATCTCCAGAACTTCTCTTCAGCCCGCTCTCCAGAGCAAAATGGAGTTGTGGAAAGGAAAAATCGAACGCTGATAGAAGCTGCCAGGAGTATGCTTGCTGAATCTGGACTGTCTACCAGTTTCTGGGCGGAAGCAATTGCAACTGCTTGCCACACCCAGAATCGATCAGTGTACATCAAAAGACACAAAAAGACAGCCTATGAAGTCTTAAGAAATAGAAAACCAAACATTGGTTATTTTCACGTTTTTGGATGTCCAGTTTACATCCTGAACGACTCCAGTCAGCTAGGCAAATTTGATGCCAAAGCTGATGAAGGGTATTTCTTAGGCTATTCAGCCATTCGCAAGGCCTTCAGAGTCTATAACAAGAGACTGGAGAAGGTCCATGAGTCAATTCATGTAACATTTGATGAATCAAATGCCTCAATCAACAAGAAGCTAGTCCTGTCACTCCCCCAGTAACACCAATTGTCTTTTGTGAATCTGATCCTATAAACGACAAATTTGAAGATTCACCAGACACAGTTTCCAGTCATCCTGATCTGGAACCTGTTCAGAAAAAGAAACTCTCCAGTAATACTCCATTCTATCCCTCTATTATTTTCAAACTACCCTCTGAAATTAATATTGGTTCAGATGTGCGTACTACTCCCCCAGTATCAGTGTCAGTTGAGAATTTACCAGAAATGTCTTCTGGTGAAGAATTTCATACTGAACCAGTACTCCAGGAAATGCCTTCAAATGAAGAATTTCATGATGCAAATCGTGATTTAAATGACTCAGATGAAGATACTGAAGTAATTTGGCAAGACCCTCCTCCAGAATCAACTCCAGAGGAGACTCAACTGAATTCTTGCACTGATATTGTTGTCAGTAACAATCCTGGTCAGTACTCCAGATGGACAAAAGCTCACCCTATTGATCAGATCTTAGGTGACTCCAGTCGTGGTGTTCAGACCAGAAGAGCCTCCAGTAATCAATGCTTATACGTCAGTTTTCTATCTTTGATAGAACCTAAGAAGATTGACGAGGCTCTGGAAGATCCAAACTGGGTGACTGCTATGCAAGAAGAGCTTCACCAGTTTGAAAGGAACAAAGTATGGTATCTGGTTCCTTTCCCAGTTGGAAAGAAAGAACCAATTGGAACAAGATGGGTCTTCAGAAACAAAGTAGATGAAGATGGCCACGTAATAAGAAACAAGGCCAGACTGGTAGCACAAGGCTACTGCCAGTCAGATGTCGACTTTGATGAATCTTTTGCTCCAGTGGCTAGACTTGAAGCGATCAGAATTTTCTTAGCATTCGCTGCTAATCACCAGTTCAAGGTCTACCAGATGGACGTAAAGAGTGCTTTCTTGAATGGGAAGCTTGAAGAAGAAGTTTACGTCAGACAACCTCCAGGTTTCGTTGATGACAAGCATCCACATTGGGTATAATCGTCTGGACAAAGCGCTATATGGCCTCAGACAAGCCCCACGTGCCTGGTATGATACTCTGACTAAACATTTGTTGAAAAATGGTTTTAAACGAGGTGCAATTGACAATACCTTGTTCATTCTCCATGAGAAAGGTAATCTGTTAATGGTACAAATTTATGTTGATGATATAATTTTTGGGTCTACTGATGAAAACATGTGCAAGAAATTTTCTAAAATCATGTCCACTGAATATGAAATGAGTTTGATGGGTGAATTAACATATTTTCTTGGACTCCAGATTAAGCAAAACAAAGATGGAATTTTTATTAATCAGGAAAAATATGTTAGAGATCTTTTAAAAAAATTCGATATGAATTCTTCACCATCTAAACCAACTCCAATTTCTGCACCACTGACACTGGACTCGGATCCAGATGGCAAACCAGTGAACACCACTGTCTTTAGAGGCATGGTTGGTTCACTGATGTATTTAACGGCCAGTAGACCAGATATTATGTTTTCAACATGTTTATGTGCCAGATATCAGTCTAATCCAAAGGAATCTCATATGCTCGCTGTAAAGCGCATACTGAAGTACCTAAAAGGTGCTCCCAGTCTAGGTCTTTGGTACCCCAAAGGCTCTGGAATGGATCTAATGGGTTATTCAGATTCAGATCATGCAGGTTGCAAGATAGATAGGAAATCCACAACTGGTGGATGTCATTTCCTAGGTGGCAAACTGGTCAGCTGGACCAGTAAGAAGCAAACTTCAGTTTCATTATCCACTGCCGAAGCTGAATACGTGTCTGCAGCCAGTTGTTGTGCTCAGATACTCTGGATGAAGAGCCAGTTGCTTGATTATGGTATTAAGTATTCAAAGACTCCAATCTTTTGTGATAATACCAGTGCCATCGCTATCTCCAACAATCCAGTCATGCACTCCAGAACCAAACACATCGATCTAAGGTACCATTTCATTCGCGATCATATTATGAAAAACAACATTGAACTCCATTTTATTCCCACTGACAAACAACTCGCTGACATTTTTACTAAACCACTGGATGTAAAAACTTTTGAATATCTTGTTGGTGAGTTGGGAATGTTAAACCCTTAAATCTGGAACCTTGGTATTGAACGCCATTGTGTACTACTAAGGATCTTTGATTTAAAGATTCAAAAATTTATTTCTGGATCAACATTCCAGGGAAGACTTGAAAAATATTTTCTCTTAAAAATGTTTAAGTTCAGGGGGAATTAATTTTCTCACTGGACAAATTCTTCAGAAAATATTACTGGTGCTTTGTAAATATGTCCCTCTCACTGGTATGGACAGGTTGAAGTGCGTGTTTGAGTTGACTTATGTCTTCTTGTAAATGTGTCCCTCTCATTTGTCTGTATTAGTTGACGTGCAAGTTTAAGGTTTCCAGTCTTTCAAAATTGGTTGTTCACTGGTACTTTACTGGAGTGTCCCTCCAGTGTACCATCAGTACATGTTCACTGGACTAATCCACCAGTGATACTGGACGGTCTTGTCAACCTCCAGATGCACTGAAATATGTCATAATATTTTCAAAATACTTGATCTTTGTATGTGCCACGTAAGCAAACTTTTTCAAAGATATTTATCTTATAAATCCTACGTGGCATGTAAGTTGTTCAAAACAATGATGGTCTTTTTACTTTGGGAAAACAAAAAGGTACAAGTTGGTTAGTTTTTGTGGGCTGTAAACCGTCATGCATTTATGTGTGATGTGATGTAATTAATGCGGATCTCAGAACACAATCAAAAATTTATTTCTGGATCAACATTCCAGGGAAGACTTGAAAAATATTTTCTCTTAAAAATGTTTAAGTTCAGGGGGAATTAATTTTCTCACTGGACAAATTCTTCAGAAAATATTACTGGTGCTTTGTAAATATGTCCCTCTCACTGGTATGGACAGGTTGAAGTGCGTGTTTGAGTTGACTTATGTCTTCTTGTAAATGTGTCCCTCTCATTTGTCTGTATTAGTTGACGTGCAAGTTTAAGGTTTCCAGTCTTTCAAAATTGGTTGTTCACTGGTACTTTACTGGAGTGTCCCTCCAGTGTACCATCAGTACATGTTCACTGGACTAATCCACCAGTGATACTGGACGGTCTTGTCAACCTCCAGATGCACTGAAATATGTCATAATATTTTCAAAATACTTGATCTTTGTATGTGCCACGTAAGCAAACTTTTTCAAAGATATTTATCTTATAAATCCTACGTGGCATGTAAGTTGTTCAAAACAATGATGGTCTTTTTACTTTGGGAAAACAAAAAGGTACAAGTTGGTTAGTTTTTGTGGGCTGTAAACCGTCATGCATTTATGTGTGATGTGATGTAATTAATGCGGATCTCAGAACACAATCAAAAATTGTATTTGATAATTTCAAATTAATCGTTTGAGTTCCACATTCTCAATTCTATATATACCCACTTTCACTTTCAACTTACATTTACTTCGAACATTTACTCCCAAATTCTCAAATTCCTTCATTAAATTTCTTCATTCAATTTCATTCATAAATTTCTCATATTTACTTCATATTCATTAAATTCTTCTTCATAAACCTTAAAATCATTCAATTTCATCTTCTTCTATATATCAAATGGCTCCTAGACAATCAAACTCACCACGAAATCTTCTATCCGCTGAATATGCTCCTTCAGCTGATGTAGTTAGAGCACGTCATATCAACCTTGAAGCTAGGGCTTTAAGGATGAATATGAATAACTGGATGGCAAAACTCACGCTATCCAGTGTCCATGATCCACAATCTATAATTGGGAGATTAAACAGCTTTTTTCTCTCATGTCCACTATATGGTGCCCTAACTTTAAATCCAGAAAAGATGTATCACGATTATCTTTGTGAATTCTGGTATACAGCCGAATACAATGAGGCAAATTCCTGTATTGAATTTTCTCTTGAGCAAGGGACCAGACCCTTGAATATGTCTGTACATTCTCTCAGAATGGCTCTTCAGTTAAACTATCTGGATGAGAATGAACTGGCAATGCCACTCCCTTCTGGTATTAACTTCAGGGAGGTATGCAGATTAATGGGGCATACAGAGATAGTTGATGAAAATGGTCAGTTGTTGAGGAAAGGGACCATTTACATGAGCAGACTGACGGACTCGTGGAGATATTTCTTCACACACATCGTCGAATGTCTTGGAGGTAGTTCTGGAGGATTGGATCAAATCAATCAAACACACCTCCAGATTGCCTATTGCTTATGGTTTGGGCTAAGGTTGATTTCGCCCAGATATTTTTTGATGATCTGGTGGAGCGTATAAAGGCAAAGGGGAGAAAGCCATTCGTGCCATATATTCGCTTTCTTTCTCTTATATTCAAGAATGCCCTTGGAGCCCAGTACGATTTTGAAACCACTCACTTCTCAATGAGTGAGTATATGAGAGATCTGGCCAACCTGAGGTCCAGAGATGGAGAGGTAGATATTCCTCCAGCAATGCTGACACTTCAAAGAATTGAAGAGAATGTGGCACCAGTAAGGGTACAAGTTGTTGATGTACCTACTGGTAGTGAAGATGTTCAGATTGTTGAAATGGTACAGCCAATAAGGCAAGTGGCTCCAGTTGAAAGTTCAAGTCAAGCAGTTGATGAGCTTTCCAGACGACCAAGAACTCATAGGCGTCTGATGAGGGGAGGAGTCCAGGTAAACCCATCAACCCATCCTGGTGATACAATAAATATTGATGGTTCTCCCATCTTTGAAGAAAATATTGAATCTCTTGTACAATTGAACAGAGAGTGGACACTGAAGTCCAGGCTGTAGTACAAGAAGATATTGGCCAGGTTGTTGAAGAGGTTGTTCAGACTGAAGATCAAGCTGCTGGTGAGCAAGAGGCTCCACTTGATTTAAATGTTGATGTTGGTATAGAGACTGGTGCACAATCTGGTTGGCATAGAGACTGGTGCACAATCTGAAGTCGAAGACAACAAATGGAAAATAGAGAATGACAATGGCAGCGAAGCCTAGTTGGCATTCTAGTCAGTTACAAACTGGAGACCATCAGTGAAAAGCCCTTACAAAGCTTTACACTGATTACGAGGAATTGACTTGTATGCTTTATGTACCTTTTACCCGGATAATAAGCCTTATCTTATTATTTAAGTAATAAAGGTACATAAAGGTGGTTGTGTAAAGTTGCTTTATCATGCGACTTTACACTGCTTTTTAAGGAATAAATGTTATTCCTTAAATGCTCTCAACCACATTTGTACGGCTAAAGTTAACATCCCAATGTTAACTTTGCCTATAAATACAAGTCATTGCACAACCAAGAATATAACTTCTTCGAATACTCTTCGATAGAATTCACACTTTGCAAACCTGCAATATTCTTGGTGAACTTGTGCAATATTCTCTCAATCGCTAAAAGGAACATTTCACATTTTAAGTGTTTCGATTGTCTTGAGAAATTCCGAGTGTAGATCACTTGTATTTCATAGGTTGTTAGGATATTTACATTCGTGTATTATCTTGGTTCCGCATCAACCTTGTAATTTGTTTAACTTCAATAAATAAATTACACATTGAAACATACATATTGTCTCATCAAGTTATCTTACAAGTTATTTGTATTATTGCATTGTTCTTTACTTATTGTCATTTATATAAGTAATCTATCTAGAACTTGGTATATACACACTGCAACTGGTCGTCTCCAGTTTAGTGCATATATTGCAAAGTAACTCCACCATCGACATTGAGGTGTCTTCAGTAGTACCATCTATCGAGTTGGGACTTACAAGATCTTGAGAATTGAGAATTTGATAATTGAGAACTTGAGAATTTGTTTTTTGCTAAAACAATCTTTTTTGAAGAATCTGAGCTCATATTCCCTGTAAAAATTCTCTTGATAAAAAATCTGGAAGAGAATTATTCTCTCCTTTTATAAATTCAATTTGAAAATCAAAGTTGCTTAATAATGCTTGCCATCTTGCAAAAATTTGTTTGGAAATTAAATTTTTAACATCTTTTTCTAAAATGTATTTTGCAGATAAACAATCAATTCTTAATAAAAATGGTTTCATATATAAATCATCTTCGAATTTCTTTATACATAAAACAATACTTAAAATTTCTTTTTTAACAGTAGAATAGTTCTTTTGAGTATCATTCCATGCACCTGAATAATATCTAACTAATTCTTCTTTATTTTTCAAATTTTGTTTTAATATACCTCCAAATCCTAAATCACTAGCATCTGTTTCTACTATAATTTTAGCATTAGGATGAGGAATATGTAAACAAGGTAAATATTTTATTTTACTTTTAATATGTCTTATTATATTTGTATGTTCTTGAGTCCATGGTTTTGGATTCTTTTTAAGTCTATCATATAAAGGTTTGCATATAATTCCTAAATCTTTGAAAAAAATCATGAATATAATTTAAACATCCTAAAAATCTTTGTAATTGTTTTTTATCTTTAATTTCATCTGAAAATTTATTTGAGAATTCTAAACTTCTATCTATAGGTTTTATAGTTCCTTGAACAATATTATGGCCTAAAAATCTTATTTCTGTTTGAAATAAACTTATCTTAGTAGGTGACACAACTAATCCATTTTTATGAATAATATTATAAAAAGCATTTAAGTGTTTAAAATGTTGTTCTATAGAGTTTGAAAATATTAAAACATCATCAATATATACTATAGCATAATTTCCTAATGGTATGATAATATCATTCATAATATTTTGAAATTCCGATGGAGTATTTTTTAATCCAAAAGGCATTACATTCCATTCGTAATGTCCAAAAGGTACATTAAAACCTGTCTTATACTTATCTTTTTCATTAATTTGAATTTGCCAAAAACCTGATTTCATATCAAATTTTGAAAATATCTTAGCATCATAAATCTTTTTTAATAAATCTCTTTTATTAGGTATAGGATATCTAATCCATTCTAATACTTTGTTTAAAGGCTTATAATTAATTACTAATCTGGGTGCTCCTCTTTCAATTTCAGCACTATTTTGAACATAGAAGGCTGAGCAAGACCAAGGGGATTTAGATGGCCTAATTAATTTTTTATCTAATAATTCTTGTATTTCCTTTTTACAATAGGCTTCTAATTCTTGAGACATATGTATTGCTTTAGATTTTGTTGGAATATCTTTTTCCTAATTACGCCCGAACAAAATAAACCTAGCGTAAGCTACGCCCCAAGGGGGCGTAGGTTACGCCCCTTACTGGGCAACCCACGAACAGCAGCAGCAGCTTAGTGCAGAAACTAAACCCAAAAACCCCCAAATTTGACCCAAATCGATTTACAACGACTTGTAACTCATTTTGAAGCATAACTAAACATCAATAACCATAAATACACATAACCCAACCCACAAATTTGACCAAAACATCACAATCACTTCCAAATCACCCAAACCCTAATTTAACCCTAATTTGACCTAAAACGAGATTTAAGCCGATTAGTGACCCGAATCCACTTGCAATCAACTAGAAAAATGTAAACAAACATGAAATGATAAATATGGAAAGAGTTTAACTTACCAAAATCTTCACCTAGAGTTCAAATCCGAAAATGAGCTTAAAGAAAAAGTTCCTTGCACTTGAGACTTCAAAAATTTAGATGATGAAAATACAATGAAGATGATGATGCTTATTACCCTATTTCAACTTAACAACAATGATTTACGATGATTTTAAGAGAGGGAGAGATGAGTTCTTGGAGAGTTAGAGAGAAAGTGATAAAGATAGATAGAATAGATGGTTAGAAATGAAAAGAGGGAAAAGGGATGGATGGGCAAAGGGATAGGGTTGGGTCATGGGTTAAGCCCATGGGTTGACCCATCACAATACTAACTAAACCAATTACTTACCAAGTACCGAGTCGTGAAATTAGTGACCAATTGACCCGTCAAACCCATTAATTAATCATTTAGCCACAGATTGAACCAAATCACATTATCAAATAAAATGTTAGTCATATTACACATAAAGTCAAACGGGCCAAAAATAGCGGATGTTACAAAAATAAATAGGACCATTTGATATATTTGATTTAGCCATAGCTAATAGAGAATTATTAAAATTTGTATGCCTTGCATCTCTTAAAATTAATAATACTGGAGCATCTATTCCTAATCTAAACATGGGTTTTACTGCTACTTGAATTAATCCTATATGTAAAAACTTATAAAGTTTTCTATGTCTTTTTATAGCTTCTACTGATAATAATTGCATGTTTTGATACTCTTTATTTATAGGTATAGTTTGTTCATAAGTTTTAGTAGAATAATCTTGTAAAAAATCAAAAGTACCAATTTTGTAAATAGTATTTACATTTTGTTTTGGAATACTCCAATCTAATAAATTATTTTCAATTTGAGAAATGTTTAATTCAACTGAATTCATGTGTAAAGAGTTCATGTCTATATCTTCTTCCTGTCACTAATGGTATCAGAGCCAGGTTTTCTATCTAATTAAGGATCTTTATAATTGAATCAGTATGAAAATTTATTTAATACAAGAATTTAATGAAAAAATAAAGTATAATTTTAAGGTATGGGTAAGTATTGCGTTGGTAAGCCCTGTCGACCGACGGTTGGATTAGCGTAAAGCCCGTTATTTGATTTGAAAAGGGTGGCCGGACCACGACGGTATGGGGGTGTTCCCGGAATATAAACCTATTACTTTAAAATTAAACTAGATCTTTTCATCAAACTCTTAAGTATTAAAATCTTTTCATTATGAATCAGTTATCTAGAATCTTAAATAGACGGAATCATAGTTCAAATGCTATAGAGCAGGAAGAAGATATCTTCGAATTTCTTTATACATAAAACAATACTTAAAATTTCTTTTTTAACAGTAGAATAGTTCTTTTGAGTATCATTCCATGCACCTGAATAATATCTAATGTGAGTCCCTGAAATACGATGGTTAACCTAGAAGTGTAAAATACAACAAGTCTAATAATCACTAGAATGGACTAGTATTACTTGTAAATAAATGCAAGAATATATAAACAAAGTAATACAAGACTTAAAGCAATAAACAAGTAAAGTGGAACATTATGTAATTTTCAATGGTGTATTTTATTTATGATGTTAAATAAAATACAAGGTTGTGCGGAATCAAGATAATACAAATAAGTATGTATCCTAACAACCTATGAATTACAAATGATCTATATTTGTCAAATAACTCTTTTGGATCGAGATACTTAAAGTTGTGAAGTATCCCAGTTTAAGATCGAGAGTATTTAAAGAAATTCACTCTAATGCAAAATGTATGCTTAAAAGTATTTTTCTCAAAGAAATGACTTTGTATTTATAGGCAACAAAATTCACCAGTGAATTTTGTGCCGTACAAATATGGTTGCATGCATTTAATGATCCGACAAGAACATTAAATGCATTGGTTAATGGTACAAGGATAAAGTCATATCGATATGATTTTATTCTTTTAACCAACCACCTTTACACGCATAAACTTTGGTAAAGAACAAGTGGATTGTTTTTGGAAAGTGTGTAAAGGCAAAAGTTAATTCCTCGATATCAGTGTTCAGACTTGTAAGGTCTAGAACACTGACAATCCTCTAGTGTACAGATCTGGTAAGACTTCCAGTGGACTCCGCCATTTGTCAGTCTTCTTTATTCTGACTTCAGTCTTTGACTTCAGTGAGAACGTCTTCAGTAGAGTAGATCTGGACTGGGGTGAAGTCCAGTGAGCTAATCTAGAGAATACTCCAGATTTCCTATACAAGTATTTGCTCACTGGTCTTCCATTATTTCTGGACAAATCTTCAGAGGGACTCCAGATTCCACGTCTGGAGTAGGTCCAGTAGAACACGTTTCTAGACAGATCTTCAGTAAGGCTCCAGTAGTCGAGTCTGGAGCGAGTCCAGTAAATCTGGACCTAACAAATTCCCCCTATTTGTTTAGAAATAATGCAAGTGTTTTCAAGCTTAAATCTATACAATTTTGTATGCTTGAAAAACACAAGTTTTGATTTTAGTCTAAAAAATCTAAGTTACTGGAAAACACTTTATAGATCATGAGTGTTTTCAGTTTCATCTTTTATGTTCTAACTTAGACTAAATCTGATCATTTACTTTTATGAATCAAAAATTGCAACTAATTATTACATACATCAACTGATAAATAGTTACAATTTTCATCAAACAATAAATTACAATAAGTAAATGATAAGAGTCAGTCCCTTCTCTTCGATGTCTGTCTTGGAGCATCTTCAGAAGTCTTTCTCTTTGGTGATGAAGAAGATGGTACTGATTATGGCGATTTCATGCCCATTGCAACTTCCATCTGTTGCTTTCTTCTCTATACCTTCTCAATTCTCTTCAGAAATGCTTTAACATCAGTCGACACATTTGTCTTCCCCCTGAACGTTAAAGCAATCTCTTTCAGTTTACTCCATCCAAACGCTTGGACTGAAGTACTCTTTCTTTCATCAGTAAAGTTACCTTCCCTGGTCAACTTTACTTCAAACTTGGACATACCTTCATGATTACCAGCAAGCTTGATTTCTGCACCAGTGATCCGTCTAGCATCAGCCCTGAAATTTAACATTTCATTATACTTGTCTTTCAATTTGGCTGTCTGGATCAATGCTTCAGTTTCCTTTGACACTCTCTTTTGCTCAACAGCATACTGGAGTTGTTGACGATTAATTTTCAGAGAAGTGTCCAAGGGAATGAATCTGCTTACATCAGCATCTTTAATTGCTATGATCTGTTTGGCAGTCAGTTTTGGTAAGCTAGTCAGTTTCCTTCTATACTCTAACTCCAGTGCAGCAACATTTTTCCTTATCTTCCTCTGGAGCATCACCAGTTCCTCCTTCCTCTGCCTGATGAGTTCTGGTACACTAACGCCATAAATTATAGAATCATAAACATGTTCTTCTTCGGCGTAAAAGGAGCGTACATGAACATCATTCAATGCATTCAGACATTGATGAGCTCTAGGGTCTTCCTTCATCTTTTTGTACCATCAATATTTATGCCTAACCTGCCAGCATTGTAAGAGTCCAGAGTCCTCATAGTTGCCATCTCCCTTTGATGGGCCAACAGTTCATCTTTTTGATTTCTCTTAAAGATCTCTATCATTATGCATTCTTGTTCTAGCTTCTTGGAGGTTTCATCATCAGCAGTAGGATACTCTGATGATTCTTCAGCAGTTTGTTCTTCTTCACCAGATACCAATTGTGCTTTTCCTTTAACAGACTTCAGTGTAGTTGGTATATCTAGGAAAGACTCAAACTGGGGCTCACTGGCTTCAGTACCAGCAGCTTCTTCAGACAGCATAGTGGCTTCAGTGCCAAATGCTCTTTGTGCCAAATGCTTCAGTGTCACTTGTTTTTGGTCACCAGACGACTTTTCCCCCTTGGAATGATCACAGTTCTGGACTTGAGATCATTCCATAATTGTTCGAGCATATGTCTGTCCAGTGCACCAAAGGTTCTTCCTGCCACTGGAGTTGTATCAGTCACAACTTTCTTAAGTGCCTGCACTTCCTTTTTAACAGTTTCAACTTCTTTAGGCAAGTGCTTTGGCAATTTTTCTTCCATCTACCTCTCCACTTGGGGTAACAGCCCATCTTGAAGAGTTCGAAGAACAGTCTCAGAAATTTCTTCAGATAATTCTTTCAGCATACTGATTCTGAACTTCTTTGTGCATTTATCACTTATCGTGCTAACAACAGCATCCTGATCAAGTGTGGATCTACTCTCCAGAGAACTTATCCTGGTAACCAACTTCTAAACCTCTTCATTCAGACCTGCCAGCGGTTGAACAAGTTCACCTTTCACTGCAGTCTGAACAGAGTTCACCAGCCTTGTCTCCAATCCCTGGACTGCCACTTTGAAATTTTCAGTATTGTTGTTTGTGGCCAGTACCAGTTCATCAAGCTTCTCATAAACAAGATTCTCATTCCCAGCAAACACATTCATCTCAGATGCAAGGTTATTTGATAATAGAGATTTAAAGTCTGAAATAACCTGCGATGAAGTCTGGAGTGATCTCTCCAGGTCCGCCACCTTACTTAAAAGGCCTTGGACCTCGGCAGAAGATGAAGTGGAGAGACCACTGGGAGGTTCAAGATTGGAAGGCAATCTGGTCATAAGAGGTACTTGTGCCTAGTCCTCTTCAGTTGCAGCTTCAGATGTTACAACTATTGAGTCCAGTGTACGAGGTTCAGTTACGTTGACTGGAGTTTGAAGTGGTGGAGGTTGAGATTGTGAAGTTTGAGTGGTTGCAGGAGTGAAGTATTGAGTATTTCTTGGAATTGAAGGTGGTGGTGGTGGTGGCATGTTTGATTCTGGTGGAGGTGGTTCATTTGATTCTGGTGGTGGTGGTGGCATTTCAGTAGATATAATTGGTTGGGTGACTGAAGCAATAGCAGATGTGTCAATATTTTCTTCTTCATCACCCAGGAAATTCATGTTTACATCAAAACCTTCAGACATTGGGGAATCTACATCATCCCAATTTAGAGCCATCCCAACTGTCTGATCACCAGTCTGTTCACCAGCCTGTTCATGAACTTGTTCACCATCCTCTACATTCAAGTCGATTTGAGCCTCTTGCTCACCAGATACATGTTCATTAGTCTGAACATCTTGTTCGACTTGCTCAACAACCTCTACATTCTCTCCAGGTTCAAAAATCGGAGACCCATCTAAATTCATTACATCACCAGGATGTCTTTCAGGATTCACCTGAACTCCAGCTCTCATCAGACGCCTGTTTGTTCTAGGTCATCTGGAAGGTTCAATAATTTATGGTCCTTGACCTTCAGGAGCAACTTGTCTAATGGGTTGTACAGCTTCTATTATCTGTACATCTTGGTCACCAGAGGGTCCTTCACCAACTTGACCTCTACCTGGAGCCACTTCAGCTTCTTCTCTTTGAAAGGAGAGCATGGACTGAGGAATATCTACCTCATTCAGTGGAGATCTGAGGTTGGTCAGATCCCTCATATACTCACTCACAGAAAAGTGAGTAGTTTCAAAATCATACTGGTCTCCAAGAGCTCTTTTAAATATGAGTGAAAGAAAACGGATATAAGGAACAAAGGCTTTTCTACCTTTCACTCTAAGACGCTCTACCAGATCATCAAAAAGAATCTGAGCAAAATCCACTCTAAGTCCAAACCAGAGGCAGTAGGCAATCTGGAGATGGGTTTGATTTATCTGGTCTAACCCTCCAGAACTGCCTCCCAGACATTCAACAATGTGGGTGAAGAAGTATCTCCATGAGTCTGATAGTTTGCTCATGTAGATAGTTCCCTTTCTGGATAGCTGGCCATGCTCATCCATTATATCTGTGTGCCCCATCAGTCTGCACACTTCCCTTGTATTGATACCAGAAGGAAGTTCGATGGGCAACTCATTCTGTTCAAAATAATTCAATTGAAGAACAGACCTGAGTAGACTAGTAGTGAAACCCAAGGATCTGGTACCTTGCTTCAGAGAGTATGTAATTGATGAAGTTTCATCATCATATTGTGCAGTGTACCAGAATTCACAGAGGTAATCGTGGTACATCCTCCCTGGATTTAATGTCAACGCACCATATAGTGGGCATGAGAGAAAAAATGTGTTTAATCTCCCAATAACAGATTGGGCATCATGAACACTGGAAAGTGAAAGTCTGGCCATCCAGTTGTTCATGTTTATTCTTATAGCTTTTGCCTCTAGAGTGATATGGGGTGCCTTGTCAACATTTTCAGTTGGATCATATTCAGCAGCGAGCAGATTTTTAAGAGATTTAGATTGTCTAGGTGCCATTATATGAAGAATAGATGAAGATGAAATTGAGTATTTAGGGTTTAGATGAAGATTTGATGAAGGAATGAATGGAAATGGAGTAAATATGAGAGATGATGATGATTGGAAATGAATGAAGAAGTAAATGAAGGAATTTGAAAGATTTGGGAGTAAATATGTTCGAAGTAAATGCAAATGAAATTGAAAGTGGGTATTTATAGGAGAGAGAATGTGAAACTCAAACAGTTTAATTTGAAATTATCAAATAAAATTTTGATCGGGTTCTGAGATCCGCATTAATTACATCACATCACACATAAATGTGTGACGGTTTACAGCCCACAAACAGTATCAAGTTGCTCTTTTTGACTTCCCAAGGTAAAAATACCATCATTATGTTGAAAAATTTACATGCCACGTAAGATTATAAGATAAATATCTTTAAAAAGTTTGCTTACGTGGCACGCACAATGACCAAGTATTAAAAAAAAAAATTATGACTTATTTCAGTGCATCTGGAGGTTGACTGGACACTCCAGTATCACTGGTGGATTAGTCCAGTGATGTATGCACTGATGGTACACTGGAGGGACACTCCAGTAAAGTACCAGTGAAAACCATTTTGAAAGACTGGTAACCTCAAACGTGCACGTCAACTAATACAGACAAATGAGAGGGACACATTTACAAGGAGACAAAAATCACCTCAAACACGCACTTCAATCTGTCCAATTACCAGTGAGAGGGACACATTTACAAAGCACCAGTAATATTTTCTGAAGAATTTGTCCAGTGAGAAAATAAATTAATAAATTCCCCTTGAACTTAAAACATTTTTAAGAACAAAAATATCTTTCAAGTCTTCCCCTGGAATGTTGATCCAGAAATCTATTTATGCAAAGATAGTACACAAAGGCGTTCAATATCTGAGTAGTCCCAGATTTAAGGGTTTAACATTCCCAACTCACCAACAAGATATTCAAAAGTTTTGACATCCAGAGGTTTAGTAAAAATGTCAGCGAGTTGTTTGTCAGTGGGAATAAAATGGAGTTCAATGTTGTTTTTCATAATATGATCACGAATGAAGTGATACCTGAGATCAATGTGCTTCGTTTTGGAGTGCATGACTGGATTGTTTGAGATAGCAATGGCACTGGTATTATCACAAAAGATTGGGGTCTTTGAATACTTAATACCATAATCAAGCAACTGGTTCTTCATCCAGAGTATCTGAGCACAACAACTGGCTGCAGACACGTATTCAGCTTCAGCAGTGGACAATGAAACTGAAGTTTGCTTCTTACTGGTCCAGCTGACCAGTTTGCCACCAAGGAAATGACATCCACCAGTAGTGGATTTCCTGTCTATCTTACAACCTGCATGATCTGAATCTGAATAACCCATTAGATCCATACCTGAGCCTTTGGGATACCAAAGACCTAGACTGGGGACACCTTTAAGGTACTTCAGTATGCGCTTTACAGCAAGCATATGAGATTCCTTTGGATTAGACTGATATCTGGCACATAAACATGTTGAAAACATAATCTCTGGTCTACTGGCAGTTAAATACATCAGTGAACCAACCATGCCTCTGTAGACAGTGGTGTTCACTGGTTTACCATCTGGATCGGAGTCCAGTGTCAGTGGTGCAGAAATTGGAGTTGGTTTAGATGGTGAAGAGTTCATATCATATTTGTTTAAAAGATCTCTAACATATTTTTCCTGATTAATAAAAATGCCATCTTTGTTTTGTTTAATCTGGAGTCCAAGAAAATATGTTAATTCACCCATCAAACTCATTTCATATTCAGTTGACATTATTTTCGAAAATTTCTTGCATATGTTTTCATCAGTAGACCCAAAAATAATATCATCAACATAAATTTGTACCATTAACAGATTACCTTTTTCATGAAGAATAAATAAGGTATTGTCAATTGCACCTCTTTTGAAACCATTTTTAACAAATGTTTAGTCAGAGTGTCATACCAGGCACGTGGGGCTTGTCTGAGGCCATACAGTGCTTTGTCCAGACGATACACCAAATGTGGATGCTTTTCATCAACGAAACCTGGTGGTTGTCTGACATAAACTTCTTCTTCAAGCTTTCCATTCAAGAAAGCACTCTTTACATCCATCTGGTAGACCTTGAACTGATGATAAGCAGCGAATGCTAAGAATATTCTGATCGCTTCAAGTCTAGCCACTGGAGCAAATGATTCATCAAAGTCGACATCTGACTGGCAGTAGCCTTGTGCTACCAGTCTGGCCTTGTTTCTGATTACGTGGCCATCTTCATCTACCTTGTTTCTGAAGACCCATCTTGTTCCAATTGGTTCTTTCTTTCCAACTGGGAAAGGAACCAGATACCAGACCTTGTTCCTTTCAAACTGGTGAAGCTCTTCTTGCATAGCAGTCACCCAGCTTGGATCTTCCATAGCCTCGTCAATGATAGAAAACTGACATATAAGCATTGATTACTGGAGGCTCTTCTGGTCTGAACTCCTCTACTGGAGTCACCTATGATCTGATCAATAGGATGAGCTTTTGTCCATCTGGAGTACTGACCAGGATTGTTACTGACAACAATATCAGTGCAAGAATTCAGTTGAGTCTCCTCTGGAGTTGCTTCAGGAGGAGGATCTTGCCAGACTACTTCAGCATCTTCATCTGAGTCATTTAAATCACGATTTGCATCATGAAATTCTTCATTTGAAGGCATTTCTTGAAGTACTGGTTCAGTTTGGAATTCTTCATAAGAAGACATTTCTGGTATATTCTCAACTGACACTGATACTGGGGGAGTAGTACGAACATCTGATCCAATATTAATTTTAGAGGGTAGTTTGAAAATAATAGAGGGATAGAAAGGAGTACTACTGTAGCGTTTCTTTTTCTGAACAAGTTCCAGATCAGGATGACTGGAAACTGTGTCTTCTGAATCTTCTTTATTGTAGTTGATAGGATCAGATTCACCGAAGACAATTGGAGTTACTGGGGGAG
The DNA here is from genome assembly GCA_034093135.1 of Erigeron breviscapus. Classification (NCBI taxonomy): domain Eukaryota; kingdom Viridiplantae; phylum Streptophyta; class Magnoliopsida; order Asterales; family Asteraceae; genus Erigeron; species Erigeron breviscapus. Next base: position 12,637,887 of record CM067172.1, on the reverse strand, counting down.
TGTCAAGGGCTGGCTTCTTGTTGATTGCAACATTTGATTCATCAAATGTGACATGAATTGACTCATGGACCTTCTCCAGTCTCTTGTTGTAGACTCTGAAGGCCTTGCGAATGGCTGAATAGCCTAAGAAATACCCTTCATCAGCTTTGGCATCAAATTTGCCTAACTGACTGGAGTCGTTCAGGATGTAAACTGGACATCCAAAAACATGAAAATAACCAATATTTGGTTTTCTATTTCTTAAGACTTCATAGGCTGTCTTTTTGTGTCGCTTCACATACACTGACCGGTTCTGGGTGTGGCAAGCAGTAGCAATTGCTTCAGCCCAAAAACTGGTAGACAGACCAGATTCAGCAAGCATACTCCTGGCAGCTTCTATCAGCGTTCGATTCTTCCTTTCCACCACTCTATTCTGTTCTGGAGAGCGGGCTGATGAGAAGTTCTGGGAGATGCCAGTGTCAGTACAGAATGACTCCAGAGTTGCATTCTGGAATTCTGTTCCATTGTCACTTCTTAACTGACACACCTTTCGACTATACTTGAGCTCAATTTGCTTGATAAGACTGATGATTTCAGCAGCAGCTTCACTTTTAGACCTCAGAAAGATCACCCAACAATATCTGGAGAATTCATCTACGATCACCAGGGTGTATCTTTTACCAGCACGAGTCTGAACGTTCACTGGACCAAAGAGGTCCATATGAAGCATATGAAGAGATTCATATATGCTGAAATTCTGTCTGGTCTTGAAACTGGTACGTTTCTGCTTACCCATCTCACATCCTGGACATGGCCTTTCCTTTTTGAAGGAAACTGAAGGTATCCCATCTGCAAGTTGTTTTCTGGACAACTTATTAATATTCTTGAAATTTAAATGGGATAACCTTTTGTGCCATAACCAGTTTGTGTCTTCATCAGCTTGAGTATAGAAACACTGCTCTGAAGGAGAGCTTTCCATATCCATCACGTACACATTCCCTTTTCTGGGAGCAATCAACACTACCTTCCAGTCCTTGTTGAATACGATACCCTGAGCAATATTGAATAGAACTTGATAGCCATCATCACACAGTTGGCTTACACTGATCAGGTTATATTTCAAACCATTCACAAATGCAACACGTCTGAACTTGACTTGTCCATTGTTCAGAACACCGTATCCCTCAGTCTTTCCACAACCATCATTTCCAAAAGTAATGGAGGGTCCATCAGAAATGGTGAACTCCTCCAGCAGGGTCTTACATCCGGTCATCGTCCTGCCAGCAGCATTGTCAAGATACCAGATATATTTCTTTTGATCGCCCTGCACACACACCAGATAATATCAGTTAGATTTGGGAACCCATCGACTGATGGGTTCGCTGGACCCTCCCTTATAGGTCCCTGGGCAATCTGGTTTAGTTCACTTTCTTCAACAGTGGTCTTAGTTGAAAAGACCACTGGGGTTGATAGTTTTGAAACCTTTTCCTTTTTCTCAACTGGAGAAATAGATTTAACTTTCTTTGCAAAAGGTTTTGTATTTTGTCTAGGGCCAGATGAAGTACCCTCAATAAAGTTTAATCTTGCATTAAAACTTTGAAATTGACAAGTCAGTATTTGAATCTGGCTCTCTAACCTGGACAAAACATTTTCATCAGATGATACCTTAGCCTTTCCAGTCCTAGGCTTAGGTAGGGGATTGGTCTGAGGCAAAGGTTTATTCCGATAAACCTCTTTAACTGGAGCAGTCATCTGGAATGCTCCAGTCTTAACCTCTAGGGATTGAACTGGGAAAATATTGGCCTTGGAGTTACAGGCTCATCATAAACAGTGGTGGGCCTGAACCCCTCTGGTAATCGATCGATTACTGGTATTAATGATGCTACATGAGTATTTCCATCTAAATATGCACGTTTTTGAGCAGGAAATTGATTTACTCCAGCATCATATGGCTTTCTGGTTTCTAGCCATGATTTAATCACCAGTTTTTCTTTCTCTAAAATGACTTCAAGATCTTGTTTTTCTTGAATCAATTGTTCAGTTACCAGAACCTGGGCTTGAAATGCCAGTTCAATGTCTTGAAGTTCTTTTAATTTTGATTTTAAGACAGTTATTTCAGAAAAATCTGTTTCTAGACCATTTACATAATCAGATCTAACAGTTTCTACAAATATCAAATCAGAATTAAGAGCTTCAGCAATGTCCAGTTCTAATTCTTGGTCAGTTGCAGTATCATAATCACTAACCTTTTTAATAACAATGTCCACCCATCGTCCAGATGTGACATCCTCCTTCACCAGGTGCTCTTCGTCTGCCAGAGCCATGTAACAGCAATCTCTTTCTTCTTCTTCATTAGCAGATGATTCATCAGAAGGAACCTACTTCTCTTCAGTTGTTGCGATCATGCACTTATTATTGTTTTCAATTTGTTGTGCCATGAGAGCAATCTGGGCCTTAAGCTTTTTATAGTTCAATTTATACCTATCATCAGGCTTATTATTTGAAGAAAATGGACCAGGCTTGGATACAAACTGGCTGGACCTGCAATCTTTCATGAAATGACCCTTTTTGCCACACTTAAAGCATGTCAAATTGGTCTTATCAGTTGAAGAACTGGATGCAAATTGTCCAGATGGCCTATTTGCTCTTGCTTTGAAACGGTTAAACGTTTTAGCAATCATTGCAATAAGGTCATCATCATCAGTTTCATCACAACAGTCTGGAGAGATTTGACTGGACTCTCCAGAATCCATGAGTTCAGACACCATCTTCTTCATAGAAAATACATTCTCAGAAGATATCAGTGTTGTACTTTGTGGTTCAGTATGACTAACCACATTAGGACTACTGGAGGCATGGTTATAAGCATCTTGTTCTGCCACCACTCTCTGAGCTTGATTTTCTTCAGTGTACCTGAAAGCTCCAAAAAGAGTTGAGAGAGTGTGTGTGTGCAGAGTTTTACCTTGTCGTAAGACCAGGATCATGTGAGACCATTTGGTGGGCAGAATATCACAAAATTTCTCCAGAAGTATATCCTTGTCCTTCTCAACCCCGAGACCTCTCAACTGGTTTATGATACTCATAAATCTGGTGTAAGTACCAGTGAGAGACTCATTAGGCTGAGCAAAAAATGACTCATACCTCTTGTTTAAGGAGACCTTTCTGGTGACAATGGTGTCATCTCCTCCTTCATGCTGGTTTAAAAGTTCATCCCACATGGTTTTAGCACTAGGAAAAAGAACTAGTGTGGGAATTAGGGTTTCTAGAACGGCCCCGAGGATCATGTTCTTGAGAAGGGTGTCTAGATTCACCAGTCTCCTCTCCTCTTCAGACCAATGTTCCTCCCTCTTTTCCCTTCCTCTTCTAGATCCAGAAGGATCAAGAAGGGGATTGAGAGGTGATGTAGGGACATAAGGACCTTCATTTAAGATTTTCATCATGTTCCTCTCAATACCAGTGATATGCAATATCATCCTAGCCTTTCACGTACCAAACTCATCACTGTTCCAACTGAATTTAGGAACAGGATTATTTGAATAGTGCACATGCACGTATGGAGAAGCAGGAGGAGGAGGAGGAGGAGGAGGTGGTGGATTAGTGTTATTAACAATAGGTGGTTCATTATTTTGATCATTAACATTAACATTAGGATCGGGACCAAGATTAAATCTTCCTTGTGTATTTTCTAGGTTGGCCATCAAAGAAACAGATCTAGACAATGTTTAGCCTTCTTCTCTGATACCAAATGTGAGTCCCTGAAATACGATGGTTAACCTAGAAGTGTAAAATACAACAAGTCTAATAATCACTAAAATGGACTAGTATTACTTGTAAATAAATGCAAGAATATATAAACAAAGTAATACAAGACTTAAAGCAATAAACAAGTAAAGTGGAACATTATGTAATTTTCAATGGTGTATTTTATTTATGATGTTAAATAAAATACAAGGTTGTGCGGAATCAAGATAATAGAAATAAGTATGTATCCTAACAACCTATGAATTACAAATGATCTATATTTGTCAAATAACTCTTTTGGATCGAGATACTTAAAGTTGTGAAGTATCCCAGTTTAAGATCGAGAGTATTTAAAGAAATTCACTCTAATGCAAAATGTATGCTTAAAAGTATTTTTCTCAAAGAAATGACTTTGTATTTATAGGCAACAAAATTCACCAGTGAATTTTGTGCCGTACAAATATGGTTGCATGCATTTAATGATCCGACAAGAACATTAAATGCATTGGTTAATGGTACAAGGATAAAGTCATATCGATATGATTTTATTCTTTTAACCAACCACCTTTACACGTATAAACTTTGGTAAAGAACAAGTGGATTGTTCTTTGGAAAGTGTGTAAAGGCAAAAGTTAATTCCTCGATATCAGTGTTCAGACTTGTAAGGTCTAGAACACTGACAATCCTCTAGTGTACAGATCTGGTAAGACTTCCAGTGGACTCCGCCATTTGTCAGTCTTCTTTATTCTGACTTCAGTCTTTGACTTCAGTGAGAACGTCTTCAGTAGAGTAGATCTGGACTGGGGTGAAGTCCAGTGAGCTAATCTGGAGAATACTCCAGATTTCTATACAAGTATTTGCTCACTGGTCTTCCATTATTTCTGGACAAATCTTCAGAGAGACTCCAGATTCCAAGTCTGGAGTAGGTCCAGTAGAACACGTTTCTGTACAGATCTTCAGTAAGGCTCCAGTAGTCGAGTCTGGAGTGAGTCCAGTAAATCTGGACCTAACAATAATTCTTCTTTATTTTGCAAATTTTGTTTTAATATACCTCCAAATCCTAAATCACCAGCATCTGTTTCTACTATAATTTTAGCATTAGGATGAGGAATATGTAGACAAGGTAAATATTTTTTTTTTTTAATATGTCTTATTATATTTGTATGTTCTTGAGTCCATGGTTTTGGATTCTTTTTAAGTCTATCATATAAAGGTTTGCATATAATTCCTAAATCTTTGAAAAAATCATGAATATAATTTAAACATCCTAAAAATCTTTGTAATTGTTTTTTATCTTTAATTTCATCTGGAAATTTATTTGAGAATTCTAAACTTCTATCTATAGGTTTTATAGTTCCTTGAACAATATTATGGCCTAAAAATCTTATTTCTGTTTGAAATAAACTTATCTTAGTAGGTGACACAACTAATCCATTTTTATGAATAATATTATAAAAAGCATTTAAGTGTTTAAAATGTTGTTCTATAGAGTTTGAAAATATTAAAACATCATCAATATATACTATAGCATAATTTCCTAATGGTATGATAATATCATTCATAATATTTTGAAATTCCGATGGAGCATTTTTTAATCCAAAAGGCATTACATTCCATTCGTAATGTCCAAAAGGTACATTAAAACCTGTCTTATACTTATCTTTTTCATTAATTTGAATTTGCCAAAAACCTGATTTCATATCAAATTTTGAAAATATCTTAGCATCATAAATCTTTTTTAATAAATCTCTTTTATTAGGTATAGGATATCTAATCCATTCTAATACTTTGTTTAAAGGCTTATAATTGATTACTAATCTGGGTGCTCCTCTTTCAATTTCAGCACTATTTTGAACATAGAAGGTTGAGCAAGACCAAGGGGATTTAGATGGCCTAATTAATTTTTTATCTAATAATTCTTGTATTTCCTTTTTACAATAGGCTTCTAATTCTTGAGACATATGTATTGCTTTAGATTTTGTTGGAATATCTTTTTCATTAAATTTCTTAATATAAGGTAAGTTGACTATATGTTGTTTTCTTTCCCAGAAAGCATTTGGAATATTAGCACAAACATTATTTTTAAATCTTTCTTCTATATCTCGAATTATATTATCTTGTAATTGATTCTTTATTCTGATATAATCTATTTCATTTATTAAAAAATGTTTTTGTTTTTCTTTTAATTGTTTTAAATATACTTCTTTTATATCTTTATCACTAATTCCTTCTATTAAATCTAATAATTCTTTATTATCTTTGGTTATAACATTTATTTCTCCATTTATTTCACAAATACAAGGACCAATGCATTCACATATCTCATTTTCTGAACTAGAGCTTGAACTATTGTTTAAACAATTTAAATCATTATCTTCATAATCAGTAATACTTTCATCACTTGTACTATCATCAATAAGTATTTTATTAATTTGTTCTTTTAATTGTTTTAAATATACTTCTTTTATATCTTTATCACTAATTCCTTCTATTAAATCTAATAATTCTTTATTATCTTTGGTTATAACATTTATTTCTCCATTTATTTCACAAATACAAGGACCAATGCATTCACATATCTCATTTTCTGAACTAGAGCTTGAACTATTGTTTAAACAATTTAAATCATTATCTTCATAATCAGTAATACTTTCATCACTTGTACTATCATCAATAAGTATTTTATTAATTTGTTCTTTTAATTGTTTTAAATATACTTCTTTTATATCTTTATCACTAATTCCTTCTATTAAATCTAATAATTCTTTATTATCTTTGGTTATAACATTTATTTCTCCATTTATTTCACAAATACAAGGACCAATGCATTCACATATCTCATTTTCTGAACTAGAGCTTGAACTATTGTTTAAACAATTTAAATCATTATCTTCATAATCAGTAATACTTTCATCACTTGTACTATCATCAATAAGTATTTTATTAATTTGTTCTTTTAATTGTTTTAAATATACTTCTTTTATATCTTTATCACTAATTCCTTCTATTAAATCTAATAATTCTTTATTATCTTTATCACTAATTCCTTCTATTAAATCTAATAATTCTTTATTATCTTTGGTTATAACATTTATTTCTCCATTTATTTCACAAATACAAGGACCAATGCATTCACATATCTCATTTTCTGAACTAGAGCTTGAACTATTGTTTAAACAATTTAAATCATTATCTTCATAATCAGTAATACTTTCATCACTTGTACTATCATCAATAAGTATTTTATTAATTTGTTCTTTTAATTGTTTTAAATATACTTCTTTTATATCTTTATCACTAATTCCTTCTATTAAATCTAATAATTCTTTATTATCTTGTAATTGATTCTTTATTCTGATATAATCTATTTCATTTATTAAAAAATGTTTTTGTTTTTCTTTTAAATTTAAATATATTCTTTTATATTTTTTATCGTATTTTTGTTCATATCTCTGTTGATTATATTTATTCTTAATGTATGGTTTTTTATTATAGTTTTTCTTAATAAATTGTTTATAAGTTTTCTTTCTTGATTTTGTAGGAATTTTTATTGGTTCAAACCCATATTGTTGACAAAAATTTCCTAATTCACTACGACCTTGGATACCATCCTTTTTCATTTTTTCTTTTAATTTCATATCATTGCATATAGTTAATCCTTCTTGATTTATATAATTTATTATTTGACCATAAGATAAATCTTTTATATGGAATAGTATTATTAAAATCCTTTTTAATCTTTTCTCTTATTCTTTCTGCAAATAATTTTGGTAATCCTGCAATAAATCTTTCTTCCCAATAAGCTTCTCTACAATCTTCTCTACTCCTTCCCTTAGATAGCGGAGAGGTGCTAATAGTTCAAGGCCATAAGGCAGGAGTCCAACCTAAGTTGGTGTCGTCCATGAAGGTGAGGAAGTACCTACGGAAGGAATACCACACATACTTGGCACAAGTAGTGGATAAGCGAGTGAAGGATAAGGATCCTCTCAAGGTAACAGTGGTTAGAGATTTTCTAGATATGTTTTCGGACGAACTACCTGGACTTCCCCCAGCGAGACAAGTAGAGTTTACTATCGATTTAGTTCCCGGGGCAGCCCCCGTGGCTAAGGCACCATATAGACTAGCGCCCTCCGAAATGCGAGAACTCTCGGAGCAATTGCAAGAATTGCTTGATAAAGGCTTAATCCAACCTAGTTCTTCACCCTGGGGTGCACCAATTCTCTTTGTCAAGAAGAAGGATGGATCTTTGAGAATGTGCATCGACTATAGAGAGTTGAATAAATTGACGATCAAGAATAGATACCCGCTGCCGCGAATAGACGATTTGTTCGATCAACTGCAAGGAGCGTCGCATTTCTCGAAAATTGACCTTAGGTCTGGCTATCATCAGTTGAGGGTACGAGAAGAAGATGTACCTAAAACGGCTTTTAGAACTCGTTATGGGCATTATGAGTTTCTAGTGATGCCATTTGGTCTCACAAATGCGCCAGCCGTTTTCATGGATCTAATGAATAGGATCTGCAGGCCGTACCTGGATAAGTTCGTCATAGTGTTTATCGATGACATTTTGATATACTCTAGAAGTAAGGAGGAGCACGAGAAGCACCTAAGGATAATCTTGCAGCTACTTAGAGACGAGAAGCTATATGCTAAGTTTTCTAAGTGTGAATTTTGGCTCCGTCAAGTCCAATTTCTGGGACACGTTGTGAACGAAGAGGGGATTCATGTAGATCCATCTAAGATAGAGGCAATCAAGAAATGGGAGACACCCAAGACACCAACGGAAGTGCGTAGCTTCCTAGGTTTGGCAGGTTATTATAGGAGGTTCATTCAGGGATTCTCTAAGATTGCGGTACCTTTAACCCAATTGACCCAAAAGTCAAGGGAGTTCGAATGGGGTGAAGAACAAGAGCAGGCGTTTCAAACGCTTAAGGACATGTTGTGTGAAGCACCAATACTAGCGTTGCCGGATGGAATGGAAGGATTTGTGGTATATTGTGATGCATCAAATAAAGGGCTAGGGTGCGTACTAATGCAAAGAGACAAGGTTATTGCGTACGCATCCAGGCAATTAAAGCCACATGAGAAGAATTATTCAACACACGATTTGGAGCTAGGAGCCGTAGTGTTTGCCTTGAAGATATGGCGACATTACCTTTATGGAACCAAGTGCACCATATTTACCGATCACAAGAGCTTACAACACATCTTCGATCAGAAGATGTTAAACATGAGGCAAAGAAGGTGGATGGAGCTACTTAACGATTACGAGTGCGAAATTAAGTACCACCCAGGAAAGGCAAATGTTGTTGCTGACGCCCTTAGTAGGAAGGTGAGCACTAGGGTGTCGAAGACTAGAATTTATCACTTACAGGTGAAAATGTCTCTAAGGGACAGATTCTTAGAAGATCAAGCCAAAGCTTTTGAAGGGAAGAACATTGAAGAAGAGGCATTGAGTGGAGTAGAAACAAGGTTCGATAGGGATGACGAAGGCATCTTGTATTTCAAGGGAAGAGCTTGGGTCCCAAATATCAACGGGCTGAGAAAGGTGTTAATGAATGAAGCTCACAATTCAAAATACTCGATTCATCCAGGAGCAGATAAGATGTACCAGGGTCTAAAAAGGGACTTTTGGTGGCCTGGATGAAAGGTGATGTAGCTCTATATGTGAGCCGATGCATGACTTGTGCGATGGTCAAAGCTGAGCACCAAAAGCCAGCTGGACTTTTAAAGCAGCCGGAAATACCCGAGTGGAAGTGGGAGCAAATAGCAATGGACCTAGTAACGAAATTGCCTCGGACAAAGAAAGGTCATGATGCTATATGGGTGATTGTTGATCGTCTTACGAAATCAGCCCATTTCATCCCCATCAAAGAAGACTGGAACACTGACCGTTTAGCTCGTCTGTACGTTGAAAAGATTGTGACATTGCATGGTGTACCTCTGTCCATCATATCCGATAGGGATGGTAGGTTTACCTCACATTTCTGGGGTCTTGTGCAAGAAGCAATGGGCACTACGTTATCATTAAGCACAGTTTACCACCCACAAATGGATGGGCAAAGTGAGCGTACAATACAAACATTGGAGGATATGCTAAGAGCTTGCGCATTAGAATTTAGTGGAAGTTGGGATGAACACTTGCCATACGCAGAATTTACTTACAATAATAGTTATCACTCTAGCATACAGTGTGCGCCGTTTGAGGCTCTATACGGGCGTAAATGTAGATCACCCATGTGTTGGGTAGAGGCGGGCGAGAGAAGCCTAGCTACCGTTGACTTTATCCAAGAGACAACGGACAAAGTGGCGATTATTAAAGAAAAGCTTAAAGCCGCGAGAGATCGGCAAAAGAGTTATGCGGATCAAAGGAGGAAGCCCCTAGAATTTGAGGTCGGCGACAAAGTACTATTAAAGGTGTCGCCGTGGAAGGGAACCGTAAGGTTCGGCAGAAGAGGAAAGTTGAGCCCCCGATACATTGGGCCATTTGAAATTGTTGCTAGAATAGGCCCCGTAGCCTATAAGTTGAAATTACCCCAAGAATTGGGAGATGTTCATGACACATTCCATGTGTCGAACTTGAAGAAATGTGTGGCGGATGATTCGAAAGTGGTCCCACTTGAAGAACTACGTGTGGAGGATAAGCTCCAATTTCGTGAGGAGCCAATAGAAGTTCTCGATCGCGATGAGAAACGCCT
>CM067172.1:12586218-12626469 GCA_034093135.1 Erigeron breviscapus | reverse complement strand
TTGCCCTTATCAACATTCCCCCTATCAATCACATCTTCATGCTCTTCAATCCTTTGCTCACCAGTTTCAGTACTGGCAGCCACTACCATTTCTCTACCAGTTTGACTTCCAGATGGAGCACTTCCAGTTGCAATTGGTGCAAGGACTGCACGTCTTTCCCCCTTGGCAGCATCTAGACCTACCCTTATGACTTCCCAGTCGTATTGGTTAGATGGCAACCGGTCAAGAGGCTGCCATGATTGCATGTCATTGCACTCTTTAAATATTGTGCACATCATCCTGAAAGATCTCCACAGATGGTTGGTCTCTTTAGACTGGGTCAGAACATTTGCTGCCACTTGTTGCTGACCAGTCTACAGTTCATTCAAAGTCTTAGAATCTTCATCAAGACCAGAAACCACCTTTTCCTTTACCTCTTCATCTCTTTTCTTTAAATTTTCTACTTCAGTTGTCAGCTTGTCAATAGACTGAGTGTGATTTGATACTTGGGTGTTTAAAGTGTCTATGCTGCCCCTCAACTGGTTGATCTCATTAGTGAGTGGGGCCAGATCAACCTGAGGAGTGGCCAGCTTGGTGATCTCAGCTATCACCTTTTCAATCAGTTGTGTTTCTCTTGCACCCAGCGTATCATCAATCTTCTGACCAACTGAAGTCATCAACTGCTGCCCAAGCTCAGTCACATTCAAGCCAGGTTTTTCAACTAAATCCTTAACCTGCTTTCAATCTCCTTCAAATCAACTTCTGATTGTCTAACAGTATTACCCAGCAAGTTGGAGATTGAAGTAGTGACTTTGGTCTGAGTAAGGTCAAAGGCTTCCTTTAGAGAAGTGGCCAGATTGTTACAGCCTTCGACCAGCTCATTGAGCTTCTTGAATACCAGATCCTCATTTTCAGCAAACTTATTTATCCCCAGATCAACAACCTTAGAATTTGTGGTGGTGTCCTTGTTGTATCTGGAGAGGGACTTGGTATTTTTATCAATTTCCTTCTGAACATCCTCCACCCTTTGAATAAGGTTTTGGATGTCGGCTTGGAAGGAGGCAAATTGAGTGTCCAGTGACGGAGGAGAACGTGTCACTGGACCAGCAGCAGTTACCACTGGAGTAACTGGAGGAGGCAAATTGAGTGAAGCCTCCCCAGTTGACATTCCAGCAGTTGAAGAAATAGTAGGAGTGGTGGTAGAAGAAAGGACTGGAAATTCAATTGTTGGACATGCTGAGAATGCTCAGGTGTGTCTAACGGCGGCGGTGGTGGTGGCATTTCTCGAAGGAGTGAGAACTGCCCAGATGGTGATGGTGCCATACGTCTGTTTCCAGACATATAGTTATAAGTGGGAAATACTTGGATTTTTCAAACTTTGCCAAACGGCGTTTAAAATAAGCGGAAAGGATCACTTTCAAAATCTGCCCCATCCGTAACGGATGGTACCTTAAAATTTGGTGTTACTACTAGCATCATCAAAACAATAAAAGTAAATCCAAGCTTTGGCACCAACATAAATGCCACATTAATACAAGTCTTTAATCATAAATGAAATACCAAACAAGAGGCTAAAAGGAAGTCTAAGCGTTTAATGTCTTAGCTAAGCTTCTTTATTCGTCTACCCAAGTCTCACCAAGCTAATCCTCGCCTAGCTCACTTGATTATCCTGAAGGCATAACATTTTCAAAGAACAAGTGTTAGCTAATAAAATTAGCTAAGTAAGATAACATAACTTGAAAACATTTGCCAATTTCATATATTAACAAAATCTGCATTTTAAGTTAATATCACACACATACATAACATCATAAGATACACATTAGGTTCAACATGTCCTAAAGTGTGCCTATACTTTCTTTCTTCATCTTTCTTTCTTTATTTCTTTGCCAAGACGTAGGCTAAGTGACTTATGCCACTACATAGGGATGTGGGGTTGTGTGTAGGCGGTCATAGACCATACATGGAGTCCTCACACCCGACATGATGGGTAAACCATAAGGTGGTCCATCGGCGTCGTTAAGGAATGACAAAGTCAATCCAACTGAATAAACCGTTTATGCCTTTACGCATTGGTGGTTAGTTACTTCACCCGGAATACTCAAACGTAACTATGCCACAAGGAGCAACTCAAGTGACCACGTACGCACCAGCCCCGAAGAGCTAGCACGGGTTAAGCTTAACACAAGACTTTACATAATGCTCGAGACTTTAATCGCTTAATTAGTTTAGGCTACTCTTTCACCTAAGCTAATCACATATCATCTTTTACTTTAGGGCCCTTAACGTGCACGTGAACATGGCAATCCTAATCAAATGACTAGTGACTAGGTGATCAAGCCACACATGCAATCACACATATCATAACATTTCATCATTTCATGGTCACATAATTTAAACATCTCATCATTTCATGTGTACTTACTTACCTCATACCTTTGCAACCTGCATAAGCATGTTATACATCATAAATGGTAAGTAATATATCCCTTTGCAACCTCCCAAAGTCACCCATGAACATAAAATGTACATACATATTCAATTGGAAGGTTTAACTTAAGAAAACGTGTTTTTGTTGTACCAACAGGTGACAAAAGATGTTAACTTACCTCGGTACAGCTTACCAACAAGTTAAAAGTATCTTATAGTGCTTGCTAAGTGCTCCCGACCACCTAGAATGAGTATAAGATCGAAATATAAGCTAAACGAAGTGTTTTGTGAAAACTGGACAAGAGGTGCGTCGCACCTCCCACATGGTGCGTCGCACAAAATCAACAGGGAATTCTAAACATATGCAGGTGCGCCGCACCTTCCCCTTTGGTGCGCCGCATAAAATGATCAGAAATTCTGAACATATGAATGTGCGCCGCACCTACCCTTGGTGCGTCGCATATCGGGCTTTTGGCTGAAAACCATTTTTCCAAATCTGGCTGTGGTGCGTCGCACCACCCTCCTGGTGCGTCGCACCTGGAGTGTCGACCAGAAATCTAATCTTTGTTCTATGATCAAACGAATTCCATACGAACCCATACCCCAATTCCAACCTGGGGACTTAAAATTAATCCTTTTAATTGCACTTTCATCAACTTAAACCATCCTATTAATCCCTTAATCCTTTACATCATCATTCAATCTTTAAAACACCCGAACAACATGAATTCAATAAACGTTTGATCAAATAACCCAACCCAAACCCTATGGCCTGGATCGAAATCACTACTAAGACATACATGATCAGATTTAAGAGTAAGATCAGCCATAATACCTGTAGATAACTTCGAGGATTCGAAATCTTAATCAAACTTGATCGAAACGACACGAAACGATTGATTCTTGGAGAAAACTTGTCTTGAGAGGGAGGGGATCTGTTCCTAGGGCTTAATCACGAAAATTAGCAGCTATTGGGGTCTTACTAGACCTTAAACTCTGACCATAAGTTTCCTTTAGTGCCCATAGGCCCCTCGACTTCCTAAACTTTACTTTCGTAGCTTAATTAACTTACCGGGAGACTTAACGATCTAACAAGCACTTAACTTTCATACTTTACTTTAAATTACTTTCATTTAATTCACTTTACTTCATTTCATATTAAACACATAAGCATTTAATCACATAATCCCTTATAAGGCACATAAACATAATAGACCTAACGTTAACTAACGGAAAGTCAAATAGTCAAACATAAACGTTTGGGATGTTACAATTACCTCCCCCTTAAGAGGATTCTGTCCTCAGTTAATCGCCTCAGAAGTGAACAAATCTGGTATTTCTCTTTCATCACCGACTCGGTCTCCCAAGTTAAACTTTCACCGTGGTTATGCTTCCATTTAATCAACACGAGATCAATCAACTTTCGGCGAAGTTTCTTTTGCTTTCTTTCGAGTATCGCTACTGGTTCATCCACTATTCTTTTCTGAGGATTAATGCTCACATCCTCAATTGGAATAACACTCGACTCATTGGCCAAACACTTCCTCAAATACGAAACATGAAATGTGTGGTGAATTCCATCCAATTCTGGGGGTAGTTCTAATTGATAAGCTACATCCTTGATTCGTTTCAGAATTTTGAAAGGTCCTATGAAACGTGGGCTTAGCTTTCCCTTCTTTCCAAAACGAATTACTCCTTTCCATGGGAAACTTTCAGCATTACCAAATCACCAACTTGGAACTCAATTGGCTTCCTTTTCTTGTCGGCATAGTCTTTTGTCTTTCTCTAGCCACACGAAGTGCTTCCTTTGCCACATTAACTTTTTCAGCTGAGATTTCAATGATTTCAGGACCCGTAAACTGCTTTTCACCGGGTTTCATCCAACAACTCGGAGTCCTACATCTCCTACCATAAAGCATTTCAAATGGTGGCATTCCAATACTTGCATGGTGGCTGTTATTATAAGTGAATTCGATCAATTTCAAGTGTTCATCCCATGCTCCACCATATTCTAATACACAAGCTCTCAACATGTCCTCCAACGTTTGTATGGTCCTTTCACTTTGCCCATCAGTTTGAGGGTGATAGGCGGTGCTCAAATTAATTCTAGTACCTAACTCTCGCTGAAGACCCTTCCAAAAGTTAGACACAAATCTCGTGTCTTGGTCTGAAACAATGGATAAAGGAACACCATGCTTTGCTACGATCTCATCCACATACATCTTTGCCATCTTAGTAAGTGGTACATCTTGTCTTGTTGCCAAGAAATGAGCACTCTTTGTCAATCTATCCACAATAACCCATACCATGTCATTTCCTTTCGGTGTTCTTGGTAGTTTGGTCACAAAATCCATAGTATATGGTCCCATTTCCATTCCGGAATCTCCAATTGATGCAACATTCCATATGGCTTTTTGTGATCAGCTTTCACACGTGCACACGTCAAACATCTTTCAACAAAATGAGCAACTTCCCCCTTAATGTTTGGCCACCAATAGATGGGCTTCAAATCTGCATACATCTTGGTAATACCTGGATGGACTGAATATCTTGACCTATGAGCTTCTTCAAGGATCATTCTCGGTTACCACCAAGCAATGGTACCCATATTCGACCCTTATAAGTCTTAAATCCACGGCTGTTCGTCTCCATCACAAGTCTTCTCTTCTTTCCAATACTCTCATTATCGATATTATCCTTCATTAAAGCCTTAACTTGGGCTTCCTTGATGCGGTCGAGTAACCCCGACTTGGCTTGAACAACCATGCTCATCAATCTACAAGAAAAATTCTGCACTTTCCTACTTAATGCATCCGCCACCACATTGGCTTTACCGGATGATATTTAATCTCGCAATCATAATCTTTCAGAAGTTCCATCCATCTCCTTTGCCTTACATTCATTTCCTTTTGTGAGAACACATATTGCAAACTCTTATGATCCGTAAACAAGGTACATTTGGTGCCATATAAGTAATGCCTCCACAACTTCAAAGCAACACTACTGCAGCCAATTCAAGATCATGGGTCGGGTAATTCTTTTCATGAGGCTTCAACTGACGTGAAGCATATGCAATAACTTTGTCCCTTGCATAAGGACACAACCCAAACCTGAAATAGAAGCATCACTATAAACAACAAGATCATCAGTACCTTCGGGTAAGGCTAGGACAGGAGCTTCGCATAACTTTGTCTTAAGCGTTTGAAAGGCCTTTTCTTGAGCTTCCGTCCATACAAACTTTACTCCTTTCTTTGTCAATTCCGTCATTGGCTTAGCTATTCGGGAAAAATCTTGAATAAACCTCCTATAATAGCCAGCTAAACCGAGAAAACTCTTAATCTCCGTGGGTGTCTTTGGCTGTTCCCATTTAGATACAGCTTCAATCTTGGCAGGATCAACTTTAATACCTTCAGAAGAGATAACATGCCCGAGAAATTGAACTTCTCGGAGCCAGAATTCACACTTGGAGAACTTTGCATATAACTTTTTCTCCCTAAGAACCTCAAGAACAGCTCTTAAGTGCTCACGGTGCTCGGCTTCAGACTTTGAATAAATTAGAATATCGTCAATGAAGACAATCACAAAATGATCTAAGAATGGGCGACATACCCGATTCATTAAATCCATAAAAGCGGCTGGAGCATTTGTCAACCCAAAGGGCATGACAAGAAACTCGTAATGCCCATAACGTGTACGAAAAGCTGTCTTGGCCACATCTTCCTTTTTGACTTTTAATTGATGTAGCCAGACCGCAAATCAATCTTAGAGAAGTAAGAAGCACCATGGAGCTGATCAAAAAGATCATCAATACGCGGGAGAGGATACTTATTCTTAACCGTTTGTTTATTCAGCTCACGGTAGTCTATGCACATGCGCATAGAACCGTCTTTCTTTTTGACAAAAAGAACCGGAGCTCCCCAAGGCGAGGAACTTGGTTGTATGAAACCTTTGTCAAGTAGCTCTTGAAGCTGGGACATTAACCTCTTTCATTTCTGTGGGAGCTAAACGATATGGTGCTTTTGCAATAGGAGTAGCACCGGGTACGAGATCAATCTGAAAGATGACCTCTCGGTCGGGAGGAATACCGGGAAGATCATCCGGAAAGACATCAGAAAATTCAGAAACTACATCAACATTAGGGATCGGAGACTTCCCTTTTCGTGTATCGATAACATAGGCAAGAAAGTGATTCTTGTTATGCCGAATGCAATTGAGAGCCTTCATCAAATTAATAATCTTTATGCTCCCCTTCTCTTATCTCCATAAACGGAAATGACCTCACCATCCGGAGTAGCGAATCGTACGACCTTTTGAGAACATATAATAGTAGCATCATTTTGAGACAACCAGTCCATACCTATCACTATATCAAAACCGGCTAAAGTGGTAGGCAATAATTGAACCGGAAAAGAGCGACCTTCAATCTCAATAGAACAATCATCATACCCTACTTGAATGTCACTAATGGTACCGTTAGCAATTTCAACCTCTATAGAGCAATCAAGAGGAGTAGTGACCCTATCAAGCTTAGGAGCAAATAAAGTGGACACAAAAGATCTATTTGCACCCGAATCAAAAAGTACAGAAGCAGGTTTTGAGTTAACAAGAAATGTACCGCTTACTACCTCGTCGTTATCCTTGGCAGCTTCGACTGTCAGCTGAAAGGCTCGAGCTTTAGGCTTTTGGACAGCCGTCTTCTTCCCATCATCTCTTCCTTGTGGACAATCCTTGATGAAATGACCGGTTTGTTGACACCGATAACACTTTGGCTTGTCCTTGCATCCTGAAGTAGGATGACCCGTACCACCACAAGTATCACACCTTCGGGTCTTATCTGAACATGGACCCGAGTGAGGCGCCTTACAAGTACCACACCAATTCTTTGGCTTTGCATAGCTGCTGCCCCCACTTCTTGAAGACGGACCTTTCTTGAACTTCCTATTAGATCCACTTGACCCATCATGCTTCCTTTTTAAACCTGATTGCTTATCATCATTAGCTTTCACTACAACCTTTTCACCCTTGAAATCATCATCCAACCTCTTAGACTCCTTAATCGCAGCAGACAATGTAATGTGTTGTCTACAAAGGCCACGATAGCTAGCGGGAAGACCATCACAGTAGGCTTCAACCTGATCCACATCTCTACGAACCAAATGACCAACAAACTTAAGCTTTTCCATAAATGAGTGGGCATACTCAGTTATGGCACCCGGCTTAGCTGTTAAAGCTCTGAATTCTTTCCTCAATCAACCTCAGTTCACGAGTACCCACATATTCTTCCAAGAACTTCTCCTTAAAGGTACCCCAAGGCATATTAGCTAGCACCTCGGGGTCAAAGAAATAGTAGCAACCCTCCACCAATTACGAGCATTCTTCTTCAACATACGGGAAGCACATAATACCTTCATATCCTCAGGGCAATAACAAGAAGCAAACACAACCTCGATATCATCCAACCATTCCATGGCACCTACAGCATCTAGAGTACCATCAAATGCCTTTGCTCCACATTTCTGAAAGCTCTCATACTTAAAGTTACTAGTACGATGAGCGACTACAACACGAGGCTCCACCACATTATTAACACCATTCACATTAGCAACAACATTTTCAGGAGCAACTTGTGACCTTACCATTGATGGCTCGGTACGGTTTGAGCGGTTGGAGTAATTCCCATCCGTATGCTCATCCCGTTGCAAGCTAGCTTCTCTTTCAGCCCTAAGTTGATTCAACTCCTCTTCATTTCTCAACAAAGAGCTCGAATAGCCCTCAACTCTTCATGCATTTCAGCTTGAGTAGGAACTTGCTCAATCACGGGGTTAGCTCTATCAATTTCAGACCTTATAGGTTGTGCACCCGAAAGTGGTCTTCGAGGAGGCCTTAGGTTAACACCATTTCCAGTCCCGTTTGGATTAACCGGAGCATCGCTAGCATTAGCTCCATCTCTTTGACTACTAGCACGGGTATTAACCATCCTTCTACAATTTTAGTGACAAATGTTAGAGATGAATCGAATGAGAACAAAGTATGGTCAGGCCTACTAAATTACATAAGCATAACATAAACATATATAAGCCATAAACCTACCCTCACACTCATCCCAACCCATCCTAAAAGCATTTTCATCATAGAGCTAAAGCATTACTACTTAAGCCAATCATTTCTCGTACGGTTTAAGTCCAAAATCCTAAGGTCTTGGTCGAATTTTGGTTCACTTAAACCATTTCTCTGATACCAACTTGTAACACCCGTCGTTTAAAAACTTGGATTTTTCAAAACTTTGCCAAACGGCGTTTAAAATAAGCGGAAAGGATCACTTTCAAAATCTGCCCCATCCGTAACGGATGGTACCTTTAAAATTTGGTGTTACTACTAGCATCATCAAAACAATAAAAGTAAATCCAAGCTTTGGCACCAACATAAATGCCACATTAATACAAGTCTTTAATCATAAATGAAATAGCCAAACAAGAGGCTAAAAGGAAGTCTAAGCGTTTAATGTCTTAGCTAAGCTCCTTTATTCGTCTACCCAAGTCTCACCAAGCTAATCCTCGCCTAGCTCACTTGATTATCCTGAGGCACAACATTTTCAAAGAACAAGTGTTAGCTAATAAAATTAGCTAAGTAAGATAACATAACCTGAAAACATTTGCCAATTTCATATATTAACAAAATCTGCATTTTAAGTTAATATTACACACATACATAACATCATAAGATATACATTAGGTTCAACATGTCCTAAAGTGTGCCTATACTTTCTTTCTTCATCTTTCTTTCTTTATTCCTTTGCCAAGACGTAGGCTAAGTGACTTATGCCACTTGCATAGGGATGTGGGGTTGTGTGTAGGCGGTCATAGACCATACATGGAGTCCTCACACCCGACATGATGGGTAAACCATAAGGGGGTCCATCGGCGTCGTTAAGGAATGACAAAGTCAATCCAACTGAATAAACCGTTTATGCCTTTACGCATTGGGGTTAGTTACTTCACCCGGAATACTCAAACGTAACTATGCCACAAGGAGCAACTCAAGTGACCACGTACGCACCAGCCCCGGAGAGCTAGCACGGGTTAAGCTTAACACAAGACTTTACATAATGCTCGAGACTTTAATCGCTTAATTAGTTTAGGCTACTCTTTCACCTAAGCTAATCACATATCATATTTTACTTTAGGGCCCTTAACGTGCACGTGAACATGGCAATCCTAATCAAAGGACTAGTGACTAGGTGATCAAGCCACACATGCAATCACACATATCATAACATTTCATCACTTCATGGTCACATAATTTAAACATCTCATCATTTCATGTGTACTTACTTACCTCATACCTTTGCAACCTGCATAAGCATGTTATACATCATAAATGGTAAGTAGTATATTCCTTTGCAACCTCCCATAGTCTCCCATAAACATAAAACGTGCATACATATTCAATTGGAAGGTTTAACTTATGAAAACGTGTTTTGTTGTACCAACAGGTGACAAAAGACGTTATCTTACCTCGATACAGCTTACCAACAAGTTAAAAGTATCTTATAGTGCTTGCTAAGTGCTCCCGACAACCTAGAATGAGTATAAGATCGAAATATAAGCTAAACGAAATGTTTTGTGAAAACTGGACAAGAGGTGCATCGCACCTCCCACATGGTGCGTCGCACAAAATCATCAGGGAATTCTAAACATATGCAGGTGCGCCGCACCTACCCCTTTGGTGCGCCGCATAAAATGATCAGAAATTCTGAACATATGAATGTGCGCCGCACCTACCCTTGGTGCGTCGCATATCGGGCTTTTGGCTGAAAACCATTTTTCCAAATTGGCTTGTGGTGCGTCGCACCACCCTCCTGGTGCGTCGCACCTGGAGTGTCGACCAGAAATCTAATCTTTGTTCTATGATCAAACGAATTCCATACGAACCCATACCCCAAATCCAACCTGGGACTTAAAATTAATCCTTTTAATTGCACTTTCATCAGCTTAAACCATCCTATTAATCCCTTAATCCTTTACATCATCATTCAATCTTTAAAACACCCGAACAACATGAATTCAATAAACGTTTGATCAAATAACCCAACCCAAACCCTATGGCCTGGATCGAAATCACTTCTAAGACAAACATGATCAGATTTAAGAGTAAGATCAGCCATAATACCTGTAGATAACTTCGAGGATTCGAAATCTTAATCAAACTTGATCGAAACGACACGAAACGATTGATTCTTGGAGAAAACTTGTCTTGAGAGGGAGGGGATCTGTTCCTAGGGCTTAATCACGAAAATTTGCAGCTATTGGGGTCTTATAGACCTTAAACTCCTGACCATAAGTTTCCTTTAGTGCCCATAGGCCCCTCGACTTCCTAAACTTTACTTTCGTAGCTTAATTAACTTACCGGAAGACTTAACGATCTAACAAGCACTTAACTTTCATACTTTACTTTAAATTACTTTCATTTAATTCACTTTACTTCATTTCATATTAAACACATAAGCATTTAATCACATAATCCCTTATAAGGCACATAAACATAATAGACCTAACGTTAACTAACGGAAAGTCAAATAGTCAAACATAAAACGTTTGGGATGTTACAAGTTATATGTGGGAAATGGAGTTTCAGTAGGCTCATTTTCTTGAGATGGTAAAATTGAAATTGAAGCTTCTGGAGGCGAGACATGAGATGGAGGGTTTTGATCTTGTACAGAAGAATCAAAGATCTCAATGTCTGAAGCAGTACCTCCAGAATCCGAAGATTCAATAAGGATTTTCTCGTCATTAACACTCATGTCCAGATCCATGAATGTAACTGAGGGCTGACCAGATTGGTCAGTCTCCAGATGACCTTCTCCAGTTTCCTGGAAGGTTGCATCTGTTGAAGATTCAGTTACCAGGGTAACTTCACCAGGGATAGAGGTCACTAGGGTTGCCTCAGTTATAATTGCTCTATCCACAATCATAACATCATCGGCCGTAGAGTTTGGAACCTCAGTCTCCAGCTGTGACTGGCCAGAGACGTCGTCAGTTCGTGCAAGAGAAGTGTCAGAAGATAGGCCGTGGACACTTTGTGCAGACTCTAACTCTATTCTGGGTTGGGGTAGCCCAGTATCATCTTCACCACCCTCTCCTACAGAAATTGCGAGGGTGGCTGCTTGCGGTTGTCCCATTTGAATTTCTCCAGGTTCCTGTTGGGAGGAAACTGGAGGGCTGGCTTGGTTTCTCATGTCAGTGGCAAGTGCTGACTGAGTCCTAGGGCGGCGTGTTCTTTTTGCCTTTGGAACACCTGAAGGACCTGTTGGGAGGTCTCCAGGGAAGATGGTTAAAGGGATAGACATGCTGGAGCTGGAGGGGTTAGACTGTTGCCCGGGTTCGGCAATGGTCACGATTCCAGCAGATAAACTAGTGGGTCCCTCATTGTTTTGAGGCCCGCCCAGTTGTCTTTCCGACTCACCTTGGACTGGTGCATCGGTTTTAGAGAATGCCAGCAACATTCTTTGAGGGATCTCAACCTCCCCATCGACAGATGTTAGAGAGTCAAGATTCCTCAGCAACTCTGGGACAGTGTACAGTGATTGAGTATTGTGATATTCTTCACTGCCCAGAAGTTGAAGAAAACAGAGTGACAAATACCTGGAGAAGGGGATGCATAATCCCCTGGAGCCCTTCAGTTTAATCACCAGGCTTCTGAATAAAATGTCAGCAAAGTCCACTCTGAGTCCATTCCACAAGCAGTAAGCCATCTCTGCTTGTGTGGAGTTGATCTGGTCCAATCTACCAGAACTCCCACCCATGCTTTCAACTAGGTGAATGAAGAAGTACCTCTACGATGGTGTAAGGCCCTTCATAGTCATAGCACCTTTGATTTTTAATACCCCATTTTCCAAACACTCCTTGTTTCCCATATCAAGGAGTACTTGGCGAAAATTGATATTTTGGGATATCACAACTGGAGACTCACCCTGTCTCCAGTAGTTGAGGTACAGAGCATCCCTCAACGTTTCTGCAGTAATGGTACACTCGGCTGATCCATCTTTAAGGGTGAAGGAGATAGATGAACAGTCTTCGGAGAGTTCTGCTGTGTACCAAAACTCACACAAGTACTCATGGTACATCTTGTGTGGGTTGAGGGAAAAAGACTCGCCGAGGGGAGAATCACGAAGAAATGCTTGGATTCTCCCGATTAGTGTATCGGCGGCTTGAGTCCCTCTCAAACTAGCCATGGGATTGTTTAGATTTAATTTTATTGAAGTGGAATTTGAAGGGGCACCACTGGCTCGTTTGACATTGTTTGATGGATTATAAGGGACTGTAAGCAGATTTACATCCCTACTTCTTGATTTAGGTGCCATTTTTGAAAGATTTGAATATGAAACTGAAAATTTGGGAATTAGGGTTTTGATTTATGAAGCAGAGAGAGGAATGAAGCTATTTTGATGATGATTGGAAGTAAATGAAGGAATGTAAAAGAAAGTAAATGTGATCGGAGTAAATAAGGGGTATTTATAAGGAAAATTATGATCCCAATGAAATACCAAGAATTATTTTATTATCAAAACTCAATTTTGTAGATATTTTTACAAAAGTTAATTTGAATTTTGAACCCAAAATTTAATTCTCCGTGTCAGCATTAAATGCTACGACAGCTCAGCTTACCCACGCGCCCACTAACTTTCATATTCCCAACAAAAACAGTTGTCTTTTACAAAAATGACTTTAAACACGTCATATGAAGATATTGAGTAGGTTAAAACACTCGAGTACCATCACGTGTCACAAATATTGACCAAGTATTCTCCAACGTTATGAAAATCTGGTTGACCACCAGTTGTAAGACAAGACTGAACATGTACACTGGAAGATTAGTCCAGTGCCAGTTCTCCAGTTGCCATTTTCAAACAAAAAGAATTTTAGTAAGAAAATTATTTTGAGTCTTTCCCCCTAAAATGATGATCCAGAAATCGATTAGTGCCAGGATAGTATCACAAAGGCGTTCGATAGCCTGGCGAGCAAGGATTATCTGGACCTCCTCAACTGGAGAACTTCATCAGTGTCACTGACGCGTTCATAACAAAAATCTTCAGTTTTAAGGATTTAACATTCCGAGTTCGCTGATGAGATGTTTAAAAGTTTTCTCATCAAGAGGTTTTGTAAAAACATCAGCGAGCTGTTTGTCAGTGGGGATGAAATGTATTTCAATGTCTCCTTTCATAAGATGATCACGAATGAAATGATACCTGATGTCAATATGTTTTGTCTTAGAGTGCATCACTAGGTTGTGAGATATAGCAATTGCACTGGTGTTGTCATAAAAGATTGGGGTCCTTGTATACTTTTGACCATAATCTAGTAACTGGTTCTTGATCCAGAGAATCTGGGCACAGCAACTGGCCGCAGAAATGTACTCTGCCTCAGCAGTGGACATAGAGACTAACGTCTGCTTCTTGCTGGTCCAACTAAGCAGTTTTCCTCCGAGGAAATGACAACCACCAGTTGTTGATTTTCTATCAATCTTACAACCTGCATGATCGGAATCTGAATAACCCATTAGATCTAACCCTGAGCCTTTGGGGTACCAAAGACCAAGGCTAGGACACCCTTTCAGGTATCTGAAGATGCGTTTAACAGCATGCAAATGTGATTCTTTTGGGTTAGCCTGAAATCTGGCACATAGACATGTTGCAAACATTATATCTGGTCGACTGGCAGTTAAATACATCAGTGAACCAACCATACCATGATATTCACAGGTGTTCACTGGTTTGCCAGTTGGGTCAGAGTCCAAATTTAAAGGTGCTGCAATAGGTGTGTTTTTTGATGGGATTGAATCATATTTGTATTTTCTTAACAAATCTCTGACATATTTTTCTTGGTTTATAAAAATTCCATTTTCAGTTTGCTTAATCTGAAGACCCAAGAAAAATGTTAATTCTCCCATTAAACTCATTTCATACTCAGATGGCATGATTTTAGAAAACCTTTTACACATTGCATCATCAGTTGAACCAAATATAATGTCATCAACATAAATTTGTACCAATAAGATATTACCTTTTTCTTTCAAGATAAATAAGGTATTATCTATTGCAACTCTTTGAAAGCCATTTTTGAGAAGATGTTTAGTTAAAGTATCATACCAGGCTCTTGGGGCTTGTCTAAGACCATACAAAGCTTTGTTCAGTCTATATACCCAGTGAGGATGCTTCTCATTGATGAAGCCTGGAGTCTGCTTAACATACACTTCTTCTTCCAATGTTCCATTAATAAACACACTTTTGAAGTCCATTTGGAAGACTTTGAACTGCAGATGGGTTGCATAAGCGAGAAATATTCTGATGGCTTCAAGTCTTGCAACTGGAGCAAAAGTTTCATCAAAATCAACGCCCTCTGCCTGATAATAACCCTTGGCAACTAATCTGGCTTTGTTTCTTACAACATTGCCATCTTCATCCATCTTGTTTCGGTAGACCCATCTTGTACCAATGGGTTCTTTCTTTAACCCTGGTGGACAAGGAACAAGTTCCCACACATTATTCCTTTCAAACTGGATGAGCTCTTCTTGCATAGCTTCCACCCAGCTTGGGTCTGCCATAGCCTCGTCAATCTTCTTCGGTTCAATCAGTGATAAGAAGGTGACGTTTAAGCATTGCTCACTGGTGGCTCTTCTAGTCTGAACCCCACTACTTGGATCTCGAACAATCTGTTCAATTGGATGTGCTCGAGTCCATTTAGTGTATTGACTAAGCTGGTGTATTACAATATCAGTGCAAGTCACCTGGCGATCTTCTTCAGTTGCAGCAGCTTCTGGAGGAGGATCAGCCCAAACTACTTCTATATCCTCATCAGAGTCAATGAGGTCACGATTTGCATCATGAAATTCTTCATTAAAAGGCATTTCATGAAGAACTGGAGAAGTTGGAGTTTGAACTGGTGCTGATATTGGAGTAGCATGTACATCAGATCCAATCACCAGTTTCTGTGGTAAGTTGAAACTGATGGAGGGATAAAATGAAGTGTCACTGGTGGTGTTCTTCTTTTTAACTGGTTCCAATTGAGTGTAACTGGAAACATCTTCTGGTGAAACAACTGACTAATGAACTTGGTCAGTTTCACCAAAACTTATTGGAACGACTGGAGAAATATCAAGGCTTGGTCTCTTGTTAATTGCATCACTTGACTCGTCAAATGTGACATGAATTGTCTCGTGAACCTTTTGGAGTCTATAATTATAAACTCTAAAGGCCTTTCGAATATCTGAATAGCCTAAAAATACACCTTCATCAGCTTTTGCATCAAACTTTCCAATCTGACTGGAATCATTTAGAATATAAACTGGACAACCAAATACATGAAAATATCCAATATTTGGTTTTCGATTCCTGAGTACTTCATAGGCAGTCTTCTTATGTCTCTTGATGTAGACTGATCGGTTTTGTGTGTGACAAGCAGTTGCAACTGCTTCAGCCCAGAAACTGGTGGGAAGACCTGATTCAGATAGCATGCTTCTGGCCGCTTCTATCAGTGTGCGATTCTTTCTTTCCACAACTCCATTCTGCTTTGGAGAGTGTGCTGATGAGAAGTTTTGATAGATGCCAGTGTCATTGCAAAATGTTTCAAGTACCTTATTTTGAAATTCAGTACCATTATCACTTCGTAACTGACAGACTTTTCGAGTGTACTTGAGTTCAATTCTTTTGATGAGTGAGATGATTTCAGTAGGTGCATCACTTTTGGATCTGAGGAATACCACCCAACAATATCTGGTGAATTCATCGACCACAACTAGAGTGTACTTCTTTCCAGCTCTAGTTTGAACATTCACTGGACCAAAGAGATCCATATGAAGCATGTGAAGAGGTTCAGTGATGCTAAAGTTTTGCCTTGTTTTGAAACTGACTCTTTTCTGCTTGCCCATCTCACACCCTGGACATGGCTTTTCTTTATTGAAAGAAATCTGAGGTATCCCATCTACCAGTTGTTTGCGAGACAGCTTATTAATATTTTTGAAATTAAGATGGGATAATCTTTTATGCCACGGCCAGTTGGTGTCCTCATCAGCCTTGGTATAGAAGCACTGCTCTTTTGGAGCTGGTTCCATATCCATGATGTACACGTTTCCTTTTCTTGGTGCAACCATCACCACTTTCCAATCCTTGTTAAATATGGTGCCCTGAGCAATATCAAACAAAACTCTGTAGCCATCATCACAAAGTTAGCTTACACTGATCAGGTTGTATTTCAAACCATTCACAAATGCAACTCTTTTGAATTCGACCTGTCCGTTATTGAGCACACCATATCCTTCAGTCTTTCTATTTTGATCATTACCAAACGTCACTGTCGGTCCATCTTGGACAGTGAACTCTTCAAGCAGGGGCTTACATCTGATCATAGTCCGGCCAGCTGCGCTGTCCAGATACCAGGTGTTCTTCTTTCGATCGCCCTGCACACCCACAAAAATCATTAGTTATTTTTGTGAACCCATCTTTTCTTGATGGGTTCACTGGACTTCACTACAGAAGTCTCAGTTGACTGTTGTGGTGTTAAACTGAAGACCGCATCTGGATCTTTTTCACCAGCTCCAGGTGCAGGAGTAAAAACGATTGGTATTTGATACTTGTTCCCCTTTTTGTTATCAGATTTTATTCCAGATGGAACATTCTTTTGTTTAGGTTTTGAGGGGGGTTTAATATTTTGTTTTTCAGCTGGAGGTGGTGAACCTCCTTCCAGATTTTTAATCGTGGCAGTACAACTCTGAACCTGTCTAGACAAAAGTTGGAGTTGACTTTCCAGTTTGGACAAAATATTATTTTCATCAGGCTGCTGAACCTTGGACCTAGGTTCAGCAGGAGTTATGGTCTTTTGAGTCTTGGGCTCCTTAGACTTCTGAGGTAAAGGCTTGTTACCAGATGCCTTTTTAACTGGAGCTCTAGCCTGATTGGCTCCAGGTTTAACCTCAATGGGGGTGGTCTCAATGGGTTCAGTTTTGACGATCTCAGGTTGATCATATGGAGTTTCAACCCTAAGAGCTGGAGGCAATGCATGAAGATCTGGTATGAGAGCTGCCATCTCAAGATCTCCAGATTTCCATGCATTTTTCTGGGCATCAATAGTTCTAGAAAATGCATCATAATTCTTTCCAGATGCTTTTACCCACGACTTGATAATCATTTGTTCTTTTTCAAGATCAGATTTTAATTTTTGATTTTCAAGTTCAAGAGCCTCAATTTTCAAAACTGACTCCTTGAGAGCCAACTGGACACTTTGTAAATCATTTAATTGTGGTTTAACATTGTTCAGTTCATATAAGATAGTATCCAGATATCTTTCACTATCTGCTCTAACAGTTTCTACAAACGCCAAATGTTAGGTCCAGATTTAGTCCAGATTTACTGGACTCGCTCCAGACTCGACTACTGGAGCCTTACTGAAGATTTGTCCAGAAACGTGTTCTACTGGACCTACTCCAGACTTGGAATCTGGAGTCCCTCTGAAGATTTGTCCAGAAACGTGTTCTACTGGACCTACTCCAGACTTGGAATCTGGAGTCCCTCTGAAGATTTGTCCAGAAATAATGGAAGACAGTGAGCAAATACTTGTATAGGAAATCTGGAGTATTCTCCAGATTAGCTCACTAGACTTCACCCAGTCCAGATCAACTCTACTGAAGACATTCTCATTGAAGTCAAAGACTGAAGTCAGAATAAAGAAGACTGACAAATGGTGGAGTCCACTGGAAGTCTTACCAGATCTGTACACTGGAGGATTGTCAGTGTTCTAGACCTTACAAGTCTGAACACTGATATCGAGGAATTGACTTTTGCCTTTACACACTTTCCAAAGAACAATCCACTTGTTCTTTACCAAATTTTATGCGTGTAAAGGTGGTTGGTTAAAAGAATAAAATCATATCAATATGACTTTATCCTTGTACCATTAACCAATGCATTTAATGTTCTTGTCGGATCATTAAATGCATGCAACCATATTTGTACGGCACAAAATTCACTGGTGAATTTTGTTGCCTATAAATACAAAGTCATTTCTTTGAGAAAATACTTTTAAGCATACATTTTGCATTAAAGTGAATTTGTCCAAATACTCTCGATCTTAAACAGGGATACTTCACAACTTTAAGTATCTCGATCCAAAAGAGTTATTTGACAAATATAGATCATTTATAATTCATAGGTTGTTAGGATACATACTTATTTGTATTATCTTGATTCCGCACAACCTTGTATTTTATTTAACATCATAAATAAAATACACCATTGAAAAATACATAATGTTCCACTTTACTTGTTTATTGCTTTAAGTCTTGTATTACTTTGTTTATATATTCTTGCATTTATTTACAAGTAATACTAGTCCATTCTAGTGATTATTAGACTTGTTGTATTTTACACTTTCTAGGTTAACCATCGTATTTCAGGGACTCACATTTGGTATCAGAGCAGAAGGCTAAACATTGCCTAGATCTGTTTCTTTGATGGCTAACCAAGAAAATACACAAGGAAGTTTTAATCTTGGTCCCGATCCTAATGTCAATATTAATGATCAAAATAATGAACCACCTATTGTTAATAACACTAATCCACCTCCTCCTCCTACTCCTGCTTCTCCACACGTGCATGTGCACTATTCAAATAATCTTGTTCCTAAATTCAGTGGGAACAGTGATGAGTTTGGTACGTGGAAAGCTAGGATGGTTTTGCATATCACTGGTATTGAGAGGAACATGATGAAAATCTTGAATGAAGGTCCTTATGTCCCTACATCACCTCTCAATCCCTTCTTGATCCTTCTGGATCTAGAAGAGGAAGGGAAAAGAGGGAGGAACATTGGTCTGAAGAGGAGAGGAGATTGTGAATCTAGACACCCTTCTCAAAAACATGATCCTCGGGGCCGTTCCAGAAACCCTAATTCCCACACTAGTTCTTTTTCCTAGTGCTAAAACCATGTGGGATGAACTTTTAAACCAACATGAAGGAGGAGATGACACCATTGTCACCAGAAAGGTCTCCTTAAACAAGAGGTATGAGTCATTTTTTGCTCAGCCTAATGAGTCTCTCACTGGTACTTACACCAGATTTATGAGTATCATAAACCAGTTGAGAGGTCTTGGGGTTGAGAAGGACAAGGATATACTTCTGGAGAAATTTTGTGATATTCTGCCCACCAAATGGTCTCACATGATCCTGGTCTTACGACAAGGTAAAACTCTGCACACACACACACTCTCAACTTTATATGGAGCTTTCAGGTACAATGAAGAAAATCAAGCCCAGAGAGTGGTGGCAGAACAAGATGCTTTTAACCATGCCTCCAGTAGTCCTAATGTGGTTAGTCATACTAAACCACAAAGTACAGCACTGATATCTTCTGAGAATGTATTTTCTATGAAGAAGATGGTGTCTGAACTTATGGATTCTGGAGAGTCCAGTCAATCTCTCCAGACTGTTGTGATGAAACTGATGATGATGACCTCATTGCAATGATTGCTAAAACGTTTAACCGTTTCAAAGCAAGAGCAAATAGGCCATCTGGACAATTTGCATCCAGTTCTTCAACTGATAAGACCAATTTGATGAAAGATTGCAGGTCCAACCAGTTTGTATCCAAGCCTGGTCCATTCTCTTCAAATAATAAGCCTGATGATAGCTATAAATTGAAATATAAAAAGCTTAAGGCCAGATTGCTCTCATGGCACAACAAATTGAAAACAATAATAAGTGCATGATCGCAACAACTGAAGAGAAGTGGGTTCCTTCTGATGAATCATCTGCTGATGAAGAAGAAGAAAGAGATTGCTGTTACATGGCTCTGGCAGACGATGAGCACCTGGTGAAGGAAGATGTCACATCTGGACG
Organism: Erigeron breviscapus; assembly: GCA_034093135.1. Taxonomy (NCBI): domain Eukaryota; kingdom Viridiplantae; phylum Streptophyta; class Magnoliopsida; order Asterales; family Asteraceae; genus Erigeron; species Erigeron breviscapus. The sequence goes on along the minus strand of CM067172.1, from coordinate 12,606,179 downwards.
ATGGGTGGACATTGTTATTAAGAAGGTTAGTGATTATGATTGTGCAACTGACCAAGAATTAAAACTGGACATAGCTGAAGCTCTTAATTCTGATTTGATATTTGTAGAAACTGTTAGATCTGATTGTGTAAATGGTCTAGAAACAGATTCTTCTGAAATAACTGCTTTAAAATCAAAATTGAAAGAATTTCAAGACATTGAACTGGCATTTCAAGCCCAGGTTCTGGTAACTGAACAATTGATTCAAGAAAAATAAGATCTTGAAGTCATTTTAGAGAAAGAAAAACTGGTAATTAAATCATGGCTAGAAACCAAAAAGCCATATGATGCTGGAGTAAATTAATTTCCTGCTCAAAAACGTGCATACTTAGATGGAAATAATCATGTAGCATCATTAATACCAGTAATCGATCGATTACCAGAGGGGTTCAGGCCCACCACTGTTTATGATGAGCCTGTAACTCCCAAGACCAATATTTACCCAGTTCAATCCCCAGAGGTCAAGACTGGAGCATTCCAGATGAGTGCTCCAGTTAAAGAGGTTTATCAGAATAAACCTTTGCCTCAGACCAATCCCCTACCTAAGCCTAGGACTGGAAAGGCTAAGGTATCATCTGATGAAAATGTTTTGTCCAGGTTAGAGAGCCAGATTCAAACACTGACTTGTCAATTTCAAAGTTTTAATGCAAGATTAAACTTTATTGAGGGTACTTCATCTGGCCCTAGACAAATACAAAACCTTTTGCAAAGAAAGTTAAATCTATTTCTCCAGTTGAGAAAAAGAAAAAGGTTTCAAAACTATCAACCCCAGTGGTCTTTTCAACTAAGACCACTGTTGAAGAAAGTGAACTAAACCAGATTGCCCCAGGACCTATAAGGGAGGGTCCAGTGAACCCATCAGTCGATGGGTTCCCAAATCTAACTGATAATATCTGGTGTATGTGCAGGGCGATCGAAAGAAATATATCTGGTATCTTGACAGTGCTGCTGGCAGGACGATGACCGGATGTAAGACCCTGCTGGAGGAGTTCACCATTTCTGATGGACCCTCCATTACTTTTGGAAATGATGGTTGTGGAAAGACTGAGGGATACGGGGTTCTGAACAATGGACAAGTCAAGTTCAGACGTGTTGCATTTGTGAATGGTTTGAAATATAACCTGATCAGTGTAAGCCAACTGTGTGATGATGGCTATCAAGTTCTATTCAATATTGCTCATGGTATCGTATTCAACAAGGACTGGAAGGTAGTGTTGATTGCTCCCAGAAAAGGGAATGTGTACGTGATGGATATGGAAAGCTCTCCTTCAGAGCAGTGTTTCTATACTCAAGCTGATGAAGACACAAACTGGTTATGGCACAAAAGGTTATCGCATTTAAATTTCAAGAATATTAATAAGTTGTCCAGAAAACAACTTGCAGATGGGATACCTTCAGTTTCCTTCAAAAAGGAAAGGTCATGTCTAGGATGTGATATGGGTAAGCAAAAACGTACCAGTTTCAAGACCAGACAGAATTTCAGCATATCTGAACCTCTTCATATGCTTTATATGGACCTATTTGGTCCAGTGAACGTTCAAACTCGTGCTGGTAAAAGATACACCCTGGTGATCGTAGATAAATTCTCCAGATATTGTTGGGTGATCTTTCTGAGGTCTAAAAGTGAAGCTGCTGCTGAAATAATCAGTCTTATCAAGCAAATTGAGCTCAAGTACAGTCGAAAGGTGTGTCAGTTAAGAAGTGACAATGGAACAGAATTCCAGAATGCAACTCTGGAGTCATTCTGTACTGACACTGGCATCTCCCAGAACTTCTCATTAGCCCGCTCTCCAGAACAGAATGGAGTGGTGGAAAGGAAGAATCGAACGCTGATAGAAGCTGCCAGGAGTATGCTTGCTGAATCTGGTCTGTCTATCAGTTTCTGGACTGAAGCAATTGCTACTGCTTGCCACACCCAGAACCGGTCAGTGTATGTGAAGCGACACAAAAAGACAGCCTATGAAGTCTTAAGAAATAGAAAACCAAATATTGGTTATTTTCACGTTTTTGGATGTCCAGTTTACATCCTGAACGACTCCAGTCAGTTAGGAAAATTTGATGCCAAAGCTGATGAAGGGTATTTCTTAGGCTATTTCAGCCATTCGCAAGGCCTTCAGAGTCTACAACAAGAGACTGGAGAAGGTCCATGAGTCAATTCATGTAACATTTGATGAATCAAATGTTGCAATCAACAAGAAGCCAGCCCTTGACACTCCCCCAGTAACTCCAATTGTCTTTTGTGAATCTGATCCTATAAACGACATTCAAAAAGATTCAGAAGACACAGTTTCCAGTCATCCTGATCTGGAACCTGTTCAGAAAAAGAAATACTCCAGTAGTACTCCATTCTATCCTTCTATTATTTTCAAACTACCCTCTGAAATTAATGTTGGATCAGATGTTCGTACTGCTCCCCCAGTATCAGTGTCAGTTGAGAATATACCAGAAATGTCTTCGTATGAAGAATTCCAAACTGAACCAGTACTTCAAGAAATGCCTTCAAATGAAGAATTTCATGATGCAAATCGTGATTTAAATGACTCAGATGAAGATACTGAAGTAGTCTGGCAAGATCCTCCTCTTGGAGCAACTCCAGAGGAGACTCAACTGAATTCTTGCACTGATATTGTTGTCAGTAACAATCTTGGTCAGTACTCCAGATGGACAAAAGCTCATCCTATTGATCAGATCATAGGTGACTCCAGTAGAGGAGTTCAGACCAGAAGAGCCTCCAGTAATCAATGCTTATACATTAGTTTTCTATCTTTGATGGAACCAAAGAAGATTGACGGGGCTATGGAAGATCCAAGCTGGGTGACTGCTATGCAAGAAGAGCTTCACCAGTTTGAAAGAAACAAGGTCTGGTATCTGGTTCCTTTCCCAGTTGGAAAGAAAGAACCAATTGGAACAAAATGGGTCTTCAGGAACAAGGTCGATGAAGATGGCCACGTAATCAGAAACAAGACCAGACTGGTAGCACAAGGCTACTGCCAGTCAGATGTCGATTTTGATGAATCATTTGCTCGAGTGGCTAGACTTGAAGCGATCAGAATATTCTTAGCATTCGCTGCTTATCATCAGTTCAAGGTCTACCAGATGGATGTAAAGAGTGCTTTTCTTGAATGGAAAGCTTGAAGAAGAAGTTTATGTCAGACAACCACCAGGTTTCGTTGATGAAAAGCATCCACATTGGGTATATCGTCTGGACAAAGCGCTTTATGGCCTCAGACAAGCCCCACGTGCCTGGTATGACACTCTGACTAAACATTTGTTGAAAAATGGTTTCAAACGAGGTGCAATTGACAATACCTTATTTATTCTTCATGAAAAAGGTAATCTGTTAATGGTACAATTTATGTTGATGATATTATTTTTGGGTCTACTGATGAAAACATGTGCAAGAAATTTTTGAAAATAATGTCAATTGAATATGAAATGAGTTTGATGGGTGAATTAACATATTTTCTTGGACTCCAGATTAAACAAAACAAAGATGGCATTTTTATTAATCAGGAAAAATATGTTAGATATCTTTTAAAGAAATTTGATATGAACTCTTCACCATCTAAACCAACTCCAATTTCTGCACCACTGACACTGGACTCTGATCCAGATGGAAAACCAGTGAACACCACTGTCTATAGAGGCATGGTTGGTTCACTGATGTATTTAACTGCCAGTAGACCAGATATTATGTTCTCAACATGTTTATGTGCCAGATATCAGTCTAATCCAAAGGAATCTCATATGCTTGCTGTAAAGCGCATACTGAAGTACCTTAAAGGTGTCCCCAGTCTAGGTCTTTGGTATCCCAAAGGCTCAGGCATGGATCTAATGGGTTATTCAGATTCAGATCATGCAGGTTGTAAGATAGACAGGAAATCCACTACTGGTGGATGTCACTTCCTTGGTGGCAAACTGGTCAGCTGGACCAGTAAGAAGCAAACTTCAGTTTCATTGTCCACTGCTGAAGCTGAATATGTGTCTGCAGCCAGTTGTTGTGCTCAGATACTCTGGATGAAGAACCAGTTGCTGGATTATGGTATTAAGTATTCAAAGACCCCAATCTTTTGTGATAATACCAGCTCCATTGCTATCTCGAACAATCCAGTCATGCACTCCAGAACGAAGCACATTGATCTCAGGTATCATTTTATACGTGATCATATTATGAAAAACAACATTGAACTCCATTTTATTCCCACTGACAAACAACTCGCTGACATTTTTACTAAACCTCTGGACAAATTCTTCAGAAATATTACTGGTACTTTGTAAATGTGTCCCTCTCACTGGTAACTGGACAGGTTGAAGTGCGTGTTTGAGGTGACTTATGTCTCCTTGTAAATGTGTCCCTCTCATTTGTCTATATTAGTTGACGTGCACGTTTGAGGTTACCAGTCTTTCAAAATGGTTTTCACTGGTACTTTACTGGAGTGTCCCTCCAGTGTACCATCAGTACATGTTCACTGGACTAATCCACCAGTGATACTGGAGTTGTAGAAACACGTGAATGACGTGTTCCCAGATCGTTTAACACGAGATATACGATCATAGACAGGCGGAATCCGTCTATAATCGTCGTTAGGGTTTATATGATGAACACGAAGATAACAACAACAAAATAGCTACGAATTTACTGATGAATAGGAGATAAAAACAAAGAATTCATTTATCATTTGTCGAATGATTACAAGAATAAATCCGTTTAAAATACATCTCAATGATTCCGGATTACAATCAATCGAGACGACTCTTGGTAATTAATTACATGGTGGCGGAATGGCGGGGCATAGATCTCTACCCCGATCCCTATGGACGACCTCTGTTGCAACTAAAATCACCTCTTAAATCTGAAACCTAAGTCCTATATTTATAGGTACAAAATGGGCTGGGCTGTCAAATTCGTACAAAATGGGCTGGGCTGTACGAACTTATTAGTTCTTACGAACTTAAAGTTCGTAAGGCATATATGTACGAATTTCTCAGCCTTTTAGAATTCTTGCATCGGACAATAATTTGTGCACTTTATGTGCACCAACAAACTCCCCCTTGGCCGGTGCAATCAATTCTTCAAAATCCGATATTAGTTATAGAAAGTCTAAACAAATAGCCTCCCCCGTAACTAAAGATATCGGGTCTTCTTATGTTGAAACTCGATCTTCTGAAACTGCACTCTGATCTTCAACCTGTAAACTCTCTGTATCTTCATGACAACCAACTAACCCAACACTCTCTCATTGTAGTTCTCCCCCTCAACAGTAACCACCTCCGAATTAAACATAAGCAATCATCCACTCGGATCTATTTGCATGTCGTGCTTAACCGGCATATAATAGAGAAGTAGAATTTCCAATAATCAGCATCAAATCAATCAGCTCCCATAAAAATAAGAAACTCTGCAAACTGAATCACAAAATGTAGTCGCATAAATCCTGTCTCAACTAGCAGTGTCTGACTCTGTCTTGTATCTTCACAAATCCACCAATCACTCGAATTCGTTCTTATCAGATCTCCTCTTCAGTTGTATACGCCGCCATAATATAAAGATCTTTATCTATGCAACTCCTCCGCAAGAATCACCTGATAATTCATCTCTACATCTTGGAATATGGATAAGATTCGATCTTCAAATACTGAACAACAAATAACCAGCTTCAATGATCCAATACTTCAACAAAGTTTCCACGACCGCTATATATGAAAATCATCCGTTGACATAAATCAATTTGAACATATAGTTCGATGATCTTCAAAACCTCGAGCATTAGAATACAATAATCACCAACAGAATAACCTTTGATCGTTATGTAACTCGAGTATGTAGAAAAGTTTTGCTCAAAAATCAGAAATTTTATCCCCCCTCATTTTTCTGCAAAACTTTGAAAATCAGCCCATCTGATTGTCTTCGGTTTCAAAAATCTCCCTTTCATGTGGTATATAGTGTTTCCTCTGATCAACTGCATGTATTCTTCAGACTGAAACATATCGAACCTCCATAGTAGCTTGAGAACATCTTCGTAGTCTGAACATCAACATATACGAACTTGTTCTTCTTCTTACGAACTTATTCTTATTACGAACTAGTTAAGTTCGTAACAACAATATCTTCGTAAAGGTTGATCACTAAGTTCGTAAGACAAAAGGCTTGTTATTACGAACTTAATCTTCAGAAGGTGAATAATCTTCTTACGAACTTAGTAAGTTCTACGAACTTATAGTTCGTACCATTATATCAGCAAAGCTACTAACTTCGTAAGGCTATTAAATTCGTAAGGTGAAAGTTCACAACGAAGATAGCTAAGTTCGTAAGCTAAATTCGTTAGTTGAAATCTGAAAACGAAAAAGGCTATCTTCGTTTTCTATCTTTGTTTTCTATCTTCGTAAGGTGAGGTTCTGAACGAAGATAGCTTAAGTTCGTAAGCTATATTCGTTTGATGAAGATTCAAAACGAAAATTAGATAAATTCGTTTTCTATCTTCATTTTGCTAAAGGAAAATGAACTTAGCCTTCTGTTCGAATTTTCATCAATAAAACCTAATTACCAGATCTCGTTTGAGGAAAAATCATCCTCCAAGGCTTTGATACCATGTAGAAACACGTGAATGACGTGTTCCCAGATCGTTTAACACGAGATCTACGATCATAGACAGGCGGAATCCGTCTATAATCGTCGTTAGGGTTTATATGATGAACACGAAGATAACAACAACAAAATAGCTACGAATTTACTGATGAATAGGAGATAAAAACAAAGAATTCATTTATCATTAGTCGAATGATTACAAGAATAAATCCATTTAAAATACATCTCAATGATTCCGGATTACAATCAATCGAGACGACTCTTGGTAATGAATTACATGGTGGCGGAATGGCGGGGCATAGATCTCTACCCCGATCCCTATGGACGACCTCTGTTGCAACTAAAATCACCTCTTAAATCTGAAACCTAAGTCCTATATTTATAGGTACAAAATGGGTTGGGCTGTCAAATTCGTACAAAATGGGCTGGGCTGTACGAACTTATTAGTTCTTACGAACTTAAAGTTCGTAAGGCATATATGTACGAATTTCTCAGCCTTTTAGAATTATTGCATCGGACAACAATTTGTGCACTTTATGTGCACCAACAGGAGTGTCCAGTCAACCTCCAGATGCACTGAAATATGTCATAATATTTTCTAAATACTTGGTCATTGTGCGTGCCACGTAAGCAAACCTTTTTAAAGATATTTTAATCCTACGTGGCATGTAAATTTTTCAACGTAATGATGGTATTTTTACCTTGGGAACTCAAAAAGAGCAACTTGTTAATGTTTGTGGGTTGTAAACCGTCACACATTTATGTGTGATGTGATGTAATTAATGCGGATCTCAAACCCGACCAAAATTTTATTTGATAATTTCAAATTAAACCGTTTGGGTTCCACATTCTCTCTCCTATAAATACCCACTTTCAATTTCATTTGCATTTACTTCTTCATTCAATTTCCAATCATATTTATCTCTCTTATTTACTCCATTACCATTCAATTTTTTCATCAAATCTTCATCATAACCCTATATATTCAATTTCATCTTCATCTATTCTTTATTAAATGGCACCTAGACAATCCAAATCGCTTAAAAATTTGTTTGCCGCTGAATATGCTCCTTCTGAAAATGTTGAAAGGGCACCTCATATCACTCTAGAGGCAAATGCCATAAGAATAAACATGAACAACTGGATGGCCAGACTTTCACTCTCCAGTGTTCATGATGCTCAATCTGTTATTGGGAGATTAAACACATTTTTTCTCTCATGTCCTCTATATGGTGCTTTAACATTAAATCCAGGAAGGATGTACCACGATTACCTTTGTGAATTCTGGTACACTGCAAAATATGATGATGAACTTCATCAATCAATTATACTCTCAAGGGAGGTACCAGATCCCTTGGTTTCACTGCTAGTCTACTCAGGTCTGTTCTACAGTTAAACTATTTTGAACAGAATGAGTTGCCTATTAAACTTCCCTCTGGTATCAATACAAGGGAAGTGTGTAGACTGATGGGGCACACAGATATCATGGATGAGCATGGCCAGCTATCCAGGAAAGGAATTATCTACATGAGCAAACTGTCAGACTCATGGAGATACTTCTTCACCCACATTGTTGAATGTCTGGGAGGCAGTTCTGGAGGGTTAGACCAGATAAATCAAACCCATCTCCAGATTGCCTACTGCCTATGGTTTGGGCTTAGAGTGGACTTTGCTCAGATTCTTTTTGATGATCTGGTAGAGCGTCTTAGAGTGAAAGGTAGAAAACCCTTTGTTCCTTATATCCATTTTCTTTCACTCATGTTTAAAAGAGCTCTTGGAGACCAGTATGATTTTGAGACTACTCACTTTTCTGTGAGTGAGTACATGAGGGATCTGGTCAACCTCAGATCTCCACTGGACGAGGTAGATATTCCTCAGTCCATGCTCTCTTTTCAGAGAGAAGAAGCTGAAATGGCTTCAGGTAGAGGTCAAGCTATTGAAGGCTGGTGAATAGACTGGTGATCAGACTGGTGATCAGACTTGAATGTATCTGGTGAGCAAGAGGCTCAAATAGACTTGAATGTAGAGGCTGGTGAACAAGTTAATGAATAGACTCAAATAGACTTGAATGTAGAGGCTGGTGAACAAGTTAATGAATAGACTGGTGATCAGACAGTTGGGATGGCTCCAGAATGGGATGATGTAGATTCCCCAATGTCTGAAGGCTTTGATGTAAACATGAATTTCTTGGGTGATGAAGACACATCTGCTATTGCTTCAGTCACCCAACCAATTACATCTTCTGAAATGCCACCACCACCAGAATCAAACATGCCACCACCACCACCACCTTCAATTCCTAGAGATACACAATACTTCACTCCTACAACCATTCAAACTTCACAATCTCAACCTCAACCTCTTGAAACACCAGTCACCGTATCTGAACAAGCTGCAACTGAAGAGGACTGGGCACAAGTACCTCTAATGACCAGATTGCCTTCCAATCTTGAACCTCCCAGTGGTCTCTCCACTTCATCTTCTGCCAAGGTCCAAGGCCTTTTAAGTAAGGTGGCGGACCTGGAGAGATCACTCCAGACTTCATCGCAGGTTATTTCAGACTTTAAATCCTTATTATCAAATAACCTTGCATCTGAGATGAATCTGTTTGCTGGGAATGAGAAGCTTGATGAACTGGTACTGGCCACAAACAACAATATTGAAAATTTCAAAGTGGCAGTCCAGGGTTTAGAGACAAGGCTGGTTAGTTCAGTTCAGACAGCAGTGACTGGTGAATTTGTTCAACCACTGGCAGATCTGAAAGAAGAAGTTCAGAAGTTGGTTTCCAGGATAAGTTCTCTAGAGAGTAGATCCACACTTGACCAGGATGCAGTTGTCAGTATAATAAGTGATGAATGTACAAAGAAGTTCAGAATCAGTATGCTGAAAGAATTATCTGAAGAGATTTCTGAGACTGTTCTTCGTACCATTCAAGATGGGGTGTTACCCCAGGTGGAGACGTTGCTGGAAGAAAAGTTGCCAAAACACTTGCCTAAAGAAGTTGAAACTGTTAAAAAGGAAGTGCAGGCACTTAAGAAAGTTGTGACTGATACAACTCCAGTGGCAGGAAGAACCTTTGGTGCACTGGACAAACATATGCTGGAACAGTTATGGAATGATCTCAAGTCCAGAACTGGTGATCATTCCAAGGGGGAAAAGTCGTCTGGTGACCAAAAACAAGTGTCACTGAAGCACTTGGCACAAAGAGCATATGGCACTGAAGCCACTATGCTGTCTGAAGAAGCTGCTGGTACTGAAGCCAGTGAGCCCCAGTTTGAGTCCTTCCCAGATATTCCAACTACACTGAAGGTTGTTAAAGAAAAAATGGTATCTGGAGAAGAAGAGCAAACTGCTGAAGAATCATCAGAGTATCCTACTGCTGATGATGAAACCTCCAAAAAGCTTGAACAAGAATGCATCATGATTGAAATCTTCAAGAGAAATCAAAAAGATGAACTGTTGGCCCATCAAAGGGAGATGGCATCTATGGGTACTCTGGACTCTTACAATGCTGGTAGGTTAAGCATAAATATCGATGTTTACAAAAAGATGAAGGAAGACCCCAGAGTTCATCAATGTCTGAATGCATTGAATGATGTTCATGTACGCTCCTTTTACGCTGAAGAAGAACAGGTTTATGATTCTATAATTTATGGCGTTAGTGTACCAGAACTCATCAGGCAAAGGAAGGAGAAACTGGTAAGCCTCCAGAAAAAGATCAGAAAGAACGCTGGTGCTCTGGAGATAGAGTACAGAAAGAAACTGACTGGCTTACCAAAACTGACTGCCAAACAAATCAAAGCGATTAAAGATGCTGATGTAAGCAAATTCATTCCCCTGGACACTTCTCGAAAAATCAATAGTCAACAACTCCAATCTGCTGTAGAGCAAAAGAGAGTGTCCAAGGAAACTGAAGCATTGATCCAGACATCCAAAATGAAAGACAAGTACAAAGAAATGTTAAATTTCAGGGCTGATGCTAGAAGGATCACTGGTGCTGAAATAAATTAGCTGAAAATCATGAAGGCATGTCCAGGTTTGAAGTAAAGTTGACCAGGGAGGGTAACTTTACTGATGAAAGGAAAAGTACTTCAGTCCAAGCATTTGGATGGAGTGAACTGAAAGAGATTGCTTTTACATTCAGGGGGAAGACAAATGTGTCGACTGATGTTAAAGCATTTCTGAAAAGAGTTGAAAAGGTATGGAGAAGAAAGCAACAGATGGAAGTTGCAATGGACATAAAATCGCCAGAATCAATACCATCTTCTCCATCACCAAAGAGAAAGGCTACTGAAGTCTCAGTTGACTGTTGTGGTGTTAAACTGAAGACCGCATCTGGATCTTTTTCACCAGCTCCAGGTGCAGGAGTAAAAACGATTGGTATTTGATACTTGTTCCCCTTTTTGTTATCAGATTTTATTCCAGATGGAACATTCTTTTGTTTAGGTTTTGAGGAGGGTTTAATATTTTGTTTTTCAGCTGGAGGTGGTGAACCTCCTTCCAGATTTTTAATCCTGGCAGTACAAATCTGAACCTGTCTAGACAAAAGTTGGAGTTGACTTTCCAGTTTGGACAAAATATTATTTTCATCAGGCTGCTGAACCTTGGACCTAGGTTCAGCAGGAGTTATGGTCTTTTGAGTCTTGGGCTCCTTAGACTTCTGAGGTAAAGGCTTGTTACCAGATGCCTTTTTAACTGGAGCTCTAGCCTGATTGGCTCCAAGTTTAACCTCAATGGGGGTGGTCTCAATGGGTTCAGTTTTGACAATCTCAGGTTGATCATATGGAGTTTCAACCCTAAGAGCTGGAGGCAATGCATGAAGATCTGGTATGAGAGTTGCCATCTCAAGATCTCCAGATTTCCATGAATTTTTCTGGGCATCAATAGTTCTAGAAAATGCATCATAATTCTTTCCAGATGCTTTTACCCACGACTTGATAATCATTTGTTCTTTTTCAAGATCAGATTTTAATTTTTGATTTTCAAGTTCAAGAGCCTCAATTTTCAAAACTGACTCCTTGAGAGCCAACTGGACACTTTGTAAATCATTTAATTGTGGTTTAACATTGTTCAGTTCAGTTAAGATAGTATCCAGATATCTTTCACTATCTGCTCTAACAGTTTCTACAAACGCCAAATGTTAGGTCCAGATTTAGTCCAGATTTACTAGACTCGCTCCAGACTCGACTACTGGAGCCTTACTGAAGATTTGTCCAGAAACGTGTTCTACTGGACCTACTCCAGACTTGGAATCTGGAGTCCCTTTGAAGATTTGTCCAGAAATAATGGAAGACCAGAGAGCAAATACTTGTATAGGAAATCTGGAGTATTCTCCAGATTAGCTCACTGGACTTCACCCAGTCCAGATCAACTCTACTGAAGACATTCTCACTGAAGTCAAAGACTGAAGTAAGAATAAAGAAGACTGACAAATGGCGGAGTCCACTGGAAGTCTTACCAGATCTGTACACTGGAGGATTGTCAGTGTTCTAGACCTTACAAGTCTGAACACTGATATCAAGGAATTGACTTTTGCCTTTACACACTTTCCAAAGAACAATCCACTTGTTCTTTACCAAAGTTTATGCGTGTAAAGGTGGTTGGTTAAAAGAATAAATCATATCAATATGACTTTATCCTTGTACCATTAACCAATGCATTTAATGTTCTTGTCGGATCATTAAATGCATGCAACCATATTTGTACGGCACAAAATTCACTGGTGAATTTTGTTGCCTATAAATACAAAGTCATTTCTTTGAGAAAATACTTTTAAGCATACATTTTGCATTAAAGTGAATTTGTCCAAATACTCTCGATCTTAAACTGGGATACTTCACAACTTTAAGTATCTCGATCCAAAAGAGTTATTTGACAAATATAGATCATTTATAATTCATAGGTTGTTAGGATACATACTTATTTGTATTATCTTGATTCCGCACAACCTTGTATTTTATTTAACATCATAAATAAAATACACCATTGAAAAATACATAATGTTCCACTTTACTTGTTTATTGCTTTAAGTCTTGTATTACTTTGTTTATATATTCTTGCATTTATTTACAAGTAATACTAGTCCATTCTAGTGTTATTAGACTTGTTGTATTTTACACTTTCTAGGTTAACCATCGTATTTCAGGGACTCACACCAAATCACCACTTAATGATTCAGCAAGGTCCAGTTTTAGTTCTGGATCAACCTGGTTATCATAATCACATACCTTTTTCAAGATGATGTCCACCCATCTTCCAGTGATGACATCTTCTTTTGCCACATGTTGTTGTTGATCTTCCAAGGCCATGAAACACATGTCCCTTTCCTCTTCATCATCAGCTGATGAGTCATCAGAGTATTCCCATTTTCCTTCAGTATTTGCCATCATGCATTTGTTCTTTTCATTTTCTCTTTCAAATGACAAGAGGGCAATCTGGGCCTTAAGGTTTTTGTATTTAGCTTTGTAGCTAACATCAGGCCTACTAAAATTAGGGACAGGGGGACCAGTTTGGTTGTTTATCTGACTAGATCTGCATTCCTTCATAAAGTGACCTTTCTTACCGCACTTATAGCAGGTAAGATTGGCTTTATCCAGAGAGTTGGAGCTGGAAGCATTGTTTGGGCCATTAAATCTTTTAGATTTATGCTTAAACCTATTAAAGGTTTTAGCAATCATGGCTACCAGATCATCATCGTCAGTTTCATCACAACCATCACTGATTTCAGTGGTCAAGCCAGAGTTCAAGAAACTGTTTAACATCTCCTTCATTGAGAGTGACTGGACACTCTCTGCAGACATTAAAGCAGCACAAGGTCGCTCAGTTATGCTAGCAACCTTGGGACTCTGGGCATGGTTCATGGCATCCTGCTCAGCCACCAGTCTTGCTGCATTATTATCTTCAGTGAATCTGAAGGCTCCATAGAGTGATGCAAGAGTGTGACTGTGCAGGGTTTTACCTTGTCTTAAGACAAGAACCATATTTTCCCATTTGGAAGGAAGAATATCACAAAACTTCTCAAGAAGAATATCCTTATCCTTCTCAACACCCAAGCCTCTCAACTGATTAATGAGGCTAGAAAACCTGGTGTAAGTACCAGTTAGACTTTCATTGGGAAGAGCAAAGAAGGATTCATACTTCTTGTTCAGGGCAACCTTTCTGGTGACAATAGTGTCATCACCTCCTTCAAACTGAATGACTTATTCATCCCACATTGCCTTGGCACTGGGGAAAAATACAAGTGTTGGAATTAAGTCTTCAGGAACAGCTCCAAGGATCATGTTCTTGAGTTTGGTGTCCAGATCTACAAGTCTACGATCCTCATCAGACCAATAGTCTTCGAGCTTTTCTCTGGAACCACTTCTTCCAGTAGGATCTAGAAGAGGACTTACCCCAAGAGACATGGGTATATAAGGTCCATCCTTAAGGATTTTCAGCATATACCTCTCTATCCCACCAAAATGCAAGAGCATTCTGGCCTTCCATGTACCAAAGGTCTCACTATTTCCATCAATTTTGGGAACAGGAGTGTTAGAATAATGTACATGGACATGGTTAGGGGCATTAGGAGGAGGAGGGTTAGTATTAACATTTTGAACAGGTGGTGTATTAACATTAAGAGGGTTTTCACCTTGACCAGAACCATCCCCACCTTCAGTAGTAGTCATCTAAGCAGATCTAGGCAAGTATATTAGCCTTCTGCTCTGATACCACTTGTAAGTGCCAACTCAATAGATGGTACTACCTGAAGACACCTCTATGTCGATGGTGGGGTTACTTTGCAATATAAACACAGAACTGGAGACGACCAGTTGCAGTGAGTGTATACCAAGTTCTTGGATAGATTACTTATTAAAGTGACAATAAGTAAAAGACAATGCAATAATAGAAAGTACTTGTAAAGTAAATTGGTGAGACTATGTAATTTTCAAGTGTAATTTATTTATTAACTTTAAATAAATTACAAGGTTGTTGCGGAACCAAGATAATACAAAGTATGTAAATATCCTAACAACCTATGAAATACAATTGATCTATACTTGGAAATTCTCTAAACAATCGAAACACTTAAAGTTGTGAAATGTTCCTTTTTGCGATTGAGAGAATATTGCACAAGTTCACCAAGAATATTGCAGGTTTGCAAAGTTATTTTCTTGTTGTGCAAAGACCTCTATTTATAGGCAAAGTTGACATTGGGATGTCAACTTTGGCCGTACAAATATGGTTGAGAACATTTAAGGAATAGCATTTAATTCCTTAAAATGTTGTGTAAAGTTACAGACTAAAGTAACTTTTCTCAACCTGCTTTATGTACCTTTTGTACTTTATACATAGATAAATCCTTTTATCCGTGTAATAGCACATAAAGCATAAAGGTCTTTTCCTCGTAATCAGTGTAAAGCTTTGTAAGTACTTTACACTGATGGTCTCCAGTTTGTATCTGAGTAGAATGTCAACTGGGCTTCGCTGCCATTGTCATTCTTTATCTTCTACTTGTTGTCTTAGACTTCAACTGGAATGATTCTTCATCTGGTCAGATCTCAACTGGAGGAAGTCTTCAGTTGCGTTAACTGTACGTTGCAACTAGACTTCAATATATTTCTGGACAAATCTTCGTAGTCTCCAGATGCAACTGGAGACTGGTCAGTTTCAGCAAAACTGGTCCTAACAGAAACACAATTTTGTTTCTTTGAGGACCAACCAACTAACTTATCTCCAAGGAACTGCACACTTACTGAAGTGCTTTTGCGATCTAACTTACAACCTGCATGATCGGCATCTGAGTAGGCAGTTAGTTCAAAACTGGTATCTTTCGGATACCATAAACCAAGGTTTATAGTACCCTTGAGATACCGAAAAATTCTTTTAACGGCTTGAGCATGGCTTTCCATAGGGTTAGCTTGAAATCTAAAACACATGCATGTAGCAAACAAAATGTTCGGGCGACTAGTAGTTAAATACATAAGAGATCCTACCATACTGCGGTAAAGTTTCTGATTATAAGGTTTTCCATTAAGGTCTGCATTGATTTTGGTTCGAGTTTCCATGGGTGTCCCAATCGGTTGACAATTAAGCATATCAAACTTTTTCAACATGTCAATAATGTATTTATTTTGACAAATAAAGATACCATTTGACAACTGTTTGACTTGTAAACCAAGGAAAAAGTTTAGTTCACCCATCATACTCATTTCAAAGTGTTTTACCATCAAAGCAGAATTTTTTTAGCAGTATTTAGGATTAGTTGACCCGAAAGTTATGTCGTCTACATAGATTTGGATTAAAAGAATGTCACTTCCTTGTCGTTTGATGAACAAAGTAGTGTCAATAGAACCTTTGGTGAATCCAAATTTCAAAAGATAAGCAGTGAGAGCATCATACCACGCGCGAGGGGCTTGTTTCAGGCCATATAACGCCTTATCTAACCTGTATACATAGTCTGGACGTTTAGGATCGACAAAGCCCTCGGGTTGACCGACATATACCTCTTCTTTCAGCACACCATTCAAGAAATCTGACTTTACATCCATTTGATAAACAATGAAGTTCTTGAATGCCGCATAAGCAAGGAAAATACGAATGGCCTCGATACGAGCAACAGGAGTAAATGTCTCATCATAGTCAACCCCATCTTGCTGAGAATAGCCTTTAGCAACCAATCGGGCCTTGTTTCGAACAACAACCCCATTCTCATCCTTTTTATTCTTGAATATCCACTTGGTCTTGATTGGCTCTTTCTTCGTGTAAGGATTGGGGACTAATTTCCAAACTTCAAGATGCTCAAACTGAGAAAGTTCTTCTTGCATGGCCTTTACCCAATCAGGATCACGAAGAGCCTCATTGACGTTTTTGGGCTCAACCATGCTTAAGAAGTTAACAAATAAGCATTCATTGGCAGAAGCAGCGCGAGTAGTTAACCCGGCATTTGGATCTCCGATTATCTGAGTGGGAGGATGAGGAAGCATGGAGCGAGACCATTTCCTAGAATGAGGAAGTGAATCAGCTGGATCATTATTTTCATCAGGGTTAAGAAAACCAGGAGAATGTTGTTCAATGACTTGCTCAAAGCTAGGCT
This sequence comes from Erigeron breviscapus, assembly GCA_034093135.1. Taxonomy (NCBI): domain Eukaryota; kingdom Viridiplantae; phylum Streptophyta; class Magnoliopsida; order Asterales; family Asteraceae; genus Erigeron; species Erigeron breviscapus. The sequence goes on along the minus strand of CM067172.1, from coordinate 12,589,479 downwards.
CATTGGGTAGAACAAATTCTTCTTCATCAGAGTCAGAATCAGGAGATTGATTAGTTCTTTGAGAATTTTGCTGAGCAAGAACTGATGAAGGATCAGTTGGTGCTGACGAAGAGTTAGAAGAGTCAGAAAAAGATGCATTTGTAGAAGTAGAATTGACTGAAGGTTGAGGAGATGAATCATTAGATGAGGTTGTAGAAGATGAACTTTGTTGATCAGAGGACGAGCTCTCAGGCTGAGAGATAATGGAATCTGAATTTTCAGGTGTAGCCAAAGGTGGTTCCAAAGCAGTAGGACGATCATGATAAAACCCGTCAAACAGGATATCTAACTCTTCAGTGGTTAGAGTAGAGAAAATCTGTTTGTCAGTAGAAATGTTCTGTGATACGGAAGCTTGTGGACAATGAAGATCGGGTCTTGAACTGTGGTGTTCAAGAACCATTCCAGAGAGTTCATCAAACTTAACATTCATACTCGCTACAATTTGCTTAGTACGACGAATATAGACACGATAAGCAACAGAATCTCTTGAGTAACCAATGAAGTAGGCCTTATCACCTTTTGGTTCAAACTTTCCCAGATTATCACGATCATTAAGGACATAACATACACATCCAAAAATATGTAGAAAGTGCACATTAGGTTTTCTCTTGTTGATTACTTCATATGGAGTCTTGTCAAACCTCTTGTTGATGATGGATCTATTTTGAGTAAAGCAAGCAGTGGCAATGGCTTCAGCCCATAGATTTGGAGGTAATCTAGAGTGAGCAAGCATAGTACGAGCAGCTTCAACAAGAGTACGATTTCTTCTTTCAACTACTCCATTTTGTTGAGGTGTTCGAGCAGCAGAAAATTGATGAGTAATACTGACTGAAGAGAAGAAAGAGTCAAGAGAAGAGTTCTTGAATTCGGTACCATTGTCAGATCGAACAATACGGACGGTGGATTGAAGATTCACTTGGGTCTTTTTGATAAAGTCGATGATTACTTGAGGAGCATCACTTTTTTCACGAAGAAAGTATACCCAAGTATAGCAAGAAATCATCAACAATAACAAGAATATAGCGCTTAGCATGGATACTTTGAACACGCATTGGACCACATAAATACATATGGAGAAGATGTAGAGGAGCTTCAGAGCTGAGGTGCTTCTTTGGTCTGTGAGACGCTCTCTTCAGTTTTCCAATTGCACAAGCTGGACAAACATGATTCAAATCATATTTGAAATCAGGAAGACCTTCAACAAGTTGTTTGTCAACAAGAGCATTAATCGTATGAAAGTTTAGATGAGAGAGGTGTCTATACCATAACCAAGATTGTTGAGCTGAAGCTTTAGATAGGAGACAAATTTCTGAAGATGGAGCTGGGGTATTGTTGAGATAAATGGTGAACAAGTTGATATCTCTAGAACCAGTTAGAATATCAACAACTTCTTCAGTCTGGACTTTACATTCATATCGACGAAAGAGCACTTGAAGATCATTATCACAGAATTGGCCGACACTCAAAAGATTATGGCCTAATCCTTCGACATAGGAAACACGTTTGATGGTGATTCCATTTTGAACAATATCTCCATAGCCAAGAATAGGGGCGATATGGTCATTTCCAAATCTCACAGTTCCCATGAACCGTTCAACAAAGTTCTTGAGTAATGATTTGTTACCATCATGTGTCTAGAACATCCGGAATTGACATACCATACACAGATAAGGTATTCCTGTAAAATTAGGGAATATGATTTTAGGTACCCACATAAACTGGGTCCATGTTTGGTTAGGGGTTCAACATGCAAGCACATTTATCGGAAAGGCAACTAAACTAAGTAGAAACAAACGAAAGGAAGTAAAGAAAACACAAATTTTAAACAAAACACCGAAAAACAAACAATCCAACATTGAATTTATTGAAATCAAGTAAACACACAAACATAATCCAAATTAAAGGTATGAATTACAAACCAAACTACGAATTAAAAAATACGAGTACAAGATGAACTAGTTCTTAAAAGCATTTGAGCTATCTAAAGCATTAGGCCTACGAACTATCCACACTTGTTTCGCAGAGGTAGAGGTGTCATCAAGCTTGACTTTCCTAGAAGCATGTAAGTATCTATCTTTAGGAAGCCATTTACTTTGACAATTTAAGCACAAGTGACCTGAAACATGAACATTTTTAGAGTTAGAGGTGGACTGTTTGGGTATGTTCCTGACAGGTTTCTTATTGATGGTCTCTTTGGCAGGTGGTGTTTGCTTTTTTGTAAGTGGAAGAAAACCAACCATATTGATCTTGGTATCTAACTGTCCCTACAACAACATCTCTAAAAACTTTCAAAGAGCTCTTAGGTGTAACTAAGGATTGCTTAGGTGAGCTAGAAAACTTTTGATACATAGGTTGTGAAGAAGCATGGTTTCTAGATTGAGGTTGTTTCATCTTTGTAAGTTTAGGTTTTGGGGAAGGAGTCTTCGGTTCTGGAGAAGTTTTGGGTACTTTGTTGGCCTTTGGTCTTTGAAATTTCTCATGAAATGAGGCTTCTTTTGAAGAGTGTGATTTTGGAATCTTTTTAATGAAAATTCAACCTTGTCTTCCTTTTGAACAAATTGTTTTTCAAAATCAGGATCATATGATAGATCTTCTTCTAAAAAATTATTAAGATTAGGAAGATTTGAGAAATCCATTTTAGCATATTTAACCTTTGGTGTAGATTCCACACTCACACTGGGGACATTTGGTTCTGGGGGACAAGAACTCTCTTTGGATGAGTTTGATACATTAGCTTCTTTTGAATCCTTTGATTCATTTGCCAATTTCACACTTACTTCACTTGACTTAATTGGACAGTAACTTTCCTTGAGTGAATTGGATACCTTTTCAGTATTTACAAAGGATTGAAGAGTAATATTTTTGTACTCTAATTCCATTTTAACTTTATTAAGTTCTTTAACCACTTTCAATCTTTGTTCTTTCTCAAACTTTTTAGTTAAAGCATCAAATTCATTCAAGTAAGTTTGCGTTTCTGCAGAAAACGTAATGGGTTCAGTTTCAAAAGCAGTTGGAAAGAAATAATCATTTTCAACATCTTGGTCATAATCAGTTTGAACAGAAACATGAACAACTTCAAGAATTTTCTTTTTGACACTCTTTTCCTTTTCTAAATCAAGTTTTAATGCATCAATCTCATCCAAGTAAATCTGGGTATCAATTTGGGTATCAATGGTGGTGCTGTGAGAGTCTGTTTGGGTTAAAACATTATAAGTCTTAACA
>CM067172.1:12561416-12585218 GCA_034093135.1 Erigeron breviscapus | reverse complement strand
CCGCAGTATCCTCAGCAAGCTCATAACCACTAAGAGAACTACGACTTTCAGCAGCAAGGGAACGAATCAACTCCGACTCAGCATCCACCCTATTGGCATTACACAAGTTGGAAATCCTCACACCAACCTCAACACCATTCAAAAAAGACTTGCAAGCATGAGGAATTACGTCGACCACAAGCTGCCTATACTTTTCCTTCTGATCAACAAAAGCAGACCGAGCCTGCCCCAACAAAGCATTCTTGGTAGATAACTCTTCCATCAGCACATTGATCTCATCCCCCTTAGCCCGAATCCCTTCACGAGCAGACTTAAGCTCTACAGTCAATCTACCCAAACCAACTTCCAACTCTGACACCTTAAACTCCAACGACAACTTCTCTGCTTTGAGCTTGTCAATTTGCTCATATGTAGGACCACCATCTTCTACGAGTTCATGAAATTTCGAGTCCAACACATTCCCAATTACCGAAGCACAGAAAGAAGACTGATTAAACAATTCAGAAAGCTTCGACACATCCATACCCATCAAATTTGAAACCCACCCGGAGGGAGCAAGAGATTCAATACTGCGGTGACAAAAACGACCATCCGGAGCCTGCACGAAAGGGTTAAACCCTGCAAAAATATATATATATATATATAACAAAACATAAATATATATACAGATTATACAATCTCCACTAGTAGGGCAATCAGACATTTCAATAACAGGACGAACAACTGGGCCATTTTCATGAAGAATGGTCTCGCTTGCTTGGCAAATTGCTTGCAACCCAGTATCATCAGCAGTTTGTACACCAGAGCCCGAAACAGAAGAAGTAGCTTTCACAACAAGCTGGGCACGAAATAACTGCCTATTAATCATCTGTTTGAACGTCATTACTGCAAAAAAGAATAACAGATGATAATAAAAATAAAGGAAAGAGAGAAGACAGAAGAAGAAAAGAGATGGAGGAGTCAACGACAACGGCAGGACATCATAGGAACGCTCTACACAAACCCTAAGGCGGAAAAAATCAATGACGAAAAGGGAGCTGACCAGATACAAACTCAGAAAAACCATTTAAAGTCATAGTCACCCCCATCTCAAAAAAAAAAAAAGAGAAAGGAAAAAAAAAAAAGAGAGAGAGGGAAGACAATAAATGGGGATTACAACATTCAAAGATGGAGCAGCAAAATGGAATCAAGGGAAACCTAAAATAGGGTTGAGTAAATAACAAAGAAACCAGGATCTAAAGACCTTCATCGGTCAAAGATAATACTAGGGCTTCAAGCTGCGAAACTCAATTACATCACAATATGGAAAGAAGATTAAAAGAAGGAATCAAGTTAGGAACACATACCTCTTCACAAAAATGATGCCGAAAGGAAGAAGAAAAAAAATAGGAGAGTCGCCGGAGAAGATCTCGCCTATAGGAAAGGTAACAATTTTATATTTTGAAAAAAATACAGTACTAAACAAAAATGAAGTATTTATGGCCAAAGATGCTACAAAATCCCACAAGTTAGCTTTGACTCAACACATGTTGTTTCTGGTGGACCTCCGAAAGAATGATCTGGGAGGCGACCATTGTTTTTGAAGTCTAATAAGATAGCCTACAGATAGCCTCTCCAATTAGACTGGGAGCTTGATGATATACCCTATACGGAGCTCTACCTCCGTATTCGAAAAAGATACCTTCGTACAGGTAAAGATGCTTATACGGAGCACCGCCTCCGTAGGCAGAAATAATCCCGGAGTACCTAAGTCAAATTACTCAGCTCCGGAGGAACGTACATGTTAAATCCTCTATAGGAGAAATATATATTAAGGTCTGATTATCTCGGACACGGTTCATTATAAAGATTATAATAAATCTTCTCAAAACAATAGAAGATATCCTTAAAAGAAGAAGAGATTTACCCTAATTCTCTTACCCTCCTCTCCAAGTTTTCTACCCTCTATATAAAGAGGAGGTGCCATACGGCACGACATCATCTTCCACATACATAACACAACACCGACTCATAAGCTCGGTGAAGAACCATAACATCAATTAGGCGTAAAGCGACCACAACCCTATTACCAGTAGGGAATCGCCTACAAATCACCTTCGAAACCCCCACACACCTTCGGTTGTGCCATAGTGTGATTATTTGATCAAACAGGTGTCAAGTGTGCGATCGTAGAGGGGTTTTACTTTAAACCCTAATAATAATCATCATTATTTTTATTTATTGGAGCTAAGCTAAAAGGTACACATTCACTTACTTTGTTAATTAATTATATTGCATATGATTTATTCCGCTGCGTACTCGTGTAATTGCTTATGATAATAGTTATGAATCCTAACAGTGGTATCACGAGCCTAATATGTGATATATTAGTTACAAAGTTCAAAACTTGAGGGGGTTTTGAGGGTTGGTTTGATTAATTAAAATTAAATAATTAAAATTTGTTTTGTTTATTTATTTTTAATTAAATCGAAATTTATGAAAAATAAAATTAGGGTTTTGTTTTTTTATCATTAATTCAACCTAATGGTTAATTTAAACCCTCTATGCAAGTTTTGATTATGTGAATTGACATGTTTATGTGATAAATTGCATGTTTTATGTATCTTTTAATTTAATGTTGTTAAATAGAAGTAAAATAATAAGGAATTCATGCAAAATTCTTTATGGTTATTACTTAGATATATTGATATGTATTGCTTAGTTTAATGATCCAATAATTAGGGTTAATTATTTGATAATTATGTGACAATGTGAATTTTTCGTGTGATTTTTCCTGTTTGACACCAGTTCACTAAACAATTCATATAAAATCAACCGTAATGAGTTAGGAGCTCTCCTTTGGACTGTAGATGCAAGATTCATAGGGCTACAACTTTGTAGTTCTGAGCTAAGGCCAATTCGGACGTTTACTATGTCAAATCTGGTCGTGAAGCTGCTGAAAATTTCCAGTCAGCATCTTAATCTATGTGTTTATTTGATAATTGTATGTTTGTATATTGTTTAAAGGCTTACGCAATCAAGGTAACTTGATGTATGTGGTCCTCTTCTATGAAGGGGGAGCCATTCTTAAACATGTACATTAACCATATGACCATGATTTAGGTTGCCCACCATAAATCGTTGCATGATTAATTGTTAATAGTTAGTAAGTTTATTATTTTGCTATTATTGTAAATGGTGATGCAAAATTGTTTTAAGAAAAAAAAATAAACTTGACTAATAAATATTGAAATATGATTTTGTTTTAATAAAATTGGTGTCTTACAATCAAAAGATACACCGGCTCACCCATTTGAATAAACTCTAAGAGAGGTATAAGTCGGGATGCGCTAGCTCCCTAAAGAAGTGGGTTCTTAATTGCGTATATCGCAAACCTTACTTCTGCGCTTCTTTGTGCGTTCAATTGGAGCTACCGAGCTCTTTTGTGTTGTTAAGACAATAAAAATGATTTTATTAAACATTATGTTATGAAGATGTGCATCATGAATCTTCCTACATAAACTTTTGATTCACATCAATTGCATTACCCAATTAAAGTTAAGTCTTTGCCACCCACTTTGCTAAGAACACTTGCAATTGCCTTTTGCTCTACGTGAGACGTAGGTGAATTGCAACCTTAAGGTAAATTACTACTCATCTTGAGACGGTGGTAGACTATTTACAGTTCTTAATTGGGCGACTTAAAATGAGTTAAGCGGTGAGACCTTGACCCGTCGCATAAGATGGGACAAAACATGATTACAAAGCACTTGATGCCCCTCCACAAGTGTCATTTGTAAGTCCCATAAATCTAGGAATTGTACTTATAATGCAACTACTGATCGTCACTTACCTTTTGAGTACGTCATTTCTAGCTGAGGATTGTCCTAAGAGTTGAAAAGAAAACCGATGTCCTTGAAAAACAGATGCCCGCTATCCCTGATGTTGCCACTGCTACTACAGCGCAGTTGGCAGAATACAATACTCAGTACGATAGACATAATGAGGTTGCTTGTTTGATGCTAGGCAGCATGACTCCTAAGCTTCAAAAGCAATTCGAATTGTATAATCCGTATGATATGATAAGAGAACTCAAGTCTATGTACGAAAAGCAAGTTGGAGTTGAATTGTTTGAACTAGTTGAGTCACTCCATGATTGTAAACACGAGTATAGGAAACCGGTGAGCGCTCATGTACTCAAGATGAAGAGTTACTTTGAGCACTTGGAAAGGCTAAACTATGCGTATCCTCAGCCTATTGCTATTGGCATGATTCTTAAGTCCCTTTCAAGGGATTTTGAGAGTTTTGTGCGCAATTACAATATGCACAGCATGAGCAAAACCATAGCTGAACTTCATGCCATGTTAATTGAGTATGAGAAAAACCTTCCCAAGAAATCTGAGACACCCCAAGTTCTTATGATCAAGGGGGGAAAGGTTCAGAAAGCAAAACAACCGAAAGCTAAGGGCAAGAACGTTGGTAAGGGAAAGCAAAGTGCTTCAATCTCCAAACCTAAAAAGACCCCTCCGGCGAAAAAGGAGCATCCGGCTAAGGACCAGGCTTGTCATCACTGTGCTGAAGTGGGACACTGGAAGAGGAATTGTCCTAAGTATCTAGCTGAGTTGAACAAGAAGAAGAAGCAAGCTGGTTTAGCCAGTTCTTCAGGTATCTTCACAATTGAATTATATTCCTTTTCTAAGCGTAATTCATGGGTTTATGACACTGGCTGTGGAACTCATATATGTAATACTTTACAGAGGCTTAGAGGAAGAAAGAAACTGAAGCCACGAGCTTTGCAACTATTCGTGGGCAATGGTCTACCGGCAGCTGTGGAAGAAATAGGAGACTTTCATTTAGTTTTACCTACTGGTTTAGTTATTGTGTTAGACAATTGTCATTATGCACCTTCTATTACTAGAAGTGTAATTTCAGTTTCTTTATTGAAAGACAACGGATTCATTAATGTTTTTAATGATTATGGTATTTCAGTTTCTAGAAATAATGTTCATTATTTTAATGCTATTGCTTGTAATGGTATTTTTGAAATTGATATGCATGGTTGTGATTCAAATGATAATTCAATGTACAATGTTAGCAAAAGAGTCAAGCCTAATTTGGAATCTACCTATCTTTGGCATTGTCGTCTTGCTCATGTTGGCAAGAAACGCATTGAAAGACTTCAACGTGAAGGGATCTTACAATCAAATGATGAAGAATCATTTGAAAAATGCGTGTCTTGTGTTTCCGGCAAGATGACAAGAAAATCTTTTCCGCATAAACCGGAGAGGGCTAAAGAGCTACTTGGACTCATACATACCGATGTTTGTGGCCCATTTAGAAATGTGTCAAGGAAAGGTGCTAGCTACTTCATAACTTTTATAGATGATTTCAATCGTTATGGTTATGTTTACTTTCTTAAACATAAACATGAAGTCTTTGAACCATTCAAAGAGTTTAAAAATGAAGTAGAAAATCAACTCGGTAAAACCATCAAGATTCTTTGTTCGGATCGAGGTGGAGAATACGTCTCGCTCTGATTTCATCAATATCAATCTTCACCAGTTCTTGTTTCTTCGAGAAAATCTCATAGGCCTTTTCTTCAAGAAATTTGGTGGATTTGAAGAGATGCGATGGTAGTTTGAGATAATTAATCTGCTTTATATAATTCTTTCTGAAGCCACCATCATTAATCTGGATATTTGGTAGTCTGGTGATTTGTTGGAGGTGAGGGTTTTCAAGGTGATGAATTAGGTTATCGAAGTTTAATCGGTTAAGAGCGGGAATTGGTTGCGGAACTTTTGGAAAGGGTGTCAAATCCAGGAAAATCATCATCATCATCAGAAGAGCCACTTCCATCATGTGGATCATTCTCGGGGAAGTCCAGATTATCAAAATCTTCACCAATAATCGAAGGATCACGAGGTAAGCCTTGTGATTGAGCATCATCTCGAATATCTGAGCCTAGAATAACATCTGTAGCAGCACTGGCTCGAATCACAGACTCATCTAAATGTACCTCTTCAGTATGCTCTACATTATCAACAACATGCTCTACAGTTTCAATGTCTTGGGGAGGATCTCACGATTGAGCATCATCAGCAATATCATCATCATCTCCAATGACTTCAGTAGCAGCACTGGCTCTAACATTAGCCTCATCCTCATCCTCATCCATGTTCTCCCCCTCGTGTTGATCCTGATCATCAGGATCATCACGTCTCTGATTAACAACAGCAGCTTGCCTGCATGTGGCTTCTAGTTCAGCAATACGTTTCTGAGTCGCTTCAAGTGCTGCATCGGCAAGAAACTTATCTTGTGTTATTTGATGCTGGATGAGATTTACTTGGTGTTGATGATCAAATCGGGCTTGGATAGATGCGAGAATGGCTTTGTCAAACGAATCGGTTTGGCCTTCAAGAGAGATCAGAGTAGCAAGTAATTCATCATACTGTAGGTCAAGGCGAGAACGATTGGTAGGTGACATAGGAACAGATGCATTGTGAGAATTATTTTTAGAGGAAGAAGAAAAAGATGAATGTGACGGTGACGGTGATTTGTGAGAAATGATTGGTGGAGGTTGAGTTCGTGTTGATCTGGTGTGAAGAAGATTTGCTTGATGAAGTGCAATGATTATTTCACGATCTTTATCATCATATTTCATTTTTAGACGTTCAGAATTTGCAGGTGGGCTTTCATTGGAGGAAGAGTTAGGAGTAGATGGTTGAACAGGAGCTTTGCCTTTATCGGTTTGAGTACGGAGCTCTGCGGTTGGTGGAGGTTGAATAGAAGAAGAAGGTAAGACCGACGTAGATGTCGTTATCGCAACTGTAGGCTCCATTTGGTTTACAGTGCGGCCTGAAGGTTGAGGACCAACAGGGATTCCTAATGATTGATGAAGCGAGGCTTCTACATTAGTTGTAGCATAACGAATTGGCTTTGCACGAATGCACAACACAATGTTACGGTTGGTGGGACTTCCGGGATCTTCTAGATTTCCCGTTGAACTGGGAGATGGGCTAGGAGGAAGCCAGGCTAACCTAACTTCCTCAAAGCTTCTCTCCTCAGCGCCTGAATTAAGTGCTTGTTCGATGATGGCACCAACAGGTCTTCCATTCGGTCCTGGAAAAGGTTCACGAACCAATTCTCTGAATATTATGGCAACGTCCAAGGGATGTGCGTGCACAGTATCAAGTGGTCTAAGGGGCGATCTAGACTCAATAGTGAGATGAAATGAAAGTGGGAGAGAGGCAAGAGTCTCCGCGGCTTCAATATCGGTTTCCTCCGAATGAGGAATCGATAGTGTACGTGGTTGGTGCCCGTGCAAAAATGAAACTAAATCCTGTAGAGAGGATCCAGAGTGGTGTGCAGAGGTTTTAGCTTGTGAGGGTGGGGAGTCCTCGACTTCTATCCTAGGGGTTGCATCCCGGCGAATAATTGGTTCAACTATCGGAGGGCGAACGTTTTCTTTTTGCCCTGTACCTAACCCGGACCTCACATCCTCTCCATTATGTTTTTCAACCTCACCCTCAGGACCACCTTGTCTCTCCGGAATATCAAAAATATCATCATTATGTTCAAATTGAACATCCTCAACATTCTCTTCAATAGTTGGTAGATTTCTGGAATTTTGATCTTGAATTTTCTGATTTTCTTTTGAGGTGAAGGAATGGAAGTTGATTGAGATGCGGAAGAAGAAGTTGATGTTAGATATTGAGAAAGAGGAGGAGAAGATGATTGTTCAGGTGGGGGTGACGGTTCATCACGAAGAAGTGTTTTGGATTTCGATTTTGATTTAGATTTATGTTTCTTTCGTGGTGGAGCGGAAGTAGATGGTGCATTAGAAGAAGATGGTGTAGATGAGCTTGGTGCCTCTTCTCCATCTAACCCCTGTTTTCTTTTCCTAGACCTATGACCCTCACTAGGCGACCTATGCGGGGGAGCGGTAGGCGGCTGTCGGCGTTGAGCTGCCAGACCCCCGTCTAAAAACACTCTATAGTTCATGAAGTCACTATCCTCATGGGGCACCAAGCGGAGGAGAGAATCGGGAATTGGCAAATAAGGAATGTTTTCCAAACCAGAGTTGCCATAAACAGTTCCATATCGAGGAATTTGAACAATGTGGCTGCCGAGAAATCGTTGAATATCTGAATGAGAGTTAAGAGTGTTCTGAAGAATGACAGTTAGAAAGCGGATGAAAGGAATGTATTTCTTTGTGGCATTGAACTTCCCTCTGACATTAAGTCGAAGATGATCCCATGCAATTTCCGCAAAATCTTTATGTACATCAAAGGCGATTCCATACAAGTAAGTCAGAGTGTGAGAAGTGATGCCATCTTGGCCTTTTCTAGAAGGAGATAAACAAAAATTGATGATAGAGCACAAGGTGAACCACAGTTGGTGAAGATTTTTCTTTTTGAAGTCTTGTAAATTATTGAGGGGACCGTGATAACCAAGATCTCCTACTCGTTGGAGCATTTCCCGAGTTGGTGGTGGTGCTACAAATTCGGTGGCGCCTTCACGAGAAGTTGCAGAAGGAAAGCCAAGTACTCTACGGAAATCATCAAGCGAGAATGTAAAAGCTTGAGTTGAGCCATCAGTGGTGAGGAGCTCGAATTGGAAGTAAGGTATGCTATTTCTTCCTCTTGGAGTGATATACTCAATTGTGCGCCATAGTTGATACAGGAGCTCTTCTTCGATGCCTTGAGCAGATATGGTGAATGCACGAAACATTGGGTGATAAGTGAGCATGACCGGTATTATGCCATGATGACAGACAAACGGGATCGTCAACTGAAAGTTATTTGGCATGTTATCTGTCGAGCCGTCACCAAGAAAGTCCATTCTGCGATTAACAAGAATACGAATAGGAAACATTGTTTCCAAGGTTAATTTATTCAAAGAATTTTAATCATACATCGTTTTTCACAGAAGATGCGAAGGCAGTACAACAAGGCGTTCGATACCTTGCTTCTTAGGGAAAACCGTTGTATTATGATGAAAAATAATTTTCAGAAGGTAAATAAAGAATAGAAGGTAATCTAACAATCATTTTCCAAAGGACTACAAAGGTAGTACATCAAGGCGTTCGATACCTTGCAACTAAGGAAACTGATAGTTAGAGAAAAATAATTTAGCATAATTTTTTTTTCAAAAGATCGTGCAAAGTGTTTCATGTAATACTACACGAGCAGTACATCAAGGCGTTCAATGATGTGCATCGTACTGAAATTACTTGCAAGAACTTAGTAACAGAAGAACAAAGATAAGCATAAGAAATAGGGACAAATGTATGTGCATCCTGACATTTTGATGAACCAAGTAATGTTCACAAATGAATGACAGAATAAAGCACAAGATATAATCTAAGAAAATAGTTATCATAATCAAACCGAATGAAATTAAATTGAAAGTGAAATAAAGGTTTGAAAAAGTAATAAAAATTTTCTAAGAGTATTTATTAGGTTAAACCGGTTTTCAGAAAAGATTAAGGAAAACAGGTTTTCAAAAATGATTAAGGAAAACAGGTTTTCAAAAATGATTAAGGAAAACAGGTTTTCAAAAATGATTAAGGAAAACAGGTTTTCAAAAATGATTAAGGAAAACAGGTTTTCAAAAATGATTAAGGAAAACAGATTTTCAAAATTTATTAAGAAAAACAGGTTTTCAAAGATGAGTTGGAAAAATTAGTTTTAATACCGGCTTTTATGAAAAGAGAATTGGGAAAACCGGTATTAGTAAAGAAAAAATTTGGCATGGTGCCTTTTTGAAGAAGTGGGAAATAGAGAACTAATACCGGTTTTCGAAAGCCGGTATTACAAAGCATCAAGATACTTAGTACGAAACCAAGTATCGATGCACTTGTTTTGTATATCAAGCAAGAAATCAATTAAGCACACACAAGTAATGATAAAATCAGATAAGCATGAATTCAAACACTTATTCAAGCAAGATACAATAAGATGGAAGCAATTAAAGCACATACGATCGTAATTGAAACTAAGCATAGAATTATGAGTTAATGAAGATGAAATGACTTAATCAGAAATGAGATTATACCTGCTAATGTGTACAAGAAATAAGGAAAAGAAATCACAAAAGACAAGTAAAGCACCCCTGAATGAAAGAAAATAAAAACATAGAATTTTGTTATGTGATGAAAACCGGTAATAGTGAAGAAATATATGAAAGCCGGTTTTAGAAAAGAATTTAGAAAGCCGGTATTAGATAAGAATTATGAAAGCCGGTAATAGTAAAGGAATAAATGAAAGCCGGTATTACAAAGGAAATACCTGAAAGACGGTATACGATGAATATACTAACTAATCCCGGTTTTCGTTTTGCAAGGTTTGAAAGAAAAAGAAAGCCGGTAGGAAAGCCGGTTTTGACCGAGAGAAAGCCGGTATTAATGAATAATTAAAAAACTTAGAAAATTTTTGAGTGAAAGTCAAATGGGTCAAAAAGGGGTATTTATAGGAGTCAAAACCGGGTTTTGACTACCGGTTTTTATCCGGGTCAACTTTGGTCAAACCCGGTTTTTTTTTTTAAGAAAAGGATGTTGAAGGAAAGCCGGTATTACAAAGCATCAAGATACTTAGTACGAAACCAAGTATCGATGCACTTGTTTTGTATATCAAGCAAGAAATCAATTAAGCACACACAAGTAATGATAAAATCAGATAAGCATGAATTCAAACACTTATTCAAGCAAGATACAATAAGATGGAAGCAATTAAAGCACATACGATCGTAATTGAAACTAAGCATAGAATTATGAGTTAATGAAGATGAAATGACTTAATCAGAAATGAGATTATACCTGCTAATGTGTACAAGAAATAAGGAAAAGAAATCACAAAAGACAAGTAAAGCACCCCTGAATGAAAGAAAATAAAAACATAGAATACATGGCAAATAAGCAATTAAGTTTGTAGATCTAGCATACCCAACTTGGTTTTCAAGAAATTAAACCTTTGTTCATCCAAAGGTTTTGTGAAGAGGTCTGCAAGTTGGTAGTCTGTAGGGACAAAGTAAAGTTCGATGTTACCTTTTTCAACATGATCTTTGATGAAGTGGTACCTTACATCGATGTGCTTTGTCTTTGTATGCAGAACAGGATTGCAAGAGATTGAAATGGCACTTTTTGAGTCACAGTAGATGGGAATTCTGTCATACTTGAACCCATAGTCAGAAAGTTGGGTCTTCATCCACAGTACTTGAGAGCAACAACTAGCAGCAGCTACATACTCAGCTTCAGCAGTGGATGTGAAAACTGTAAGTCCCAACTCAATAGATAGTACTACCTGAAGACATCTTTATGTCGATGGTGGGGTTACTTTGCAATATAAACACTGAACTGGAGATGACCAGTTGCAGTGAGTGTATACCAAGTTCTTGGATAGATTACTTATTAAAGTGACAATAAGTAAAAGACAATGCAATAATAGAAAGTACTTGTAAAGTAAATTGGTGAGACAATATGTAATTTTCAAGTGTAATTTATTTATTAACTTTAAATAAATTACAAGGTTGTTGCGGAACCAAGATAATACAAAGTATGTAAATATCCTAACAACCTATGAAATACAATTGATCTATACTTGGAAATTCTCTAAACAATCGAAACACTTAAAGTTGTGAAATTTTCTTTTTTGCGATTGAGAGAATATTGCACAAGTTCACCAAGAATATTGCAGGTTTGCAAAGTTATTTTCTTGTTGTGCAAAGACCTCTATTTATAGGCAAAGTTGTAAAGTCCCTCACACGATGGTTTAACCCACGAGTGTAAAATAACAAGTCAAGTATGAACTAGAATCGGACTAGTATTACTTTAAATATAAATGAAAGAATATAAATAAAGCAATAAACGACTTAAGCAATATTTAAACAAGTAAATAAATGGTGGAACACAAATGTAGTTTTCAAGTGTATTTTATTTATTGATGATAAACAAAATACAAGATTGTTGCGGAACCTAGATATTACAAGTATGTAAATATCTAAACAATCTTTGAATTACAAGTGATCTATATTTGCTAAATAATCTCCTTTGATCGATATACTTAGAGTTGTGAAGAAAAACTTATTAGATCGAGAGTATTTAAGCAAGTTCACCAAATTGCTAAAAGTAATTTGAACGAGAAATATGACTTTGTATTTATAGGCAGATAAATTCAACAATGAATTTATTTGCCGTACAAATATGGTTGCATGCATTTAATGAACCAACAAGGTTATTAAATGCATTGGTTAAGGTACAAGGATAAAGTCCTTTTAACCAACCACCTTTACACACGTATGTACTTTTATCAATAGACAATTGGGATGTCCGGGTAAAAGTGTGTAAAGGCATAAAGTCAATTCCTCGATATCAGTGTTCAGACTTGTAAGGTCTAGAACACTGATAAAGGCTCCAGTCGGGAGATCTGGTAAGACTGTCAGTGGGCTCCACTGTTTGTCAGTCTTCTTTCTTCAGACTTCAGTCTTTGACTTCAGTGAGAATGTCTTCAGTAGAATAGATCTGGACTGGGGTGAAGTCCAGTGAGCTAATCTGGAGAATACTCCAGATTTCCTATACAAGTATTTGCTCACTGGTCTTCCATTATTTCTGAACAAATCTTCAGAGGGACTCCAGTTTCCAAGTCTGGAGTAGGTCCAGTAATTATCATTTCTGGACAGATCTTCAGTAAGGCTCTAGTAGTCGAGTCTGGAGCGAGTCCAGTAAATCTGGACCTAACAAATTCCCCCTATTTGTTTAGAAATAATGCAAGTGTTTTCAAGCTTATATCTATACAACTTTATATGCTTGAAAAACACAAGTTTTGACTTAGTCTAAAAATTTATTGTTACTGGGAAACACTTTATAGATCATCAGTGTTCCAGTTTCATCTATTAATACTAACTTAGACTAAATCTGATCATTTACTTTATGAATCAAAATATGCAACTATATTTACAGCGATCAACATAAAATAAGTTACAATTTTGACAACTTTAAATACAAACAACAAGTAAATGATATAAGAGTTAGGCCCTTCTCTTCGATGTCTGTCCTGGAGCATCTTCAGAAGCCTTTCTCTTTGATGATGGAGAGGATGGAACAGACACTGGTGGTCTCATACCTAGAAAAGCTTCCATCTGTTGAATTCTTATCCAAACCTTTTCAATCCTCTTGATAAATGCCTTTACATCAGGAGACAAATCAGTTTTACCTTTGAAAGTTAATCCTATCTCCTTCAGTTCAGTCCATCCAAAAGCTTGGACTGATGCATTTTTCCTTTCATCTGTAAAGTTACCCTCCCTGGTCAACTTTATATTAAATCTGGTCATGCCTTGATTTTCAGCGAGTTTGATTTCAGCACCTATGATCCTTCTGGCATCAGCCCTGAATTTCAATATATCATCATACTTGGCTTTCTGCTTAGCCATCTGGACCATATGTTCAGTTTCCTTGGATATTCTCTGCTGTTCCATGGCAGACTGGAGTTGATCACGATTGATTTTGAGAGAAGTATCCAGAGGAATAAATGTGCTCATATCTGCATCTTTTATTGCTTTGAGCTGTTTGGCAGTAAGTTTTGGCAGACCCTTTATCTTCTTCCTGTACTCTTTCTCCAGAGCACCAGCATTCTTCCTTATTTTCCTCTGGAGGTTCACCAGTTCCTCCTTCCTTTGTCTGATCAGTTCAGGTACACTGACACTATAAATCATTGAATCATAAATTTGTTCTTCTTCAGCATACCTAGAACGAATATGAACATCATCCAATGCATTCAGACATTGATGAACTCTGGGGTCATCCTTCATCTTCTTGTAAACATCAATATTTATGCCCAACCTGCCAGCATTATATGAATCCAGAGTCCCCATGATTGCCATCTCCCTATGATGGGCCAGCAGTTCATCTTTTTGATTTCTTTTGAAAATCTCTATCATAATACATTCTTGTTCCAGTTTCTTAGAGGTGTCATCATCAGCAGTAGGAAACTCTGATGAACCTTCAACAGTTTGCTCTTCTCCTCCAAGTACCATTTGTTCTTTTCCTTTTACAGATTTCAGCGTTATTGGGATATCTGGAAAAGATTCAAACTGGGGCTCACTGGCATCAGTACCAGCAGCCTCTTCAACCTGCATAACGGCTTCAGTGCCAAGTGTTCTTTGTGCTAATTGTGCACTGGTATCAGTACCAGTCACTTGTTTTCGTTGCACGATGCTTTCAGTAGCAAGGGCTTTTTCAATAGCACTGGTGACCACTTCTTTCTTCTTCCTAACTAAACCTTCTTGAACATCAGACGACTTTTCCCCCTTGGAATGATCACCAGTTCTTGACTTGAGATCATTCCATAATTGTTCAAGCATATGTCTGTCCAGTTCACCAAACGTTCTTCCAGCCACTGGAGTTGTATCATTCACAATTTTGTTAAGTGCCTGCACTTCCTTTTTAACAAATTCAACTTCTTGAGGCAAGTGCTTTGGCAGCTCAGTGTTAACCATTCTCACAACTTCTGGCAATAGTCCATCTTGAATTATTCAAAGAACAGACCCAGAAATCTCTTCAGTGATTTCTTTCAGCATACTGTGTCTGAACTTCTTAGCAACCTCATCACTGATGGTGCTAACAACTGCATTCTGATCAAGTGTTGGCCTACTCTCCAATGAACTCACTCTGGTAACCATTTTCTTAACCTCATCTGTCATACCTGCCAGTGGTTGTACAATTTTACTTTCCACTGCAGTCTGAACAGAACTGACTAGCCTTTCTTCTAATCCCTGGACTGCCACTTTTATATTTTCAGAATTGTTATTGGTGGCCAGTACCAGTTCATCCAGCTTCTCAAAAACAAGCTTCTCATTCCCAGCAAAAACATTCATTTCTGAAGCTAGATTATTTGATAATAAAGACTTGAAGTCAGAAATAACCTGGGATGAAGATTGCAGTGATCTCTCCAGGTCCGCCACCTTACTTAAAAGGCCTTGGACCTCGGCTGAAGACGAAGAGGAGGGACCACTGGGAGGATCAAGATTGGAAGTCATTCTAGTCATGAAAGGTACTTGTGTCCAGACCTCTTCAGAAGTAGTTTCAGTAGTTACAACTGTTGAGTCCAGCACACGTGTTTCAGATAAGTCAACTGTAGTTTCAAGTGGTGGGGGTTGAGATTGTGAAATTTGAATTGTTGGTGGAGTGAAGTATGGAGTGGTTTGTGGAATTGAAGGTGGTGGTGGTGGTGGCATATTGGATTCTGGTGGAGGTGGTGGCATTTGTGATTCTGGTGGTGGCAAATTTGTTTCTGGTGGAGGTGGTGGCATTTCTGGTAGACGCTCTATCTCTACTACATCATCTCCAAGAAAACTCATGTCAGTGTCAAAGTTATGACCTTCTGACATGGGTGAATCAGCTTCATCCCAAAAAGTTTCACCAACAGTCTGATCACCAGTCGGTTCACCAGCTTCAACATTCAAATCGATCTGAGCCTCTTGCTCACCAGTTACTTGTTCATCAGCCTGAACATCTTGTTCTACCTGCTCATCAGTCTGTACATTCTCAATCTGCTCAACAACTTGTACATTTTCAACCTGTTCAACATTCTCTTCTGGTTCAAAAATTGGAGACCCATCTAAATTCATAACATCACCTGGATGTCTTTCTGGATTCACCTGAACACCATCTCTCATCAGACGCCTATTTGATCTTGGTCGTCTGGAAGGTTCAACATTTGGTTGTTGACCTTCAGGAGCTACTTGTCTTATGGGTTGTACAGCTTCTATAATTTGAACATCTTGGTCACCAGAGGGTCCTTCACCAACTTGACCTCTACCTGGAGCCACTTCTACTTCTTCCCTTTGAAAAGAGAGCATGGACTGAGGAATATCTACCTCATTCAGTGGAGATCTTAGGTTGGTCAGATCCCTCATATATTCACTCATAGAAAAGTGAGTAGTTTCATAGTCGTACTGGTCTCCAAGAGCTCTTTTAAACATCAGTGAAAGAAAACGTATATATGGAACAAAAGCTTTTCTTCCTTTCACCTTAAGACGCTCTACCAGATCATCAAATAGGATCTGAGCGAAATCTACTCTGAGTCCAAACCAGAGGCAGTAGGCAATCTGGAGATGAGTTTGATTTATCTGGTCCAACCCTCCAGAACTGCCTCCCAAACATTCAACAATATGCGTGATGAAGAATCTCCATGAGTCTGTCAGCCTGCTCATGTAGACTGTTCCCTTCCTGGATACCTGGCCATGCTCATCCATAATTTCTGTGTGCCCCATCAATCTGCATACTTCCCTGAAATTTATACCAGAGGGAAGTTCGATGGGCAACTCATTCTGTTCAAAATAATTCAATTGTAGAACAGACCTGAGTAAACTAACAGAGAAACTCAAGGATCTGGTACCTCCCTTGAGAGTATAAGTATTGATGAAGTTTCATCATTATAAATTGCAGAGTACCAGAATTCACACAGATAATCGTGGTACATCCTCCCTGTATTTAGGGTTAATGCACCATATAGAGGGCATGAGAGAAAAAATGTATTTAATCTCCCAATAATGGAACGGGAATTATGAACACTGGAAAGTGAGAGTTTTGCCATCCAGTTATTCATATTGATCCTTATAGCTTTTGCCTCTAATGAGATATGAGGTGCTTTTTCAACATTGGCAACCGGAGCATATTCTGCAGCAAGCAGATTTTTAGGAGAGTTAGATTGTCTTGGTGCCATTTTATGATGAATAGATGAAGATGAAATTGAATATTTAGGGTTTTGATGAAGAATTGAATGGAAATGGAGTAAATATGTTCGAAGTAAATGCAAATGGAATTGAAAGTGGGTATATATAGGAGAGAGAATGTGGAACTCAAACGGTTAATTTGAAATTATCAAATAAAATTTTGATCGGGTTCTGAGATCCGCATTAATTACATCACATCACACATAAATGTGTGACGGTTTACAGCCCACAAACAGTATCAAGTTGCACTTTTTGTCTTCCCAAGGTAAAAATACCATCATTTCTTTGAAAAATTTACATGCCACGTAGATAATAAGATAAATATCTTTTCAAAAAGATTTTGCATACGTGGCACGCACAATGACCAAGTATTAAAAATATTATGACTGACATATCAATGCATCTGGAGGTTGACTGGACACTCCAGTAAAGTACCAGTGAAAACCATTTTGAAAGAGACTGGTAACCTCCAACATGCACGTCAACTAATACAGACAAATGAGAGGGACACATTTACAAGTAAACAAAAAGTCACCTCAAACATGCACTTCAACCTATCTAACCAGTGAGAGGGACACATTTACAAAGTACCAGTAATATTTTCTGAAGAATTTGTCCAGTGAGAAAATAAATAAATAAATTCCCCCTGAAAAATAAAACATTTTTAAGAACAAAAATATCTTTCAAGTCTTCCCCCCTGGAATGTTGATCCAGAAATCTATTAATGCAAAGATAGTACACAATGGCGTTCAATATTTGAGCAGTCATAAATTTATAAATCTTTAAATCAAAGATCCTCAGTAGTACACAATGGCGTTCAATACCAAGGTTCCAGATTTAAGGGTTTAACATTCCCAACTCACCAACAAGATATTCAAAAGTTTTGACATCCAAAGGTTTAGTAAAAATGTCAGCGAGTTGTTTGTCCGTGGGAATAAAATGGAGTTCAATGTTGTTTTTCATAATATGATCACGAATGAAGTGATACCTGAGATCAATGTGCTTCGTCTTGGAGTGCATGACTGGATTGTTCGAGATAGCGATGGCACTGGTATTATCACAAAAGATTGGGGTCTTTGAATACTTAATACCATAATCAAGCAACTGGTTCTTCATCCAGAGTATCTGAGCACATCAACTGGCTGCAGAAACTTCTTCAGGTGAATCTTTGCAGTTAATGGGATCAGATTCACCGAAGATAATTGGAATTACTGGGGGAGAATCAAGGGCAGGCTTTTTATTGATTGCATTATTTGATTCATCAAAATCGACATCTGACTGGCAGTAGCCTTGTGCTACCAGTCTGGCCTTGTTTCTGATTACGTGGCCATCTTCATCTACCTTGTTCCTGAAGACCCATCTTGTTCCAATTGGTTCTTTCTTTCCAACTGGGAAAGGAACCAGGTACCAAACCTTGTTCCTTTTAAACTGGTGAAGCTCTTCTTGCATAGCAGTGACCCAGCTTGGATCTTCCATAGCCTCGTCAATCTTCTTTGGTTCATTCAGTGATAAGAAACTAACATATAAGCATTGATCACTGGAGGCTCTTCTGGTCTGAACTCCTCTACTGGAGTCACCTATGATCTGATCGATAGGATGAGCTTTTGTCCATCTGGAGTACTGACCAGGATTGTTACTGGCAACAATATCAGTGCAAGAGTTCAGTTGAGTTTCAGGATGAGGATCCTGGTAAACTATTTCAACATCTTCATCTGAATCAGTAAGATCACGATTTGCATCATGAAATTATTCATTGGAAGGCATTTCCTGAAGTACTGGTTCAGTTTGAAATTCTTCATTTGAAAACATTTCAGGAGTACTGGTTCATGAAATTCTTCATTGGAAGGCATTTCCTGAAGTACTGGTTCAGTTTGAAATTCTTCATATGAAAACATTTCAGGAATAGTTTCAACTGATACTAATACTGGGGGAGTAGTACGTACATCTGATCCAATAACAAGTTCATTGGGTAGTTTGAAACTTATTGAAGGATAGAAAGGTGTACAACTGGGGATCTTCTTCTTACGAACTGGTTCTAAGTCAGAATGACTGGAAACTTCTTCAGGTGAATCTTTGCAGTTAATGGGATCAGATTCACCGAAGATAATTGGAATTACTGGGGGAGAATCAAGGGCAGGCTTTTTATTGATTGCATTATTTGATTCATCAAAATCGACATCTGACTGGCAGTAGCCTTGTGCTACCAGTCTGGCCTTGTTTCTGATTACGTGGCCATCTTCATCTACCTTGTTCCTGAAGACCCATCTTGTTCCAATTGGTTCTTTCTTTCCAACTGGGAAAGGAACCAGGTACCAAACCTTGTTCCTTTTAAACTGGTGAAGCTCTTCTTGCATAGCAGTGACCCAGCTTGGATCTTCCATAGCCTCGTCAATCTTCTTTGGTTCATTCAGTGATAAGAAACTAACATATAAGCATTGATCACTGGAGGCTCTTCTGGTCTGAACTCCTCTACTGGAGTCACCTATGATCTGATCGATAGGATGAGCTTTTGTCCATCTGGAGTACTGACCAGGATTGTTACTGGCAACAATATCAGTGCAAGAGTTCAGTTGAGTTTCAGGATGAGGATCTTGGTAAACTATTTCAACATCTTCATCTGAATCAGTAAGATCACGATTTGCATCATGAAATTATTCATTGGAAGGCATTTCCTGAAGTACTGGTTCAGTTTGAAATTCTTCATATGAAAACATTTCAGGAATAGTTTCAACTGATACTAATACTGGGGGAGTAGTACGTACATCTGATCCAATAACAAGTTCATTGGGTAGTTTGAAACTTATTGAAGGATAGAAAGGTGTACAACTGGGGATCTTCTTCTTACGAACTGGTTCTAAGTCAGAATGACTGGAAACTTCTTCAGGTGAATCTTTGCAGTTAATGGGATCAGATTCACCGAAGATAATTGGAATTACTGGGGGAGAATCAAGGGCAGGCTTTTTATTGATTGCATTATTTGATTCATCAAAAGTAACATGTATGGACTCTTGTACCTTCTCCAGTCTCTTATTGTAGACTCTGAAGGCTTTGCGAATGGCTGAGTATCCTAAGAAATATCCTTCATCAGCTTTGGCATCAAATTTGCCTAACTGAGTAGAGTCGTTCAGGATGTAAACTGGACATCCAAAAACATGAAAATAACCAATATTTGGTTTTCTATTTCTCAATATTTCATAGGAAGTCTTCTTGTGTCGCTTCACGTACACTGATCGATTCTGGGTGTGGCAAGCAGTTGCAATTGCTTCAGCCCAGAAACTGGTAGGAAGACCAGATTCAGCTAGCATACTCCTGGCAGCTTCTATCAGCATTCGATTTTTTCTTTCTACCACTCCATTCTGTTCTGGAGTGCGAGCTGACGAGAAGTTCTGGGAGACGCCAGTGTCAGTACAGAATTTCTCCAGAGTTGCATTCTGGAATTCTGTTCCATTGTCACTTCTCAACTAACACACCTTTCGCTTATGCTTCAGTTCAATCTGCTTGATAAGAGAGATGATTTCAGCAGCAGCTTCACCTTTAGACCTGAGAAAGACCACCCAACAATATCTAGAGAATTCATCTACGATCACCAGGATGTATCTTTTACCAGCACGAGTCTGAACATTCACTGGACCAAAGAGGTCCATATGAAGCATGTGAAGTGGTTCAGTAATGCTGAAGTTCTGTCTGGTCTTGAAACTGGCACGTTTTTGCTTTCCCATCTCACATCCTGGACATGGCCTTTCCTTTTTGAAGGAAACTGAAAGTATCCCATCTGCCAGTTGTTTTCTAGACAACTTATTAATATTTTTGAAATTTAAATGGGATAACCTTTTATGCCATAACCAGTTTGTGTCTTCATCAGCTTGAGTATAGAAACATTGCTCTGAAGAAGAGCTTTCCATATCCATCACATACACGTTCCCTTTTCTGGGAGCAATCAATACTACCTTCCAGTCCTTGTTGAATACAATTCCATGAACAATAATGAATAGAACTTGATAGCCATCATCACACAGTTGACTTACACTGATTAGGTTATATTTTAAACCATTCACATATGCAACACGTCTGAATTTGACTTGTCCATTGTTCATTACACCATACCCCTCAGTCTTTCCACAGCCATCATTTCCAAAAGTAATGGAGGTTCCATCAGAAATGATGAATTCCTCTAGCAGGGTCTTACATCCGGTCATTGTCCTGCCAGCTGCACTGTCAAGATACCAGGTATGCTTCTTTCGATCGCCCTGCACATCCACCAGATATATCAGTTAGATTTGGGAACCCATCTACTGATGGGTTCACTGGATCCTCTCTTATGGATCCCTGGGGGTATCTGGTTGAGTTGACTTTCTTCAACAGTAGTTTTTGTTGAAAACACTACTGGAGTTGATAGTTTAGAAACCTTTTTCTTTTTCTCAATTAAAGGAATATTTTTCTCTTTCTTAGAAAAAAGTTTGGTATTTTGTATAGGGCCAGATGAAGTACCCTCAAAGTTGTTTAATCTTGCATGACAGCTTTGAACCTGACGTGCCAGTAGTTGAAACTGGCTCTCCAACCTTAACAAAATAGATTCTTCAGATAAACCTGAGCCTTTCCAGTTGACTGGACTTTTGGCTTAGGAAGGGAATTGTTCTTTTTCCTTTGAACCTGGGGTTCATTGAAAACAGTCTGAGGCAAAGGTTTATGCTTATTGACCTTTTTAACTGGAGCAGTCATCTGGGATGCTCCAGTCTTGACCTCTAAAAATTGAGCTGGTATTATACAAGATTTTGGGGTAGAAGGTTCATCATATATGGTACTAGGTTTAACCTCCTCTGGTAACCGGTCAATTACTGGTATTAATGTTGCAACATGAGTATTTCCATCCAGATATGCACGTTTTTGGGATGGAAATTGGTTTACTCCAGCATCATATGGCTTTCTTGTTTCAAGCCATGATTGAATAACCTGTTTTTCTTTTTGCAAAATTATTTCCAGGTCATGTTTTTCTTGAACCAGTTGTTCAGTTACCAAAACTTGTGCTTGAAATGCCAGTTCAATATCTTGAAGTTCTTTTAATTTTGATTTTAAAGCAGCTATTTCTGAGGAATCTGTTTCTAAGCCATTTAGACTATCAAATCTAACAGTTTCCACAAAAATTAAATCAGAATTTAGAGCTTCAGCAATGTCCAATTTAAGTTCAGGATCAGTTTCATTATCATAATCACTAACCTTTTTAATAACAATGTCTACCCATCGACCAGATGTGACATCATCCTTCACCAGATGCTCTTGATCTGCCAGAGCCATAAAACAACAGTCTCTTTCCTCTTCTTCATCGACTGACGAATCATCAGAGGGAACCCATGCTTCTTCAGTGGTTGCTATCATGCATTTATTATTATCTTCCATTTGTTTAGACAAGAGAGCAATTTGTATTTCAACTTATAGCTATCATCAGGCTTGTTATAAGAAGCAGTTGGACCAGACTGAGAGACAAACTGACTGGACTTGCACTCTTTCATGAAATGACCTTTTCTGCCACACTTAAAGCATGTCAGATTGGTCTTGTCAGTGGAAGAACTGGGTGCATGTTGTCCAGTGGGCCTATTTGCTCTGGCCTTAAAACGGTTAAACGTTTTGGCCATCATTGCAACCAGGTCATCACTGTCAGTTTCATCACAGTCTGGAGAGATATCATTACAGACTCCAGAATCCATTAGTTCAGACATCATCTTCTTCATAGAAAATACATTCTCAGAAGATATTAATGCCGCACAAGGTGGTACAGTATTAGTGACCACTGTGGAACTACTGGAAGCATGATTAAAAGAATCTTTTTCTGCCTCAATCCTTTGGGCTTGATTTTCTTCAGTGAATCTGAAGGCTCCATACAATGTTGACAAAGTATGGGAATGCAAGGTTTTACCTTGCCTCAAGACCAGAATCATGTGAGACCATTTTGTTGGAAGAATATCACAAAATTTCTCCAAAAGTATATCCTTGTCTTTATCAACCCCTAGTCCTCTTAACTGGTTAATAATACTCATAAATCTGGTGTAAGTACCAGTAAGAGACTCATTGAGGAGAGCAAAAAATGACTCATACTTTTTGTTTAAGGAGACTTTTCTGGTAACAACAGTATCATCACCTCCCTCATGCTGGTTCACCAGTTCATCCCACATGCTTTTGGCACTGGGATAGAGAACTAATGTGGGAATAAGAGTTTCTGGAACAGCTCCGAGGATCATATTTTTAAGAAGTGTATCAAGATTTACCAATCTTTTCTCCTCTTCGGACCAGTGTTCCTCTCTCTTTTCCCTTCCACTTCTTGATCCAGTAAGGTCAAGAAGTGCATTGATAGGAAGTCTTGGCACATAGGGTCCTTCATTTAAGATTTTCATCATATTCCTTTCAATACCAGTAACATGCAATATTATCCTAGCTTTCCACGTACCAAATTCATCACTGCTCCCATTGAATTTAGGAACAGGATTATTTGAATAATGCACATGCACATGTGGAGAAGCAGGAGGAGGAGGAGGAGGTGGTGGATTGTTATTTCCAATGGGTGGGTCATTAAGATTAGTTTCATGAGTTTCTTGAGTATTTTCTGGGATTGCCATCGCGAAACAGATCTAGGTAAGTATATTAACCTGGCTCTGATACCAAATGTAAAGTCCCTCACACGATGGTTTAACCCACGAGTGTAAAATAACAAGTCAAGTATGAACTAGAATCGGACTAGTATTACTTTAAATATAAATTCAAGAATATAAATAAAGCAATAAACGACTTAAGCAATATTTAAACAAGTAAATAAATGATGGAACACAAATGTAGTTTTCAAGTGTATTTTATTTATTGATGATAAACAAAATACAAGATTGTTACGGAACCTAGATATTACAAGTATGTAAATATCTAAACAATCTTTGAATTACAAGTGATCTATACTTGCTAAATAATCTCCTTGGATCGATATACTTAGAGTTGTGAAGTATAACTGTTTAGATCGAGAGTATTTAAGCAAGTTCACCAAATTGCTAAAAGTAATTTGAACGAGAAATATGACTTTGTATTTATAGGCAGATAAATTCAACAATGAATTTA
>CM067172.1:12535730-12560416 GCA_034093135.1 Erigeron breviscapus | reverse complement strand
GAGGTCCTGGCAAGTTGGTAGTCAGTTGGGACAAAGTAAAGTTCGATGTTACCTTTTTCAACATGATCCTTGATGAAGTGGTACCTTACATCGATGTGCTTTGTCTTTGTATGCTGAACAGGATTGCAAGAGATTGCAATGGCACTTTTGGAGTCACAGTAGATGGGAATTCTGTCATACTTGAACCCATAGTCAGAGAGTTGGGTCTTCATCCACAGTACTTGAGAGCAACAACTAGCAGCAGCTACATACTCAGCTTCAGCAGTGGATGTGAAAACTGTAAGTCCCAACTCAATAGATGGTACTACCTGAAGACACCTCTATGTCGATGGTGGGGTTACTTTGCAATATAAACACTGAACTGGAGACGACCAGTTGCAGTGAGTGTATACCAAGTTCTTGGATAGATTACTTATAAAGGTGACAATAAGTAAATGACAATGCAATAATAGAAAGTACTTGTAAAGTAAATTGGTGAGACAATATGTATTTTCAAGTGTAATTTATTTATTAACTTTAGATAAATTACAAGGTTGTTGCGGAACCAAGATAATACAAAGTATGTAAATATCCTAACAACCTATGAAATACAATTGATCTATACTTGGAAATTCTCTAAACAATCGAACACTTAAAGTTGTGAAATGTTCCTTTTTGCGATTGAGAGAATATTGCACAAGTTCACCAAGAATATTGCAGGTTTGCAAAGTTATTTTCTTGGTTGTGCAAAGACCTCTATTTATAGGCCAATTGTAAAGTCCCTCACACGATGGTTTAACCCACGAGTGTAAAATAACAAGTCAAGTATGAACTAGAATCGGACTAGTATTACTTTAAATATAAATGCAAGAATATAAATAAAGCAATAAACGACTTAAGCAATATTTAAACAAGTAAATAAATGGTGGAACACAAATGTAGTTTTCAAGTGTATTTTATTATTGATGATAAACAAAATACAAGATTGTTGCGGAACCTAGATATTACAAGTATGTAACTATCTAAACAATCTTTGAATTACAAGTGATCTATACTTGCTAAATAATCTCCTTGGATCGATATACTTAGAGTTGTGAAGTATAACTGTTTAGATCGAGAGTATTTAAGCAAGTTCACCAAATTGCTAAAAAGTAATTTGAACGAGAAATATGACTTTGTATTTATAGGCAGATAAATTCAACAATGAATTTATTTTCCGTACAAATATGGTTGCATGCATTTAATGAACCGACAAGGTTATTAAATGCATTGGTTAAGGTACAAGGATAAAGTCCTTTTAACCAACCACCTTTACACACGTATGTACTTTTATCAATAGACAATTGGGATGTCGGGTAAAAGTGTGTAAAGGCATAAAGTCAATTCCTCGATATCAGTGTTCAGACTTGTAAGGTCTAGAACACTGATAAAGGCTCCAGTCGGGAGATCTGGTAAGACTGTCAGTGGGCTCCACTGTTTGTCAGTCTTCTTTCTTCAGACTTCAGTCTTTGACTTCAGTGAGAATGTCTTCAGTAGAATAGATCTGGACTGGGGTGAAGTCCAGTGAGCTAATCTGGAGAATACTCCAGATTTCCTATACAAGTATTTGCTCACTGGTCTTCCATTATTTCTGAACAAATCTTCAGAGGGACTCCATTCCAAGTCTGGAGTAGGTCCAGTAATTATCATTTCTGGACAGATCTTCAGTAAGGCTCCAGTAGTCGAGTCTGGAGCGAGTCCAGTAAATCTGGACCTAACAAATTCCCCCTATTTGTTTAGAAATAATGCAAGTGTTTTCAAGCTTATATCTATACAACTTTGTATGCTTGAAAACACAAGTTTTGACTTAGTCTAAAAATTTATTGTTACTGGGAAACACTTTATAGATCATCAGTGTTCCAGTTTCATCTATTAATACTAACTTAGACTAAATCTGATCATTTACTTTATGAATCAAAATATGCAACTATATTTACAGCCATCAACATAAAATAAGTTACAATTTTGACAACTTTAAATACAACAACAAGTAAATGATATAAGAGTTAGGCCCTTCTCTTCGATGTCTGTCCTGGAGCATCTTCAGAAGCCTTTCTCTTTGGTGATGGAGAGGATGGAACAGACACTGGTGGTCTCATACCTAGAACAGCTTCCATCTGTTGAATTCTTATCCAAACCTTTTCAATCCTCTTCATAAATGCCTTTACATCAGGAGACAAATCAGTTTTACCTTTGAAAGTTAATCCTATCTCCTTCAGTTCAGTCCATCCAAAAGCTTGGACTGATGCATTTTTCCTTTCATCTGTAAAGTTACCCTCCCTGGTCAACTTTATATTAAATCTGGTCATGCCTTGATGATTTTCAGCGAGTTTGATTTCAGCACCTATGATCCTTCTGGCATCAGCCCTGAATTTCAATATATCATCATACTTGGCTTTCTGCTTAGCCATCTGGACCATATGTTCAGTTTCCTTGGATATTCTCTGCTGTTCCATGGCAGACTTGAGTTGATCACGATTGATTTTGAGAGAAGTATCCAGAGGAATGAATGTGCTTATATCTGCATCTTTTATTGCTTTGAGCTGTTTGGCAGTAAGTTTTGGCAGACCCTTTATCTTCTTCCTGTACTCTATCTCCAGAGCACCAGCATTCTTCCTTATTTTCCTCTGGAGGTTCACCAGTTCCTCCTTCCTTTGTCTGATCAGTTCAGGTACACTGACACTATAAATCATTGAATCATAAATTTGTTCTTCTTCAGCATACCTGTAACGAATATGAACATCATCCAATGCATTCAGACATTGATGAACTCTGGGGTCATCCTTCATCTTCTTGTAAACATCAATATTTATGCCCAACCTGCCAGCATTATATGAATCCAGAGTCCCCATGATTGCCATCTCCCTATGATGGGCCAGCAGTTCATCTTTTTGATTTCTTTTGAAAATCTCTATCATAATACATTCTTGTTCCAGTTTCTTAGAGGTGTCATCATCAGCAGTAGGAAACTCTGATGAACCTTCAACAGTTTGCTCTTCTCCTCCATATACCATTTGTTCTTTTCCTTTTACAGATTTCAGCGTTGTTGGGATATCTGGGAAAGATTCAAACTAGGGCTCACTGGCATCAGTACCAGCAGCCTCTTCAACCTGCATAACGGCTTCAGTGCCAAGTGTTCTTTGTGCTAATTGTGCAGTATCAGTCACTTGTTTTCGTTGCATGCTTTCAGTAGGGGGGGAGAGGAGGGGGTGTGTGCTAATTGTGCACTGGTATCAGTACCAGTCACTTGTTTTCGTTGCACGATGCTTTCAGTAGCAAGGGCTTTTTCAATAGCACTGGTGACCACTTCTTTCTTCTTCCTAACTAAACCTTCTTGAACATCAGACGACTTTTCCCCCTTGGAATGATCACCAGTTCTTGACTTGAGATCATTCCATAATTGTTCAAGCATATGTCTGTCCAGTTCACCAAATGTTCTTCCAGCCACTGGAGTTGTATCATTCACAATTTTTTTAAGTGCCTGCACTTCCTTTTTAACAAATTCAACTTCTTGAGGCAAGTGCTTTGGCAGCTCAGTGTTAACCATTCTCACAACTTCTGGCAACAGTCCATCTTGAATTGTTCAAAGAACAGACCCAGAAATCTCTTCAGTGATTTCTTTCAGCATACTGTGTCTGAACTTCTTAGCAACCTCATCACTGATGGTGCTAACAACTGCATTCTGATCAAGTGTTGGCCTACTCTCCAATGAACTCACCCTGGTAACCATTTTCTTAACCTCATCTGTCAGACCTGCCAGTGGTTGTACAATTTTACTTTCCACTGCAGTCTAAACAGAATTGACTAGCCTTTCTTCTAATCCCTGGACTGCCACTTTTATATTTTCAGAATTGTTATTGGTGGCCAGTACCAGTTCATCCAGCTTCTCAAAAACAAGCTTCTCATTCCCAGCAAAAACATTCATTTCTGAAGCTAGATTATTTGATAATAAAGACTTGAAGTCAGAAATAACCTGGGATGAAGATTGCAGTGATCTCTCCAGGTCCGCCACCTTACTTAAAAGGCCTTGGACCTCGGCTGAAGACGAAGAGGATGGACCACTGGGAGGATCAAGATTGGAAGTCATTCTAGTCATGAAAGGTACTTGTGTCCAGACCTCTTCAGAAGTAGTTTCAGTAGTTACAACTGTTGAGTCCAGCACACGTGTTTCAGATAAGTCAACTGGAGTTTCAAGTGGTGGGGGTTGAGATTGTGAAATTTGAATTGTTGGTGGAGTGAAGTATGGAGTGGTTTGTGGAATTGAAGGTGGTGGTGGTGGCATATTGGATTCTGGTGGAGGTGGTGGCATTTGTGATTCTGGTGGTGGCAAATTTGTTTCTGGTGGAGGTGGTGGCATTTCTGGTAGACGCTCTATCTCTACTACATCATCTCCAAGAAAACTCATGTCAGTGTCAAAGTTATGACCTTCTGACATGGGTGAATCAGCTTCATCCCAAAAAGTTTCACCAACAGTCGGTTCACCAGCTTCAACATTCAAATCGATCTGAGCCTCTTGCTCACCAGTTACTTGTTCATCAGCCTGAACATCTTGTTCTACCTGCTCATCAGTCTGTACATTCTCAATCTGCTCAACAACTTGTACATTTTCAACCTGTTCAACATTCTCTTCTGGTTCAAAATTGGAGACCCATCTAAATTCATAACATCACCTGGATGTCTTTCTGGATTCACCTGAACACCATCTCTCATCAGACGCCTATTTGATCTTGGTCGTCTGGAAGGTTCAACATTTGGTTGTTGACCTTCAGGAGCCACTTGTCTTATGGGTTGTACAACTTCTATAATTTGAACATCTTGGTCACCAGAGGGTCCTTCACCAACTTGACCTCTACCTGGAGCCACTTCTACTTCTTCCCTTTGAAAAGAGAGCATGGACTGAGGAATATCTACCTCATTCAGTGGAGATCTTAGGTTGGTCAGATCCCTCATATATTCACTCACAGAAAAGTGAGTAGTTTCATAATCGTACTGGTCTCCAAGAGCTCTTTTAAACATCAGTGAAAGAAAACGGATATATGGAACAAAAGCTTTTCTTCCTTTCACCTTAAGACGCTCTACCAGATCATCAAATAGGATCTGAGCGAAATCTACTCTGAGTCCAAACCAGAGGCAGTAGGCAATCTGGAGATGAGTTTGATTTATCTGGTCCAACCCTCCAGAACTGCCTCCCAAACATTCAACAATATGCGTGAAGAAGAATCTCCATGAGTCTGTCAGCCTGCTCATGTAGACTGTTCCCTTCCTGGATAGCTGGCCATGCTCATCCATAATTTATGTGTGCCCCATCAATCTGCATACTTCCCTGAAATTTATACCAGAGGGAAGTTCGATGGGCAACTCATTCTGTTCAAAATAATTCAATTGTAGAACAGACATGAGTAAACTAACAGAGAAACTCAAGGATCTGGTACCTCCCTTGAGAGTATAAGTAATTGATGAAGTTTCATCATTATAAATTGCAGAGTACCAGAATTCACACAGATAATCGTGGTACATCCTCCCTGTATTTAGGGTTAATGCACCATATAGAGGGCATGAGAGAAAAAATGTATTTAATCTCCCAATAATGGAACGGGAATTATGAACACTGGAAAGTGAGAGTTTTGCCATCCAGTTATTCATATTGATCCTTATAGCTTTTGCCTCTAATGAGATATGAGGTGCTTTTTCAACATTGGCAACCGGAGCATATTCTGCAGCAAGCAGATTTTTAGGAGAGTTAGATTATCTTGGTGCCATTTTATGATGAATAGATGAAGATGAAATTGAATATTTAGGGTTTTGATGAAGATTTGATGAAGAATTGAATGGAAATAGAGTAAATATGAGAGATGATTATGATTGGAATTGAATGAAGAAATTAAATGAAGGAATTTGAAAGGATTTGGTAGTAAATATGTTCGAAGTAAATGCAAATGAAATTGAAAGTGGGTATATATAGGAGAGAGAATGTGGAACTCAAACGTTAATTTGAAATTATCAAATAAAATTTTGATCGGGTTCTGAGATCCGCATTAATTACATCACATCACACATAAATGTGTGACGGTTTACAACCCACAAACAGTATCAAGTTGCACTTTTTGTCTTCCCAAGGTAAAAATACCATCATTTCTTTGAAAAATTTACATGCCACGTAGATAATAAGATAAATATCTTTTCAAAAAGATTTTGCATACGTGGCACGCACAATGACCAAGTATTAAAAATATTATGACTGACATATCAATGCATCTGGAGGTTGACTGGACGCTCCAGTATCACTGGTGGATTAGTCCAGTGAAGCATGCACTGATGGTACACTGGAGGGACACTCCAGTAAAGTACCAGTGAAAACCATTTTGAAAGAGACTGGTAACCTCAAACATGCACGTCAACTAATACAGACAAATGAGAGGGACACATTTACAAGGAGACAAAAGTCACCTCAAACATGCACTTCAACCTATCTAACCAGTGAGAGGGACACATTTACAAAGTACCAGTAATATTTTCTGAAGAATTTGTCCAGTGAGAAAATAAATAAATAAATTCCCCCTGAAAAATAAAACATTTTTAAGAACAAAAATATCTTTCAAGTCTTCCCCCCTGGAATGTTGATCCAGAAATCTATTAATGCAAAGATAGTACACAACAGCGTTCAATATCTGAGCAGTCATAAATTTATAAATCTTTAAATCAAAGATCCTCAGTAGTACACAATGGCGTTCAATACCAAGGTTCCAGATTTAAGGGTTTAACATTTCCAACTCACCAACAAGATATTCAAAAGTTTTGACATCCAGAGGTTTAGTAAAAATGTCAGCGAGTTGTTTGTCCGTGGAATAAAATGGAGTTCAATGTTGTTTTTCATAATATGATCACGAATGAAGTGATACCTGAGATCAATGTGCTTCGTCTTGGAGTGCATGACTGGATTGTTCGAGATAGCGATGGCACTGGTATTATCACAAAAGATTGGGGTCTTTGAATACTTAATACCATAATCAAGCAACTGGTTCTTCATCCAGAGTATCTGAGCACAACAACTGGCTGCAGATACGTATTCAGCTTCAGCAGTGGACAATGAAACTGAGGTTTGCTTCTTACTGGTCCAGCTGACCAGTTTGCCACCAAGGAAATGACATCCACCAGTAGTGGATTTCCTGTCTATCTTACAACCTGCATGATCTGAATCTGAATAACCCATTAGATCCATGCCTGAGCCTTTGGGATACCAAAGACCCAAACTGGGGACACCCTTAAGGTACTTTAGTATGCGCTTTACAGCAAGCATATGAGATTCCTTTGGATTAGACTGATATCTGGCACATAAACATGTTGAAAACATAATATCTGGTCTACTGGCAGTTAAATACATCAGTGAACCAACCATGCCTCTGTAGACAGTGGTGTTCACTGGTTTACCATCTGGATCAGAGTCCAGTGTCAGTGGTGCAGAAAATGGAGTTGGTTTAGATGGTGAAGAGTTCATATCAAATTTCTTTAAAAGATCTCTAACATATTTTTCTTGATTAATAAAAATACCATCTCTGGTCTGTTTAATCTGGAGTCCTAGAAAAAATGTTAATTCACCCATCAAACTCATTTCATATTCAGTTGACATTATTTTAGAAAATTTCTTGCACATGTTTTCATCAGTAGACCCAAAAATAATATCATCAACATAAATTTGTACCATTAACAGATTACCTTTTTCATGAAGAATAAATAAGGTATTGTCAATTGCACCTCTTTTGAAACCATTTTTCAATAAATGTTTAGTCAGAGTGTCATACCAGGCACGTGGGGCTTGTCTGAGGCCATAAAGCGCTTTGTCCAGACGATATACCCAATGTGGATGCTTTTCATCAACGAAACCTGGTGGTTGTCTGACATAAACTTCTTCTTCAAGCTTTCCATTCAAGAAAGCACTCTTTACATCCATCTGGTAGACCTTGAACTGATGATGAGCAGCGAATGCTAAAAATATTCTGATCGCTTCAAGTCTAGCCACTGGAGCAAATGATTCATCAAAATCGACATCTGACTGGCAGTAGCCTTGTGCTACCAGTCTGGCCTTGTTTCTGATTACGTGGCCATCTTCATCTACCTTGTTCCTGAAGACCCATCTTGTTCCAATTGGTTCTTTCTTTCCAACTGGGAAAGGAACCAGGTACCAAACCTTGTTCCTTTCAAACTGGTGAAGCTCTTCTTGCATAGCAGTGACCCAGCTTGGATCTTCCATAGCCTCGTCAATCTTCTTTGGTTCATTCAGTGATAAGAAACTGACATATAAGCATTGATCACTGGAGGCTCTTCTGGTCTGAACTCCTCTACTGGAGTCACCTATGATCTGATCGATAGGATGAGCTTTTGTCCATTTGGAGTACTGACCAGGATTGTTACTGACAACAATATCAGTGCAAGAGTTCAGTTGAGTTTCACGATGAGGATCCTGGTAAACTATTTCAACATCTTCATCTGAATCAGTAAGATCACGATTTGCATCATGAAATTCTTCATTGGAAGGCATTTCCTGAAGTACTGGTTCAGTTTGAAATTCTTCATATGAAAACATTTCAGGAATAGTTTCAACTGATACTGATACTGGGGAGTAGTACGTACATCTGATCCAATAACAAGTTCATTGGGTAGTTTGAAACTTATTGAAGGATAGAAAGGTGTACAACTGGGGATCTTCTTCTTACGAACTGGTTCTAAGTCAGAATGACTAGAAACTTCTTTAGGTGAATCTTTGCAGTTAATGGGATCAGATTCACCGAAGATAATTGGAATTACTGGGGGAGAATCAAGGGCAGGCTTTTTATTGATTGCATTATTTGATTCATCAAAAGTAACATGTATGGACTCTTGTACCTTCTCCAGTCTCTTGTTGTAGACTCTGAAGGCTTTGCGAATGGCTGAATATCCTAAGAAATATCCTTCATCAGCTTTGGCATCAAATTTGCCTAACTGAGTGGAGTCGTTCAGGATGTAAACTGGACATCCAAAAACATGAAAATAACCAATATTTGGTTTTCTATTTCTCAATATTTCATAGGAAGTCTTCTTGTGTCGCTTCACGTACACTGATCGATTCTGGGTGTGGCAAGCAGTTGCAATTGCTTCAGCCCAGAAACTGGTAGGAAGACCAGATTCAGCTAGCATACTCCTGGCAGCTTCTATCAGCGTTCGATTTTTCCTTTCTACCACTCCATTCTATTCTGGAGTGCGTGCTGACGAGAAGTTCTGGGAGACGCCAGTGTCAGTACAGAATTTCTCCAGAGTTGCATTCTGGAATTCTGTTCCATTGTCACTTCTTAACTGACACACCTTTCGCTTATGCTTCAGTTCAATCTGCTTGATAAGAGAGATGATTTCAGCAGCAGCTTTACTTTTAGACCTGAGAAAGACCACCCAACAATATCTAGAGAATTCATCTACGATCACCAGGGTGTATCTTTTACCAGCACGAGTCTGAACATTCACTGGACCAAAGAGGTCCATATGAAGCATGTGAAGTGGTTCAGTAATGCTGAAGTTCTGTCTGGTCTTGAAACTGGCACGTTTCTGCTTTCCCATCTCACATCCTGGACATGGCCTTTCCTTTTTGAAGGAAACTGAAGGTATCCCATCTGCCAGTTGTTTTCTAGACAACTTATTAATATTTTTGAAATTTAAATGGGATAACCTTTTTATGCCATAACCAGTTTGTGTCTTCATCAGCTTGAGTATAGAAACATTGCTCTGAAGAAGAGCTTTCCATATCCATCACATACACGTTCCCTTGTTGAATACAATGCCATGAACAATATTGAATAGAACTTGATAGCCATCATCACATAGTTGACTTACACTGATCAGGTTATATTTCAAACCATTCACATATGCAACACGTCTGAATTTGACTTGTCCATTGTTCAGAACACCATACCCCTCAGTCTTTCCACAACCATCATTTCCAAAAGTAATGGAGGGTCCATCAGAAATGATGAATTCCTCCAGCAGGGTCTTACGTCCGGTCATTGTCCTGCCAGCTGCACTGTCAAGATACCAGGTATGCTTCTTTCGATCGCCCTGCACATCCACCAGATATATCAGTTAGATTTGGGAACCCATCGACTGATGGGTTCACTGGATCCTCCCTTATGGATCCCTGGGGGTATCTGGTTGAGTTCACTTTCTTCAACAGTAGTTTTTGTTGAAAACACTACTGGAGTTGATAGTTTAGAAACCTTTTTCTTTTTCTCAATTAAAGGAATATTTTTCTCTTTCTTAGAAAAAGGTTTGGTATTTTGTATAGGGCCAGATGAAGTACCCTCAAAGTTGTTTAATCTTGCATGACAGCTTTGAACCTGACGAGCCAGTAGTTGAAACTGGCTCTCCAACCTTAACAAAATAGATTCTTCAGATGAAACCTGAGCCTTTCCAGTTGACTGGACTTTTGGCTTAGGAAGGGAATTGTTCTTTTTCCTTTGAACCTGGGGTTCATTAGAAATAGTCTGAGGCAAAGGTTTATGCTTATTGACCTTTTTAACTGGAGCAGTCATCTGGGATGCTCCAGTCTTGACCTCCAAAAATTGAGCTGGTATTATACAAGATTTTGGGGTAGAAGGTTCATCATATATGGTACTAGGTTTAACCTCCTCTGGTAACCGGTCAATTACTGGTATTAATGCTGCAACATGAGTATTTCCATCCAGATATGCACGTTTTTGGGATGGAAATTGGTTTACTCCAGCATCATATGGCTTTCTTGTTTCAAGCCATGATTGAATAACCTGTTTTTCTTTTTGCAAAATTATTTCCAGGTCATGTTTTTCTTGAACCAGTTGTTCAGTTACCAAAACTTGTGCTTGAAATGCCAGTTCAATATCTTGAAGTTCTTTTAATTTTGATTTTAAAGCAGCTATTTCAGAGGAATCTGTTTCTAAGCCATTTAGACTGTCAAATCTAACAGTTTCCACAAAAATTAAATCAGAATTTAGAGCTTCAGCAATGTCCAATTTAAGTTCAGGATCAGTTTCATTATCATAATCACTAACCTTTTTAATAACAATGTCTACCCATCGACCAGATGTGACATCATCCTTCACCAGATGCTCTTGATCTGCCAGAGCCATAAAATAACAGTCTCTTTCCTCTTCTTCATCGACTGACGAATCATCAGAGGGAACCCATGCTTCTTCAGTGGTTGCTATCATGCATTTATTATTATCTTCCATTTGTTTAGACAAGAGAGCAATTTGTATTTCAACTTATAGCTATCATCAGGCTTGTTATAAGAAGCAGTTGGACCAGACTGAGAGACAAACTGACTGGACTTGCACTCTTTCATGAAATGACCTTTTCTGCCATACTTAAAGCATGTCAGATTGGTCTTGTCAGTGGAAGAACTGGGTGCATGTTGTCCAGTGGGCCTACTTGCTCTGGCCTTAAAACGGTTAAACGTTTTGGCCATCATTGCAACCAGGTCATCACTGTCAGTTTCATCACAGTCTGGAGAGATATCATTACAGACTCCAGAATCCATTAGTTCAGACATCATCTTCTTCATAGAAAATACATTCTCAGAAGATATTAATGCCGCACAAGGTGGTACAGTATTAGTGACCACTGTGGAACTACTGGAAGCATGATTAAAAGAATCTTTTTCTGCCTCAATCCTTTGGGCTTGATTTTCTTCAGTGAATCTGAAGGCTCCATACAATGTTGACAAAGTATGGGAATGCAAGGTTTTACCTTGCCTCAAGACCAGAATCATGTGAGACCATTTTGTTGGAAGAATATCACAAAATTTCTCCAAAAGTATATCTTTGTCTTTATCAACCCCTAGTCCTCTTAACTGGTTAATAATACTCATAAATCTGGTGTAAGTACCAGTAAGAGACTCATTGGCGAGAGCAAAAAATGACTCATACTTTTTGTTTAAGGAGACTTTTCTGGTAACAACAGTATCATCACCTCCCTCATGCTGGTTCACCAGTTCATCCCATATGCTTTTGGCACTGGGATAGAGAACTAATGTGGGAATAAGAGTTTCTGGAACAGTCCCGAGGATCATATTTTTAAGAAGTGTATCAAGATTTACCAATCTTTTCTCCTCTTCGGACCAGTGTTCCTCTCTCTTTTCCCTTCCACTTCTTGATCCAGTAGGGTCAAGAAGTGCATTGATAGGAAGTCTTGGCACATAGGGTCCTTCATTTAAGATTTTCATCATATTCCTTTCAATACCAGTAACATGCAATATTATCCTAGCTTTCCACGTACCAAATTCATCACTGCTCCCATTAAATTTAGGAACAGGATTATTTGAATAATGCACATGCACATGTGGAGAAGCAGGAGGAGGAGGAGGTGGTGGATTGTTATTTCCAATGGGTGGGTCATTAAGATGAGTTTCTTGAGTATTTTCTGGGATTGCCATCGCGAAACAGATCTAGGTAAGTATATTAACCTGGCTCTGATACCAAATGTAAAGTCCCTCACACGATGGTTTAACCCACGAGTGTAAAATAACAAGTCAAGTATGAACTAGAATCGGACTAGTATTACTTTAAATATAAATGCAAGAATATAAATAAAGCAATAACGACTTAAGCAATATTTAAACAAGTAAATAAATGGTGGAACACAAATATAGTTTTCAAGTGTATTTTATTTATTGATGATAAACAAAATACAAGATTGTTGCGGAACCTAGATATTACAAGTATGTAATATCTAAACAATCTTTGAATTACAAGTGATCTATACTTGCTAAATAATCTCCTTGGATCGATATACTTAGAGTTGTGAAGTATAACTATTTAGATCGAGAGTATTTAAGCAAGTTCACCAAATTGCTAAAAGTAATTTGAACGAGAAATATGACTTTGTATTTATAGGCAGATAAATTCAACAATGAATTTATTTGCCGTACAAATATGGTTGCATGCATTTAATGAACCGACAAGGTTATTAAATGCATTGGTTAAGGTACAAGAATAAAGTCCTTTTAACCAACCACCTTTACACACGTATGTACTTTTATCAATAGACAATTGGGATGTCCGGGTAAAAGTGTGTAAAGGCATAAAGTCAATTCCTCGATATCAGTGTTCAGACTTGTAAGGTCTAGAACACTGATAAAGGCTCCAGTCGGGAGATCTGGTAAGACTGTCAGTGGGCTCCACTGTTTGTCAGTCTTCTTTCTTCAGACTTCAGTCTTTGACTTCAGTGAGAATGTCTCCAGTAGAATAGATCTGGACTGGGGTGAAGTCCAGTGAGCTAATCTGGAGAATACTCCAGATTTCCTATACAAGTATTTGCTCACAGGTCTTCCATTATTTCTGAACAAATCTTCAGAGGGACTCCAGTTTCCAAGTCTGGAGTAGGTCCAGTAATTATCATTTCTGGACAGATCTTCAGTAAGGCTCCAGTAGTCGAGTCTGGAGCGAGTCCAGTAAATCTGGACCTAACAAAAGTTGACATTGGGATGTCAACTTTGGCCGTACAAATATGGTTGAGAACATTTAAGGAATAGCATTTAATTCCTTAAAATGTTGTGTAAAGTTACAGACTAAAGTAACTTTTCTCAACCTGCTTTATGTACCTTTTGTACTTTATACATAGATAAATCCTTTTATCCGTGTAATAGCACATAAAGCATAAAGGTCTTTTCCTCGTAATCAGTGTAAAGCTTTGTAAGTACATTACACTGATGGTCTCCAGTTTGTATCTGAGTAGAATGTCAACTGGGCTTCGCTGCCATTGTGATTCTTTATCTTCCACTTGTTGTCTTAGACTTCAACTGGAATGATTCTTCATCTGGTCAGATCTCAACTGGAGGAAGTCTTCAGTTGCGTTAACTGTACGTTGCAACTGGACTTCAATATATTTCTGGACAAATCTTCGTAGTCTCTAGATGCAACTGGAGACTGGCCAGTTTCAGCAAAACTGGTCCTAACAAATTCCCCCTATTTGTCCTGAAATATTGCCAAGTCTTTTTCAGTTCTTGTATCTATACAAGTATGAACTGGAAAGACTTGTTCGATTAAATCTATTTAAGTTTTCCAAGGCATTTTTATAGACCAATAAATGCCTTGGGTTTTTCTTTTGAGTTTGTTAGATTTAATCTATTATCTACCTTGTGGTTACAAACTGGTAACTTCATTTATACAAGGAAATGAAATTTACATAAGTTACAGAATGTAAATAAAAATACAAGTAGATAAACTGGAAGGAAAACTTAATCAGATGGCCCTTCGCCAGTTCTCCTTCTCTTTGACACTGAAGAGATAGGACGAGAGTCTTCAGGATCAATGTTCAACTTCAGCTCCAGATTCTCTTATGTTGAATCTTGCCCTTTAAGAAGTTGACCCATGCTTTCTCAAACCTATTCTTTTGTGCCTTTGCTTCCAAAAAGTTCACCATCTCAACCCATTCAGAGAACCCATATTGCATCACACCAGGATTATCAGTTTTAACTAGTGGCCCTCTAGTATAACTGACTTCAACATGAAAGAACTTGGTGCCTGACTTGATTGTTACAAAGACACCATTTATTGCCCCACTGTGCTTTCTGGTTGCCATGATCTGGGAATAATAGTTTCTGGCTTCAGATTCATTTGAAATTTTAATAGTCCCAGCTCCAGCAGCCTGCACAGCAACTTTGATGTCATCATTTGAGACTTCGCCAGTTGGTTCAAGGAAGGTTCTTAGATCAGCATCTCTGTGCAGTGGTTTTCTTGGTTGAGGGTTCCTTCTTGGTGGATTCAAGGCCCTTTTCACAACCTTCTTGACATTTTCAATTCTTTTAAGAATCCCACTGGCCCGATTCTCTTTAGCCTTCTCCACTGATATGTTCAGATTTCTAGCATCATGTTCAGCTTCATCATCAGGATAGTGTCTGTCAAGTTCAATATCAAGCATTTCTTTTAACATGCCCACTATCCTTGCATCATTTTTCACTTTGGCATATTCCTCCTTAGTGATTCCCAACAGGTGAGCATCACTTATATCAAGCAATTTTATCTTAGCAAGATGTTCTCTGGCTTCAGCTTGGTTTGCTTGTTTCATTTTCTTTCTTTCTTTGATTTGATCTCCAAGTCTTGCCAATCGTTTGCTATCACTTTCTGAAACTGGAGGAAGCCTATCAACATTGCCAGTTTCTAACATTGGTACATCAGTGGTCGGCTGGGCAGATTCATCAGTTGCTTTCCCTTTGCCCTTATCAACATTCCCCCTATCAATCACATCTTCATGTTCTTCAACCCTTTGCTCACCAGTTTCAGTACTGGCAGCCACTACCATTTCTCTACCAGTTTGACTTCCAGATGGAGCACTTCAGTTGCAATTGGTGCAAGGACTGCACGTCTTTCCCCCTTGGCAGCATCTAGACCTACCCTTATGACTTCCCAGTCGTATTGGCTAGATGGCAACCGGTCAAGAGGCTGCCATGATTGCATGTCCTTGCACTCTTTAAAGATTGTGCACATCATCCTGAAAGATCTCCACAGATGGTTGGTCTCTTTAGACTGGGTCAGAACATTTGCTGCAACTTGTTGCTGACCAGTCTTCAGTTCATCCAAGGTCTTAGAATCTTCATCAAGACCAGAAACCACCTTTTCCTTCACCTCTTCATCCTTTTTCTTTAAATTTTCTACTTCAGTTGTCAGCTTGTCAATAGACTGAGTGTGATTTGATACCTGGGTGTTTAAAGTGTCTATGCTACCCCTCAACTGGTTGATCTCATTAGTGAGTGGGGCCAGATCAACCTGAGGAGTGGCCAGCTTGGTGATCTCAGCTATCACCTTTTCAATCAGTTGTGTTTCTCTTGCACCCAGCGTATCATCAATCTTCTGACCAACTGAAGTCATCAACTGCTGCCCAAGCTCAGTCACATTCAAGCCAGGTTTTTCAACTAATTCATTAACCTGCTTTTCAATCTCCTTCAAATCAACCTCTGATTGTCTAACAGTATTACCCAGCAAGTTGGAGATTGAAGTAGTGACTTTGGTCTTAGTAAGGTCAAAGGCTTCCTTTAGAGAAGTGGCCAGATTGTTACAGCCTTCGACCAGCTCATTGAGCTTCTTGAATACCAGATCCTCATTTTCAGCAAACTTATTTATCCCCAGATCAACAACCTTAGAATTTGTGGTGGTGTCCTTGTTGTATCTGGAGAGGGACTTGGTATTTTTATCAATTGCCTTCTGAACATCCTCCACCCTTTGAATAAGGTTTTGGATGTCGGCTTGGAAGGAGGCAAATTGAGTATCCAGTGACTGAGGAGAACGTGTCACTGGACCAGCAGCAGCTACCACTGGAGTAACTGGAGGAGGCAAATTGAGAGAAGCCTCCCCAGTTGACATCGCAGCAGTTGAGGGAATAGTAACAGAAGTGGTGGAAGAAGGAAGGACAGGAAATTTCAAATTGTTGGACATGCTGAGAATGCTCAGGTGTGTCCAACACGGCGGTGGTGGTGGTGGCATTTCTCGAAGGAGTGAGAACTGCCCAGATGGTGATGGTGCCATACGTCTGTTTCCAGACATATAGTTATATGTGGGAAATGGAGTTTCAGTAGGCTCATTTTCTTGAGATGGTAAAATTGAAATTGAAGCTTCTGGAGGCGAGACATGAGATGAAGGGTTTTGATCTTGTACAGAAGAATCAAAAATCTCAATGTCTGAAGCAGTACCTTCAGAATCCGAAGATTCAATAAGGATTTCCTCGTCATTAACACTCATGTCCAGATCCATGAATGTAACTGAGGGCTGACCGGATTGGTCAGTCTCCAGATGACCTTCTCCAGTTTCCTGGAAGGTTGCATCTGTTGAAGATTCAGTTACCAGGGTAACTTCACCAGGGATAGAGGTCACTGGGGTTGCCTCAGTTATAATTGCTCTATCCACAAT
Organism: Erigeron breviscapus; assembly: GCA_034093135.1. NCBI lineage: Eukaryota > Viridiplantae > Streptophyta > Magnoliopsida > Asterales > Asteraceae > Erigeron > Erigeron breviscapus. Next base: position 12,543,500 of record CM067172.1, on the reverse strand, counting down.
CATAACATCATCGGCCGTAGAGTTTGGAACCTCAGTCTCCAGCTGTGACTGGCCAGAGACGTCGTCAGTTCGTGCAAGAGAAGTGTCAGAAGATAGGCCGTGGACACTTTGTGCAGACTCTAACTCTATTCTGGGTTGGGTTAGCCCAGTATCATCTTCACCACCCTCTCCTACAGAAATTTCGAGGGTGGCTGCTTGCGGTTGTCCCATTTGACTTTCTCCAGGTTCCTGTTGGGAGGAAACTGGAGGGCTGGCTTGGTTTCTACTGTCAGTGGCAAGTGCTGACTGAGTCCTAGGGCGACGTGTTCTTTTTGCCTTTGGAACACCTGAAGGACCTGTTGGGAGGTCTCCAGGGTAGATGGTTAAGGGGACAGACACGCTGGAGCTGGAGGGGTTAGACTGTTGCCCGGGTTCGGCAATGGTCACGATTCCAGCAGACGAACTAGTGGGTCCCTCATTGTTTTGAGGCCCGCCCAGTTGTCTTTCCGACTCACCTTGGACTGGTGCATCGGTTTTAGAGAATGCCAGCAACATTCTTTGAGGGATCTCAACCTCCCCATCGACAGATGTTAGGGAGTCAAGATTCCTCAGCAACTCTGGGACAGTGTACAGTGATTGAGTATTGTGATATTCTTCACTGCCCAGAAGTTGTAGAAAACAGAGTGACAAATACCTGGAGAAGGGGATGCATAATCCCCTAGAGCCCTTCAGTTTAATCACCAGGCTTCTGAATAAAATGTCAGCAAAGTCCACTCTGAGTCCATTCCACAAGCAGTAAGCCATCTCTGCTTGTGTGGAGTTGATCTGGTCCAATCTACCAGAACTCCCACCCATGCTTTCAACTAGGTGAATGAAGAAGTACCTCTAGGATGGTGTAAGGCCCTTCATAGTCATAGCACCTTTGATTTTTAATACCCCATTTTCCAAACACTCCTTGTTTCCCATATCAAGGAGTACTTGGCGAAAATTGATATTTTGGGATATCACAACTGGAGACTCACCCTGTCTCCAGTAGTTGAGGTGCAGAGCATCCCTCAACGTTTCTGCAGTTATGGTACACTCGACTGATCCATCTTTAAGGGTGAAGGAGATAGATGAACAGTCTTCGGAGAGTTCTGCTGTGTACCAAAACTCACACAAGTACTCATGGTACATCTTGCGTGGGTTGAGGGAAAAAGACTCGCCGAGGGGAGAATCATGAAGAAATGCTTGGATTCTCCCGATTAGTGTATCGGCGGCTTGAGTCCCTCTCAAACTAGCCATGGGATTGTTTGGATTTAATTTTATTGAAGTGGAATTTGAAGGGGCACCACTGGCTCGTTTGACATTGTTTGATGGATTATAAGGACTGTAAGCAGATTTACATCCCTACTTCTTGATTTAGGTGCCATTTTAGAAAGATTTGAATATGAAACTGAAAATTTGGGAATTAGGGTTTTTGATTTATGAAGCAGAGAGAGGAATGAAGCTATTTTGATGATGATTGAAGTAAATGAAAGGAATGTAAAAGAAAGTAAATGTGATCGGAGTAAATAAGGGGTATTTATAAGGAAAATTATGATCCCAATGAAATACCAAGAATTATTTTATTATCAAAACTCAATTTTGTAGATATTTTTACAAAAGTTAATTTGAATTTTGAACCAAAAATTTAATTCTCCGTGTCAGCATTAAATGCTACGACGGCTTAACTTACCCACGCGCCCACTAACTTTCATATTCCCAACAAAAACAGTTGTCTTTTACAAAAATGACTTTAAACACGTCATATGAAGATATTGAGTAGGTTAAAACACTCGAGTACCATCACGTGTCACAAATATTGACCAAGTATTCTCCAACGTTATGAAAATCTGGTTGACCACCAGTTTTAAGACAAGACTGAACATGTACACTGGAGGATTAGTCCAGTGCCAGTTTCCAACTGGAGAGTTCTCCAGTTGCCATTTTCAAACAAAAAGAATTTTAGTAAAAAATTATTTTGAGTCTTTCCCCCTAAAATGATGATCCAGAAATCGATTAGTGCCAGGATAGTATCACAAAGGCGTTCGATAGCCTGGCGAGCAAAGATTATCTGGACCTCCGCAACTGGAGAACTTCATCAGTGTCACTGACGCGTTCATAACAAAAATCTCCAGTTTTAAGGATTTAACATTCTCAGTTCGCTGATGAGATGTTTAAAAGTTTTCTCATCAAGAGGTTTTGTAAAAACATCAGCGAGCTGTTTGTCAGTGGGGATGAAATGAATTTCAATGTCTCCTTTCATAACATGATCACGAATGAAATGATACTGATGTCAATATGCTTTGTCTTAGAGTGCATCACTGGGTTGTGAGATATAGCAATTGCACTGGTGTTGTCACAAAAGATTGGGGTCCTTGTATACTTTTGACCATAATCTAGTAACTAGTTCTTGATCCAGAGAATCTGGGCACAGCAACTGGCCGCAGAAATGTACTTTGCCTCAGCAGTGGACATAGAGACTGAAGTCTGCTTCTTGCTGGTCCAACTTACCAGTTTTCCTCCGAGGAAATGACAACCACCAGTTGTTGATTTTCTATCAATCTTACAACCTGCATGATCGGAATCTGAATAACCCATTAGATCTAACCCTGAGCCTTTGGGGTACCAAAGACCAAGGCTAGGACACCCTTTCAGGTATCTGAAGATGCGTTTAACAGCATGCAAATGTGATTCTTTTGGGTTAGCCTGAAATCTGGCACATAGACATGTTGCAAACATTATATCTGGTCGACTGGCAGTTAAATACATCAGTGAACCAGCCATACCACGATATTCAGTGGTGTTCACTGGTTTGCCAGTTGGGTCAGAGTCCAAATTTAAAGGTGCTGCAATAGGTGTGTTTTTCGATGGGATTGAATCATATTTGTATTTTCTTAACAAATCTCTGACATATTTTTCTTGGTTTATAAAAATTCCATTTTCAGTTTGCTTAATCTGAAGACCCAAGAAAAATGTTAATTCTCCCATTAAACTCATTTCATACTCAGATGACATGATTTTAGAAAACCTTTTACACATTGCATCATCAGTTGAACCAAATATAATGTCATCAACATAAATTTGTACCAATAAGATATTACCTTTTTCTTTCAAGATAAATAAGGTATTATCTATTGCACCTCTTTGAAAGCCATTTTGAGAAGATGTTTAGTTAAAGTATCATACCAGGCTCTTGGGGCTTGTCTAAGACCATACAAAGCTTTGTTCAGTCTATATACCCAGTGAGGATGCTTCTCATTGATGAAGCCTGGAGTCTGCTTAACATACACTTCTTCTTCCAATGTTCCATTAAGAAACACACTTTTGACGTCTATTTGGAAGACTTTGAACTGCAGATGGGCTGCATAAGCCAGAAATATTCTGATGGCTTCAAGTCTTGCAACTGGAGCAAAAGTTTCATCAAAATCAATGCCCTCTGCCTGACAATAACCCTTGGCAACTAATCTGGCTTTGTTTCTTACAACATTGCCATCTTCATCCATCTTGTTCGGTAGACCCATCTTGTACCAATGGGTTCTTTCTTTAACCCTGGTGGACAAGGAACAAGTTCCCACACATTATTCCTTTCAAACTGGAGGAGCTCTTCTTGCATAGCTTCCACCCAGCTTGGGTCTGCCATAGCCTCGTCAATCTTCTTCGGTTCAATCAGTGATAAGAAGGTAACGTTTAAGCATTGCTCACTGGTGGCTCTTCTAGTCTGAACCCCACTACTTGGATCTCCAACAATCTGTTCAATTGGATGTGCTCGAGTCCATTTAGTGTATTGACTAGGCTGGTGTATTACAATATCAGTGCAAGTCACCTGCGATTTCTTCAGTTGCAGCAGCTTCTGGAGGAGGATCTGTCTCATGAAATTCATCATTAAAAGGCATTTCATGAAGAACTGGAGAAGTTGGAGTTTGAACTGGTGCTGATATTGGAGTGGCATGTACATCAGATCCAATCACCAGTTTCTGTGGTAAGTTGAAACTGATGGAGGGATAAAATGAAGTGTCACTGGTGGTGCTCTTCTTCTTAACTGGTTCCAATTGAATGTAACTGGAAACATCTTCTGGTGAAACAACTGACTGATGAACTTGGTCAGTTTCACCAAAATTATTGGAACGACTGGAGAAATATCAAGGCTTGGTCTCTTGTTAATTGCATCACTTGACTCGTCAAATGTGACATGAATTGTCTCGTGAACCTTTTAGAGTCTATAATTATAAACTCTAAAGGCCTTTCGAATATCTGAATAGCCTAAAAATACACCTTCATCAGCTTTTGCATCAAACTTTCCAATCTGACTGGAATCATTTAGAATATAAACTGGACAACCAAATACATGAAAATATCCAATATTTGGTTTTCGATTCCTGAGTACTTCATAGGCAGTCTTCTTATGTCTCTTGATGTAGACTGATCGGTTTTGGGTGTGACAAGCAGTTGCAACTGCTTCAGCCCAGAAACTGGTGGGAAGACCTGATTCAGATAGCATGCTTCTGGCCGCTTCTATCAGTGTGCGATTCTTTCTTTCCACAACTTCATTCTGCTCTGGAGAGTGTGCTGATGAGAAGTTTTGAGAGATGCCAGTGTGTAAGTCCCAACTCGTTAGATGGTACTACTGAAGACACCTCTATGTCGATGGTGGAGTTACTTTGCAATATATGCACTGAACTGGAGACGACCAGTTGCAGTGTGTATATACCAAGTTCTAGATAGATTACTTATATAAAAGACAATAAGTAAAGAACAATGCAATAATACAAATAACTTGTAAGATAACTTGATAGACAATATGTATTTTTCAATGTGTAATTTATTTATTGATATTAAACAAATTACAAGGTTGATGCAGAACCAAGATAATACACGAATGTAAATATCCTAACAACCTATGAAATACAATTGATCTACACTCGGAATTTCTCAAGACAATCGAAACACTTAAAAGTTGTGAAATGTTCCTTTTAGCGATTGAGAGAAGATTGCACAAGTTCACCAAGAATATTGCAGGTTTGCAAAGTGTGAATTCTATCGAAGTTTATTCGAAGAGTTAATATTCTTGGTGTGCAATGACTTGTATTTATAGGCAAAGTTAACATTGGAATGTTAACTTTAGCCGTACAAATGTGGTTGGGAGCATTTAAGGAATAGCATTTAATTCCTTAAAAAGCAGTGTAAAGTCGCATGTTAAAGTGACTTTTCATAACCACCTTTATGTACCTTTAATACTTAAATAATAAGATAAGGCTTATTATCCGGGTAAAGGTACATAAAGCATACAAGTCAATTCCTCGTAATCAGTGTAAAGCTTTGTAAGGGCTTTCCATTGATGGTCTCCAGTTTGTAACTGACTAGAATGCCAACTGGGCTTCGCTGCCATTGCCATTCTCTATCTTCCATTTGTTGTCTTCGACTTCAACTGGAATGCTTCTTCAACTTGGTCAGTTCTCAACTGGAGGAAGTCTTCAGTTGCATTAACTGTACGGTGCAACTGGACTTCAATATATTTCTCGACAAATCATCTTGGTCACCAGTTTACTGGGTCACCAGATGCAACTGGTGACTGGTCAGTGTGAACTGGTGACTGGCCAGTTCCAGGTGAACTGGTCCTAACACATCATTGCAAAATGTTCAAGTACCTTATTTTGAAATTCAGTACCATTATCACTTCGCAACTGACAGACTTTTCGAGTGTACTTGAGTTTAATTCTTTTGATGAGAGAGATGATTTCAGCAGGTGCATCACTTTTGGATCTGAGGAATACCACCCAACAATATCTGGTGAATTCATCGACCACAACTAGAGTGTACTTCTTTCCAGCTCTAGTTTGAACATTCACTGGACCAAAGAGATCCATATGAAGCATGTGAAGAGGTTCAGTGATGCTAAAGTTTTGCCTTGTTTTGAAACTGGCTCTTTTCTGCTTGCCCATCTCACACCTGGACATGGCTTTTCTTTATTGAAAGAAATCTGAGGTATCCCATCTACCAGTTGTTTGCGAGATAACTTGTTAATATTTTTGAAATTAAGATGGGATAATCTTTTATGCCACAGCCAGTTGGTGTCCTCATCAGCCTTAGTATAGAAGCACTGCTCTTTTGGAGCTGGTTCCATATCCATGATGTACACATTTCCTTTTCTTGGTGCAACCATCACCACTTTCCAATCCTTGTTAAATATGGTGCCTTGAGCAATATCGAACAAAACTCTGTAGCCATCATCACAAAGTTAGCTTACACTGATCAGGTTGTATTTCAAACCATTCACAAATGCAACTCTTTTGAATTCGACCTGTCCGTTATTGAGCACACCATATCCTTCAGTCTTTCCATTTTGATCATTACCAAACGTCACTGTCGGTCCATCTTGGACAGTGAACTCTTCAAGCAGGGGCTTACATCCGATCATAGTCCGGCCAGCTGCGCTATCCAGATACCAGGTGTTCTTCTTTCGATCGCCCTGCACACCCACAAAAATCATTAGTTATTTTTGTGAACCCATCTTTTCTTGATGGGTTCACTGGACTTCACTACAGAAGTCTCAGTTGACTGTTGTGGTGTTAAACTGAAGACCGCATCTGGATCTTTTTCACCAGCTCCAGGTGCAGGAGTAAAAACGATTGGTATTTGATACTTGTTCCCCTTTTTGTTATCAGATTTTATTCCAGATGGAACATTCTTTTGTTTAGGTTTTGAGGGGGGTTTAATATTTTGTTTTTCAACTGGAGGTGATGAACCTCCTTCCAGATTTTTAATCCTGGCAGTACAACTCTGAACCTGTCTAGACAAAAGTTGGAGTTGACTTTCTAGTTTGGACAAAATATTATTTTCATCAGGCTGCTGAACCTTGGACCTAGGTTCAGCAGGAGTTATGGTCTTTTGAGTCTTGGGCTCCTTAGACTTCTGAGGTAAAGGCTTGTTACCAGATGCCTTTTTAACTGGAGCTCTAGCCTGATTGGCTCCAGGTTTAACCTCAATGGGGGTGGTCTCAATGGGTTCAGTTTTGACAATCTCAGGTTGATCATATGGAGTTTCAACCCTAAGAGCTGGAGGCAATGCATGAAGATCTGGTATGAGAGCTGCCATCTCAAGATCTCCAGATTTCCATGCATTTTTCTGGGCATCAATAGTTCTAGAAAATGCATCATAATTCTTTCCAGATGCTTTTACCCACGAACTTGATAATCATTTGTTCTTTTTCAAGATCAGATTTTAATTTTTGATTTTCAAGTTCAAGAGCCTCAATTTTCAAAACTGACTCCTTGAGAGCCAACTGGACACTTTGTAAATCATTTAATTGTGGTTTAACATTGTTCAGTTCAGTTAAGATAGTATCCAGATATCTTTCACTATCTGCTCTAACAGTTTCCACAAATGCCAAATCACCACTTAATGATTCAGCAAGGTCCAGTTTTAGTTCTGGATCAACCTGGTTATCATAATCACATACCTTTTTCAAGATGATGTCCACCCATCTTCCAGTGATGACATCTTCTTTTGCCACATGTTGCTGTTGATCTTCCAAGGCCATGAAACACATGTCCCTTTCCTCTTCATCATCAGCTGATGAGTCATCAGAGTATTCCCATTTTCCTTCAGTATTTGCCATCATGCATTTGTTCTTTTCATTTTCTCTTTCAAATGACAAGAGGGCAATCTAGGCCTTAAGCTTTTTGTATTTTGCTTTGTAGCTATCATCAGGCCTACTAAAATTAGGGACAGGGGGACCAGTTTGGTTGTTCATCTGACTAGATCTGCATA